>JARQOC010000005.1:348263503-348863503 GCA_033576535.1 Allobates femoralis | reverse complement strand
CAAAAATACGGAAGCCCCCTTTTTTTTTTTTTTCTTTCTAGAACTAATTCTAGAAAATAAAATGACGTGGGGCTCCGCCATATTTTTGGTCCAGCCAGGTACAACTAGGAAGCTGGGGGCTGGAATCCTCAGCATGGAGAGGCCCAAGTGTTCTTGGCCTCCCATGCTGCGAATTGCAGCCCGCAGCCGCACAAGAAAATGGTGCATTCATTAAAGCACCATTTTCTGGCGCTGTACCCAACTCTTCCAGTTGCCCTGGTTAATGCCAGCTTTTTTTATTGGCATCTGGCACTAAGCCCAATATTCATAATGTCGGGCCAATGTTAGACCTGGCCATTAGGAATCTCTAGTAAATAGTCAAAAAATACACCACACAGAGAAAAATTTTATTAGAGAAAAAAAAAATAATGCGGACGCCATCTTTATTATTAAAAGATCCGACGTAGTCCACAACAAAGGTCCCGCGACGCTTGATGGCCTCCGACGTAGTGCACAACGAAGGTCTCACGACGCTCGATCGCCTCTGCTACATCCAGAGGCTGCAGCAAAGGAATCAAGTGTCCTCTTGTTGCAGTCTCTGGTGTCATAGTGATAATGCACTGTATGGCAGATCATTGCCATACAGTGTAGCATCACTGTGCAAACCCAAGTCTCAGAGATCACATGATCTCTGAGGCTTGGGTCAGGTGACACGACGTTGCAGTGAAGTGATCTGACAGCCCTGGCACAGTGATCACATAATGGATCACTGCGCCAGGGCTGTCAGATTAATTCACTGCAGTATGATCCCCCTGCATCCACATAGTGGCTCACTGCGCCTAATTCCACTGCATGGGGATCGAGCTGCAGAAAGCAATCTGACAGCTTGGGCGCAGTGGTCTGAAAGCACGGATCACTGTGCAGTGGATCACTGCGCCCAAACTGTCTGATTGCTTTTTGCAGCTCAATCCCCATGAATGCATTCTCATTCACAGAGTTTTCTTTATTTTCAGGACTATGAAAATAGTAGATTTACACTGAAGGCATCAAAACTGTGAATTAACACATGTGGAATTATATACTTAACAAAAAAGTGTGAAACAACTGAAAATATGTCTTATTTTCTAGGTTCTTCAAAGAGCCACCTTTTGCTTTGATTACAGCTTTGCACACTCTTGATGAGCTTCAAGAGGTAGTCATCGGAAATGGTTTTCACTTCACAGGTGTGCCCTGTCAGGTTTAATAAGTGTGATTTCTTGCCTTGGGAATGGGGTTGGGACCATCAGTTGTGTTCTGCAGAAGTCTGGTGGATACACAGCTGATAGTCCTATTGAATAGACTGTTAGAATTTGTATTATGGCAAGAAAAAAAGCAGCTAAGTAAAGAAAAATGAGTGACCATCATTACTTTAAGAAATGAACGTCAGTCAGTCTGAAAAATTGTGAAAACTTTGAAAGTGTCCCCAAGTGCAGTTGCAAAAACCATCAAGCGCTAAAAAGAAACTGGCTCACATGAGAACCACCCCAGGAAAGGAAGACCAAGAGTCACCTCTGCTGCGGAGGATAAGGTCATCTGAGTCACCAGCCTCAGAAACAGTTAAGGCCGCTTTCACATAACGATTTTATCAGTTCCGATGCTGTCCGATAAAAATCGGACAGCATCGGACCGATTTTGGGCCCCATGCAGCCCTATGGGCATCGGACCGAATCGGATGTGCACTAAATGCCATCCGATTTGGTCCGATTCGATTCTGTCCGATTTTATTATCGGTGCTAAAATCGGAGCCTGCTCCGATTTTAGCACCAAAAATAAAATCGGACAAACTCGGATCGGACCAAATCGGATGGCATTTAGTGCACATCCGATCTGACCCGATCAATTTGACATGGGGCCCTATGGAGCAGGGTCTGAGGAAACATCTGATGTCTCCTCGGACCAATTTTAGTGTACTAAGCATGCTCAGTACACTAAAATAGCTCCTAAAAGTGAAACAAAGGGTTAAAAAAAAAAAAAAAAATCTATACTCTCCGGTGTCTCCGGTGTCTCCCAGTATCTTGCTGTTCTGTCTTCTGTGCTGCCAGGACCTGCCGTGATGTCACAATCACATGACTGCCGGCTATTGGTTACTCGCAGTCATGTGATTGTGACATCACGAGAGGTCCTAGCAGCACAGAAGACAGAACAGCAAGATACCGGCAGACGCGCGGGACCGTGCAGGAGTCGTGGACAGGTGAGACCCGGAGGACACACGGGGGGTCCCGGAGGACACACGGGGGGACCCGGAGGACACACGGGGGGACCCGGAGGACACACGGGGGGAACCGGAGGACACACGGGGGGAACCGGAGGACACGAGGGGGGAACCGGGGGCCAAGAGGGGAGGACCGGGGGCCAAGAGGGGAGGACCGGGGGCCAAGAGGGTAGGACCGGGGGCCAAGAGGGTAGGACCGGGGGCCAAGAGGAGAGGACCGGGGGAGAGACAGTGACAGCTAGGGAGCGATCTGACAGGAGGGCGGGCATCCTATTTTCTGTCGGAATCGGATGCCTATTTGGCATCCGATTCCAGGCATCAGAGGAATCCGATGCTGTCCGATTTATATCGGACAGCATCGGATTTTAACAAATCGTAGTGTGAAAGTAGCCTAACAAGCAGCTCAGATTAGAGACCAGGTCAATGCCACAGAGTTCTAGCAGCAGACACATCTCTTCAACAAATGTTAAGAGGAGACTTTGTGCAGCAGGCCTTCATGGTAAAATGGGTGCTAGGAAACCACTGCTAAGGACAGGCAACAAGAAGTAGAGACTTGTTTGGGCTAAAGAACACAAGGAATGGACCTCAGACCAGTGAAAGTTTGTGCTTTGGTGTGATGAGTCCAAATTTGAGATTTTTGGGTCCAATCACCGTGTCTTTGTGCGACACAGAAAAGGTGAATGGATAGACTCTACATGCCTGGTTCCCACAGTGAAGCATGGAGGGGGAGGTGTGAAGGTGTGGGGGTGCTATGCTGGTGACACTGTTGCAGATTTATTCAGAATTGAAGACATACTGAACCAGCATGGCTACCACAGCATCTTGCAGCGGCATGCTATTCCATCCGGATTGCGTTTAGTTGGACCATCATATATTTTTCAACAGGACAATGACCCCAAACACACCTCCAGGCTGTGTAAGGGCTATTTGAACAAGAGGGAGAGTGATGGGGTTCTATGCCAGATGGCCTGGCCTCCACAGTCACAAGACCTGAACCCAATCGAGATGGTTTGGGGTGAGCTGGACCGCAGAGTGAAGGCAAAAGGGTCAACAAGTGCTAAGCATCTCTGGGAACTCCTTCAAGACTGTTAGAAGACCATTTCCGGTGACTACCTCTTGAAGCACATCAAGACAATGCCAAGAGTGTGTAAAGCAATAATCAAAGCAAAAGGTGGCTACTTTGAAGAACCTAGAATATAAGACATATTTTTATTTGTTTCACACTTTTTTGTTAAGTATATAATTCCACATTTGTTAATTCATAGTGTTGATGCCTTCAGGGTGAATATATATATACAGTGCCTACAAGTAGTATTCAACCCCCTGCAGATTTAGGTGGTTTGATAAGATGCCAATAAGTTAGAGCCTTCAAACTGCAAACGAGAGTAGGATTTATTAACAGAAGCATAAATCTTACAAACCAAAAAGTTATGTTGCTCAGTTGAATTTTAATAAATTTTAAACAACCCCTAGGTTTAATATTTTGTGGAATCGCCCTTGTTTGCAATTACAGCTAATAATCGTCTTTTATAAGACCTGATCAGGCCGGCACAGGTCTCTGGAGTTATCTTGGCCCACTCCTCCATGAAGATCTTCTCCAAGTTATCTAGGTTCTTTGGGTGTCTCATGTGGACTTTAATCTTGAGCTCCTTCCACAAGTTTTCAATTGGGTTAAGGTCAGGAGACTGACTAGGCCACTCCAACACCTTGATTTTTTCCCTCTTGAACCAGGCCTTGGTTTTCTTGGCTGTGTGATTTGGGTCGTTGTCTTGTTGGAAGATGAAATTACGACCCATCTTAAGATCCTTGATGGAGGAGCGGAGGTTCTTGGCCAAAATCTCCAGGTAGGCCGTGCTATCCATCTTCCCATGGATGCGGACCAGATGGCCAGGCCCCTTGGCTGAGAAACAGCCCCACAGCATGATGCTGCCACCACCATGCTTGACTGTAGGGATGGTATTCTTGGGGTCGTATGCAGTGCCATCCAGTCTCCAAACGTCACGTGTGTGGTTGGCACCAAAGATCTCGATCTTGGTCTCATCAGACCATAGAACCTTGAACCAGTCTGTCTCAGAGTCCTCCAAGTGATCATGAGCAAACTGTAGACGAGCCTTGACATGATGCTTTGAAAGTAAAGGTACCTTACGTGCTCGTCTGGAACGGAGACCATTGCGGTGGAGTACGTTACTTATGGTATTGACTGAAACCAATGTCCCCACTGCCATAAGATCTTCCCGGAGCTCCTTCCTTGTTGTCCTTCGGTTAGCCTTGACTCTTCGGACAAGCCTGGCCTCGGCACGGGTGGAAACTTTCAAAGGCTGTCCAGGCCGTGGAAGGCTAACAGTAGTTCCATAAGCCTTCCACTTCCGGATGATGCTCCAAACAGTGGAGACAGGTAGGCCCAACTCATTGGAAAGGGTTTTGTACCCCTTGCCAGCCTTGTGACCCTCCACGATCTTGTCTCTGATGGCCTTGGAATGCTCCTTTGTCTTTCCAATGTTGACCATGTATGAGTGCTGTTCACAAGTTTGGGGAGGGTCTTAAATAGTCAAAAAAGGCTGGCAAAAGAGATAATTAATCCACACACGTGAAGCTCATTGTTCTTTGTGCCTAAACTACTTCTTAATACTTTAGGGGGACCAAACAGAATGCTGGTGGTTTGAGGGGTTGAATAATAAATGACCCTCTGAATTAACTTTTAACGCTTTAAAAAAAAAAAAAAATAAAAAAAAAAATTCATTTTGGCTGCAGTGCATTTCCCACTTCCAGGCTGATCTACAGTCCAAATGTCACAATGCCAAGTTAAATCAGCATGTGTCAACCAGCTAAAATCTTCAGGGGTTGAATACTACTTGTAGGCACTGTGTTATATATATATATATATATATATATATATATATATATATATATATATATATATATATATATATACATACTAGCTGTACTACCCGGCTTCGCCCAGGTTAATAACTGCTGTTAACAAAATAGAATGTGTTAACAAAAATGTATTCAGCACACAAAAACCACAAAACAAATCGATAGAAATGTAATTATTAAAAGGCAAAAACTAAGCTAATAGAAGCATTTCACAACATATATTTCAACACCACAGATATTCCACAGTTTCTATATCCTCTCACATAGAGGTAATGTGACTGACATCAGCCTTTCCACCAACACACCCTAACTGACATCCTATTACCTCACAGACATCCTATTACCTCACAGAAGCTTTACTGAGAATGTCCTTTGTTGTCTATATTAACCAATCAGAGCTCAGATTAACAGTAGCAAAATAGAAGCTGAGCTGTGATTGGTTGCTATTGGCAGCCTGATAAATCCCCAGGCAACAGGAAACCCTCCCCCCTGACAGTATATATTAGCTCACACATACACATAATAGACAGCTCATGTGACTGACAGCTGCCGTATTTCATATATGGTACATTTGTTTCTCTTGTAGTTTTGCTGCTTATTAATCAGATTTTTATTGTTGAAGGATAATACCAGACTTGTGTGTGTTTTAGGGCAATTATGGCGAGGTTGGTGTATGTGTGGTGAAATGTGTGCTGAGGGTGGTATATGTGTTCAAGCACGTGGTAGTGTGAGGTGCATTTTGTGTGTGTGTTCATATCCCCGTGTGTGGTGAGTATCCTATGTCGGGGCCCCACCTTAGCAACTGTATGGTAAATACAGTTTGGCGGCATCGCTCTCATTCTTTAAGTCCCCCTTGTTCACATCTGGTAGCTGTCAATTTGCCTACAACACATTTCCTTTCACTTTTTCCCCATTATGTAGATAGGGCCAAAATTGTTTGGTGAACTGGAACGCTCAGGGTTAAAATTTCGCCTCACAACATAGCCTATGACGCTCTCGGGGTCCAGACGTGTGACTGTGCAAAATTTTGTGGCTATAGCTGACAGCTGTCGATTTTCCTCCAACACTTTTCCATTCGCTTTTTCCCCATTATGTAGATAGGGGCAAAGTTGTTTGGTGAACTGGAACGCGCAGGGTTAAAATTTCGCCTCACAACATAGCCTATGACGCTCTCGGGGTCCAGACGTGTGACTGTGCAAAATTTTGTGGCTGTAGTTGCGACGGTGTAGATGCCAATCCCGGACATACATACACACATACATACACACACACATTCAGCTTTATATATTATATATATATATTTTTATATTAATATTCCCATCATATTTTGTGTGTGTGTGTGTATATATATATATATATATATATATATATATATATATTATATATATTATATATATAATTATATATTATAAAATATATATATATATATATATATATATACACATTATGGGAATTACATATACCAAAATGGGCATAGGATAAGGGCCATATATACCAGGGATGGGTCCATATATACCAGGATGGGATAATATATGGGAGATATTTACCAGGATGACCCTGGGATGACGCCATTATCCCAGGATGTTTTTTAAAACAAATAATTTGTGGTCTGGAACGGAGCACTAGGTAGCAAGGAGGCTCTTAGAGAGGAGATGTTGATACAGACTTGTTTATGGCACAATCACTATGCGTTTCAACAGAGAACTGCTGCCTTCCTTAGGCTGCTGTTGAAACGCGAAGCGATTGTGTAATATACAGGTCTATCAACATCTCTCTGGGGTCCTCCTTGCTACCTAGCGCTCTATTCCTGACCACAAATTATTTGTTTTAAAATTCGCTATTCCCAACTGTGGGATTGTGGCTCCTGCCTGGAGCTGTTAGTGAGCTTTCAAACGCCTTCCAGGACCTTGAATGACGTACTTCCGATGACACAGATGTCGGGTGACCGGTACTCCGTACCATGTGACCGAACCAGGAAGGAGGACGAAGCAGCGGTCCCACAGCAGCTGGAAACCCTTCACTGTCCTATGACAGGGAAGATGGTTAAAATTGATGGGAAGATGCACAGAGTCAAATACAGGACCATTCTGGCAGAAAAATATTGCACGTCCCATTTTTCAGTTTTTTATTTGTCAAAGTTTAAAATATTCAATAAATTTTGTTCGACTTCACAATTGTGTACCACTTGTTGATTCTTCACCAAAAAAATTAAATTTATATATTTGTTTGAAGCCTGAAATGTGGCAAAGGTTGAAAAGTACAAGGGGCCAATTACTTTCACAAGGCACTGTATACAGAATGGGGCCATATATACCAGGCTGAGGATTATATACAGTTGTGCTCAAAAGTTTACATACCCTGCAGGTTTTTTGCTTTCTTGGATTTTTTAAAGATAAAATGAATGATAACACAAACACTTGTTTCCACTCATGGTTAGTGGTTGGGTGAAGCCATTTATTGTCCAACTACAATGTTCTCTTTTTAAATCATAATGACAACCAAAAACATCCAAATTACATACCCTGGTGATTTTGGCCTGATAACATGCACAGAAGTTGACACAAATGTGTTTCAATGGCTGATAAAGGTAACATCCTTACCTGTGTTCATAAAAGCTGAGTGAGTTTCTTGGATCCAGAAAGACTTGCATCTTTCATCCAGCCACTGATGTTTCTGGATTGTGAGTCATGGTGTAAGCAAAAGAATTGTCAATGGATCTACGGGAAAAGATAGAAGATAGTTGAACTGTATAAAACAGGAAAGGGACACAAAAAGATATTCAGGGAATTGATAATGCCAGGCAGAAGTGTTCAAACTGTGATTAACAAATGGAAAATTAGGGGTGCTGTAAAAATCAAACCACAATCTGGTAGACCAACATAAATTTTGGCCACAACTGCCAGGAAAATTGTTAGGGATGCAAAGAAAAACTCACAAACAATATCAGCTGAAATACAGGACTTACTGAAAACTAGTGGTGTGGCCTATTCAAGATGCGCAATAAAGAGGCACTTGAAGAAAAATAGGCTGCATGTTCAAGTCACCAGAAGAAATCCATTACTGTGCAAATGCTACAAAGTATCTCTCCTACAATAAGCCAAACCGCACAGAGACCAGCTTTCAAACATCTGGAACAAGGTAATTTGGAGTTACGAGACCAAAATCAAACTTTTTGGCCACAACTGTGGTAAGTGGAGAAGGAACCGTTCACTGACCAGCTTAGAGTCTCTCGTGTCGTACAGCGACGTTAGTGAAATCCTGTTGCTCAGCTGAAGGGTTAATCTTGCAAACAAAAAGTGAGGAGAGCAGCGGCACTCAGGAGATCTTTTTTACATACCGGCTTTTATTGTGCTAGCCTGTTGAAGCGGAAGTCCGCGAAACGGACCGTTGCTCCCCCTGCACCTCCCTGCCCTGCACCTAAGATGTAACCCGAAAAAGCACAATAAAAGCCGGTATGTAAAAAAAGATCTCCTGAGTGCCGCTGCTCTCCTCAGTTTTTTTTTGGCCACAACTGTAAACATTACATTTGGAGAGTTGTCAACAAGGTGTTACGTATATTGGCTGCCTTGTAGTATGGAAGTGTTGCTGTTGTGGGTTTAAATGAAGCCTTTTTATTTTCCTGCTCAGTGTGAGTAAATGAGGCTAATGAGCGGAGCATGTAGTAGCAGATGTGTATGTGTGAATGCTTAGGTATACTGAGGAGCGTGTCTGGGCTGGTTGCTCCCCACCCCTCGGCCTTAAATGGATCAGCTGACATCCACCTGTTGTCGCTGATTCAGTTAACTTCAGGACTGTGACCTGTCGTGAGCAGAAGCTAATCCTGAGCTGCTGTAATATTCTCCATTGGAAGTTGCTGGGTTACTTGTCCATGGGTGGAGGTGTAGGGGCTTATGCCTAGGTCTTCTTTGGAGTCAGTGATTTAGGTCGGTGGCTCGAACCTCCTCACCTTCAGAGGTACCTTCGAGATCAGGGCGAGCCAGGTACCCTAGTATCAGGGCCAGAGTAGGCTCCCCTGGCCTCCACAATGTGCCACAAGGCCTATGATAAAAGGAGCACCATTCCTACTGTATAGCACATACACGGATCGCTAATTATGTGGGGATGTGTGAGCTACAAAGGCATGGGGAAACTGTCAAAGGTGAATGCAGCATTTTAACAGCAAATACTGGAGGTAAATTTGCACTTATCAGCCCGAAAGCTGCTCATGGGACATACTTGGACGTTCCAACATGTCAATCCAAAACAGAAGGCCAAGTTAACCTGTCATTGGCTACAGCAGAACAAAGTCTCAGTCTCCTGACATCATTGAACCACTCTGGTGAGAACTCAAGCACGCAGTTTATGCAAAAAAAAACCCAGGAATTTCCAGGAACTGGAGGCTTTTTGCCAAGAAGAATGGGCAGCTTTACTATCCAAGAAAATAAAACCTCATCCACAACTACCACAAAAGATTTCAAGCTGTCATTGATGTTAGAGGGGGCAATACACGGTATTAAGAACTGGGGTATGTGAACTTTTGATCAGGGTGATTTGGATGTTATTGGTTGTCATTATGATTTAAAAAGCGAAGACACAGTAGTTTGACAATAAATTACAATAAATGGCTTCACCCAAACACAAACCATGAGTGAAAAAAAAAAGTGTTGTTTTATCATTCATATTCTCTGAAAAAAGGCCCAATATGCAAAAATTGTGCCAGGGTATGTAAACATTTGAGCACAACTGTACAATCCTTTGAAAAAAGTATTCATACCATGTGAACATTTACACATTTTCTTCATATTACACCCACAAAATTAAATGTATTTGATTCGCATTTTGTTATATACCAACAAAAGTAGCAAATATTTGTGTAAAGGTAATGATACATGGTTTTCTAAATATTTTAAATATATACATATAAAAATTTTGAAATGCATTTGTATTCAACCCCCTTCAAAGGATCACCTTTCGCGGCAAGTCTATTTGCATATGTCTCCACCGTCTGTGCATCACTCGAGAATGACATTTTTGCCCATTTTTCTTTGAAAAATAGCTGAAGATACTGTGAAGACTGTTGACTGCAAAGACTGAGCTGCTGGTAAGGCAGCATCCCGAGAATCTCCGAGACCCTTTACCCCTATACAGGGATTTGGAATTACAATGGAGCCCAGGAGGTAGCTGCCTATAGATGAGCTGCAGACAGGAGCAGAGAGGTTGCCAGGAAGGGACAAGGTTAGGAGGTTAGGGAATAGGCCAAGTCAGGGTCCAAAAGCGTCAGAAAGCAGCATCAAAAACTGGGAGGGCAGCAAAAGTACAAAATTGTTAGGTGGTAGAAGGGTGAAAATCCAGGCAAAAGTCAGAGTTAAAATATTACAGCACAAACTAGATAGCTGGGAAAACCAAGAATATTTCTGGCGCTTTGCTAGTCAAAGCTCCAATGTATTTGAAGGGCACAGTTCCCTCTCATAGACTGGAGCTCACAGTCTGATGACCTCATCCGGACCGCCCCTACAACCAGGCCAGATGGTGATGCACGACTGGTACCAATCACCCCACTTCTGATAGAAGAAAGAAGCTGGCGCCTACCTGACGCCTCTGCAGAGATCTCTCTCCTGTCACCAGCATCACCCACAGGAAGAGCACGGCGATGCCCAGCGACAGAGGAAGGAACCAAAGGAGCAGGTCCTAATGAGGACATTGCCTCCTCATCACCGGAGCCAGCAGCCAAAGGAATCCGGCGACACCTAGTGGCAGGCAGGAGCACCAGTCACCGAGTTCGATGGCGACGTAACAGATACAAAAAAACTGAGGCAGACCTGACATTTGTGAACAGGCCTGTAGAGCTTGTTCACACTGACCACCAAATAAACTGAATCAACAGGAAACGTATGTGCAAATTATGACAAAATACCCTGCAGTGAGGTAAGTGCATACGTGAGCAGGTTTTAAATATAGTTAAAGTAGGGACTGTCCCAAAGTGGTTACTCCTTCACGAGGTTGGATGGCTTGGTATGATTTTTGCAAAAAACGTATGTACCAAGTACCCTCTGTTTTTAATAGCTCTCGTTTTTATTTATTGCAGGGTATTTTGTCATAAATTGCACATACTTATTTCCTGTTGATTCAGTTTGCAAAATAGCTGTAGCTCAGCGAGAATTATAGATTGGATGGAGAACATCTGTGAACAGCAATTCTCTATGAGTTTTAGAACTGGATTGTGACTGGGCCAATCATACAAATGAATATGCGTTGGTCTAAACTATTCCATTGTAGCACTGGCAGTACATTTATGGTCATTGTCCTGCTGGAAGGTGAATCTATGCCCCAGTCTCATGTTTTTTGCAGGATTTTCCTCTAGGATTGGCCTGTATCTATTGTGAGGTAGCGACCAGGGGAACTCGCTTGCTGCATAATGACACTAACACGTGCTTATAATTTTTCAAATGACTACCCGTTTATTTCTCACATACCGATCATAACCCGGGTAGTACAGTAAACATTGATCATAAGCATAACACATTACATTACACTAGAATAGCACATCACATAATACATTACATTACACATTACATTACATAGAACACCTACATTTACCATAACTATCACCGGGACCTTTGTGACCTAACAGTCAGTCCCAATGGCGGATAACTTGTGGATACCTCATGTACGGCCCTTACATCATCAGCCATCATGAGTCACCCACGATACACCACCTTTCCCTTTGATCACCCAGGGTAATTTTACACAAGCCCTGTTGATCCATCACTCAGGGCAATTTTATATACGCCCTGATGATACACAACACATAAATAGTTATCCACACTTGTCAATGGGCCCTGTGGATCCCAATGGCAGTACCAGCCGCCTGGCTTTATTTACCCAGCACAACAATTGAATACTAACCTCTAGTACAGGCTCCCTCCGGCCGTGTCTCGCCACACGTCTGGACCAGCCTGGCCGGGGCTTTACACACCGCATGTGATCCATCATAACACATCCATGAATCACATACATCCTTACACGCGCTCACAGCCCATCATACTATATCCATGGACTGCGGCTCCGCTGGAACCATAACAGGGATTGGCCAACCTTAGTATCCGGGGTAAACCATGCATCCTCTAAAGGCTCCCTCCGGACGTGTCTCGCCACACGTCCGTAGACCAGTGTCACCCTGGATCAGCTACGGTCCCCCACTCTAGGAGCCCTCCTAACCCCTGTGTCTGGCCACAGGTTCACACACACACCACTAGAGGCAGTGTTAGAGGGACAGGTACCCACTGCAAGCAGCAGGCCAAGCCTCCCTCTTGTCCCACCGGGACGGATCAACTCCAATACCATCCACACATGGGTCTCTCCCACCGATCTCATACATGGCCCTTTTACCTGAGCCATAACATACACATATACTTCAACGGGTCCCTTCACTGACTGTTTAGTCGGACCCAATGGCGGCTATGCCCGCTTGGCTTGATTCACACATAGTACACAGTTCATTCTAGCATATGAGAACTGCTGTCTTACTGGGCACGGCTCGGGGTCTAGCAACCTGAGTCACGGGTACACCATGCATCCCCAAGGGCTCCTTCCTGGACGTGTCTCGCCACACGTCCAGACCAGTATCCACCTGGTTCAGCCACGGCTTCCCCATTCTAGGAGCTATAACACCCCGTTCCCGGCCACTGGTATGGCGCTGGCATGCTCCCTTCACAACCGCACATCACAGAGCTCAGGACTGCTCTCATTCCCATGCATCTCTGGTTTGGTCTGGTCTGATCTCCTTCAAACAGACACCTGGCTAGCTCTTATCATAGCTGCCACACCCACACTGACACACCCACCTGGGCTGCCATGCAATCAGTACACATTGCTCTCTCAGCCGCTCATTGGTTTCATGATTCCTACAGCTATTAACACACTGTGTACCGGACAGGATTATAGCACTCACTCTCAGCTGTTAGCTCACAGTAAAACTGGCTCATGTGCACAGGTTCCTAAGCCGATAACCCATGTGATGCACCCCGGCCATAGGATCATGCCGGCTGTGCCTTACACTATCTTCACCCATCTTCCCACAAATTCTCACCAGATTCCCTGTCCCTGCTGAAGAAAAGCATCTCCACAGCATGATCACACCACCACCAATCAGGGATTGACAGTAGTTTTTTGATTACATTCTCGGTTAGAGCTTGGCCTCAAATTTTTAGTTTCACAAAGAAAGGAAAGAGGAAAATGTTTGTAATATCTCTCAAACGTTGCATGGTACAAAAGGGTAGATGTGCCCTTTGGCCTTTAGAGCGCAAGCTTAGCTGCAATTTGATTGTGTATGTTGCGTCAAATTTGGAGAACACCTGAAGCATCAAACCATTAAAAAGCACCACTGCAGCAACTTTCTTTTTTTCCTTTCCAGCACTGCAGTGGAGTTCCCTGCTCCGATCATACACTCCCTTCTAGCGACTTTACCTTTTACCGATACTACTCTGGTCTTTCGGTGTCATTACGTCTGGCTGGCTGGACATCAGAAGTTATGTCACAAGAGCTCAATGTATCTGTATTTGAACCAGGACAAGTCTCTCATAGAGATGTATTGAAAAGTGACCTCTAGCACGCTACATTAAACACTAGAGCTTGCTTGGCAGGATGCTTTCTGACAGCATGACTGTGATAGCGGGTTAAGCTGCTGAAAGATAAGTGTCGGACAAGGGCAGGTAAGTACTACTCCATCGGTGCAATAAAAAATAAACCTGCTGTAGTGGTGATATAATATTTTGACCCATCAGTTGTTTTACAGAAATTGGCTCACAGAGTGAAAATTGCATATTTGTCATTAAAGTGTCTAGCTTCTGCTTCTTGAGAAACATACCATGTAAACTGTTAAACTGCTTGAACTGTTTTACACACCACCTAAATTGTTATCAATGAGGATCCCTTTCCCAATCAGATGAAGGCTACACTAGCAGTGTCCGAATCAAAGATATGCAGCGGGTGAGTTAAGAATTGAACATGTCAACAATTTTCTAAGAAAATATATTTCTAATGGTACATTTACACGCCGCTACCGAAAGGTAGAAACCGGCAGATGTCGGAGACAATTGTCCCTTTTACCTTCAAAACACCGCGTAGTGGTGGCATGTAATTCAGGTTGTACCTCCCTGTCTCTTTGGATACCTGTCTTTCAGCCGTGCTGAAAAACAAGCAGGTATAATCCCTATGGTAGCGGTGTGTAATCGGGGCACAGGTACGGTATTTGAGTTCCCTGGGGCGTGCTTGAGCGTCATGTATACCACGCCCCATCAGCTATCATTGGTGGGGACTACTGTGTACCCATTGGCTGTCCGTGCACAGGGCGGCATATTTAACGTTCTGACCAGTCACACTACATTTACTATAGCGTCATGTATTAGCCAGCCTCCCTGCGCTGGCTGGCCAATCATGATGTTATTGCATTGTCCAATCACCGTACGAGCGCTGCATAATACACAACTCTGTCACGCCTATGTAGTTACGGCGCACAATATGTACGCCCGATTCCCTTGTGGTAGCAGCGTGTAATTCAGGGAAGGTGCTCCACAGAAGGTAACCTGCGGCACCCGTCGGCACTTCCTGGGACCGAAAATACTTCTGTGGAGCACCTTGGCGGCGTTTAATTGCGGTATCAGGTACCGTTAGCAACCGTTGTAAACGCGCACATGCGGTGCCTACCTGTTGCTACCTTCGGTAGTGGCGTGTAAAGGTACCATAAGGGTGCTATTGACATGCATTTCTCACCAGATGTCTTAACAATGAATCTAGTCCATACACGCCAAAAAATCAAAGCATAGAGGTCTATAAATCTGGTCATGTGTAATAATGAGAAATTAAATAGGCAACATATGCCGGGTCAATGTACTAGGGGCTTAACAGCTATCACAAACGCTGTAAGAGTGTTGGCATCTGTGATTGGCTGTTGAAAGCTAGAGTCCCGGTAATGATTGACCTGGATGTGGTGTTAAAAGCATGATCCTCGGTAAGTATAATGCTGCTGCTTTAATTATTGTTTTGCTTTCTTTTACCACCCCCTAGCCACCATTTTATAACTGTAAAGTCCAGGCTTGGGCTCCTTAACCCGGACTTCGAGAAAAAAAATAAAAAGCCGTCCGGATCCGCAGACCCTGAACATTTGTGGGTTTGTCAATCTCTAGTAATGAATTACAAAGTGTTAAAGTATGTAACTCTTAGCATACTGTATACTAAAGAAATTACAAAAATCATTCTTCAAGGGCCTTCTCTAACATGCAATGTACAAAGGTCACGAATTTGGGGAGTGAACGTTCATTCATTTTTTTTTTTTTTTTTTAAAAACAATAATAATAAAGTCCAATTATTGATAAACATGAACAAGAGTTTTTATTCATCATTATATGACAGCAAAGTTTCAACTTGCACAGAGTTCTTTATTAAGATTGTGAAATTGTCACAATGACAGCCTTACATAGGAGTTCACATTATACAATTCAAAGTGACAATGGTGGTCCTGCCTACAACAATCAATAACTATGTATATTAATGCAGCCTAAACATTTTTAAAGGGAACCTGTCACCTCAAATCACCTTCCTAACCTATTAATACCTGTCCCTGCAGCCTTACAATACTTTCTAACACATCCCTGTCTGACTTTTTTTTTACTAATCTATGAGTACAATAAAGTAGTTAGCAAACTTACGAAATTTCTGTCAGAGGGTGTTCCTCCAAGCGTTTCTGACCGGTAGGCGGGTCCCCTGTGCCGCGCTACTCCTGCCTCGCCGCTCTAATACGCCCTAATGGGCGTCATTACACAATGCAAAGCTCGGGCACGATTTAAATATCGCGACCGCAATGTCACCGCTGCGACGTGGTCATTTGATGCCGGGATCACGTCACTTCGGGTCGCACACAGGCAGACTTCAGTAAGCAATCTGCGCATGCGCGAAGTCTGCCTGTGAGAGACCTGCGACCGGAAGTGACGTGATCCCAGCGTCACATGACCGCGTCGCAGCGGTGACATTTTGGGCGTGATATTTAAATCATGCCCGAGCTCTGCATTGTGTAATGATGCCCATTAGGGTGTATTAGAGTGGTGAGGCAGGAGTAGCGCAGCACAGGGACCCATCTAAAATTTCGTAAGTTTGCTAACTACTTTATTGTACTCTAGATTAGTAAAAAAGGTCAGACAGGGATGTGTTAGAAAGCATTGTAAGGCTGCAGGGACAGGTATTAATAGGTTAGGAAGGTGATTTGGGGTGACAGGTTCCCTTTAAAGAACATTGCAGTCTAATGCAAAAATTGCAGATAGAATCCTTTTAGTAGAATAAAAGAGTTTTGAGTATATTTTTTTTCTTTTCTAGACTCGTGGGTCAATGCCATTTTTCTGGTCACAAAGACCAAACTTGAAATATAAACCAAAGCCTCAGATCAGCAGTGCTGTAAACCATGTAAGTAGCATCTCATTTCATTCATTTTTATGATATCCTAAGCGTATTATCAGTGTTAAAGTGTAATAAATTATTTAATTTATATATAGTTGAAACCAGAAGTTTACATACACTATATAAAAATCAAATATGCATGTTTTTCTTATTATCTGACATGAAACCAGAATAAATGTTTCCAATATTACTGTAGGTAAGTTAGAATCACCACAATTATTAATCGCCAAATGCCAAAATAATGAGAGAGAATGTTTTAAGGCATTTTTAGTACTTTCTTCAAAGTCACAAGTATGCATACATTTCATCAGTATTTGGTTCATTGCCCTTAAACTGTATGTCTTGGGTCAAACATTTTGGATATCCTTGCACAAGCTTCTCACAATAGTTGGTAGGAAATTGGGCCCTATTCCTCCTGACAGAACTGGTAATCGGGCTGCTGCACTTCACCTGTAAAGGTGATCCCACTGGAACCATGCTCAAGGAGGTCGACCAGAAATACGGGACAATAGAAAACTTCAAGAGCCTCTTAGATGCCGCTTGTATGAAAAGCATTCAGATAGTTTGTAGGTCACTTTGTTCACACCTGTCTTTTCAACTTTGTCCATAAATTTTCAAAAGGATTGAGATTAGGTCTTTAGGGTGGCCACTCCAAAACTTTTACTTTTTTTTATCCTTAAACCACTTTGTAACCAGTTTGGCAGTATGCTTCAAGTCATTGTCCATTTGGAAGACCTATTTCCACCCAAGCTTTAACTTCCTGGCTGATGTCTTGAGATGTTGCTTCAAAAAGGTTGGAGGAGTATTTAAACTAGGGATTGGGGGGAGGGTATTCATCGTACAGTAGAGGAAGATAGTGAAAATAGTAACCTGGGCACAAATAATGAAATTGGGGGTGGCATGGGGGGCTGTGGTTAGAACAGTAAATATAGTAAGAAGGAATAGCGATAGAGAGATGCATAAAGTGCATGTTCACTAATGCCAGAAGCCTCACCAATAAAATGGAGGTATTAGAATTAATTTTGTTGGAAAATAATTATGACATGGTGGGGATATCGGAGACATGGCTGGACGAGAGCCATGACTGGGCTGTTAATTTACAGGGCTATTGTCTGTTCAGAAATCACCGCACAAATAGGCGAGGAGGAGGTGTATGTTTATACGTAAAGTCATCCTTAAAACACATCCTGCTTGATAACATAGGTGTATCTAATGAAAATGTAGAGTCCCTGTGGGTGGAAATAAGGGGAGGGGGAAAAAATAATAAATTACTGATAGGGGTTTGTATAAGACTCCAACAATAATGGACGTCGAGGAGAATATCCTCATAGAGCAAATAAATGAACTCAGGGAGAAGTCATTATTATGGGGGACTTCAACTACACTGAAATACATAGGAGAACAGAAACCTGTACTTTCAGCAAAGGTAATAGGTTTTTGACAAAGAGACCATTACCTTTCACAACTGGTTCATGACCCAACAAGAAGGAGGGAACTGCTGGTCCTAATATTAAACAACACGCTGGACCTCATATAATTAAAGCAAGTAGATAGTGATGAGGCATTAAATAAATACAAAAAATTAACATCTGTAAAAAGCAAATTAAGGCAGCAAAGATTGAGACAGAGAGACTCATTGCCAGAGAAAGTAAAAAAAAAAAAAAAATCCCAAAATATTCTTTTACCCCTTCATGACCGAGCTTATTTTGACCCTAATGACCAGGGCATTTTTGTCAATTCTGACCAGTGTCCCTTTGAGTTTATAACTCTGGAACGCTTCAATGGATCCTAGCGATTCTGAGATTGTTTTTTCGTGACATATTGGGCTTCATGTTAGTATGAAATTTACGTCGATAATTTTTGCGTTTATTTGTGAAAAAATTGAAAATTTGGCAAAAACTTTGAAAATTTTGCAATTTTCATATTTTGAATTTTTATTCTGCTAAACCAGAGAGCTATATGACACAAAATAGTTAATAAATATCATTTCCCACATGTCTACTTTACATTAGTGCAATTTTGGAAAAAAAAAATTGTTAAGTTTTAAGGGTTCAAAGTTCATCAGCAATTTCTCATTTTTCTAGCAAAATTTACAAAACCATTTTTTTTTAGTGACCACATCACATTTGAAGTCCCTTTGAGGGGTGTACATGACAGAAAACACCCACAAGTGACACCATTCCAAAAACTGCATCCCTCAAACTACGCAAAACCATATTCAAGAAGATTATTAACCCTTCAGGTGCTTCACAGGAACTAAAGCAAAGTGGAGGGAAAAAATGGACATTTTAATTTTTCAATTAAAAATTTTCTTTTTGCCTCAATTCTTTCATTTTCACATGGAGAAAAGGATAAAATAGATCCTAAAATGTGTTGAGCAATTTCTCCTGAGTACACCGATACCTCATATGTGGTCATAAACCACTGTTTGGGCGCACGGCAGGGCTCAGAAGGGAAGGAGTGCAATTTGACTTTTGGAGACAATTTTCCATTCAAAAAGTGAAATGGTGCTTCTTCCCTTCTGAGTCTTGCCGTGCGCCCAAACAGTGGTTTATGACCACATATGAGGTATCTGTGAACTCAGGAGAAATTGCCCAACATATTTTAGGAAACAATTTATCCTGTTGTTCATGTGAAAAAGAAAAAAATTAAGCTAAAAGAATTTTTTTGTGGAAAAAAAGTATTGTTTCATATTTGCGGATCAATTTGTGAAACACCTGGGGGTTCAAAGTGCTCACTAACCATCTCAATAAGTTCCTTGGCGGGGGTCTAGTTTCCAAAATGGGGTCACTTGTGGGGGAGCTCTAATGTTTAGGCGCACACAGGGACTCTCCAAACGTTACATGGTGTCCGCTAACAATATGAGCTCTTTTTCTATTCAAATTGTTAGCGGACACCATGTCACGTATGGAGAGCCCCTATGTGAAAAATACTTATTTTTTTCCACAAAATTTTTTTTTTCATTATTACGGATTGATTTGTGAAGCACCTGGGGGTTCAAAGTTTTCACCACCCATTTAGATTTGTTCTTGGGGGGTCTAGTTTCCAAAATGGGGTAACTTGTGTGCGAGCTCCAATGTTTAGGCGTATAGGGGCTCTCCAAACATGACATGGTGTCCGCTAACAATTTGAGCTCTTTTTCTATTCAGATTGTTAGCAGACACCATGTTGCGTTTGAAGAGCCCCTGTGTGCCTAAACATTGGAGCTCCCCCACAAGTGACCCCATTTTGGAAACTAGACCCCCCAAGGAACAAATCTAGATGCATAATGAGCACTTTGAACCCCAAATTGATCCGTAAAAATGAAAAAAATATTTTTCTCCCACAAAAATCTTATTTCTCCGTCGCATCATTGGGGGACACAGGACCATGGGTGTATGCTTTTCTGCCACTAGGAGGCGACACTAAGTAGAACTAAAAGTTAAGCCCTCCTTCCTGCAGTATACACCCGTACGTGGGTGTAGCTATTAAATTTTTAGCTTGGTGTCACTGGAGGCACATGTGTGTCTGTAGCCAGACCACATCTACCATTCTTACTCATACTTTTACTTTGCATTTTTGCTATTTAATTCTTATTTCTACTTTTTACTATACGCCAAAAGGCGCCACTCTGCATAGAGCATGAGGACCCACATGGCAGCACACACCACCCTTGGAGGGGCGACGGATCCCCATAAAGGGACTCCGCTCATACTACCCCACACCAGGCAGGCAACCACCGTGCATACCCATAGCATCCCCCTGCAGGACAGGGGGACGCAAGGAGGCACAAGTACAGCACCTCTCACCTCTTCCAACAAAGAAGCAGGTGATCGTGGCCACCAGGGTGCCCAGCCACCGCACCGATCCATCCCCAAGGGATCCGGTGCAGCACCAGCAGCCTACACACACTGGGTCCCATCTCCTCCTCCAACCGCGGCGGCCCCAGGCCGGGACGCGCACCGCCGGTAAGTTCAGGGCGCACGCCCAGGGCATGGAGTCTAAGCCCCTACCAGAACCTCTGCTCCCCTACAGAGCCTCTGGCAGCACATGTCACTACATCCCCCTGCACAACAGGGGGATGCGAGGAGCGCTCATGTCGCCATCTCACCCATCTCTCACCCTCTATCCTGGACACAATAGCCCCAAAGGATCAGGGGCTCAGCAGCAGCCTCCACCTCCTCAAGTCACAGCACCCCATGGTGGCTCCACGCTTGGACGCGCGCTGCCAGGCATTCCGGGGCGCGCGCGTCCAAGGCATGTAGCCGGGAAGTAGCAGGCCGCAGCCTGCGGGCATCGCGAGCCCCGGCGACGCTCCCAGTAGCCCACACTAATCTAGGCCCCCGTCTGGGCCCACGCACTAACACTACCCAGCCTGCCCGTGATTGGCCGCTCACCAAGTGACCGCTGGCGTCATGGGGGCGGGAGCGATGACGTGGCGGAACAGGGATAGGCGCGATTGGCTGATGCTAGCGTCAATCGCGGCAACACATGCCCTCTGCCATGATGCTGGGCCAGATAAACCCCGCCCCAAGCCACGCCCCTGGACCAGCGCGAAACTTAACAAAGAACGCGCTGGTGGGGCACAAGCCATGGCCTCATTGGCCTGCACACCCTACCCCATGCCCCCAAAATGGTGCGATTCTTAAGGATTCTAAGAACAAAGCATCCTAAATGGGCCACAGCATCTGCCCAGAAGAATATGGTGACCGAACATCGATGAGTGGCGGCTCCAGCCCGCACTAAGGGCTGTCACCTGCGGCCCTCTGGGGATATAGCAGCCGCTGTGAGGAGCTCAGTCTGTGTGGCACTACAAGTCCCAGCACTGCTTCCACCAACTCTCCTACCCGGGTGAGGCCGCAGTTTGGACCCATCTAGCCCTTTACAGCCTGGAATTGGGTACTGTCACCTGAGGCCCCCTGGGGATATAGGAGCCTCTGATAGGATCGCTCACTCAGTACCGCACTACAAGTCCCAGTACTCCTTCCACCACAGGGGAAAACGCAGCTGGTGCCCCTTTACAGCCTAGAATTGAACAATGATTAAGGACATTGTTCTTTCAAATTGCCCCCTGTCTGCGGCCCTGACACAGGGGAGGCAGGGGAGCCTAGGGTAACTGCCCCTGTGGTGACAGATAAATTGACCCTGTACAGTTATGGTTAACAGACCGTCATGGGCCACGTACAGTGCGGTTTTACACAGCGTCCTAGTGTCACATTTTGGTCGCAGTGATTAGTCAGACACCGGCTCCTTACTGGATCGGCTGTTAGCTCTGGCCGAACGTAAAACCACAACTCCGCTCCATGCCAAATGGTCAGGCCCTGTAGATCAGCTCATATCCATGACGTCCATCGGACAGCTAAGAGCTATGTGCCCAGAGAACCCTCTCATTCAGTTCTCTCAGTATCGGTTACCTATAACAGATTAATACACCCATACCAAATTAATGGCTATTCCCATCCAATGTCAATCTTCAGCCCGCAAGGATAATTTATCACATCGTCCAAAACAGCCGCGCTTGCAGAGCATCCGCTAAACCTCTTTCGTAATGCTTGACCGCTACACAGGGCATCCCGTAAAACGGTTAACACCCCACCCCTTAAGGGCTCGTCACAACGGGTTACAACAACCCACACTGAGAACCATCCTTTTTTTTTTTTTTTAAACAGATACATTTTTATTAAACAAATGATCTGTCATACAGAAAAAGAAACAGAATATACATTTTGTTATTATAACAACGAAACCCCTTTCCCGCACCCCTCCCTCCTCCCTTTCCCACCCAGACAGCAAGCACCTGTAACAAACCATATCATCAATATGTTACTCATCTCTCCATTACCCACGCCCCCCTCACAACCCTGCTTAGCGCATGGTGTATCCTCCCCTCCTCACGTGCCATATTCTAGCCATGGAGACCAGATTTTTGTGTGCACATTTTCTCTCCCGCGTCTATGGTATGTATCCCTTTCCAACTTGGAGATATGATTCGCCTGTAACAGAAACTCTCTCCTGGACAGAGGTTCCTCCCTGATCCAGTATCTGGCTATAAGTTTCCTCGCTATAAATAGCAGTCTGGCAATGGCTATTTTTGAATTGGTGTCCACACGAATCTCGTCCACATAACCCAGCAGGCACACCACTGGCTCTCTCGGTATAACACATTGGTATGCCCCCTCTAGCCTAGTAATTATCAGTAGCCAATATGTTAATAGTCTTGGGCACGTCCACATCATGTGAAATATCCCTGCCTCCTCCGTTTTACATCTAAGACACTCCGAAGTGGGCCTCAAACCCACCCCAAACAAAAATGCCGGGGACCGGTAAACTCTATATATCAAATATAACTAAGACAGTCTGCCCGGTTCATTAAGGGACAAATTTGGGACCCACTCCAGAATGGATGTCCATGTGTCCTCATCAATGGCTCCCACCTCCACCTCCCATCGCGTTTTTGCCCGTGTCGGTTATTGAAGCAGATAGGTGTGCAGTAGGTCCCATAAACAGTGGAAATCACCCCTCTCGTAGGTCCGTCACCGCACACGTAGTCCAACACTATGTCATGTTGTATGGAAATCTCCCTAACCTTCCGTTGTGTCTGGAAAGCATGCTTCATCTGTAGGTATTGGTATGCCCCCGACTCCCTAAACCAAATTCCTCCCTCAGTTGTGGAAATGACTTTAACCCGTGCCCATCTATTACCTGGTAAACATACCCAATGCCCCTATTTTGCCACTCATATAGACATCCCATCTCCCGTATCTCCTGCAAATTATGGTTATTCCATAATGGAGAATATTTGGTGAGCTGTGTTACTCCTCTCGCCTGTTTCAGTTTCTCCCAAACTTTATGTAATAAGAGCAGGGTAGGGCATGATCTCCCAGCTAAACTCATGGAACTATCCTCCAAGCAATGCACCAGCGGGCATTTTTCCATCACTTTTTCCAATATCCTCTGGACTACTGGGCCCCCTGCACGCTGCACCCATCCCCTCACATGCTGGCCCTGGGCTGCCAAAAAATAAAGATAGGGATTCGGCAGTGCAAGACCCCCCTCATCTTTAGGCTGTTGCAAAATCTCCAACCGCAGACGTGCCTGTTTTTTTTCCCCCATATTAGGCTCCTAAAGGTGGAGTTAATCTACTTGAATCTCTTCTGTGGGACCCAGATGGGAGCATTATGTAATACATATAGCAACTTGGGCATCAAAATCATTTTGAATTAAATTTATACGACCTACCACAAAAAGGCATAGTTTGTTCCATGCTCCCACCTTTGCCCTGAGAAGGTCCAAAACAGGGGATAGATTAACATTGAGGTAATCCGTAACTGGGGTTGAAATCCATATGCCCAAATATTTAAATTTGTCCACAATACGTAGTCCCCCCACTTCCATATCATTAGGCATCTCATCGTCCAAGGCAAACAGAGTAGACTTGGTCCAATTAATACGCAGACCAGACACATCCCCAAATCTCTCAAAGAGCCTCGAGAACCATCCTTAATGGAATCAGGGATCCCTCTACTCTGTCAGTAAGCAGACATAGCCACACGCCTCAGTCAAATTGCACTGGCGGACAGAACTTGCCTCACAGTCCAAGCTACCCTTGGACACCCATAGCAGTAACCATCAGCAACCCCTACAGTAATGCAGGCCACAGACTGTGAACTTCAAGCACATAACACAGGACATAGCATAATTGCTGGCAAAGTAGGTAAAGCCAGCAGCCAAAAAATCATAACCGTATAGTGCACATAACCATACACATCACAGAACCGCCTACACGATTAATTTTAAAATCTGGGTGTCTCAATGGCTAAGATAATCCTCAACACGCTCCAGTGCGCAGGGCGATCTTGCAGGTTACAGTTGGGCACGAACTGCCCACAACATTAGCCCATGTGCTTCCAATCAGGCAGTGTGCAGAAAACACCACTGCCACTCGTTACTTAGCCCTACACTTCAGAGGCTTACAGCATCTGGCCCGTCTGACAGTCAGACAGTATTCACATCCACCAACAGGATGCAGCCCTACACAGGCCGACCTCGGCAGAACTCATCTAACCGTCAGTAGCCAGGTCAAATCACCTCTTGCCACGGCGCAAGTGACAAAAGCAGTGATCAGGGCGCTCCGACAGTTACCCCGGCGGTATGTAACATCTGCTAAACTGCCTACGGGCTCAGAATCCAAACCTCTATTACATATATAATAAACTCTAAACCTTGAATTCCGCGCTAGTGCTCGGATATAGCGTATATCCTTAGCGTATATCCCTACCACTCCAGGCTTTAGTCACGCAACCGCGCATGACTCACAGCCCATTCAGTATACCTACGTTTACTCCCACCACACTGGGACCGTATTAGATCCACAGCTAACAAAGTCTCTGGTTCAGTGCCCAGGTCTGTCTGTCGTTTCTTAATTGTCTTTCACAGAGCATTAACAAGTAACCCGACCTCATCCAGAAGTCAGAACTCCCAACAACAGGCGTTGAGTTCCCTCAAGCAAGATCTGTAGATGACCACAACAGAGGTACAACTTCAGATCCATCGAAGTCTCTAATGTCCGCACATAAGGTAATCAACACTCATCAGGTTCCCGTCAGACAAGCTGGGTTAACCTCCCACGCTAGGTATGGCTACCCACTCCTGCCTCTAGCTCGGTAAAACCCTTACCCGCCGTATAATCTATAGATCGTTTAGAACATGACTCAAGTAGATGTTAACGCCACCCTCAAGTGGTTGTCCCACTCGGAGACTCTCCGGCAGGACCAACCTCTCACGCAATAGACTACAGTCAGCTAATCCGGCAGATGTCTATTCATCAACACTGCCAGTCCCTACACCTTCTACCAGCGTTGCGTCTCTCCCAAAGTCCAGACTACAAGCACCACCTATCCACACAAGGCAAGAAAGCAATCACATGGTGGACACAGTCATCAGCACTCACACAGCGAAAACCACTTCTCCCACCTCGGTGACTGGCGGTATCCACCAGTACCAGCCTGCTCAAATAGGACAGAGGGGCAGTCTATTGTCAGCACACGGCCCATAGCTGCTAGCTGCTGAACACCCCACGAGTCATGTCTCCCAATCAACATTCTGGTGCTGCGAGCGATTCGCTTTGCACTCCAACATCTTCACCACCTTCTGGTTGGCCGCCCCAGCGGCATCAAATCGGACAACGCAACGACGGTGACGTACATCAAACATCAAGGCGACACACGCAGCAAATGGCCATTGCGCAAAGTGGAACAAATGCCTCACTAAACCGAAAAGACCCACTCATTCATATCACAGCCCACGTCCCCGAAGTGGATAACTAGGCAGTGCACTTCCTAAGCCGCAAGAGAATGGACTTAAAAAGATGGGTTCCTCACCCGTAAGTCTGTCTACAAGGCTGTCGACGCTGTGAATCCCCCGTCGTGGACCTCATAACGTCAAGAATGAACACAAAGGGCCTGGCCTTTGTAATCAGGTCCCGGGACCCGCCGGCACTAAAGAGTGAACTTACTCACAATAAGCATCCAATAACCAGGATTGGCATATAAAGGATAAATGTTCTGTAAAGCTGTAGCTCCTGCCCCTGGATGAAGCCACCCTGGTGACGGCGACACGCGTAGGGTTCTGGGCAATCCGCTCCACAGCAATGCCTCACTCGGGTAAATAGCACTCTTCTTGACTGGAATTTGATGTCAGTTTACACAGGTCGTATAGAATTTTTCTTTCTTATTTTCCAGGCTAAGGTTTGGCATTTGTTCTTGGACTACAGCTTTACAGAACATCTATGCTTTATATGCCAATCCTGGTTATTGGATGCTTATTGAACCATAAGGGTTCCTCAGCTGTCCACTTGCCTGCCTAGCCTCACTTCATTTTAAATTCTGACCTGTTGTTTACCTGCTCTAATTTGCATGAGCTATGCCATCTTTCTATACCTTAAAGATAAAATAGGGAGGGGGACAAGAGGCGCAATAGTGCCCTGTCACTAGTGACACTTATATACAGTGGTGGTGCTGTGAAGCTGCTCACCTGGTCCAGTTGTGATTCCCACAACTGGTTTGAAGGTGTTTTTGGAAACGATGTTCCAGCTGCTGCAGGACCTCCACCAACCACTGGATAGTGGTATGTATCAAAGAAATGATGGGAGTGCTGGTGTCTCACGGTCCGCGCTGCTTCAGGGTTAAATAAACTCACCAAAGAGCCAAATCGATTTCCATCCTTTTATTCCTCCTCTCTCCTACGCGTTTCGGCGCCTATCCTGGCACCTGATGCAGCGCGGACCGTGAGACACCAGCACTCCCATCATTTCTTTGATCTTTCTATACCTGAATTTCCTCAAATCCAATCTGTGAGTGCTTTAGAGCCCCAATGGGGACTGAGATATTTTGAGATATAAAGGTGAATTCATGTTTGACACATAGTGCATTGAATCCTTTAGTATTCATCACTTTTTGTTCCTATTAGTGTGGGTTTCCCCACACAGCTGAACATAATCTGTGTTTGACAAAGAGCCCCGACGGGGACTGAGTTATTATATAACAAACTAATGAATTCCTGCCTGTTTATTTCTGTCCATTGTGACGTATAGTGAGTATTGCATTGCTGTGGTATTGTACACGATTGTGGTTGCACAATCTTTTACTTGTGTTTTAATTTTTTCATATGCACTGTTTTGATGTTTTTGTATCTAATAAAATTGTCAATCTTTTACGAAAATTGATTAACGCTATTGATCTCAGTCAATATACACAGTACTTTTTGTGTTTATTATGTATGTTTCTTACTGTGGTACTGATGATCCCACCATGGTGACACCCTACAACTTTTTGTTCAAACACCCTATCCTGTCAGCCCCTTTACCTATCCTTCCACAAGGATAAGTAGTCCTCTGGCCATCTCCGTCCTTAATGCCCAAGGTAGAATCACACTTCCACCTTGACATAGACATCGTCCGTCTGCCCAAACCCAGTACACCACAAAAGTAGCTCCGCACCCTGGACCTAGCAAGGGCCCTCAGACACTACATCTCCCGAACAGCCCCATTCCGCAATACAAAAATGCTGTTCGTCAGCCCCGAGGAATCTACAAAAGTTATGGCGGCGTCTAAGCCCACATTATCAAGTTAGACCTGCTCCGCAATCCAAGATTACTGTCGCATCAAGGGCATGCCAGTTCAAAAACAAGTCAAAACGCTGTCAATTCGATCAGGAGTGCCTCATAGGCCATTCGTCCTCAAGCCTAGGCAACTCCGGTTTACAAGACAGCAAACTGGTCCTGCCTGCATACCTTCACCAAACACTACAACGTTCACACCCAGTCTTCCGCAGATACAAGCCTAGGTAGAAAAATTCTGCAGGCAGCAGCCGCACATCTGTATGCAGCCGGCACATGATGCTTGACCGCTACTCAATTAATTCCCACCCAGGGACTGCTTTAGGACGTCCCATGGTCCTGTGTCCCCCAATGATGCGACAGAGAAACAGGGATTTTTGTGTACTCACCGTAAAATCCTTTTCTCCTAGCTCATCATTGGGGGACACAGCACCCACCCTATAAGTCTTCAAAGGTCTGTAGAGAACATTGCCCTACACTATTTGTACGTAGTCTGTACATTACCTTACCTTACGCTATTTGTACCTTATTACCAGCTCTCCTACTGCTCTAGTACTAAACTGAATAGCTACGCCCACGTACAGGTGTATACTGCAGGAAGGAGGGCTTAACTTTTAGTTCTACTTAGTGTCGCCTCCTAGTGGCAGAAAAGCATACACCCATGGTCCTGTGTCCCCCAATGATGAGCTAGGAGAAAAGGATTTTACGGTGAGTACACAAAAATCCCTGTTTTTTTTATTTTTGCGGATCAATTTGTGAAGGACCTGGGGGTTCAAAGTGCACATTATGCATCTAGATTTGTTCCTTGGGGGTCTCTTTTTCAAAATGGGGTCACTTGTGGGGGAGCTCCAATGTTGAGGCACACAGGGGCTCTCCATACGCAACATGGTGTCGCTAACCATTCCAATTGTTAGCGGACACCATGTTGCATATGGAGAGTATGTAGTGTACGTCAGGTAGGTCTCATGTAGTGTAAGTCAGGTTGGTGTGTGGACTGTATAAGGATTAGAGGAACGTGGGGTCCTCTTCCTCACACAGCCTAATATGTTGATCCAGAGGAAGGCAAAAAACCCCCATGTGGCAACATAAGCTCCACATTGGGGGAAAATATTCCTTCCCGGCTCCACATACGGCAATCAGACTAGTTCCCTGGATCAACGCCCCATCAACAATCTAGTATGTATAACCGGTAATGTAATACTTTTCAAAAAAGGCATCACTCATTACAAGTCTAGTGTAGTATAGGTCAGGTTGGTGTTTGTGGTGTAGTGTACGTCAAGTTGATGTGTGTGTCTGCGTCAGGCTGGTGTGTGTGGTGTAGTGTATGTCAGGCGGGAGTGTGTGGGTTATGTAGGATGTGTTCAGTCCATGGATGTGTGATAGACTTTGAAGCAGTCTTTCATGCACAGTCCAGGTTTGTCAGGACAGGTTTCACATTGGAAACGGGTGTCCTTTCTTATCCCCCTTTTGTAGGAGACCCGGCACTTTTTTTGTGATCTTGCCGTCTTAGCTGTTTGCGGCACCTCACCAGGAAAATGTTGCCCTGGTACTATGCGTGAACCTTGAGTTCCAGGGGTGCTGGGCCCGCTTCGTCTTCTCCAAACAGGAGGGCTCTTATCACCGCCTCCTGAAATTGAAGGAAGGTTTTGGTGGTCTGGCCTGCACATCGTGATAGCACGTATGCGTTATACAGTGCCATTTGAACGATATGCACGGCCAGTTTTTTGTACCAAACCTTGGTCTTCCGCATGGCATTGTAGGGCTGGAGGACTTTATCAGAAAGATCAACTCCTCCCATGTGCTTGTTGTACCCCAGGGCACAGTCCGGTTTGTAGACCTGTGCTGGGGTACCTCTGGTGGTGTTTGCCGTTGTGCCGGGACCATGGATTGTGGTCAAGGAAAAGACGTCCCTTTTGTCTTTGAATTTGACCACAACCATGTTGCCGCTACATTAGGCTCGCCTCTCGCCTTTTGCGAGAGGCTGCCCAATTAGCGGCATAGGGAGATGCCTCTGGTTTCTGCACACAGTACCGCAAGCGGCGGTAGTTCTGGCAGAGAGGGACTGAAATAGTGTGATACTTGTATAAAAGTTATCAACGTATATATGATATATTGATGATAACCTTTATCAAGTAGTGGGTGGATCAAGTCCCACACTATTTTTCCACTAACCCCCAGAGCAGGTGGACACTCTGGGGGCTGGATCTTCGAATCTTTCCTTGGTACACTCTAAAGCTATGAGTTTTATTCCATACCTCGCCCTCTTGCTGGGCAGGTATTGCCAGAATAAAAGCCTACCTTTGTAGTAGACGAGGGATTTATCCACACAAATTTCTCGTTCTGGAACGTTCCCTTCAGCAAACTTGCTGAAGTGTTCGATGACTGGCCGAATTTTGAAAATTCTATCAAAATTCGGGTCATCGCGGGGATAGCTGTCTGCGTTGTCCCTAAAATGCAAAAACTTGTGGATGACCTCAAATCGGTTTCGGGTCATCACCATACCGAACACTGGAGTTTGATATAAAATATCTGTACTCCAGTATTGGCGGATTTCTGGTTTCTTCACAATCCCCATGTGAAGTACCAGGCCCCAATATTTCATCATTTCTACTGAGTCCACAGGACTCCAAGATGAAAATAATGAATTTGGGTTGGCGGTCAGAAACTGTTGGGCGTAGATGTTTGTCTGCTCCACCATGAGACTCACAATGGCCTCAGAGAAATAGATTTTGAAAAAGTCTATTTCCCTGAAGTTTTCCGTCTCACTTTGGATTCCTGATTGGGGAATGAAATCAGGAATCTGTGGAGTGGATTGTTCAGGGACAGGGGTCCATACGGGGGCACTAGTGCTAGGTTGGGAGTGACTAGCACCAGGTTGCGGGTTACTCACAGATGGCTGAGGGTCTTCCTCCATGGCCTCCGGCTCCTCTTCCCCATGCTCCGGTTCCTCTTCCCCATGCTCCAGTTCCTCTTCCCCATGCTCCGGCTCCTCTTCCACGGACTCCGACTCTTCTCCCTCTGGCTCTGGACGATGTCTTGTCCTCCGATGTCTTCTTGGTGGCGACTTGGTGTCACTGGAGGAGAAAAATTTGGAGAAATAGAGGAACGTGGGGTCCTCTTCCTCACAATCGGCTTCGGAGGCAACAAAAGCATATGCCTCCTCAGCCTTTTTTGACCGTGTTGAGCGGAACCGGCAGGACATTTTGTGTGCTGTGTGCGTGTGTACAAAAAATTAAATCTTATTTTAGTGTGTGTGTACGTGTGTATGTGCAAGTGATTAGTGTAACTTTCAGGCAGGGGATGTCATGTGCAAAGGGATTATGGCGGGGGCTGTCTGGTGCGGGGGCTGTCTTGTGTGAGGGGTATAAGGCAGGGGCTGTCTGGTGCGGGAGTGTAAGGCGGAGGCTGTCTGGTGCGGGGACTGTCTACAGCAGGAGCGAGGGCGACGGCGGCAGAGAGCGGGGAGGAGGTTCTGCAGCAGTGGTGGCGGTGCTGCAGTAAAAGGTGCGGGGCGGCTAGATCCTGCAGCAGCAGCGGCGGTGCTACGGAAGGAGCGGGGGCAACGCCGGTAGACAGCGGAGGAAGGAGGTTCTGCGGCGGTGCTGCAGCAGAAGAAGTGGGGACGGCGGCGATGTTCTGCAGAACAAGCGGTAGGGGGTAACCGGCAGTAGAGGGAGAGCCGCTGGTAGGGGACAGAGATGGGGTGGTGAGGTTCTACAGCAGCAGCGGTGCTGCTGCTCAGAACAAGCAGTGGGGGGTCACCGGGAAGTAGGGGACAGAGATGGGGGCAGTAGGAGCGGTGAGGTTCTGCATCAGCGGTACTGTTGTAGACCAAGCGGGGGGGGTCCGGGCAGCAGTAGATGGGGGCTGAGAAGCAGGCAGGGGTCAGAGATGGGGTTGTGAGCTTCTGCAGCAGCTACTCAGAACAAGCGGTGGTGCTGCTGCAGAACAAGTGGTTGGTGGGGGGCAGAGATGGGGTGGTGAGGTTCTGTGGCAGCAATCGGCGGTGGGGTGGTTCTGCAGCAGCAGCTGCGGTAGTGCTGCTGCTGCAGAACAATCGGCGGTGACGGTGGTAGCGGGAACAGCGGTGGCAGTAACAGGGGCGCGGCGGTGATCAAGGGGTTAATTACCGGTAGTTACCGAGCAGCGGCCAGTCAGGGGTGGCAGCAGCAGGGGGTCTTCAGCCTCCTAGGACAGGATGAGGCTGCGAAGAGAGGGCATGCACAGGTCCCACCGCCCCTCCAGATGTCATTGGACAGCAAGCGTCACATGTACGCTTGCTCCAATGAGATCAGGGGGAGGGGGCGGGTGAGCGGTGGGGCACCGTCCCTGGGGTCAAGTAGTGGTCCCTGGCTAGGTGCAACTGTTTTTTTTTTTTTTTTCTAAACCAATCACCGGAGCTGCACCAGGGCAAACACGTTGTACAACGTCCTGTGTCGGGATCGACACGAAACCCAGGACGTTGTACAACGTCTTGTGTCTGCAAGGAGTTAGCTACATAAATAGTAAGAAACTAAAAAATTATTGTGTTGCCCCCCTTAAAAATAATCTGGGTGAAATGGTGGATGAGGATAAGGAAAAAGGCAATATGCTAAATGACTTTTTTTCAACAGTATTTACACAAGAAAATCCCATGACAGACAACATGATCAGTGATGAAAGAAAAAAAAAACACTCCATTAAATGTCACCTGCTTAAACCAGCAGGAAGTACGGCTCCGTTTAAAAATCACTAAAGTTGACAAATCCCCAGGCCCGGATGGGATAAACCCCAGAGTACTGCAGGAATTAAGTACCGTCATAGATAGACCATTATTTTTAATCTTTAAATATTCCATAATAACAGGGTCTGTACCACAGCACAGGTGGATAACAAATATGGTGCCAATATTCAAAAAGGGGCCAAAAACTGAACTTGGAAATTATAGGCCAGTAAGCTTAACCTCTACTGTGGGTAAAATCCTAGAGGGTTTTCTAAAAGATGCTATACTGGATTATCTGAAGGAAAATAACCTCATGACCCAATATCAACATAGGTTTACAAGGGACCGTTCCTGTCAAACTAATCTGACAAGCTTCTATGAAGAGATAAGCTCTGGACAGGACCAAAAAAATTCGGTGGACGTGGTGTATGTGGACTTTTCAAAAGCTTTTATTATGGTGCCACACAAAAGTTTGATACATGAAATGAGAGCAATAGGGATAGGGGAAAATATGTGTAAGTGGGTCAAGAACTGGCTCAGTGATGGGAAACAAAGGGTAATTATTAATGGAACACACTCAGAATGGGTCACAGTTAACAGTGGGGTCAGTATTGGGCCCCCTCTTTTTAACATATTTATTAATGACCTTGTAGGCGGCATACAGAGTAGAATCTCTATTTACAGATGACCTAAACTCTGTAGGGTAATCAATACAGAGGAGGGCCATTTTATATTACAGGATGATTTATGTAAACTAGAAGCTTGGGCTGATAAATGGCAAATGAGCTTTAATGAGGATAAATGTAAGGTCATGCGCTTGGGCAGAGGAAGTAAAAGGTATACTGTATAAACTCGCGTATAAGCCGAGTTTTTCAGCCCAAAAATTGGGCTGAAAAGTCCCCCCCTCGGCTTATACGTGAGTCACTGTATACACTGTATACAGTGCCCCCCCATCAGTCTACAGGGGCCCCCCCTTGTGTAGCAATCCTGTAAAGGAAGAGATTAATATACTTATCCCTGCCGCTGTCCCGCTGCCGCTGTCCCGCCGCCGCTATCGCGCTTCTCCGGCTTCATCCAGCGTCTTCCGTCTTCTTCCGGCTTCCTCCCGTGGGCGCAGGCAATGACGTCATTGTCTGCGCGCCAGAGGAGGAAGTCGGAAGAAGACAGAAGACGCTGGATGAAGTCGGAGGAGCGCGATAGCGGCGGCGGGACAGCGGCAGGGATAAGTATACTAATCTCTTCCTTTACAGGATTGCTACACAAGGGGGGGGCTGCTGTATACTACCTCTGGGGCTGCTGTATACTACCTGCTGGGCTGCTGCTGTATACTACCACTGGGGCTGCTGCTGTATACTACCACTGGGGCTGCTGCTGTATACTACCACTGGGGCTGCTGCTGTATACTACCACTGGGGCTGCTGCTGTATACTACCACTGGGCTGCTGCTGTATACTACCACTGGGGCTGCTGCTGTATACTACCACTGGGGCTGCTGCTGTATACTACCACTGGGCTGCTGCTGTAATGTTACCACTGGGTCTGCTGTATACTACCATTGGGGCTGCTGCTGTATACTACCATTGGGGCTGCTGCTGTATACTACCACTGGGGCTGCTGCTGTATATACCACTGGGCTGCTGCTGTATGCATACTACCTGGGACTGCTGCTGTATACTACCTCTGGGGCTGCTGTTATACTACCTCTGGGGCTGCTGTATACTACCACTGGGGCTGCTGCTGTATACTACCACTGGGGCTGCTGCTGTATACTACCATTGGGGCTGCTGCTGTATACTACCACTGGGGCTGCTGCTGTATACTACCACTGGGGCTGCTGCTGTATACTACCACTGGGGCTGCTGCTGTATACTACCACTGGGGCTGCTGCTGTATACTACCACTGGGCTGCTGCTGTATACTACCACTGGGGCTGCTGCTGTATACTACCACTGGGGCTGCTGCTGTATACTACCATTGGGGCTGCTGCTGTATACTACCATTGGGGCTGCTGCTGTATACTACCACTGGGCTGCTGCTGTATACTTCCACTGGGGCTGCTGCTGTATATTACCACTGGGTCTGCTGTATACTACCACTGGGACTGCTGCTGTATACTACCACTGGGGCTGCTTGTCACGTCCTACTGACGGACCCCAGACGTGGACCCACTGGACCACGTAGTGCGGGTGCCGATACCTGGTTGACAGAGAGGCGGACCAGTACAGTAAAGTTAACAGGTTTATTGAACAGAACAAGGACCCACGCCCCAGGGGAGGGCCACCCGGCCACAGCACCAGAACACCACCGAAGGAGGCCCCGGAGCGCTTAACCCCTATACAGGGACACCGCCGGTATCAACCTCGGAAGGACCAATGAAGCGGACACGGGTGTTAAACCGACCCAAGGCAACGTGGAAACAACACCGCAACCGGGTATAAGAAAGGACACGGGGAACCGGGAACACGGGGAATCTGGAGCAGGACTTGCGACAGCGATCTCAGCATGGAAGAGATCCAGGTAACAGGCCAGGAACACGGAAGTCAGCGAGGAGCCGGCAGGGAGGAGATCTGCAGGAAGGAACACACAGAAATCAGATATCAAGCAAGATAAGGAACAACCTAACCAGACCAGGAATAGCAAATTCACTAAATAGAAATTGCCCTGGCAAAGACTGACTGGAAACAGGAAGTTTATATCACAGCAGGGCAGTCCTGATTGGCAGGACACAGAAGCATGGTGATTGGCTGAGGGGAGGAGCATGCTCCCTGCAGTTCTCCAGCAGAAACAGGTTTGGAGATGTAGTTTCATGTGCTCAAGCAGTAGTCCCGGAAGTGAGGAGATGAGCAGCGCTACTCAAGCAGAGGGCGCTGGAACCCTGCGGCTGGGGACGGGTGCGCACACCTGAGGAGTAGACGAAGCCCTGGAAACCACAACCCGACCGACCAATGGGCGGCGGCTGCCAGCGCCCCGGAGTCGTCGGCAGACAGACGACACCCGGGAACCTGGATACCGGGCAGGAGCGGTAGGAGCCGGAGGAGTGGAGGTAGCAGGCCGAGGAGCACGGGCAGCAGACCCCCGGGTGGTGACAGTACCCCCCCCTCCACGCCCCCCCGGACGGAAACCGTCCCGAAACCGACCCGAAACCTGCGCAGAAGGTGCGGGGCATTGACATCTGCCTCGGCCACCCAGGACCGTTCCTCGGGACCAAACCCCTTCCAGTCGACCAAATACCACTTAAACCGGCCCCTCACTTTCATGTCCAGAATAGCACTGATCTCGAACACGGAGTCCGTGACCGGGGAGGCTGCGTGTCCGGATCCTGGGAGAAGCGGTTGAGGACCAGAGGCTTGAGAAGGGATCGGTGGAAAGAGTTATGTATACGCAGTGATGGAGGCAATCGCAGCTCGTAACATACCTCATTCAGTCTCTGGACTACAGCGAAGGGACCGATATAACGAGGACCAAGCTTGTAGGAAGGCATCTTGAGACGTACATACTTGGAGGAAAGCCATACCTTGTCTCCGGGGTTGAACAGGGGTGAGTCCAGAAGGCGTTTGTCGGCCTGACCCTTCATCCGCTGGGAAGCCTTCTCCAGGGCTGTGCGGGTCGCCTCCCAGATCTTGGCAAAGTCCCGAGCCAGCGCGTCAGCAGCTGGATTTGGAGTTGCGATCGCCACGGGACGTGGGACCCTAGGATGGTGTCCGTAGACGATAAAGAAAGGGGTGTTACGGGAGGACTCGCCAACATGGTTGTTATAGGAAAATTCGGCCCAGGGAAGCAGGGAGGACCAGTCGTCATGATGGGCGTTGACGAAGTGTCGCAGGTACCCGGACAACACTTGATTTACCCGTTCGACCTGCCCATTGGACTGCGGATGATAAGCCGAAGAGAAGTCGAGGTTGACATCGAGCTTCTTGCAGAGAGAACGCCAGAACCTGGAGACAAACTGTACACCCCTGTCGGAGACAATGTTAGAGGGAAGACCATGCAGACGGAGAACATGTGACACGAACAGCTCAGCCAATCTGGGGGCAGACGGAAGACCGGGCAGGGGAATGAAATGAGCCATCTTGGAGAACCTGTCGACCACTACCCATACCACGGTGTTGCCGGAGGAGACAGGAAGGTCGGTGACGAAGTCCATGGCGATGTGCCTCCATGGTTCCGAGGGCACCGGCAAGGGCAGAAGGGGCCCGACGGGCCGTCGCTTGGGCGTCTTATTTCGAGCACAGGAAGAACAGGCGGAGACATAGTCGGCGATGTCCTGACGCATCTGCGGCCACCAGTAATACCGACCAATCAGGAGCTGGGTCTTCGTTACCCCTGCATGGCCTGCGAGTCTGGATGAATGACCCCAGCGAAGGACGTGCTTCCGATCAGCCTCGGGTACCAGTGTCTTACCTGGAGGCGGTAGACACAGACGGAGTGGTGCCACCATGCAAATGCTGGATGGATCGATGATGGATCGGGGCTCCTCCTCTTGATCCTCTACGAGGAAGGACCGGGACAAGGCATCCGCCTTGATGTTCTTGTCTGCTGGGCGAAAATTGAGACGAAAATCAAAGCGGGCAAAGAACAGTGACCATCGAGCTTGTCGGGGATTGAGTCTCTGGGCCGACTGTACATATGCCATGTTCTTGTGATCGGTGTAGATCACCACGGGGTGTATCGCGCCCTCAAGGAGGTATCGCCACTCCTCCAGCGCCATCTTGACGGCCAGCAGCTCCCGATCCCCTATGGAGTAGTTCCGTTCTGAGGAGGAAAAAGCTTTAGAGAAAAAGCCGCATATCACCATACGCCCTGAGGAGGACTTCTGGGTGAGGACGGCTCCGGAGGAGGATGCGTCCACCTCCAGGAAGAACTGTTTATCAGTCACTGGCCTGTGGAGAACTGGAGCCGAGGAAAAGGCACTCTTGAGCGTCGCGAAGGCGGTTTCGGCCTCGGGGGTCCAAGCCTTAGCAGGCGTTCCCTTCCGGGTCAATGCGGTAAGTGGCTTGACCACATTGGAGAAATGAGGGATGAACTGCCGATAGTAGTTGGCGAAGCCCAGGAACCTCTGGATGGCCTTAAGTCCCACGGGTCGAGGCCACGACAGGACAGCGGAAACCTTCTCTGGGTCCATCTCAAGACCGACGTCGGAGATAACGTAGCCCAGGAAGGGCAAAGACGTCCGCTGGAATACACATTTCTTGTACTTGGCAAATAACTGGTTCTCCCGTAACTGGAGTAGGACCCATCGGACATCTCGCCTGTGAGTGGGAAGGTCCGGAGAAAAGACCAGGATATCATCCAGGTAGACCACGACACACGCGTACAGGAGGTCCCGGAAGACATCGTTCATGAATTCCTGGAAGACAGCAGGAGCGTTACTGAGACCGAAAAGCATTACCTTATACTCTTAGTGTCCATCCCAGGTATTGAAGGCGGTCTTCCACTTGTCTCCTGCCCGTATCCGGACCAGGTTGTACGCCCCTCAGAGGTCCAGCTTTGTGAAGACCCGGGATCCACGTAGCCGGTCGAAAAGCTCTGGTATGAGGGGAAGCGGGTATTTATTTTTCACCGTGATTGCGTTGAGACCCCGATAGTCTATGCACGGGCGTAGGGAGCCGTCCTTCTTCTTCACGAAGAAGAAACCCTGCCACTGCGGGCGAGGAGCACTTTTGAATGAAACCCCGCACCAGGCTGTCCTTTACGTATTCAGACATTGCCTGGGTCTCGGCGGGGTTTATGCGGTCTTTCGGGAGTGGAGCCCCAGGCACCAGGTCAATAGGACAGTCATACGGTCTGTGCGAGGGTAACGTCTCGGCTTCCTTCTTGTCGAAGACGTCGGCATACGACCAATAAGCCGAGGGCAACCCGGGTAGCGCTGCCGGTGAAGGTGGCAGCCGGACGGGGGAAACGGGAAGTAGGCATCGGCTATGGCAAGCCTGCCCCCACCGCAGGACCTCACCTGTTCGCCATTCCAGTACTGGTTCATGCATGCGGAGCCACGGAAGACCGAGCATGAACGGAGGAGACAGGGTCGGCAGGACATAGGTGAGGCGTTCCGTGTGCAGAGCACCGACTTGTATTTCCACCTCTCCGGTGACACCCGTCACAGCGTCCTGTAAGGGTCTCCCGTCGACCGAGATAATGATGCGGGGATGCTGCAGGGGGTATATGGGAATACCATAGCGCTGCGCCGTCTCTTGTTGCACGAAGTTACTTGCAGACCCGGAATCCAGATAAGCCACCTCCGAATGACGTTTGTCTCCGACCTTAACCAGGATGGCAATAGTGAGAGGGTGAGAAGAATCGTTCTCCGTGAGGTTAGCCTCTCTTACCTGTCCAAGATAAAGGTTCTCCGGCCGCTTGGGGCATGGCGACGAAAGTGGTCAGATCCTCCACAGTAAAGGCACAGACCCCGGGTGATCCTCTGTTCCCTCGTCTGGGTCCGGGAGCGGACGCGATCCACCTGCATGGCCTCGTGACCTGCCGGAGGTGCTGCGGGTACCGGAAGAAGGGGCCGTTGGAAAGTGGGAGCCAAGCGAAGGGGTCTTTTCTCCTGTGTCCTCTCCTGCGTTCTCTCCTGGGACCGCTCCTGAAGATGACGGTCAATTTGGACAGCGAGGGTGATGTACTCCTCCAGGGAGCTGGGCAGGTCCCGAACCGCCAGTTCGTCTTTGATCCGACTTGACAACCCCCGGCGGAAGACACCGACTAAGGGCTCATCCGCCCAGTGGAGTTCGGAAGCCAGAGTGCGGAATCGGATGGCATACTGCCCAACAGACAGGTTACCTTGTCGTAGGTTGAAGAGTGCCTCGGTGGCGGAGGCCACCCGTCCCGGCTCATCAAAGGTCCTACGAAATGTGTCCAGGAACGCCCAGAGGTTGGACACGATGGGGTCCTCTCTCTCCAATAACGGGTTGAACCACGCCAGTGCTTCCCCCTCGAGGTGCGAAGCCAGAAACGCTACTCTTGCCTCATCCGTTGGGTATTGGTGTGGTAGTAACCGGAAGTGGAGTTGCCACTGGTTAATGAACCCCCGACATGCTTTAAGATCCCCTGCGTACCTGGTGGGCTGGCACAGGCGTGGTGAAGACACAACTCCGCCGGAGCTCCCGCTGGCAGTACGGGGACGGGTCCTGGGTTTCCCGTTGTTCTATGTAGGCTGGTAAGCTGATCGTCCACGGAGGCCATATGGGATAGCATCCGAGTCTGTATCCCTCTCTGATGGTCCAACTCCTGGTGGAGACCCAACATCTGAGAAGAGAGAGCGGGATCAGTGTTGGAGAGCGCGCCTAAGCGGGCCTCTAGAGACTGGATAAATGCCACGACTTGGTCGTGACTCTGGCGGAGTCCGGCCAGCTCTCTTTGGGCATCAAACCTGGTATCAGCGGGGTCCATGGCCAGGGCAAGATCTGTCACGTCCTACTGACGGACGCCACACGTGGACCCACTGGACCGCGTAGTGCGGGTGCCGATACCTGGTTGACAGAGAGGCGGACCAGTACAGTAAAGTTAACAGGTTTATTGAACAGAACAAGGACCCACGCCCCAGGGGAGGGCCACCCGGCCACAGCAACGAAGGAGGCCCCGGAGTGCTTAACCCCTATACAGGGATACCGCCGGTACCAACCTCGGAAGGACCAATGAAGCGGACACGGGTGTTAAACCGACCCAAGGCAACGTGGAAACAATACCGCAACCGGGTATAAGAAAGGACACGGGGAACCGGGAACACGGGGAATCTGGAGCAGGACTTGCGACAGCGATCTCAGCATGGAAGAGATCCGGGTAACAGGCCAGGAACACGGAAGTCAGCGAGGAGCCGGCAGGGAGGAGATCTGCAGGAAGGAACACACAGAAATCAGATATCAAGCAAGATAAGGAACAACCTAACCAGACCAGGAATAGCAAATTCACTAAATAGAAATTGCCCTGGCAAAGACTGACTGGAAACAGGAAGTTTATATCACAGCAGGGCAGTCCTGATTGGCAGGACACAGAAGCATGGTGATTGGCTGAGGGGAGGAGCATGCTCCCTGCAGTTCTCCAGCAGAAACAGGTTTGGAGATGTAGTTTCATGTGCTCAAGCAGTAGCCCCGGAAGTGAGGAGATGAGCAGCGCTGCTCAAGCAGAGGGCGCTGGAACCCTGCGGCTGGGGACGGGTGCGCGCACCCGAGGAGCAGACGAAGCCCTGGAAGCCGCAACCCGACCGACCAATGGGCGGCGGCTGCCAGCGCCCCGGAGCCGTCGGCAGACAGACGACACCCGGGAACCTGGACACCGGGCAGGAGCGGTAGGAGCCGAAGGAGTGGAGGTAGCAGGCCGAGGAGCAGACCCCCGGGTGGTGACACTGCTGCTGTATACTACCACTGGGGCTGCTGCTGTATACTACCACTGGGGCTGCTGCTGTATACTACCACTGGGGCTGCTGCTGTATACTACCACTGGGGCTGCTGCTGTATACTACCACTGGGGCTGCTGCTGTATACTACCACTGGGGCTGCTGCTGTATACTACCACTGGGGCTGCTGCTGTATACTACCACTGGGGCTGCTGCTGTATACTACCACTGGGGCTGCTGCTGTATACTACCACTGGGGCTGCTGCTGTATACTACCACTGGGGCTGCTGCTGTATACTACCACTGGGGCTGCTCTATATACCTCTGGGGCTGCTGTATACTACCTAAGGGCTGCTGTATACTACCACTGGGGCTGCTGTATACTACCACTGGGGCTGCTGCTGTATATACCACTGGGGGTGCTGCTGTATACTACCACTGGGGCTGCTGCTGTATATACCACTGGGGCTGCTGCTGTATACTACCAATGGGGAGGCTGCTGTATACCACACTGCTGGGGGCTGTATACCTGTGCTGGGGTCCACCCTCGGCTTATACACGAATCAATAGGTTTTCCCAGGTTTTGGGGGCAAAAGTAGGGGGGTCGGCTTATACACGGGTCGGCTTATACATGAGTATATACGGTAATGATGTTCTTAATTGTAAAATACTGGGCAAAATTGTCACTGAAAACGACCTGAGTGTATGGGTAGAAGACAAACTCACATTTAGTGGCCAGTGTCAGGCAGCTGCTGCAAAGGCAAAATAATGGGATGCATTAAAAGAGGCATAGATGCTCGTGAGGAGAACATAATTTTATCTCTATACAAGTCACTAGTGCAACCACACTTAGAATACTGCGTACAATTCCGGTCTCTGGTGTATAAGAAAGACATAACCAACTCTGGACCTGTTCTAACTCAGCTATTAGAAGACTGAGGGGTCGGCAATACCAAAACAAGTTATTAAACTTGGGGTTATTTTGTTTGGAAAAACGAAGGCTTATGGGTGATCTTATACTAATGTATAAATATATGAGGGAACAGAACTGAGACATTTTTAATGAACTTTTTACTCTTAGGCCTGAGATTGGGACACGGGGGCATCCTCTACGTCTGGAGGAAAGAAGGTTTAATCATAATCGCAGACGTGGATTCTTTACTGTAAGAGCAGTGAGACTATGAAACACTCTGCCACGTGATGTTGTAATGAGTGAATCACTACTAACATATAAGAAGGGCCTGGATGCCTGTCTTGTAAACTATAATATTACCGGTTATATATACTAGATTCTTTGATAGGGCGTTGATCCAGGGAATTAGTCTGATTGCCAAATGTGGTGGGGGGCACTACGTACTAGGGCATTGTCCGGTGAGTGGAGGAGGGTCATCATAGACACATCAGTATGGGTGGTGAGTGGTAGATTAAGAATGTCAGTTTGCCACTGTTACATGGTTCTAATGATGTTGTAGAGTAACTACCATGCGGTTATCTATGTATACACAAACCTCTCTGTTATACCTACGGTGTAACTATCTATATGTACTCAATTTGGGATCTCCTAACTGTAACTCATTGTTGTAAGGTATACTTGTCTGCTTTTATATTTAATAAAGGTGTAATTTTTCTATGTAACAATAACTCCATAGTGTTTTTTCACTTATTATATAACATTTAAGAAGTGCCTGGATGCCTTTCTTAGAAGTTCAATCAGGAATGGTTTCAACGGGCCGTGCTGCTGCTTCAATAAATGTACTCCAAAGGCATTGCTTTCTCCATCTCCTTCTTTATTCCTCCACACAGACCAACGTGTTTCGGTGCAACCCTCGCACCTTCCTCAGGGCTCCCCAATGAGGAGCTTAGTGTGGCCACATGGGGATTTTTTGCCTTTCTCTGGATCAACATGTCAGGCTATGGGTTGAAGTAGATGGACTTAAAGTCTTCAACCTTAAAAACGATGTTGCTATGTTACTATAAGTGTAAATGTCATTTAATTGAGGGGAAAAACAATACTGCACTGGTTGTTAATGATGGGTCACATAGCAGCTAAGATGATGCTTTTTTGTGCCATGTAACTTTCTTCCTCACATATTTCTGTGCTATTTTATGTTCAATCTGTTTTTATTGTACACAGTAAAACAAGAGAAAGGGGGGGGGACAAGAGGCGCAATAGTGCCCTTATCACTAGACACTGATGGGTGTAATGGTGAGTAATTAAATCTGCTCACCTGGTCCAGTTGTGAGACCCACAACTGGTTTGAAGGCTTATTGGTAATGTCCTGATGGCTGCTGCTGGACTCCCACCGGCCACACTCACGTGTAGGTTGTAACAATGCTTAGGGAAAAAAAGGTGTGCTGTAGTCCGCGCTACCAGGATCACTCACTCCAATAAATACGAGTAGAAAATCTTCATCAAAACCTCCTTTATTCTCCTACGCGTTTCAGTGCCCTCCTGGCACCTTCATCAGGGGCCCTGATGAAGGTGCCAGGAGGGCACTGAAACGCGTAGGAGAATAAAGGAGTTTTTGATGAAGATTTTCTACTCGTATTTATTGGAGTGAGTGATCCTGGTAGCGCGGACTACAGCACACCTTTTTTTCCCTAAGCATTGTTTATTGTACACAGTCAGACATCAAGCAATACAATAATTCAAATACCATTTAATACAATTTTCAAAACCACATAAATCAAAATCCTAGTTAGAGTAAGTTAAAAGCACTCTAAAAGGATATCTGAAAGTTTTAATCTATAGAAATTTATTTAACCTTCTCTACTACTGTCATCCTCCAAGCTGAGAACCACTAGAAGTATAATGGTGGAATGGAAATATAGACAACCATCTAAGCATTGTAGAGTCCTCAGCAACTTATTATGTTTCGTTAATAACAAACTATCAACAATCCGTAATATCTGGTAAAGGAAAGGTAGGAGAGAGAGAAAAAAGAAAAAGGGTACAAGAGGGGAGATAAAGGGAAAGGGGGAAAAGAAAGGAGGAGGGGTGGGGAGATTGGGATAGAGGAGGAGAGGATGTTACTCTCTCCCTCCCCAGGTGATGAGATCCAAATAGACAAAAGCGAGGGCCCTTATTCATTCAGGAGAGACTGAAAATTAGGCCTTAAAGGGGGGAGCCCAGAGTCAACCCCATCTCTCTCCTCCCCAAACAGTTCTCTTAAGCCCGGGGAGTCCAAGAACCTTACCCATTGGCTCAAAATTGGAAAAAAACGTAGTCTTAGTTCCTTTAATTTTCGCCGTGAGATCCTCCATTTTATATAATCTTCCCATTTCTTTTAAGCAATCACCTAGTCGAGGACACTGCTGCTTCCTCTAAACTCTTGCAATGACAAGGCGGGCTGCTGTTAAACAGAACCTAAGTATATCCTTTTCTTGTGAGCCTATCGAGTCTGGTTAGTATTGTCAACAAAGCAACCAGGGGGATCTGCTCACCTTCCTCCCAGAGATCTTACAATAAGCATCAAATACCAACTTCCAAAAGGGTTGGATTTTGATCCTTTTTGTTTATCACACCTCCAACATCTATGTAAGGCAGAAGGGAAAGCCAAATATAGGTTCACCGGTGCCACACCACCACAGGCATAGCTGAATGGTGAACCCACTGGACCACGGAATATACCGTGGAGGCTGATACCAGAAACGAACCAGACAAGGACGTCAGATAAGTGAACAGGGTTTAATAATCGACAATAGGATTGGATCCCCAAGGGAGGTCCACAGTGCCATAGCACCAGGGTTCCCCTAAGGGAGCAACATGGAGTGGAACCCCAGCGAGAGACTATCCAATGAACCAGAAAACCTGTGGATCCGACCCAAGGTGGAACACAGGACACAGTAACCAGGGAACCGGTGGAAAGGCTAGGACGGGACTTGAAGTTGCAGGAAGGATCCGGGTGGTTACCAGGCACCGGCGAGGACGGTACGGATCTGCGGGTGAGTTAGGCAGGATTAGGGTTCTAGCACTGAAAGCAAGGAGACAATGTGTAAGACAGTCAAAGACACAAGAACACGCAAGCGCTTCTTAGGGACCTGAGCTGGCAACTAAACGGACAATGAAGTTGCCCAGGCACCTCCCATAGGAAGTGAGGGCCTTAAGAACCCACCAGCCTCTCAGCAATTGGCTCAGAATTGGTGTCAGAAAAAGGGTGTACTGGCCCTTTAAATTTACTATGTGCTGTGTGGGTGGTGACACTAAAGAAGTGATTTCGACTATATATGGCGACCTGTTGCATACATTCTTGCTGTGGCATCCTATACGGGCTCGGGATAAGTGGGAAGAAGAAATAGGGGAAATAAATGATGAGGTGTGGGACACTATACTGGAATGTGGTCTGAAGTTGTCTTTGAGTGAGCCGGGTAGGATGTCGCAGCTCCATTTGGTGCACAGAGTTTATAGATCGCCTGAGTTTTTACACAGGATTGGGGTTAGGAGTACATCAGAATGTCCGCGATGCATGCATGAGGGTGCGGGAGTGCTACATATGATGTGGGAATATCCGAGACTGCATGGTTGATAAATTTGATTGAGGGAAGGTATGGATGCGTGATTCCGAGAATACCAATTGTGTGTGTGTTAGGTTATGTGGAAGAAATAAATGTGACGAGTGTGCAAAAGATTGCGGTGGCAAGATTGTTATTCATGGCGAGGAAGTTGATTGCGAGGGCGTGGATCAGGGCCGAGCCTCCCTCCAGGATGGAATACTTAAGACAAGTGGCGTATATCATGCGAATAGAGGAGAATATATATAAGAAAAAGAATGCCTTTACAATGTTTGAAAAATTGTGGGATCCATGGTTGCGGGTGGAGGATAATGTGTCAGGAGGTGTATGAGCGACGACTGTGACGAATGTTTTCTTTTATACTGCTGGACCTGTGGCTAAAGAAGAAGATGAAGGATGTATATACGAGGATTCTAGATATAAGTGCTATTGTTTGTATAGAAATGCATACAGGGAATCTGTTCATGACTATGGAGGGTGGGAGGTGGGATCCATAGTTGGGTTTATCTAATATATAAAACCGGAAGCCACCTTCGTCTTCAAGGGACAAAAATGACGTCACATGACGGAAGTGGCTTGGGCACTACACTCGCTCAGGGTGATCCAAGATGGCGGCGAGCGGTGGTGCTTTAGTGCCCACCGCGAGCCGCTGTCAAAACGGCGAGCGGTGGGTGCGGTAGCGCCCACCAGACCCCCGTGCGGAGGGCACGGGAGCGCCCACTGTGAGCCGCCATCCCGCCACCAGACACCCGAGTGGTGGGCGCGAGAGCGCCCACCGCGAGCCGCTATTTTGCCACCGGACTCGGGACCACGGTGGGGGCACAGAGGTCGGGGGGTGCAGGGAGAGAGGCAGGGGGAGCAGGAAGAGAGGTAGGGGAGCATGGAGGTCGGGGGGTGCAGGGAGAGAGGCACAGAGGTCAGGGGTGCAGGGAGAGGCAGGGGGGCACAGAGGTCGGGGGTGCAGAGAGAGAGGCACAGAGGTTGGGTGTGCAGGGAGAGAGGCAGGAGGCACAGAGGTCAGGGGGTGCGAGGAGAGAGGCACAGAGGCAGGGGGACACAGAGGTCGGAAGGTGCAGGGAGAGAGGCAGAGGGGCACAGAGGTTGGGGGGTGCAGGGAAAGAGGCACAGAGGTCGGGGGTGCAGGGAGAGAGGCAGGGGTTTGCAGGGAGAGAGGCAGGGGGCACAGAGGTCGGGGGTGCAGGAGAGAGGAGGGCACATAGGTCGGGGGTTCGAGGGACAGGCTCAAAGGTCGGGGCACAGTTGGTTCAGGCAGGGGGGCGAGGGGCACAAGCGAGAGGTCAGGGAGACAGGCATAGAGGCAGGGGGACAGGCATAGAGGCAGGAGGACAGGCAGAGAGGTCCTGCCCCACTCGCTCCATCCTGCCCCTCTCCGCCCCCCTCCACTCCTTGCGGTCCCCGCTCCCCTGCACCTCGTGCCCAGGGCCGCACCGTCTATTGGACAGTGTGGGCCCTCATACTCAGGTGGCAACAGGCAGGGGCAGCGTCTATGAAGAAGGGGGCGGTGCTATCCCCACACAGCCGCTTCCTGCCTGTCGGGCGCCGCCGGGAGCAGAAAGCGAAAGAGCCCCGCGGCCGACACCCGCTGCCAGCACCCCGCCAAGCTGCTCACCTGCGGCGGGGAGCTGACTGGGCAGGATGGACCCGGAGGAGCGCCCCCCCCCTCCGGCTCCATCCTGCCCCGCTCGCTCCATCCCGCCACGCTCGCTTCATCCTGCCCACAAACCCCCACCCCCGACTCCATCCTGCGCTTCTCGCCATCATCCTGCCCCCCCTCCACCATCCTGCCCCACCGGCTCCATCCTGCCCCCCCCCACTGCCTCCATCCTGCCCTTCCCCCCCTCCGCCTCCATCCTGCTTTTCCGGCTCTACCCTGCTCCACTGGCTCTATCCTTCCCCACTCGCTCCATCCTGCCCCCCCTGCCACCATCCTGCCTCGCCGGCTCCATCCTGCCCCCCCACCACCATCCTGATCCCCCCCGCCACCATCCTAATCCCCCCACCACCATCCTGCACCCCCGCATCCATCCTGCCCCACTCACTCCATCCTGCCCCGCTCACCACCATCCTGCCCCACTCACTCCATCCTGCCCCCCTGCCACCATCCTGCCCCACTCGCCACCATCCTGCCCCCCCCATCCTGCCCCTCCAGCTCCATCCTGCCCCTCCAGCTCCATCCTGCCCCTCCAGCTCCATCCTGCCCCTCCGGCTCCATCCTGCCCCTCCGGCTCCATCCTGCCTTTCCGGCTCCATCCTGCCCCGCCGGCTCCATCCTGCCCTGCCGGCTCCATCCTGCCCCGCTCCCCCACCATCCTGCCCCGCTCGCTTCATCCTGCCCTGCTCACCCCATCCTGCCCCCCGCTGTTCTTGCTCCCCCGCCTCCATCCTGCCCCGCTCGCTCCATCCTGCCTCCTGCTGTTCTTGCTCCCCCGGTTCCATCCTGCTCCCCCCACCTCCATCCTGCTCCCCGCCTGCTACATCCTGTGCCCCCCCCGACTCCATCCTGCCCCTCCCCCACTCCATCCTGCCCCTCCCCCGCTCCATCCTGCCCCTCCCCCGCTCCATCCTGCCCCGCTCAACACGAAGCTGCCCCCCTCCCTCTCTCAGCTGATCGGTTTCCCAAGCAACGACAGGTCCTAAAGGCCTGTAGGACCTAGAAGACAGAGGTGGAGCGAGCCGGCGGACAGGTGAGTATCCTCACTCAGGATTCTTTTTATTTTACTTTTACTGTGGAAAACCGGGGGCCAGGAGGAGCGGAGTATCGCCATATACCATAGTGCTGCTATACATGTACTATAATATACCGCCATGTACCATAGCGCTGCTATACATGTTCTGTAATGTACCACCATATACCATAGCACTTCTATACATGTACTGTAATGTACCGCCATATGCCATAGCACTGCTATACATGTACTGTAATGTACCGCCATATACCATAGCGCTGCTGTACATGTACTGTAATGTACCGCCATATACTATAGTGCTGCTATACATGTGCTATAATGTACCGCCATATACTATAGTGCTGCTATACATGTGCTGTAATGTACCGCCATATACCATAGTGCTGCTATACATGTAATGTAATGTACCGCCATAAACCATAGCGCTGCTATACATGTAATGTAATGTACTACCATATACCATAGCACTGCTATACATGGTTCACTCACGTTGACTGAACCAAGTTCTGTTAGTCACAGTATGTCATCTACATACATATTCTAGAATACCCGATGCGTTAGAATTGGGCCACCATCTAGTATCATATAAAAGGTAAAATAATGTGATATTGTCTTTCTGATGTGTGTTGCAATATTATGCTGAGTTTAATAAAAAAACATCTGAACAAAAAAATTTTTACTATGTACGGCACACACGCGCCCTATGCGCATTCCCCCTCAACCAGGAAGTAAGAAGGCAGGACAGAAGCGCCAAGGAGCTGCTGCAACCAAAGTGGACGTCGTGGGAGCATGGACTCGGTAAGTATACCTGCCAGGCACAGGAGGATACCAGTGGCTGGATGGAACCGGGCCCTCTGCACCCATAGGGGGTGTCCTGCCAGCCGCAGGGTTACAACCAAGCATCGGTACCAACGAGACAATATCTTAAAAATGTTCTCTTGAGCCAAACAAGCCGTAGAAAGTTTGTGGGTCATGCGTACATGATACACGCCTTTTCCCAATTTGCCTTAGAAATTTTAGTTGCTAGTTCATCCTCCCATCTAGCCATGAATTTAGTTTTAAAGATTCCTTCTCTCTTCGGCACAACAGCGTAAAGATAAGGGACACAAAGCAAGTGGGTGGGTTTTCAACCAAAAACAACCTCTCATATTGGGTCGTGGGGTCTGAAAATCTACCCTGGCATCCCTTTAGTCAGGAGAGATCTCAGCTAGTGAATATTTCAGGCCATGATACCTCCAGCCCTACATAAGTATTCAAAAGATTCAAGGGCTCCTCACCTTAGGACCTAATGAAAACAAGGGTCATCTTCTCTGTTCCAGGTCAGAATTCTCCTTACCTGAACTGCTGAGGGAAATTCAGGATTCGAGAAAAGTGGAGATAGTGGCGCCCTGCCCGAAGATAATGTCTTATCCTAGTCTCGAAGTCCCATATTCTCAATGCAATGGCACCCAAGTCCAGTTCGTACTTCGTCCCCTTCTAAGCTCCACCGCCATCCAAGGCAGATTCCGTAAAGATGTCTCTGAACTCATTTGTGACCCAATGTATGGAACGTTGATGATGATGCCAATCTAGAAGCCTTATAGTACCTTTTGAAATCAGGAAACCCCGCTCCGCCCGAACATTTATGTACACAACACAAATGGGAGATGTTTATTAGCATCCTGAATAGGACCTGTGCACAATATATACCCTATGGGAATAAGCATGCTAGAAATAGGAGGAAACCACTATGGCTAAATAAAGCGGTAAGAAGTGCAATATGTGACAAAAAGAAAGCATTTAGGGAATTAAAGCAAGTAGGTAGTGATGAAGCATTAAATAAATACAGAAAATTAAATAACATTTGTAAAAAGCAAATCAAGGCAGCAAAGATTGGGACAGAGAGACTCATTGCCAGAGAAAGTAAAAAGAATCCCAAAATATTTTTTAACTACATAAATAGTAAGAAACTAAAAAATGATGGTGTTGGCCCCTTTAAAAATAGTCTGGGTGAAATGGTGGATGAGGATGAGGAAAAAGCAAATATGCTAAATGACTTTTTTTCAACAGTATTTACACAAGAAAATCCCATGACAGACAATATGATCAGTGATAACAAAAATTCTCAATTAAACGTCACCTGCTTAACCCAAGAGGAAGTACGGTATCGTCTAAAAATCACTAAAATTGACAAATCCCCGGGCCCAGATGGGATACACCCCAGAGTGCTGCAGGAATTAAGTACTGTCATAGATAGACCATTATTTTTAATATTTAAAGATTCCATAATATCAGGGTCTGTACCACAGGACTGGCGTATAGCAAATGTGGTGCCAATATTCAAAAAGGGGACAAAAACTGAACTTGGAAATTATAGGCCAGTAAGCTTAACCTCTACTGTGGGTAAAATCCTAGAGGGTTTTTCTAAGAGATGCTATACTGGAGTATCTGAACAAAAATAACCTCATGACCCATTATCAACATGGTTTTACGAGGGACCGTTCCTGTCAAACTAATCTAATAAGCTTCTACGAAGAAGTAAGTTCTGGACTGGACCAAGGAAATGCAGTGGATGTGGTGTATATGGACTTTTCAAAAGCTTTTGATACGGTGCCACACAAAAGGTTGATACATAAAATGAGGGCAATGGGGATAGGGGAAAATATGTGTAAGTGGGTTAAGAACTGGCTTAGTGATAGGAAACAAAGGGTGGTTATTAATGGAACACACTCAGAATGGGTCACAGTTAACAGTGGGGTACCACAGGGGTCAGTGTTGGGCCCGCTCCTATTTAATATATTTATTAATGACCTTGTAGGGGGCATACAGAGTAGAATCTCAATATTTGCAGATGACACTAAACTCTGCAGGGTAATCAATACAGAGGAGGACAATTCTATATTACAGGAGGATTTATGTAAACTAGAAGCTTGGGCTGCTAAATGGCAAATGCGCTTTAATGGGGATAAATGTAAAGTCATGCACTTGGGCAGAGGAAACAAAGGGTATAATTATGTGCTTAATTATAAAACACTGGGCAAAACTACCACTGAAAAAGACCTGGGTGTATGGGTAGATGACAAACTCACATTTAGTGGCCAGTGTCAGGCAGCTGCTGTAAAGGCAAATAAAATAATGGGATGTATTAAAAGAGGCATAGATGCTCATGAGGAGAACATAATTTTACCTCTATACAAGTCACTAGTGCGACCACACTTAGAATACTGTGTACAATTCTGGTCTCCGGTGTATAAGAAAGACATAGCTGAACTAGAGCGGGTCCAGAGAAGAGCGACAAAAGTTATTAGAGGACTAAGGGGTCTGCAATACCAAGACAGGTTATTAAACTTGGGGTTATTTAGCTTGGAAAAACGAAGGCTTAGGGGTGATCTTATAATAATGTACAAATATATGAGGGGGCAGTACAGAGACCTTTCTAATGATCTCTTTACTCTTAGGCCTGAGACTGGGACAAGGGGGCATCCTCTACGTCTGGAGGGAAGAAGGTTTAATCATAATCACAGACGTGGATTCTTTACTGTAAGAGCAGTGAGACTATGGAACTCTCTGCCACATGATGTTGTAATGAGTGAGTCACTACTAACATTTAAGAAGGGCCTGGATGCCTTTCTTGAAAACTATAATATTACCGGTTATATATACTAGATTCTTTGATAGGGCGTTGATCCAGGGAATTAGTCTGATTGCCGTATCTGGAGTCAGGAAGGAATTTTTTCCCCCAATGTGGAGCTTAGTGTTGCCACATGGGGTTTTTTTGCCTTCCTCTGGATCAACATGTTAGGCTATGGGTTGAACTAGATGGACTTAAAGTCTTCCTTCAACCTTAAAAACTATGTTACTATGTTACTATGTTATGTCTACAAAGCGTTTTCAAACTAATTCTGGTTTTGCGGTTTCCCCATATAAATTCCAAGATAGCCGACTGTAGTCTTGCGAAAAACATCTGGGGGATGTGAATCGGAACAGTCTGAAATGGGAACAGAAAACTGGGAAGCACGTTCATTTTAATTGCATTGATACACCCAAACCAAGAGAGGCCCCTTTTTATCATACTTTTTAAGGTCCTTAAAAGATTTATCGAGGAGGGGAAGAAAATTGAGAGCATATAACTTATTTAAATCTTTTGGGATTATTACCCATAGGTATTTCAACTCCTCTTGTTTCCATTTAAAAGGGAAGTTATCTTTGAGATGAGACACCTCATTCTCTGGTAAAAAAAAACCAAAAAAAACATTTAGTGCTTCAGATTAAGTAAAATTCAACTTGAAGTTGCTTAACTTGCCAAACTTATCAAATTCCTTTATAATTGAGGGGAACGAGATTCTAGGTTAGATCATCAGCAAAGAGGGCCTGCCATAAACTGACCCTGACCAACCCCTATACCATTAATATTTGTATTTTTCCTTATAGCAACTGCAAGGTATTCCATTGTAATGACAAATACCAGGGGAGACTATGGGCATCACTGCCACGTGCCATTTCACCTTGGCCGAGTGACTGCCATATAAAGCGAACACCCATTCGATGAATCTAGCCCCCAATCAAATCTATCTAAGGGTACCTTTACACACAGAGATAAATTGCTTGCAACTCACTGGTTGCAGTGAAATCATGGACACGTTGTTCCATTTTGTTGTCATGTACAAATGGAACAATATGTCCCTTATTTCACTGCAACCAGTGAGTTGCAAGCAATTTATCTTTGTGTGTAAAGGTACCCTAAGAGAGGCCCTCATAAATCCCCAATCCACCCGATCAAAGGCCTTCTTCGCATCCACAGATGGCAAACGAGAGCGTAGAATTCCCCTTCACTCTGGCCATGAGCAGCAATAATTTACTAGTGTTATACCTAGCTTCCCAGCCTTTAATGAACCCCACTTGATCACTATGGATAAGTTCCGGGAGAAGAGGTGATAACCTATTGGCAAGAGCTTTTGAAAATTATTTGATGTCAATATTAATCAGCAAAATAGGTCTGTAATTAGTCATCTCTGTATGATCCTTCCCAGGCTTTGGGATAACACTAATGTGAGCCTCTAATCACTGTGCTACCCAAGGTGAGCTGATCAAGACTGTGGATAAGCCCTTCGGCAGAAAAGGTGTTATTTGCTCACTAAATTGTAGAATTTCGGGGTGAACCCACTGAGGCCTGGACATTTACCCTCTGGAGAATCTTTAATTATTGCACGCATCTTCTGTGAGAAGTCCCTGTCCATTGACTCTGCTTCCTCTGCCGCAAGTACCGGTAATGCTTTAATCTCTGATGTAATCCGTGATTTTACCCTCTACTGCACTAGGGGACAAATCTTGTATGATGTCTTTTGATACTGCATAGTTTCCTATAATACAACCCCTAGCAAAAATTATGGAATCACTGGGCTCGGAGGATGTTAATTCAGTTTTTTAATGTTGTAGAAAAAAAGCAGATCAGACATGGCACAAAACTAAAGTAATTTCAAATGGCAACTTTATGGCTTTAAGAAACACTAAAACAAATCAAGATAAAAAATATGGTAGTCAGTAAGTGTAATTTATTTCAGACCAAACAGAGGGAAAAAATGATGGAATCTCTCAATTCTGAGGAAAAAATTATGGAATCATGAAAAACAAACACACAAAAGAACACTCCAATAAATCACTAGTATTTTGTTGCCCCACCTCTGGCTTCAATAACAGCTGCAGTTTCTGAGGCATGGACTTACTGAGTGATAAAACACTACTCTTCATCAATCTGTCTCCAAATGTCTCTGATTGCTGTTGCTAGATCAGCTTTGCAGGTTGGAGCCTTGTCATGGACCATTTTATTCAACTTCCACCAAAGATTTTCAATTGGATTGAGATCCAGACTATTTGCAGGTCATGACATTGACCTTATGTGTCTTCTTTCAAGGAATGTTGTAACAGTTTTCTCTATGGCAGGATGCATTGTCATCTTGAAAAATTATTTCATCATCCCTAAACATCCTTTCAATTGATGGGATAAGAAAACTGTCCAACATATCAATGTAAACTTGGGCATTTATTGAAGATGTAATGACAGCCATCTCCCCAGTGGCTTTACCTGACATGCAGCCACATATCATCATTTACTGTGGAAATTTGCATGTTCTCTTCATGCACTCATCTTTATAAATCTCCTTGGAACGGCACCAAGCAAAAGTTCCAGCATCATTACCTTGCACAATGCAGATTAGCGATTCATCACTGAATATGACTTTCATCCAGTCATCCACAGTCCATGATTGCTTTTCCTTAGCCCATGGTAACCTAGTTTTTTTTCTGTTTAGCTGTTAATGATGGCTTTTGTGTATTTAGCTTTTCTGTATGTAAATCCCATTTCCTTTAGGTGGTTTCTTACAGTTTGGTCACAGACATTGACTAAAGTTTCCTCCCATTCACTCCTCATTTATCTCATTTATTTTGTTGTTCATTTCCTGTTTTGGAGACATATTGCTTTGTTTCAGGTCTTGACACTTTAATGTCTTCCTTGGTCTACCAGTATGTTTGCCTTTAACAACCTTCCCATGTTGTTTGCATTTGGTCCAGATTTTAGACACGGCTGACTGTGAACAACCAACATCTTTTGCAACATTGCGTGATGATTTACCCTCTTTTAAGAGTTTGATAATATTCTCCTTTGTTTCATTTGACATATCTCGTATTGGAGCCATGATTCATGCCAGTCCACTTGGTGCAACAGCTCTCCAAGAAGTGATCACTCCTTTTTAGATGCAGACTAACAAGCAGATCTAATTTGATGCAGGTGTTAGTTTTGGGAATCAAAATTTACGGGATGATTCTATATTTTTTTCCTCAGAATTGAGTGATTCCATAATTGTTTCCCTCTGCTTGGTCTGAAAAAAGTTACCCTTACTGACTACCACATTTTTAAACTTGATTTCTTTTAGTGTTTCTTAAAGCCATAAAGTTGCCATTTGAAATTACGTTTTTTTTTTTTTTTTTTGTGTGCCATGTCCGTGATCTGCTTTTTTTCTACAACATAAAACAACTGAATGAACATCCTCCGAGCCCGGTGATTCCATAATTTTTGCCAGGGGTTGTATTTGACAAAGATTTCAGATATCTTGTTTGGGTTTTGTGTCATCGTGCCATCTGACTGTTTAATTTGGGGGATATGACTGAGGTCTCATCCAGGGTGCAAATTCTTGGCCAAGGGTCCTTCTGCATTTGTTAACAAACTCATACATAAAGCAGAGGAATCTCATTATATGTCCTAGATATTTCTGATCCAATACTTATTTTAATCTCTAGTTTTGATTAGTCACCTGGGAGAGACCTTTTATGGGAACGTTCCAAATCACTTTGTCAACAGCGAGTTAATACACTCTGCTGTCTTCTTTTTTAGTTGAGCGCTGCGTTTAATCAACACCGACCTTATTACGTACTTAAGAACTTAATACTGAGTTGAAAGAACAGTTGAGTCACAAAAATGGACCTCCGAAAACTCGGAAATTGTATTTTTGATGTCCGCTGTACATTCCTGGTCTGCTAATAGATTGTCATTCAACCTCCAGAAACAAGGTCTTACTGAGCCGTCCTGGAGGGTAATTTGGAGGTACACCAGGGCAAGGCCTGATCAGGAGATATGCCCTATGCAAGACTGAGTCTGCCAAGATAGGGCATGCTAGCTAACCAGAAACCTATCTGTTCTACTGTAGGAGGAATGAACTGGTAGTAATACGTGTAATCACGTTCTGAGGGATGTTGGGTATGCCAAATATGTACCAAACTGAGACACTGGGCTGCTCGGGTAAGGGTCTCAATCCTCCTGGAGGAGAATGGGTGTCTTCCCGAGAATGTATTTAGAGCTGGGTTGAGAGAGAAATTGAAGTCCCTGCTTACCACCAATGTTCCCTCCACAGAGGTCAACTAAAGAGGAAAGGAGCAAAATGCATATTGAAATTGGGTCTTGATTTGGCAAGTGCCAATTTGCTACTGTAAATATGGTGGAGTTTATCCTAATCTTCAAAAATACAAATCTGCCCTATGGATCTACCTACCACAGTGTCCAACACTGAATAAGTCAAAGATTTGTATGAGCCTATTGAAACACCCTTGGATTTCGCCTCAGGATTTGAACTATGTACCCAGTGTAGTGCCTGTTCCTAAATGTAGGCAAATGATCTGATCGGAAATGTGTCTCCTGTAATAATATGTACATTTTGCTTATGCATATCATACAATACCTGTGCCCTTCCTTTTCTGCGAGGTATTCAATCCTCTTACATTTAGGGAGCCCCACTTGATCTGTGCTATCCTGAAGGATAATGTCCACTCTGGGAAGGAAGAGAGGGAGAGGAAAAAAAAGGGGGGGGGGGGGGAGGGGAAGAAAAGAAACCCCCTGAGAAGGAGGAGGGAAGAGAAATTAAAAAGCTAAGAGTTAAAAATAACTTATAGAAACTAAACCGGAAGAGGATTGTTTCATTGGACCGAATATTCTAGGACTCAGTCTGATTTAACTTCTTTTGATAGTATTGAGGGATTATTGAAGAACCATCGCACCTGTGAGACGATTAATCCCGAGCTGGGGAAGAGATCTTCTACCAAGAAACCCCCTTCCCCGGACCCATTCAAGAATACATGAAAAAATTTACTTTCTAGACCATTTAAGAGCTCAGCTAAACAAGAGATAAGGAATAGGAACGCTCCCTTTTTATACCCTCCAAAAAGAAAAAGAGAAAAGATTTCACTTAGCTATCTTTAAATGGCCTGCATAATCAACTATGGCTAATGCTAATGGAAAAAGAGGTAAACATTGGGAACTTATCCGAGCAGACTTTATAACCTAGGGTCATCAGAATGAAACCTCACTGGACAAAATAAGTGAGACTGGTTTAAGTCCAAAACTTAATCGGACCTCCCACAAACTTAGAGGGGCCTGACTGAATCACAATATAGGAGAAACCAGGAGATCTGTTATCTCAAGTTGGAGGTAGCCTCTCTTTTACTGCCACCACGTCGCCTATGTGGTCCGAGACTGCCTTGTGTAGGGCCCTCTTGGGTTCCCATGGGAAATTCGGGCCAACCAACAATGGCCAGTGAGGGGGAGATGCAGTGCTGCTGAGAAGGATGGGATGTCATCAGGGGAACGGAGAATGTGCATACGGCCACCATGTCTCATTTGAAGGCGAAAGTGGAATCCCCAGCTGTAAGGAATGTCATTATCCCGCAGCATATCCAGTAATGGGCACAGAGATCTCCTTCATTGTAAGGTAAGGCAGGACAAATCTGTTAAGATCTGGATGGTCCCTCGCTGAAAGCTGGATTCTGTCCCAAACCAGATCTTATTCATGATGGCATCCTTAGTGGTGTACCTGTGTACCCTACAAATCGCATTCATCTGCTGTTCTGGGTCACTAGATCTTTGGCCCAAGGCTCTATGAGCTCTGTCAAGCTCTGTCTCCCTATTCTGTGCCTGGTCAACATCTGATAGGAAGCAGTACAATGTGATAGTAGAGAAAGGAACAAGAGAGATCCTGAGCTGTGTGGGGAGCCAGCAGACAAGGGGTTAACAGATTGTGACAGATGTTTCCTTGGCACAAACTAGTTTTACTTAGCAACTGTGCTGTTAGGCTGGCTTCACATTAGCGTTTGTGTCTGCATGCTGATGGCATGCAGACACAAACGCTTGTCAGAAGCAGTGTCCAAATGATGTGTCCGCAGCGGATAATGTCCGCCTGCGGACACATCACTATGGAGCCCGGCAGCCAATCGGCGCTGTCCGGGGGCGGGCCGGGGGCGGAGATCAGCGCCGGAGATCTCCGCCCCCCCGGCCGCCGGTAAGCTCCGGGACTGTCGGCGGGGAGAACAGCTGATCTGAGAGCTGTTTGAATCTTCCCGCGCCGACACTGAGAGGAGATGTCGGCGCGGGAAGATTCAAACAGCTCTCACATCAGCTGTTCTCCCCGCCGACATCGCTAGGAGATTACAGGCGGCGGGGAGAAGGAGGACAGCAGAGGCTCCAGCTGATCTCCCGGTGGCCGTCGGTGAGCTCCTGTGACATCACCGGCGGCCACTGGGAGATTTTTCAATGGGTCCGCAGCGTTCTCCTGCGGTGTCATGCAGAGGACACTGCGGACCCATTGAAGCCAATGCATTTTTTGTACGCTTGGGGACGCTTGCTGATTGTCCAAGCTCCCCAAACGCACAAAAAAACCCAACATGCTGCGTCCCGGGTGCGGATGCTGGACACCGGAAGCAGCAGATATCGTCCGCATCCGCACCCGAACGCAGCAAACGCAGGCACCATGCGTTCCTATGTTAAACATAGGAACGCAGTGCGCATGCGTTTGACTGCGTATGGGAACGCAGCAATACGCTGCCTTCCCATACGCAAATGTGAAGGCAGCCTTAGCTCAGCCTAATCTAACACATTGTTTGCTCTAGCTAAATGCCGTTATTCACTGTGAAGTTGGATCTGACTCAGAATGAATATATGTCTGCTTAACCCAGAGTGCAGTGACAACACCTTGTGGAAGGTTTATGAATGGTTTGCAAACAGAATTTTCTAATGAAGTATATTAGAAATATTATTATAATCACTTGCTCTACATTAATAATAATAATAATTGTATTTATATAGCGCCAACATATTCTGCAGAACTTTACAATTCAGGGGGTATACAGTACAATACAATACAAAATACAATAATATGATAAAATACAATACAGACAATGAGACAAAAATAATAATTTCTGAAACCATGAGGAGTGAGGTCCCTGCTTGCAAGCGTACAATCTATGAGGAAATAGTGGAGGCACAAAAGGTAATGATAAAAAGTGCCATCATATATGGTCCAGCCATCAATATAATAAATAGGGGATTCACATAATGCTGCATGAACCAGTCATCAGCGTACAGATAAAGTGCTATGTAGTGCATAGGGCCTATAGAAAGATGACACAAGAGGCCAGATTTGGAGAAGGACAGAATGGGAATAATTATACATATAACGTGAGAAGTTAGGCTAATCTAAAGAGATGTGTTTTTAACGCTGGCTTAAAACTATGGATATTTTGTATTGATTGAATTGTTCTTGGTAATCTGTTCCAGAGAACTGGTGCAGCTCGTGAGACGTCTTGGAAACGGGAGTGGGAGGTTCGGATTATAGCTAATGTCAGTCTTAGGTGACTTGCGGAATGGAGGGCACTTGCTGGGCGATAGACAGAGATGAGAAAGGAGATGTATGGCGGTGCAGAACTGTAGAGGGCTTTGTGGGTCAGAGTGATAATTTTATATTGTACTCTGTAGCAGATGGGCAACCAGTGCAATGACTGGCACAGGATAGAGGCATCAATAAAGCGGTTGGAGAGGAATATGATCCTGGCTGCTGCATTCAGCATGGATTGAAGAGGAGAGAATTTAGTAAGAGGGCGACTGATTAATAGAGAATTTTAGTAATCCACATGAGAATGGATAAGTGCGACAGTTACAGTTTTTGCAGAGTCAATGGTAAGAAACACTCGAATTCTAAAGATATTTTTGAGGTGTAGTTTACATGAGTGAGCGAGTGATCAGATGTGGAGAGAGAAAGAGAGATCTGAGTCAAATATGACCCGAAGACATCGAGCATGCTGCTGGGCAGTAATGGTAGAACCACAAACAGAAATGGCAATATTAGGTTTCGGAAGATTAGTAGAGGGAGGAAGCACGAGAAGCTCAGTTTTTGACAACTTCAGTTTAATGTAGAGAGAGGACATGATGTTACAGACAGCAGACAGGCAATCATTGGTATTTTGTAGCAATGTGGGGGTGATGACAGGGGATGATGTCTAGAATTGCTATTGTCAGCATAGAGATGGTACTGAAAACCAAATCTACTGATGGTTTGTCCAATGGGGCAGTGTATAGAGAGAAGAGAAAGGGACCTAGGACTAAACCCTGAGGAACCCCAACCGTGAGGGGAAGAGGAGAAGAAGAGGAGTCAGCGAAAGATATAATGAAGCGTTCAGAGAGGTAGGAGGAGAACCAGGAGAGAGGGGTGTCCTTGAGCCCAATAGAGCAGAGCATAGAGAGGAGGAGCTGGTGATCCACAGTATTGAATGCAGCAGAGAGATCCAAGAGAATCAGTAGGGAGTAGTGACCAAAAGATTTAGCTGTTAGTAGATCATTAGAGACTTTAGTGAGGGCAGTTTCCGTAGAGTGTGAGGTGCGGAAGCCAGATTGTAGAGGGTCAAGAAGTGAATTATCTGAGAGATAGCAGATCAGATGGGAGTGGACCAAGTGTTCTAGGAGTTAAGGCCACTTTACACACACAGATATATGTGACCAACTTCTGAACAGATCTCTGGTTGCAGTGAAATCATGGACACATTGCTCCATTTTGTACACAGCCACAAAATGGAACAATGTGTCCATGATTTCACTGCAACCAGAGATCTGTTCAGAAGTTGGTCACAGATATCTGTGTGTGTAAAGTGGCCTTTAGAGATGAAGGGGAGATTAGAGACCGGTCTGTAATTAGCAGCAGAGTTCTGGTCGAGGGATGGTTTTTTTTTTTTTTTTTTTTTTTAGTAATGGGTGAATGCTGGCATGTTTGAAGGAGGAGGGGAAAATACCAGATGAGAGGGAAAGATAAAATATTTTAGTTGGGTGAGTGGTGACAGCTGGGGAAAGGGATTGAAGGAGTCGGTTAGGTTTGTTGGCTAGTGATGTGATAAGGGTGTTGAAGTAAGCTTGTTTGGAGAGGTGAAGGGCAGCGTTATAGGTTTTCAGCATGAACTTATAATGGATGAAATCTTTGGCCAGGTTGGATTTCCTCCAAAGATGTTCAGCGCACCTGGAGCACCGTTGAAGAAACCTTGTTTGTAGCGTGTCAGGGTTGCCGCTGTCAGTTCCGAGTTGTTGTAAGTGTAGGAGGTGCAGCTTTATCCAAGGCACCTTTAAGTGTTTCATTATAGAGTTTATAGAGTACATTAGTATTAATTGCAAATTTAAATGACAGTTATGCTTTCAGTATTATATATAATCTTCTTTCCTCATGATGCCATCTTTTTTCTAAAGTGCACCAGTCCGTCCTACAGCAAAACAACCCCACAACTGCCACCCCCCATGTTTCACAGTTGGGATGGTGTTCTTAGGTTTACAATCTTCTCCCATTTTCCTCCAAACGTAATGATGGTCACTATGGCCAAAGAGTTCTATTTTAGATACGTGAGACCACAGGACATGTCTCCAAGAATGTTGACCTTTGTTCCTGTGTGTTTTTGCAAAAATTAATGTGGCTTTTTTACGTTTCTTTTGGAGAAATGGCGTCTTTCTGACAGAGTGGCCTTTCAGCCCATATTGGTACACTACTCATTTCACTGTGGATAATGACACAATCTTACCAGCTTCCACCATCATCTTCACATGGTCTTTTGTTTTGTTCTCGGTCTGATATGCACATGTCGGACCAAGCAAGTTCATCTGTGGGACACAAAACCTGTCTCTTTCTTGAGCGATATGATGGCTGGATATTCCCATTTTGTTTGTATTTGCATATAATTGTTTGTACAGATGAACGATGCACCTTCTAGTAAGTGGAAATTTCACCCAAGGATGAACCAGACTTGTGCATTCCACAAATCTCTTCCTGATATCTTGGCTGATTTCTTTAGACCAGGGGTCGCCAACATGCAGCCCGTGGGGCTTCACTGTGCGGCCCACGGCACCGTCGAAAACATAACCATGTCAGCGGTCTTGTGCAGGGGGCCGTCGCGGTCCCCGCTGTGTTATGACTTCCAGTTGTGGCACTGACAAGCTCTGTAGCTCAGCAAGTTCAATGCAATCCGCCGGCCAATGAGAGGCCCACAGCTGCCATTGGCATATAACCTCACGTGCGGGCCTCTCATTGGCTGTCGACTTTCATTGATCTTGCTGAGCGGCAGAGCTTGTCAGTGCCGCAGCTGGAAGTCATAACACTTCTGGGACCGCGGCGGCCCCCTGCACTGGACCACCGACATGGTTAAGGCTACAAAAGTGTGTGTGAGTGTGTGTGTGTGTGATAATGAGTAAGAGAATGTGTGTGTGTTAAAAGAAGGTAGACCAGGTTGTGGATATCACTACAAAAGGGGTCCAAAATGGGGGACATCACTACAAAAGGGGTCCAGGGTGGGGGACATCACTACAAATGTGGATCAAGATGGGGGACATCCCTACACAAGGGCACCAGGATGGGGACATGATTACACTATGGGGGCCAGGATGTGGACATCATTACAGAAGGGGTTAAGGATGGGGTACATCACAACAAAGGGGTCCAGGATGGGGGCCATCACTACAAACGGGGATCAAGATGGGGGACTTAACTACAACAGGGCACCAGGAGGGGACATTATTACACCTATAGGGGCCTATATGTGGACACTACTACAAATGGGGACCATGATGGGGACATCTCTACAAAAGGGCACCAGGATGGGAGACCTAATAATCTTTATTTATATAGTGCCAACATATTCCGTAGCACTTACAATTCACAGGTTTGTATACACAGAGTTATGAGAAAGAATTATAAAAAAAATCCAATAATTAAGCAAAAATAATGACGACCCTGCTTGTAAAAGCTTACAATCTAACAATGAAGTGGGGGTGACATAAAAGTACAGGTGTTTATTTACAATGATCAGCCAATGTGAGGGGATTTTATTTATTAACTACTAGAAAAAAGCAGCATCAAAAAACTCACCATGTATGCCAAAAGCAGAATCAAAATGCACTCTCAGGATGCAGTCAGAGCCCAATTGTAAAGCAAGCCCAGCTGCAGGCTAATAAACCACCTCGACCAGCTATGTGTGGGAGGTGATCTGCCATGCATACACTGAGCCCGCTTAGAGAACCATTCACACAGATACAGTTGATGCAGAGTGTCTGAAAGCGACCCATCCTGCGCCGCTGCTTGAGCGATGGGTCGCACAGTACGATACCTCTGCACCACTAGATGAATGGCGCCCCTAAGAGCCCAACTGCACCCTGGATAGATAAAAAGTGCAAAAAGTCTCTGATATGATGAATATAATAGGCTGAGGGTGTAAATGTAGAAGAGTAGTGGCCCCAAGACTGAGCCTTGGGGAACTCCAACAGATAGGGGGTAGGGCGAGGAGGAGGTGTGGGAATGGGTGACGCTGAAAGTCCGGTCCGTTAGTTAGGAGGTGATCCAGGAGAGGGCTAGGTCAGTGATGCCAATAGATTCTAAAATTTGAAGTAGGAGGGAGTGGTCGACTGTGTCGGACGCAGCGGAAAGGTTGAGAAGGAAAAGGACGGAGTAGTGTTGCTTTCTCTTGGTGGTCAGTAGGTCTTTGGTGACTTTGGTTAGGGCTGTTTCAGTGGAGTGGTGGGGTCGGAAACCAGATTGCAGGCAGTCAAAGAGGGAGCAGGAGGAGAGGTGAGAGGACAGTTCGGAATAGACATGTTGCTCAAGTAATTTTGAGGCGAAGTGGAGGAGAGATATAGGGCGATAGTTCAAGACTGTTGCAAGATTGAGGGAGGGTTTTTTGAGCATGGGTGTGATTAAAGCATGTTTGAAGGGTGAGGCGAAGATGCTGGAATTGAGTCACATGTTGAATAGATGGGTTAGGGCAGGGATGAGGACTGTGGTGAGATTAGGGATGAGGTGGGAGGGGAGCGGGTTGAGGGCCCAAGTGGTGAGGTGTGATTGTGCTAGAAGGGAGGAGAGGTGGTCTTCAGTCATGGGGGAGAAACTACATTTGGGCGAGAGGGTTTGGGCGAAGGAGGGGGGGTAGAGGGGATTGTGGATCGAAGCTTTGTCTGATTTTGTCAATCTTCTCTTTAAAAAAGGCGGCAAAGTCATTGGTGGAGATCAGGGGAGAGAGGTGCGGGGGGTTGGAGTAAAGAGTTGAAAGTTTTGAAAAGTTGCTTGGGGTTGCGGGATAAGGCGGTTATTAGGAAAGAGAAGTAGTCTTGTTTTGCGGCGGCGAGTGCCGTCTTGAAGATGATGAGGTACTGTTTGTACAAGGTGAAGTGCTCTGCGGAGTGGGACTACTTCCATCTCTGCTCAGGTGCTCTAAACGTATGTCAAAGTTTTTTAGTGAGGGCGGTGAGCCAAGATTGTCTGTGTGCGTGGGTTGTGTTGTTTGAGAGGGGGGCAGCCTGGTCAAGGGCTGTGGTGAGAGTGGTGTTGAAGTCTGAGAGAGGGAGGAGGGACTCGGAGAGTGAGTGGAATTCGATGAGTTTAAGGTTCCTGCAGGGGTGGTGGAGTTTTCGGAGCGTGGTTGAGGGGGGAGAGAGATGAGAAGGTCAACAGGTTGTGGTCGGAAAGTGGGTGGGATGAGTTTGCGAGGTCGGTGAGGGAACAGAGGCGGGTGAAGACGAGGTCTAGTGTGTGGCCATCATTGTGTGTGGCAGAGGAGGTCCATTGAGAAAGGCCAAAGGGGGAGGTTAGAGATAGGAGTCTGGAGGCAGTGGTGTGGGGGGTGTCGATGGGGATGTTAGTCACCCATGATAATGGTCAGGATGTCGGAGGAGAGGCGGTGGAGAAGCCAGGTTTTGAAGTGGTCGAAGAAGATGGGAGAAGATCCTGGGGGGCGGTAGACGACCGCCAGTTGGAGGTTGCAGGGGAGAAGATACGCACGGAGTGTGCCTCAAAGGAAGGGAGGGGGCAGAGGAGGGTGGTGTAATAGGGGTGAAGGAGCAGCTGTTGGCCCGGAGTAGGCCAAAACCTCCACCGCGGGTGTTGCTGGGGCGGGGGTGTGTGGAAGAGAGTGAGTCCGCCGTAGGAGAGGGTGGCCGGGGAGGTTTTGTCAGAGGGAGTGAGCCATGTTTCGGTGATGCCAAGGAAAGAGAGTTTGTTAGAGATGAAGAGATCGTGGACGAATGAGAGTTTATTGCGTACTGAGCGGGCGTTCCAGAGTGCACCGGATAAGGGGATTGGGGGAGGGGTGGCTTGGGGAATGGGTGTAAGGTTGCGGGTGTTAGTGGTGGGGAGTGGGTGTGGGAGGAAGGTGACTGTGGGGATGTTGTGGGGGGGACCAGGATTGGGGGAGATGTTATCAGCAAGTAGGAGGAGGAGGGAGAGGGTTAGGAGGTGGGGGCAGGAGAGCTTGCGTGGCGGGCGGGCATGTTTGGAGACAAAGGATTGGGTGTGGATGAAAAGTTCAGAGGAATGGGTGAGATGGCTGGGTAGGATGGAGGGAGAGAGTGATATTGTGGGGGCAGGAGGAGGGATAGGGGGCAATAGTAGGAAGTGGAGTAGGATGGGGGTGAGAGAAGGGGAAAGATTGCATAGAGATGTAGGATTCAGTGGGGATGAGAGGTGAAGTAGGGGGATCAGGCGTAGTGGGGCAACAGATGCTGCAGGGAGGAGCAGCAATGTCAGTGAGGCTGAGGTGCAGCCGGGGGATAAGATGAAGGGTCAGGAGCGACAGGGCGACTGGTGTAGCAGGAAGGGGGATGAGATGGAGGCAGGGGTGACAAAGGAATAGCATGAGATGGAGGCAGGGGACAGGAGTGACAGGGGGACAGGTGCAGAAGGGAGGGTATGCAAAGCGGGTCAAGACGAAACAAGTCAGGCAGTTGCAAAGCATTGGGATACTGCAGGAGGACGGATGCAGTGGGGGTGTCTAATGTGGGGAAGTTGCACAGAGTCTAACAGATGCACAGTGCGTGGGAGTGGGGTACAGCCAGTGATGCGATGGTACAGCCGGGGATGAGATGGTACAGCCGGGGATGAGATGGTACAGCCGGGGGTGAGAAGATACAGCCAGGGTGAGATGAAGCAGCCGGGGATGGGTTGATGCAGCCGGGGATGGGTTGATGCAGCCGGTGAGAAGATGATTCATGCAGCTGGGGATGAGATGATGCAGCCGGGGATGAGATGGTGCATGTGGCCGGGGATGAGATGGTGCAGCCAGTGGGTCTGATGAAGCCAGGGGGGGTCAGAAGGAACCAAGGGGCAGAAGAAGCCAGGGGGCCAAATGTGTCGACATGCAGCCAGGGGGCCGTAGCAGTCAGGGGGGGCAGATGCAGCCAGGGGGCCATAGCAGTCAGCAGCCCAATGCAGCGTCAGAGCAACCAAGGGGGGCCAAGTGCAGCCAGGGGCCCGAAGCAGGGTTAGATCAGCCAGGGGCCGCAGGTACCTTTAGTGTTGAAGCCTCCTTGCAGAGCACGGCGACAGGAAAGTGTGGGGCCACAGCGGGTATCTGAGACGATGCTAGAAGGCAGCACTTTTGTTGTGGAGGCAACTTCCCTGTAGTTGCAGGGTGCGGTGACTGGAGTATGCGGGGTCGCCGTGGGAATCTGAGCGGCACCTTTGATGTGGAGGCCTCCTCTTCTGCACTGGAGACCTCAGCTGCCGCTCAGGCCCCCCTCTCATTAAGTTGCCAGCCGCCGCTGGAGCGGGTCCCGGGCTCCCTGCACATCGTGCTGCAGCGGGGGGACGGGCCAGTGTTGAGTGGTCCGCTTCTCGCCCTTGCCTCCACAGCTGGCTGTAGCCAGCACGGGGGACTGGCGGCGGGGTTCCCTGGTCATGGGACCCCACCCTGCAAGGGACCAGCGGTGCCTGAAGTCCTGGGCACACAGACCTGGTAGGCTCAGGGCCCACACCGCGACCTCCCATCCCTTGGCCAGGGATGGGGAGACAGGCGGTCAGGCTGGGTAGCCGGCTGAGTGGGGGTGATGTGGGCGATATTGTGGAGGTGTAGAGGGGGCCGCTGGATGAGAGTGGATTGTAGTCCATCAGCCAGAGCCCCCTCACACACGTCTATCGCCCCCAACGGGATCGGGAGTAGATAAAAGCTGCATGAGTTGCCACCAGCCAATCTGTGTAGAGCTCTTGGGGCTGGTGGAATTTGACAGAGAAATTATGTTCAGAGCAATAGTGAATACCCTATGTCTAAATGATTACGATTATGGAGAATGATAGGCTGCCCTAAAAAGATGTGTTTTTAGGGAGCGCCTGAATATGTGTAAGTTGTGGATGTTCCTAATTTCTTGAGATAGAGGATTCCAGAAGATTGCTACAGCTTGGGGGAGATGTCTTGGAGTTGGGAATGGGAGGCTCGGATTAATGCAGATGTTAGTCTAAAGTCACTTCCAGAGCGAAGGGGACGGTTGGGGTGATAGACAGAGATGAGGGTAGAGAGGTAGGCAGGTGCCGCACTGTGAAGAGCTTTGTGGGTGAGAACAAGCAATTTGAGTTGGATCCTATATTGTATAGTAGCCATTGCAGTGACTGGCACAGAGTAGAAACATCTGAGTAACAGCTAGGTTAGGTGACCCTGGCTGCTGCATTAAGGATAGACTGGAGAGGGGAAAGCTTACTGAGAGGAAGGCCAACTAATAAAGAATTACAGTAATCAAGACTGGAATAGATGAGGGCATGAGGGTCACAGTGAAGGTTTTTGTTGTGTCCATGGTGAGGAAGAGCAAATTCTGGAGATGTTTTTCAGGTGCAAGCGACAAGAGCAGGTGAGAGATTGTATGTAGGAGGTGAAAGAGAGATCAGCATTAAACATAACACCCAGACAGCGAGCCTGCTGCCTAGGCATTATATTGGTGCCGCACACCAAGAGGCAAATGTCTAATTAGGGAGATTAGTAGAGGGCGGGATCAGAAGAAGTTCAGCTTTGGAAAGGTTAGACAGTCATTGGTTTTCTGTAATACAGCGGGGTAAGGTCAGGGAAGTGTATAGTTGTGTCATTAGCATAAAGATAGTACAGAAAGCCAAATCTGCTGATGGTCTGTCCAATTGGGGCAGTGTAGAGCAAGAAGAGGGCCAAGGACTGAACCCTGAGGGACCCCAATAGTGAGAGGAAGAGGAGCCAGTGAACGATAAACTGAAAGAGCGGTCAGAGAGATAGGAAGAGAACCAGGAGAGAGCGGTGTCCTTTCTGCCAATGGAGTGCAGCATAGAGAGTAGGAGATGATGGTCAACTGTGTCAAAAGCTGCAGAAAGGTCAAGAAGAATAAGTAGAGAGTGGTCACCGTTATGTTTTGCCATCAGAAGGTCTTTGGTCACTGATGAGGGCAGTTTCAGACTGCAATAGATCTAGAAGAGAGTGAGTGGAGAAGTGGCGGGTGTAAACCAGGCGCTCCAAGAGTTTAGAAATGAAGGGGAGATTGGTGACTGGTCTGTAGTTATGTGTGCAGGATAGGTCAAGAGAAGGTTTGTTTAATTTTGGAGTAATGATAGAGTGTTTAAAGGAGGAAGGTAAGATGCCAGAAGAGAGGGAGAGATTGACGATTTTGGTTAGGTGAGTGGTGAAGACCGGAAAGAGAGACTGGAGTAGGTGTGAGGGAATGGGGTAGGTGATACAAGTGTTCGGACGGGAGGAGCCTGGAGACTTCTTCTGTGATTGGTTCAAAAGTGGAGAGTAAGCCAGAGGAGATGTGGGGAGGGATGGGAGTAACAGACTTGGAGGTTGGGAGCTGATTTCCTGACGGATGTGTTCTATTTTCTCTTTAAAGTAAGGAGCCAGATCATCAGCACAAAGATCAGTGATTGGGGCCTGCACTTTAGGATTGAGGAGAGAATGAAAGGTGTCAGAGTTTCTTTGTATTGTTGAATAGTGAGGAGATCATGGTGGTGAAGTAGGTTTGTTTGGCAAGGTGAAGGGCAGAGTTGTAGGTTTTTAACATAAATTTATAATGGATAAAGTTTTCGGGTGAGCGAGTTTTCCTCCATAGGCGTTTAGCACTCCTGGAGCATCGCTGCAGGAATCGAGTTTGCGGTGTGAGCCAGGGCTTTTTTACTCTGTTTGGAGGTTCTGAGGGTGAGAGGTGCTACTTGGTCCAGGGTGCTTCTGAGAGCATCATTGCAGTGATTTACTGCCAGATCAGGACAGGAGAATGAGGAAATTGGGGACAGTGATGAGTGTAGAGTCTGTGAGTGTTCTAAAGATTTCTGAATGTGTGATAGGTAGGAGTGTGCTGGGGTGGGCCAGGATTTGTTTGTGTGAAGGAGAGAATGTTGTGATCAGAGAGAGAAAGAGGTGAGTTGTCTAAGGAGGTTGAACACAGCCGGGTAAAGACCATGTCAAGGATGTTATCATCTTTGTGTGTCTCAGAAGTTGAGAGCTGTGAGAGGCCAAGAGAGGTGGTTAGAGATAGGAGCTGGGATGCAAATGGGGAGATGGGGCTTTTTATGGGAATGTTAGTCCCCAGAATAAGGGTTGGTAATTCTGAGGACATGATGTGTGGCAGCCACGAGGAAAAATGGTCGAGCAAGTGGGTGGGTGACCCTGGTGGGCGATATATCACCGGTACACTTGAGGGGGAGGGGATGGAATAGTATAATGGTGTGGACCTCAAAGGAGCGATGGAGCTGGGGGGATGACCTGGAAAGTACATTGTGGGGACAGGAGTAAGTCGACTCCACCACCATGTCTATTCTCAGGTCTCGGGGAATGGTGGAAATGTAAGCTGCTAGGAGAAATAGCGGCAGGGGAAACTGTGAGTATAGGTTTCAGTAAGGGTCAGGAAGTTAAGAGAGTTAGTGAGAAAGTTGCTGTGGATAAAGGGAAGCTTGTTGCATACAGACCATGGATTCCAGAGGGCACAATTAAGAGGTAGATAAAGGCGTGCAAATAATGCTAATGAGGTTAGTAGGATTTCTATGTGAGGTGGGGGAGGGGTTGAAGTTGGAAGAGGTTGGACCAGGATTGGGAGAAATATCACCTAACAGGAGCAGTAGTAGAAAGAGAAAGCAGTTTTTGGATTTGTGACATGGTTTATGATGCAATACCCGGGAATATGATGCACTTACATTCTTCACCTTACTGAATAATCTATGGGAGCAGGACATAGTAAAGTGAAGTAGAGAGGGACTGGTGAGAGTAAATGACAAAAAGCACATAGGAAAAAAGACATTGAAAAAAAGGACATAGATTAACAACACTAAAAAAAGCCTACCACCCAGATCTATAATTATGCTGGTTCCAGCTCCACAAAGACATACATTTATCATCACATAAAGTTTACAAATAAGGAAATAGCCAGGCATATTTGTGGTTAATAAATGTGGTGAAAACAGAAAACATATTGCAGAGCTGAAAACAAATGCTGATGATATTCCATGAGAGGGTTTGAAGTTGTGTTCAACCGGAAGATATCCTCACAGCAGGCGGTATTGTAATACTTTCCAGTCAATTTCCAGTAAAATTCTAGTACAATTCTTTTCATGACACTTGTATGAGACACCTTGATGATACACACATTAGACAAGTCTACAGAGCAGACTTGCTGGCCATAAGAAATAGTCATCTACGTGGGTACAGCTGAGAAACAGAGGAGAGGAGGCTGGACTCCATTAGCCCACCTACATTCAAGGTAACACCAAATGGCGTTTCACAGCCAGATTCACACAAAAGGTCATAAATCTAGGTATCTAATGGAGGTCAGTGTAAGGAGAGCTCACATGTATAATAGAATGGAATTTTGTGTATACCAGAGATATTTTGCTAAGCCGTAAAAGCAGGAGGAGATCAGTGGTTCAGAAATGCTGGGAGCGTGGAAACAGTCACACATACCTGTAGGGAGGAGATAAAATTGACATGAAGGTTAGGTGGTGATAATTGGAGAAGAGTGATGAGAGATTATTGCGACCATTCTATTAAATTCTTCTCATGACACTTGTATGAGACACTGATGAGACACACAGCAGACAAGTCTACAGAGCAGACTTATTGGCCCTAAAACATCACTACAAAATGTGATCAGGTTGCGTGACATCACTACAAAAGGGGATCAGGATGGGGACATTACTACAAAAGGAAACCAGGATGTGGGACATCACTACAAAATGGGTATATACAAATGGAGTCCACGGAGCCTCGATTAAGAGTCTCAAACACGGGACTAGCCAGATATCCCTCCAGGAAAGGACCTAGCCCTGTGGTGGAATCCTTGCGGAGACCACCATAGTCACCATATTAAGTGGCCCTTTTAGTCAATATCCGACTCAGTTACGAGTTAAGGTTATGACAAGGGAATTAACAGAGCCAGGTATCCATCCACAGACAGCTGTTTATTGCCCCTCATCAGTATGGAGTGGGATTCTGGCTAGGTGGGACCAATGCCTGGTAGACCAACATCACAAAGCACTCACTGATCTCAGGGAGACCAGTCAAGGAAAACACTGCGGGCAGCCAGCCAAAGCGCTCAAACACAGTGAAATCCATGATGCATTGCGCCCTGGAAATTTGAATATGCAAATGGAGTCCATGGAGCCTTGATTAAGAGTCTCAAACATGGGACTAGCCAGATATCCCTCCAGGGAAGGACCTAGCCCTGGGGTGGAATCCTTGCGGAGACTGGTCCTTGACTGGTCTCCCTGAGATCAGTGAGTGCTCTGTGATGTTGGTCTACCAGGCATTGCTCCCACCTAGCCAGAATCCTCCTCCACCTTGGCATATCCTTAACTCGTAACTGAGTGGGATATTGACTAAAAGGGCCACTTAATATGGTGGTGATTTTGGTCTCTGCAAGGATTCCAGCCCAGGGCTAGGTCCTTCCCTGGAGGGATATCTGGCTAGTCCCGTGTTTGAGACTCTTAATCGAGGCTCCATGGAGTCCATTTGCATATTCAAATTTCAAGGGAGCAATGCATCATGGATTTCATTGTGTTTGAGCGCTTTGGCCGGATGCCCGCAGTGTTTCCCTTGACTGGTCTCCCTGAGATCAGTGAATGCTTTGTGATATCACTACAAAATGGAAGGCAGTAATTCTGGTATTATTTAGGAGTGCTCAGTAAAGAGAAGCAGATACCAATAATTAAAGTAGACCTGTTTATTCTGGTTTATCCACTACGCGCGTTTCAACAGCGGCCTGCTGTCTTCCTCAGGTGGGGGTTCCCTGAGGAAGACAGCAGGCCGCTGTTGAAACTCGTGTAGTGGACAAACCAGAATAAACAGGTCTACTTTAATTATTGGTATCTGCTTCTCTTTACTGAGCGCTCCTAAATAATACCAGAATTACTGCCTTTCATTACCATTATCCCTTATGGGATCTGGCTGGAGCTGCACAGTAGTGAGGAAGCTTAGTTAGAGAATTAAAGAACCTGCTCTGATGTCAGAGAAATCCCTGGTTAGAAGACCTAAGCGGAACACGTGACCTGAGGAGGCGGCTGGGAGCGGCGACGCTTGGAGCGATACATAGGAATCAGCAGCTACACGCTGACACCGTGGTTGTGCACGGACAACACAACCAGTCCAGGTGAGTGTTGATTACCGCCACTAACGATATATCCCCATTGGACCACCGGGTATTATTCAAGATTGCGCCTCTCATTTTTGTTATTTCATATCACTACAAAATGGGACCCATATGGGGGAAATTACTACAATATGAGGACCAGGATGGGGGACATCACTACAAAAGGTATCCAGGATGGGGCACATCACCACAAAAGGGGATCAGGATGTGGACATCACTACAAAAGGGGATCATGATGGGGACATCACTGAAAAAGGGGACCGCCATGGGGGACATCACTACAAAATGGGATCAGGATGGGGGACATTACTACAAAAAGGGACCAGCATGGGGGACATTACTACACTATGGGGGCCAGGATGTGGACATTACAACAAAAGGGGTCCTGGATGGGGAACGTCACTATAAAAGGGGATCAGGATGGGGACATTACTACAAGAAGGGAAACCAGTGGGGCGTGGCCTGGCAGGCAATGGAGCAGGCTGTGTAAGTTGGGAGTTCCGGGCAGCTCAGGCACCAAAGCGGTTATAACCTGCAAACCACCGCTAATCGGACATCCAGAGTGACTACTATCCCTACCTGAGCTACTGGAGCATAAATGGGTAAGACCAGAACCCTGCAAAAAACATCGCCAAAGAGAATTTCGGACTATTTTCTCTCCAGCAGCTCTGCTTCTTCCTCCCTCTCTGTAATGGCGCCTCCCTCCCCCCACTCACAGCGTGCTGCACGTCGCGCCACTGCATTGCCGGGCATTTCGGAGACCTCAGAGCACATGGAGGCTCCCCTTACTAGGAGCGCTATGGAAGATATGCTGGCAGGCCTCAGGGCGTCCCTACAACAGGACATGCGCTCAATGGTGGCTGAACTTCGTGGGGAGGTGGCGGGCACCCGGGTTGACAAACTGTAGATTAAGATGGCGGAATTAGTGCGGTCTCACAATGAGCTATTGGATTCGCACGATCAGCTCCATAGCAGAACTGATAGGATTTCAGCTAAAACGCTCGATCTGGAGGACCGCTCCCTCTGCAACAACAGCAAAACTGGGCAAAACTGTCAGTGAAAAAGCCCTGGGTGTATGGGTAGATGACAAACTCACATTTAGTGGCCAGTGTCAGGCAGCTGCTGCAAAGGCAAATAAAATAATGGGATGCATTAAATGAGGCATAGATGCTCATGAGGAGAACATAATTTTACCTCTATACAAGTCACTAGTGCGACCACACTTAGAATACTGTGTACAATTCTGGTCTCCGGTGTATAAGAAAGACATAGCTGAACTAGAGCGGGTCCAGAGAAGAGCGACCAAGGTTATTAGAGGACTGAGGGGTCTGCAAAACCAAGACAGATTATTAAACTTGGGGTTATTTAGCTTGGAAAAACGAAGGCTTAGGGGTGATCTTATAATAATGTATAAATATATGAGGGGACAGTACAGAGAACTTTCTAATGATCTTTTTACTCTTAGGCCTGAGACGGGGACAAGGGGGCATCCTCTACGTCTGGAGGAAAGAAGGTTTAATCATAATCACAGACGTGGATTCTTTACTGTAAGAGCAGTGAGAATATGGAACTCTCTGCCACATGATGTTGTAATGAGTGACTCACTACTAACATTTAAGAAGGGCCTGGATGCCTTTCTTGAAAACTATAATATTACCAGTTATATATACCAGATTCTTTGATAGGGCGTTGATCCAGGGAATTAGTCTGATTGCCATATCTGGAGTCAGGAAGGAATTTTTTTCCCCAGTGTGGAGCTTAGTGTTGCCACATAGGTTTTTTTTTTTTGCCTTCCTCTGGATCAACATGTTAGGCTATGGGTTGAACTACATGGACTTAGTCTTCCTTCAACCTTAAAAACTATGTTACTATGTAACATGCGAATCCGCGTCATCCCAGAGCAAGTGGCGGGTACTGATCTTAGATCATTCTTCCAGGGTTTTCTTATGGCTGCTCTGCCTGAAACCACTAAAGAGATCCTGGTGATTGACCGTATACATCGGGTTCCCAAGCCGTCCTCTGTGAGAGCGGATGCCCCAAGATATGTCCTTGCCAGAGTACATGATTTTGAACTCAGAGAAGACTTTCTACGTACCATGCGACAGAAAACGGAGCTTCCGGACCAATATTCCTCTCTGGAAGTCTTCCCTGACCTTTCCCTAGGAACTTTGACTCTAAGATGAGCATTCCAACCTTACACTAAAATTCTTAGGGATAACAGCATTGAATATAGATGGGGATTCCCCACCAAACTCCTCATCTGTCACAATGGAACCATTGTCCCCTGCTTGATTCCACCACAAGCTGAAAAGCATCTGATCAGGTGGCAATTGCTCCCGCCCAACGCTGATACACCTGCCCCGGCATCGGGATCCCTTACCAGACCTGCAACTGCACCAAGGAGCTGAATTGATCCAGAATGGAACACAGTATGAACTCCTGCTCTGCAGAACTTTTCTCCTGGATCTCTGTGCCTTTGCTGCCCTTCCTGGGACTAACTCTCTTCTCTCGGTTCTTGTTATTACTATCTTCCTATTTTCTTCTCTTTGACTTCCTACTCTTCGCTTTGATTATCTATTTGCCCTCCCCCCCTTCTTCTCCTGCTTTCTGAGCTGCAGACTCTTACTTAAAATTGTCTTCTACTCACCCCTCCAGCCCCTCCCTCCTAAAACTATACTTTGCTCTGCCTCTACTCTCTTCGTCTCTGCTCTTCCTAATTCTCCTTTCTACACCAGGAGACTTTTCCCCCTTGAGTGTGTTCTTGCACTCTTCTGTGGGTATTTACCTGCAGCTTTCATGTTGTTGTTGGTGATGATGTTGTTCCTTCTACCTGTTCTATCCCCCAACCCTTACCCTCCCTTCCCTCATTTTTGACTGTTTCCCAAGTCTCATAATCACAGTTTGCTGTGCACAATCTGTCTCGCTGCTGCTTACCTTGGAGCATGGACCCTATCCTCCTTTCCAAGACCCGCCAAGACTTTATTAGCAATATCTATAAACGTTAACGGTTTAAATTCTCCGGGCAAGAGGCGAATGGTTTGGCACCAACTTAAGAAATCTCATTTGGACTTAATTTTTCTGCAAGAAACACACCTGTTAGATAAGGATACCCACAGGATGATGTCTCCTGACTACCCTAACTAGTATTTCGCCTCTGCCTCCTGTAAAAAGGCGGGTGTCGCCATCCTAATACACAAAGATGTTTGTTTTTCATGTGTAGAGTCTGTGGTAGACGTTGAGGGGCGATATATTATTGTGAGGGGACTGTTAAACAATGTTGCATATACCCTGGCGTCAGTTTATGGTCCTAACAAGAACCAACATGCCTTTTTTTAAAAATTCTTTCCCGTTATGGCGCTCAATTCTAAGGAGCGCCGACTAGTGGCAGGAAACTTCAATGATTAAGCAATTGGATTGTTCAACCCCATAACTTTCAGAGGTGATCTAGACTCGCTGGTAGCTCAGTATAATTTCCATGACATCTGGAGGTATTTTCACTCGACGGAGAGGGACTATACTTTTATGCCCCCCCCCGCTTCGGATCCCTGAGCAGGGTCGACTACTTCCTTGTGGACGACTCTCTTCTCAGTCACTGTGCCACGGCCGGTATTGACTCGATCACCTGGTCAGACCATGCACAAATCTCCTTGGAATTAGTCGACCCTACCTCGATTAGACCACCAGCTCTTTGGAAATTAAATGACTACCTCCTGACTTCTTCTGATAACATTGATTTCTCACCTCCCAGCTCACCAGTTATTTTGAGCTTAATGATGACCAACTCACGTCCCCTGACTTCTTGTGGTATGCTCACAAGGCGGTCATGTGGGGCATACTAATTAAGCTCGCTGCTCAAACCAAGCATAAACGTACCCTAGCAATCACCTCCTTGTTATCCAACATTAGACAGTTGGAGGCATTGCTCAAGTCCGCAGCTTCTGAGGATATACATAAAAAATTAACCGCGGCAAGGCATGATTTGAGAAGCTTACTCTTGGTTAGGGCTGAGAATGACCTTAAAAAGGTAAAAGCTAGGTTTTATGGTATGGGAGACCGGGCGGGCTCCCTATTGGCTAGGCTGATTAGGAAGAGGGAGGCACGTACCCGCATCCCCTTACTGATTGGTCCGAATAATTCCCAGATACGCAGCCCCATTCTAATTGCTGAAGGATTTAAGACCTCCTACACCAAATTGTATAACCTGCGAGACTCTACAGATGACCCTCAGCCGGCTTCAGAAACCATCCAGGCCTTTCTATCTAAAGCAGAATTGCCGTCCCTCTCCGCTCCGCAAACCGAGTAAACTCCTAACCTCCCCGGGCGACTGCCACCCTATTTCACCCCTCAATTGTGATTTAAAAATTTTATGCTAAATTGTTATCCACGCGTCTCTTATCGGTACTCCCGTCACTAATACAGCCTGACCAGGTTGGCTTTGTTCCTGAACGCCAGACATCAGATGCGACCCGTAGGCTACTAGATCTTCTGAACCTGGTGAACAGGAGGAAAGCCCCCAGTGCATTCCTGTTCCTTGACGCCGAAAAAGCGTTTGACAGGGTGGACTGGGGGTATTTGGATCAAGTTTTGCATAAATTTGGTATCCAGGGTCCGTTCCGCAAAGCCATCCTTGCTCTTAACTCTCCATGTGCGACGGTAAGAGCGTCCGGTTTCGTATCATCTAGGTTCAACATAACTAATGCGACGCGTCAAGGATGTCCCCTGTCACCACTAATATTTGCCCTAATAATGGAACCTCTGGCCGCCATAGTTAGGAAGCACCCTGATATTAAGGGAATATCGGTAGGTCCCCTTGAACATAAAATAGGGTTGTATGCGGATGACGTGGTATTCTACTGCACGGACTTACAGTCCTCCCTCCCAGCTATAACGGAGACTCTGAGAGACTTCTCTTTAGCCTCATACAACAAATTGAATTTATCCAAATCCTCCATCTTTACTGTAAATGTTTCCCTTTCTCAACAACTTGATCTCCAGCGGCTATACCCATTTAAATGGTCTAATAGTGGTTTTGCGTACCTGGGAATACAGATCACCAAATTCTCCACCATTGTAAAGATTAATTGGGACAAACTGCATTCTGAAGTATCTCAAGAGCTTCAGAGACAATCCCAATTGCCTTTAAGCTGGGTAGCTCGAATTCAAATAATTAAAATGTCAGTGTTACCAAAGATTCTGTATCTTTTGCGTTGCCTCCCTCTTCGTGTCCCCCGGGCACGTTTAAACTCAATGCAGGCTATGCTGGCCCGTTTTATTTGGTCTTGGAGGCCTGCTAGGGTTGCCAGAAAAATTGTATTCCTGCCTTATGCAAATGGAGGGATGGGGCTCCCAGATATCGTAACCTACTACAAAGCCTCCATACTTCAGGCCTCCAGGGCATGGTGGTCTGGCTTGGAATCATCGAGTTGGATGCAAATAGAATCCCAATGTGCTCCTGCTCAGCCTCTGAGGCTATTATTGGAGGCTAACCTCCTGCAACATAATCCCCTTGCCTCGGGCTTAGAAACGATGCGGGTACTGCTGGAGATGTGGTCCCATATTGGTAGGACTCACCTCCACTTCTTGTATATAACCTTTGTGACAGTTGGTCTCAACAGTGAATGTAGAGCTTCCAAAGTCACACCGAGTAAGGCCATTTGTGGGGAGATGTTAATCTGCATGGCCACCAGTTCAGCCACCAGACGCTCCACCTCCCCCAAAAGACGATTACCAGGGCACTTCCACCACAAGTGTTGGGCGGTGCCTACCATCTGGCAACCTTTCCAACACAAGGGGGAAACAGAAGTATTAGCTTTAGCAAAAGATGCTATTTTCTGGGGAGTAAGGTACCAGTTTATGAGAATTGTTTTGGATTGTTCGATATGGTTAATACATGCGGAGTACCTGGAGGCATGGGTAGCAGCAGCACACCACTCCTCCAAGGTTGAGTTGAAACCAAGGTAGTCCTCCCATCTATGCATATATGGCAATTTAGCAGAGCCGACAGGGCTGATCAGTGCTCTATAAAAAATTGAGACACCATGGTGAGCAGAGGGTCCTGATTTGAGAAAATTTTGCAAAGGTAGATAAACAGAAGCAAAATCCATGATAGGCCAGGAGATAAAGTTCAGGAAATGGCGCAACTGTAGGTAGCGAAAGAACAACCTTTTAGGGAGGTGAAGTTTAAGGGATAGTTCTGAGAAAGGGAGCAGGTAGGATGCTCCATCTTCCCTCATGGCTCGGACCGATAGGTCAGGGACCAAAAGCTCAACCGCTGAAAGTGTGATGTAGCACTTGATTATTGTACACTTGCACTTTATTCTTGTACTTAAGGATATTTTCCTTGGAGTGTGTATACTTATGCATTGCTTATAATGAGATATTTGTTCATGGATGTTCCCTATTATGGGATGATTGATGTGCCTTATACTTAACTTTGGGGTTTACCTGTGTTGCGCACTGGGTCTGTTTTAATGTCTTCTGTTTTTAACCATTTGTGATACCAGAATAAAATTGATTATTGTGTTTGCATTTGGCCTGAGTTTTGGGATTGGTTTTTGGAAGTATACACAAAGAAGCAGTGTGTTTTAGGTGTGTATTAAAAACATTCACAGGTGTGTCCCTGACAGGGGCCCCTGAGCACTGCCCCCACCTCACCCCTGGGGGCACGCTGGACCTGTCCTCCCCCTCTCTCCTTTCTAACCTCAGCGGCAGCTGCTGATCACAGTGTGCGATTGTAGTGAGCTGCAGCAGCTCTATTTCCTGTATCGCATTACACACAAAAAATGAGATTTGCTGCCGTTCACTCTACATGACAGGCTGCGATCAGCAGCTGCCGCTGAGGTTAGAAGTGAGAAAGGGGGAGGATACCATTCAGGGGTCCCCCAGGGGTGGGGTGGGGTGGGGTAACAGCTCCCAGGGGGCCCCCGTGGTGAGACATGCACAGAGGGGAGAGACAGTGTCTATGGGGGAGAGACAGCACATGGGAGGAGACAGCATACAAGGGAACAATGGGGGAGAGACAGCATGGTAAGTATTTTAATTGCGATATATATATATATATAACATCTACTATATACCAATGAACGCAGACTATGCAAATAGGCGCGAGAATTCAAAGTTCGAATTTTGCGCCAATTTGCAGCCTGGCGACAGCGGCGTCCACTGTCTCTCCTCACAGCCCCCCGTAATTCCTGCGGCCCCCCTGCTCTTTCTGCTCCCCTCCGCTACTCCTGCCTCTCCCCGCGGCCCCCCTCCGCTCCTCCTGCCCCCTCCGCTCCTTCTGCCCCCTTCCGCTCCTCCTGCCCCCTTCCGCTCCTCCTGCCCCCCTCCGCTACTCCTGCCGCTCTCCTCGGAACCCCCTCTCCTCCTGCCCCCCTCCGCTACTGCAAGGCAGGGGTAAAAAATAATAAACAATCTATTCTCACCTGTCCATGAGTCCCCCGGTGTCTCCAGCACATCCTGCCTCTAGGACCTGCCGTGATGTCATATGACTGTAACCGGTCATGTGACTGTGACATCACGCCAGGTCCTAGGATCAGAAGATACAGCTGGAGATCCCGGGGGACTCGTGGACAAATGAAAATAGATTGTGTATTATTTTTTATTCCGGAGGAGAGGGGAGAAGCGGGGAGCACCAGGGGGGAAACGGGAGAAGTGGGGAGTACCGGGGGAGAAGAGGGGAAAGCAGGGGAGAAGCAGGAGTACTGAGGGGAAACAGGGGAGAAGCGGGGAGCACCAGGGGAGAAGCGGGGAGCACCAGGAGAGAAGAGGGGAGCACCAGGGGAGAAGAGGGGAGCGCCAGGGAAAAGAGGGGTTAACACGGGAGAAGCGGGGAGAGCAGGGGAGAAGAGGGGTTAACACGGGAGAGCAGGGGAGAGGAGGGGTTAACACAGGGGAGAAGCGTGGTTAACACAGGGGAGAAGCGTGGTTAACACAGGGGAGAAGCGGGGATAACACAGGGGAGAAGCGGGGATAACACAGGGGAGAAGCACCCCCACCACCATCCTGTTCCCCCCGCCACCATCCTGCCCCGCCGGCTCCATCCTGCCCCCCCCCTGCCACCATCCTGCCCCGCCGGCTCCAACCTGCCACCCACCACCATCCTGATCCCCCCCCCCCGCCACTATCATGCCCCCCCCGCATTCATCTTGCCCCCCTCGCATCCATCTTGCCCCCCCACCACCATCCTGCACCCCCCGCCACCATCCTGCACCCCCCGCCACCATCCTGCCCCGCCGGCTCCATCCTGCACCCCCACCACCATCCTGCGCCCTACCACCATCCTGCCCCCATCCTGCCCCGCTTGACACCATCCTGGCCCGCTCGCCACCATCCTGCCCCGCTCGCCACCATCCTGCCCCGCTCGCCACCATCCTGCCCCGCTCGCCACCATCCTGCCCCGCTCGCCACCATCCTGCCCCGCTCGCCACCATCCTGCCCCGCTTGCCACCATCCTGCCCTGCTCGCCACCATCCTGCCCCGCCGTCCGCTCCATCCTGCCCCGCTCGCTCCATCCTGCCCCCCCACCACCATCCTGATCCCCCCGCCACCATCCTGCCCCCCCCACCACCATCCTGATCCCCCCCTGCCACCATCCTGATCCCCCCCCCTGCCACCATCCTGATCCCCCCCCCCCCGCCACTATTCCGCCCCGCCGGCTCCATCCTGCCCTACCCCGCCACCATCCTGCCCCCCACCACCATCCTGATCCCCCCCCCGCCACCATCATGCCCCCCCGCATCCATCTTGCCCCACTCGCATCCATCTTGCCCCCCCACCACCATTCTGCACCCCCACCACCATTTTGCCCTGCCGACTCCATCCTGCCCCTCCCCTGCCACCGTCCTGAGCCCCCCCGCATCCATCCTGCCCCGCTCGCCACCATCCTGCCCCGCTCGCCACCATCCTGCCCCGCTCGCCACCATCCTGCCCCGCTCGGTTTCCCAGGCAACGACAGGTCCTAAAGGCTTGTAGGACCAAGAAGACGGGGATGTAGCGAGGCGGCGGACAGGTGAGTATCCTCACTGAGAATTCTTTTTATTTTTGATTTTACTGTGGAGGAGCGGGGGGCCGCGGGGACTGAGTATTGCCATATACCATAGTGCTGCTATACATGTACTATAATGTACCGCCATGTACCATAGCGCTGCTATACATGTACTGTAATGTACGGCCATATACTATAGTGCTGCTATACATGTACTGTAATGTACCGCCATATACTATAGTGCTGCTATACATGTAATGTAATGCACCGCCATAAACCATAGCGCTGCTATACATGTACTGTAATGTACAGCCATATACCATAGCGCTGCTATGCATGTAATGTAATGCACCGCCATATACTATAGTGCTGCTATACATGTACCACCATATACCATAGCGCTGCTATACATGTACTGTAATGTACTGCTATATACTATAGTGCTGCTACACATGTACTGTGATGTACTACCATATACCACATACCTGCTATATATATATAATATATATATATATATATATATACACTCATGTAGTTCACTCACGTTGACTGCACAAGTTCTGTCAGTCACAGTATGTCAACCACATACATATTCTAGAATACCCGGTGCGTTAGAATCGGGCCACCATCTCGTAATATAATATATATAGACCATTACAAAAAAGACTGCAGCACTCCTTTAAGGCCTTCAGGCAAAGTTGCGACGTTTCAGTCTAACAGACTTTCGTCAAGCAGCCATTGATAACAAATGCTGGACTTTTTATACATCTCATATCGTTAGGATTACAATTATCAATAAAGTATAAAATCGTGTAAAAAAAACATGCAGTATATTACATATAGCCTTCACTTTTCATTACAGTGCATCTTATACCATTGTGCAATACATATGTACATTATTTGTGTGAAACAACTTTTTGTTTTGACAATAGTGTGTACATTAGGCTCTAATTGGCCACTCTTATCCCAGCTGGCTGCTTAATTAATTTTGGTACAGTGACCGCTTACCTAGGGCTGCCCAGTGCCTCCATGTGTTCCTCAGCGTGGTCTGGCGTCGCGGAAACTACTCCCGCGCATGTGCAGGCCGGTCTCTGCATCACTGTTGCCATGGGGAACTGGAAGCTAAACCTCCGCCATGTCACTACTCTTGCGCATGTGCGCTGGGATCTCATAGTCCATCACGGCCATCCCTATGTTGTCATACATATTGTAGTTATGATATATATATATATATATATATATGTGTATATGTGTGTATATATATTCGAATCGGAGCCAGAGGGGGGAAGGCAGGATGGAGCCGGAGGGTGAAAGGCAGGATGGAGCCGGAGGGTGAAAGGCAGGATGGAGCCGGAGGGTGAAAGGCAGGATGGAGCCGGAGGGTGAAAGGCAGGATGGAGCCGGAGGGGGATAGGCAGGATGGAGCCGGAGGGGGGGGAGGCAGGATGGAGCCGGGGGGGGGGGGGGGGGGGGGGGGAAGGGAGGGGTAGGGAGCCGGGGGGGGGGGAAGACAGGATGGAGCCGAGGGGGGGGGGGAAGGCTGGATGGAGCCGAGGGGGGGGGGGGGGGGAAGGCTGGATGGAGCCGGGGGGGAAGGCAGGAAGGAGCCGTGGGGGGGAAGGCAGGATGGAGCCGGGGGGGAGGCGGTGGAGGGGCGGAGGAGCGGGGGGGGGAGGGCAGGATGGAGCCGGGGGGGGAAGGCAGGATGGAGCCGGAGGGGGAAGGGCAGGATGGAGCCGGGGGGGGGGCAGGTGGAGCGGAGGGGAGGGCAGGATGGAGCCGGAGGGGGAAGGACAGGATGGAGCGAGGGATGGGGGGGGGGGGGGGGGCAGGATGGAGCGGGGGGAAGACAGGATGGAGCGGGGGGGGGGGGGGAAAGGCTGGATGGAGCTGAGGGGGGGGGGAAGGCTGGATGGAGCCGTTGGGGGGGGGGAAGGCAGGAAGGAGCCGTTGGGGGGGGGAAGGCAGGATGGAGCCGGGAAGGGGGGTGGGCAGGATGGAGCCAGGGTGGGCAGGATGCAGCCGGCGGGACAGGATGGTGGCGGGGGGGCAGAATAGAGCCAATGGGGCAGGATGGAGCCGGCGGGGGCGCAGGATGGAGCTGTGGGGAGCAGGATGAACGGCGGGGGCAGGATGGAGGTGGGGGGCAGGATGGAGCCGGCGGAGAGGGGGCAGGATGCAACCAGGGGAGCAGGATGGAGTCGGGGGGGTGGGGGGGTTCAGGATGGAGCCAGCGGGGCAGGATGGAGCCGGCAGGGCAGGATGCAGCCGGGGGGGGGGGGATGGAGCAAGCGGGGAGGATGGTGGTGGGTGGCAGGATGCAGGGGGGAGGGCAGGATGGAGCCGGGGGGGCAGGATGGAGCAAGCGAGGCTGGATGGTGGCGGGGGGACAGGATGGAGCCGGGGGGGGGCAGGATGGGGTGCATGGTAATCGGGAGCAATAGCAGGCAGTGTCCTGCTAGGACCATGCATGATGTCAGAATGACATCAGCGTTCAGCGCTGTGATTGGCCCGCTCACGGTCATGTGATATGCACGTCACATATCACATGACCGCGAGTGGGCCAATCACAGCGCCGAACGCCGATGTCATTCTGACATCATGCAAGGTCCTAGCAGGAGACTGGCTGCTACTGCTCCCGGTTACCGAGCACCCGGCGGAGGGCAAGTATAACAATCTATTATTTTTAATACATTTGTCTTTATTTTACATTTGATTTTGCAGTGTATAATGCACTGTGAAATCAAATCACTAAAGAAGTAGCCCTAAGGAGCAGGGGGCCGTGGGAGCGCTGACAGAGCAGAGGAGTGGGGGGGAAACGCGGGCAGGGCAGGAGGAGTGGGGGGGGAGCGCGGGCAGGGCAGGAGGAGTGATGGGGGAGCGCGGGCAGGACAGGAGGAGCGGGGAGCTTTAGAGGAGAGCTGTGCGGCGCGCAAATTTTGAATTTGCACGCTGCGCTGCTCTTTTGCGTACGCTGCGCTCATTGGCCGCCTCGTCTGCCGGCGACCAATGAGCGTTGGCGCGCGATTTCGGCGTCAATCAGACACGATTAGGAGATTATATAGTAGATCTTTGCACATGTATATCCCCTATAGGGTTTCACCTCATATTATTCAGGTATCTCATTGTGGCGTATTGCCTGGGTATAGGTGTTTAATTGTAATTTCCTCCTTTGAGTGTGCCCCATTCCTGGGGTTTAAACACCCCCCTCGTCAATACGGTGTTACAAGGATCATCAATCCATGGAGCAACCCCTTGGCCAAAGGATAAGGTGGGTAACAAATCTCAATCACCCAATCAAATCCCATATTTTAAGGGTATACTTGGTGAATTGATACGTGCAATCATACTGTATTTAGACACTCCTTCCACTCTCTTATTTAAATAAACTGAATAAAATATATATTTCTTCCAAAAAAATGTTTTTATTAATAATTCCTTTTAATGAATTTTTTTTAAAACAAATTGTGATTTTATCTAGGTGCCATATTCTTTTGTAAAAGTAATAATATTTTGCTTTTGCTTTTTAGACACCTAATTCTATCTCCCCGTCGCCTTGCAAGTGGTACTATGTCAATTACCCGTATATACTCGTGTATAAGCCGAGTTTTTCAGCACAGAAATTGTGCTGAAAAGTGCCCCCCTCGGCTTATACACGAGTCAGTGACGGCTGACTGTGTGGGGCCGGTGTCCGGGGGATGGAGGAGGCAGGGGGAGGCTGTATAGTGAGCGGCCGGTCACGTGGGGCCGCTCATTAGTGCAATGCAATATGCACTGCATCCCCCTGTCCATCAGCGGCAGGGGGAGCCGTGCATATTACATAGCACTGTCAGTGCTCTCCCGCCCCCCTGTGGTAGTATACAGCAGCCCCCCCGTGGTAGCATACAGCAGCCCCCCCGTAGTATATACAGCAGCCCCCCCCTGTGAGAATACAGCAGATCCCCCATGGTAGTATACAGCAGCCGCCCCGTAGTATATACAGCAGCCCCCCCGTGGTAGTATACAGCAGCCCCCCTGTGGGTATATAGAGCCCCCCCCCGTTGCTGCCGCACACCTGTAAAAAGAAGATCTTTCATACTTATCCTCCTGCTGTCACGCGATCATCCTCCGCTCTTCTTGCTTGCACCCGGCGTCCATCCACGTGACCGCGCACAAATAGTGACGTCATTATTTGTGCGCGGTCATATGGATGGACGCCGGGGCCCGGGTGCAAGCAAGAAGGAGAGCGGAGGATGATCGCGTGACAGCAGGAGGATAAGTATGAAAGATCTTCTTTTTACAGGTGTGCGGCAGCAACGGGGGGGGGCTCTATATACCCACAGGGGGGCTGCTGTATACTACCACGGGGGGGCTGCTGTATACTACCACGGGGGGCTGCTGTATATACTACGGGGGGCTGCTGTATACTACCACGGGGGGGCTGCTGTATTCTCACAGGGGGGGGGGCTGCTGTATATACTACGGGGGGGCTCTATATACCCACAGGGGGGCTGCTGTATACTACCACGGGGGGCTGCTGTATATACTACGGGGGGGCTGCTGTATACTACCACGGGGGGGCTGCTGTATTCTCACAGGGGGGGGGCTGCTGTATATACTACGGGGGGGCTCTATATACCCACAGGGGGGCTGCTGTATACTACCACGGGGGGCTGCTGTATATACTACGGGGGGGCTGCTGTATACTACCACGGGGGGGCTGCTGTATTCTCACAGGGGGGGGGCTGCTGTATATACTACGGGGGGGCTGCTGTGTATACTACCACAGGGGGAGGCACTGCTGTATACTACCACAGGGGAGGGGCTGCTGTATATACCACAGGGGGGGACTGCTGTATACCCACAGGGGAGGGGCTGCTGTATATACCACAGGGGGAGGCACTGCTGTATACTACCACAGGGGAGGGGCTGCAGTATATACCACATGGGGAGGCACTGCTGTATACCCACAGGGGGGGCTGCTGTATACTACCACAGGGGAGGGGCTGCTGTATATACCTCTGTGGCTGCTGTATACTACCACAGGGGGAGGCTGCTGTATACTTCCACAGGGGGAGGCTGCTGTACACTACCACAGGGGGAGACTGCTGTATACTACCACTGGGGAGCTGCTGTATACTACCACTGGGGAGGCTGCTGTATACTACTACTGGGGCTGCTGTATATACCTCTGTGGCGGCTGTATACTACCACAGGGGGAGGCTGCTGTATACTACCACAGGGGGAGACTGCTGTATACTACCACAGGGGGAGACTGCTGTATACTACCACAGGGGGAGACTGCTGTATACTACTACTGGGGGAGACTGCTGTATACTACTACTGGGGGAGACTGCTGTATACTACCACAGGGGGAGACTGCTGTATACTACCACTGGGGAGGCTGCTGTATACTACCACTGGGGAGGCTGCTGTATACTACCACTGGGGCTGCTGTATATACCTCTGGGGCTGCTGTATACTACCACTGGGGCTGTATATACTTCTGGGGCTGCTGTATACTACCACTGGGGCTGTATATACCTCTGGGGCTGCTGGATACTACCACTGGGGCTGTATATACCTCTGGGGCTGCTGGATGCTACCACTGGGGCTGTATATACCTCTGGGGCTGCTGTATACTACCAATGGGGCTGTATATACCTCTGAGGCTGCTGTATACTACCTCTGGGGCTGCTGTATACTACCACTGGGGCTGCTGTATACTACCACTGGGGCTGCTGTATACTACCTCTGGGGCTGCTGTATACTACCACTGGGGCTGCTGTATATACCTTTGGGGCTGCTGTATACTACCTCTGGGGCTGCTGTATACTACCTCTGGGGATGCTGTATACTACCACCGGGGCTGTATATACCTCTGGGGATGCTGTATACTACCACTGGGGCTGTATATACCTCTGGGGCTGCTGTATACTAACTACTGGAGCTGCTGCTGTATATAACACTGGGGCTGCTGCTGTATACTACCACTGGGGAGGCTGCTGTATACTACCATTGGGGGGGCTGTATACCACACTGCTGGGGGCTGTATACCTGTGCTGGAGTCCACCCTCGGCTTATACACGAGTCAATAGGTTTTCCCAGGTTTTGGGGGCAAAAGTAGGGGGGTCGGCTTATACACGGGTCGGCTTATACACGAGTATATACGGTAACCTTAATCTTAGGTCCTTTTCACTATGTTTAGCCTCAGTGAAATGTTTTGTGACTGGCAAGTTGAGTATTTTCTTGCGTATACTGTACCGATGTTGACTTATCCTCGTTTTGAAGTCTAAAGTGGTCTCCTCTCCAACGTACCACAACTTGCATGGGCATTCGAGTATGTAAATCACAAAATCAGAATTAAAGGTTAAAAAATGGTGGATCTTGTATTCTACTCCTGTTTTGGGGTGGCGAAATGTATTGCCTTTCAACATTAGTGTACAGTTAATGCAGCTGACACAAGGGAAACAACCTGTTCTCTTATTGCCTGTTAATGTGGTTTGGTTAGATGTTCTTATGGGGCCTATATCTGAGTTAACCAAAAGATCTTTTAAATTCTTCTCTCTTTTCTAAGAGACTAGTGGGGGGTTCTTATACTCCTCTACATATGGTAGGCACTTTCCCAACATATCCCAATGTTTAGAGACTAAAAGAAAGAAGAAAAGGGAGCGCACATAGGGTCTTATCTGTGATTTGCAAAATCAATGCCCCACACTTAGTTCAACTCACCTTTTGTAGTTGTGTGAGTCACAACAAACTGTAGGCCTCAATACAATGGTTGTTGCGTGCACCTGGTTGCAGGATAAATTATATATAAAGGAGGAGAAAGAAAAAAACAGGTTCCAATTCTGCGCTCACCACCCACCAAAATCAGGTTTTTGCCCTGATGAAACAGCAGGTCCTGCTGCGAAACACCTGGGCTCAATAAAACGGACTTTTATATACAACCCCTCTTAGTTGGTGGTCAGCGCGGAATTGGAACCTGTTTTTTTTCTTTCTCCTTCTTTATATATAATGTTTAGAGACGACATCCACAATGGCTTTAGTTTCAACATCAACAACAGTAAAGTATACGCAAGAAAATACTTGCCAGTCTCTAAACATTTCACTCTACATAGTGAAAAGGACCTAAGATTCAGGTTAATAGACATGGTACCACATGCAAGGCGAGGGGGAGATAGAATTAGGTGTCTAAAAAGCAAAGAGCTCAAGTGGATACATAATTTGAGGACATTGAAACCACAAGGTTTAAATGTAATTACAAACTGCAATCCATACTTTGAAATACTATCTTACATAAGAAACTGTGTATTTTAAGTCACAGTTTGTGGTGCAAAAATGATAAACATATACACATTAAGCACTGGTAATTATGAGGTTCGCATTAATAATATATATAAACAGGTACCATAACTACAATATGTATGAGAACATAGGAATGACCGTGATGGACTATGATACCAAACGCGCATGCGCAAGAGTAGTTATATGGTGGAGGTTCAGCTTCCGGTTCCCCATGGCAACGGTGATGTGGAGAGTGACCTGCACATGCGCGGGAGCAGTTTCTGCGACGCCGGACCACGCTGAGGAACACATGGAGGCACTGGGCAGCTCTAGGTAAGCGGTCACTATACCAAAATAATTAAGCAGCCAGCTGGGATAGGAGTGACCAGTTAGAGCCTAATGTTCACACTATTGTTAAAAAAAAAAAGTTTTCACACAAATAATGTACACATGTATTGCACAATGATATAAAATGCACTGTAATGAAATGTGAAGGCTATATGTAATATACTGTATGTTTTTTTACATGATTTTATACTTTATTGGTCATTGTAATCCTAATGATAATGAGATGTATAAAAAGTCCAGTCAGTGGCTGCTGGAAGAAAGTCTGTTAGGCTGCCTTCACACTTGCGTTTGTGTCTGCATGCGGAGGGCGTGCAGATGCAAACGCAGTGCAACCCAGCACATACTTATGTGAACGCAGCGGAGAATCTCTCCATGCGTTCGCATAAGTATGGTGCCCGGGCAGCCAATCAGCTGTCTCGGGAGGGGCGGCTGGGAGGAGATCAGCAGCAGAGATCTCCTCTTCCCAGCCACAGCTGATCTCTCGCCGGTGTCAGCTGGGAGAAACAGCTGATCTGACAGCTGTTTAAATCTCACGCGCTTATACCGAATAGGGTGATATCAGTGCAGGAGGTATGAAACAGCTAATCACTGCTTCAAATCTCCCGTGCCGACATCACCTATTCAGTGTCAGCGCGTGAGATATAAACAGCTGTCAGATCACCTGTTTCTCCCCGCTGACACCGGCGGGAGATTATCTGTGGCTCTGCATGATCTGCCGCTGATCACCGACGTCCACCGGGAGAGATTTCAATTAGATCCGCTGCGTTCTCCTGCACTGTCATGCGGAGGACACTGAGATCCATGCATTTTTTGTGCGCATGCGTATAAAACAAGCGAACGCACAAAAAATGCTACATGCTGCGTTTGGAGTGCGGTCGGAGGGCGCGTAAATTATGCGCTTATGTACGCAAATGCTGCCAAATGCAGACATATGCATGCACATGCGTTCCCATATTAAACATAGGAACGCATGTGCGCAAGCGTTTGACTGCGTTTGGTGCGCTGCGCTCAAAACGCAAGTGTGAAGGCTCCCTTAGACTGAAAATCGCAACTTTGCCTGAAGGCCTAATGAAGGCTGGGTACATCTTAAAGGAGTGCTGCAGTCTTTTTTGTAATGGTCTTGTGCTGCTCCAATTTTTTCTATTGAATATATATATATATATATATATATATAATATATATAAAATTTTTCTCCAGCTGATCCACAGAAAAAATGCACAGCCTTATTAAGAAAAGTGCCAAAGTATAAAAACACAAATAAATTGCCTCCAAGCAAGTTGTTACATAACCCTCCACCCCAGACTATGTGTTTCAGCACTGAATGTGCTGCCTTCACGGTCTTTGAGACCTTGAAAAAGGCACATTCAGTGCTGAAACACGTAGTCTGGCAGAAGAGGTTTATGTTACAACTTGCTTGGAGGCAATTTATTCGTGTTTTTATACTTTGGCACTTTTCTTAATAAAGCTGTGCATTTTTTCTGTGGATCAGTTGGAGAAAAATTTCCCTTTCTGTTGGATTTAATAAGATTGCTCCTATCTCCTTCTCCGTGTCTGGATTTCTACCTGAAGGTGTGACTACGAAGAATCTGCCTAATGGTGAGCTTGCTATTCCTTACTTTTTCAAATATATATCTACTATGTAGTTGTCTAATTTTGTCTGTCTGTCTGTCTATCTGTAATAGAAATCCCGCGTCGATTGGTCGCAGGCAGCTGACGCGACCAATCAGAGATGCGGGATTTTCGTTACAGAGAAACCGCGACAGGCGTAGTTAGTGGCCGTCCTCCCCCTACCTGTGCCGCTCCGTCCTCCTCCCCCCGTCGCTTCAGACCTGCGTCCTCTTCCCCCCCACCGCTGCATCCTTCTCCCCGCCGCTGCATCCTTCTCCCCGCCGCTCCGTCCACCCCCCCCACCTTCCCGCTCCGTCCTTTCCCACCCCACACCCCCGCTGTCTTCTCACCCGCACCCGGTGGTCGCATTGCCGGTGAAAGCTCTAGGAACAGAATCAGCGGGTCATGTGACAGACTCTGTGTGACGTCACATCAGCCCACCCAGTCACATAACCCGTGACTGTCTTCCTGGAGCTTTTACCGGCAATGGGACCACCGGGTGCAGGTGAGAAGACAGCGGCGATGAGGGGGGGAAGGCCGACGTGTGTGTATATATGTGTATGTATGTATATGTTTGTGTGTGTGTATGAGTATGTGTTTACATGTGTTTTCCTCTAGACACGTGTATGCATGTGTGTCTGTGTGTGTATATATGTGTGTGTATACATGTATGTGTTTGTATACATGTGTGGGTGTGTCTGTATATGTGTGTGTGTGTATACCTGTGTGTACATGTTTGTGTCTGTATATGTGTGTCTGTATGTGTATATCTGTGTCTACATGTGTGTGTGTATGTATACTTGTGTCTGTATGTGTGTACATGTGTGTGTGTGTACGGTGTATGTGTTTGTATACTTATTTCCGTATACCTGTGTGTGTCTGTATACATGTGTGTCTGTGTACATATGTGTATAGCACGGTGGCTCAAGTGGTTAGCACTGTAGCCTTTGCAGCACTTAGGTCCTGAGGTCCTGGGTTCATTCCCACCAAGGGCAACATCTGCAAGGAGCTTGTATGTTCTCCCTGTGTTTGCGTGGGTTTCCTCCGGGCACTCTGGTTTCCTCCCACATTGCAAAGACATACTGATAGGATGTATAGATTGTGAGCCCCAAGAGGGACAGTGTTACAAATGTATGTAAAATGTGTAAGGTAGCGGTTAGGATCGGCACGACGGAAGGCAGTGACTCAGGCAACTGTTCACACAACACACAGTTTAATGGTACAGTTCAGGTATATTACAGACCTCCAGGTTCTGGGGCACAGCTGGTACAACTCTGTTCATTCAACACACACAGTACCTCTGTACCTAGGACAGGCTCTGTCCTGGCCGGCTCCACTGGTGAGGGCCAGGTCCTCACTGCTAGGCTGTGTTATCAGCACACAACCACTCTCTCTCTGCACTGTCCGCTCACTAGTCTCCTGAACGTTTCTCTCTGAGAGAGCTCCCAGCTTCACACAGCAGATCCTCCTGTTCTGATCCACTCCTCAGCCCAGGGCAGCTCATATCATCTCCTATCCCATCACAGGTGGGCTGAGTGCTTTCCATCAGCACTTAGCTCAGATCTCACTTCTGTTAACCCTGTGAGTGCTGCCACAGAGCAAAAGATACAATCCCCCATGTGCTGTGCACCGGTCAGGGGACACATCGGGGTCGCATCACCACAAGTGCTCTGGAATTACTAGCGCTATATAAGTGAATAAATATTATTTTTTATACATGTGTGCATATATCTGTGTGTTTCTGTACATGTGTCTGTATACGTGTGTGTACATGTGTGTCTGTATACATGTGTGTGTCTACATGTGTGTGCCCGTATACATGTCTGCGTGTGTGTTTGTATACGGGTGTATTTGTCATGTTTGTATGTCTGTACACGTGTTTGTATGTGTGTGGAAGTGTGTCTGTGTATGTGTGTCTGTACATGCCTGTGTCTCTGTATACATGTGTCTACGTGTGTGTACACATGTATGTCTATGACGTGACCCGCAATGACACGTGATATACATATACACACATGTACATACGCACAAACAAATCTATATAATCGTCTAATTCTGTCAGTCTGTCTGTAACGGCCGGCCGACCATGACCGACCAGCGATATTGGCGCGGGATTTAAACATCGCTTCACTGATTGGTTGCGGCCGGCCGCGACCAATCAGCGACAAGTTGCAATTTGCAGCCGCAAATTGGAGCGGGATTTGAATTAATTCATTGAATTAATTACATTATTCTTAAATCTTCATAAATAAACTACCGGTACATACATATTCTAGAATACCTGATTTGTTAGAATCGGGCCACCATATAGTACATATTTTATATATATATATATATATATATATATCTAGAAAAAAGTACTTGCAGCACTCAGCAACTACCAATGATGTACAAATGCTAACAAGCTATATATATTTGAGAAAAAAAGTTTAAAAACTTACGTTTTTTTCAAAAAACTTAAAATCTTCTCTTTTTATTTCTGAAGTTCTTGGTACACACATTGGCCAATGTCCGTTTGCTCATCAACTGCGACAAAGTGACTTCAGGCATGATGAGTCCTACGCTGATATCCCTATCCTCCTTGTCCACCCCCCCACTTCTCAGTGGGCAGACTCCATCTCGACCCTAGATCACCTGTAGTTAATGAGGGTGCAAATTGCAGCATAGCTGAAGTCACTTTGTCGCAGCTGATGAGCAAACAGACATTGGCAAACTTTTTTCTCAAATATATATAGCTTGTTAGCATTTGTACATCATTGGTATTAGCGGAGTGCTTCAGAGTACTTTTTTCTAGTTATTTGATCCAGCGTCCCTGCTGGCACCAGTTCACATTATTCTGTGAGTGCTGTGCAGTTTTTTTTCTGTTTTTTTTCTTTTTTTTCTGTTTTTATATATATATATATATATATATATATATAGATATATATAATATATAACATATATATATATATATATATATATATAAATATATATATGTGTATATATAAACTAGAAAAAATTCCTTGCAGCACACAGCTATTAGGCTGGCTTCACATTTGCGTATGGGAAGGCAGCGTTTTGCTGCGTTCCCATACGCAGTTAAACGCATGCGCACTGCGTTCCTATGTTTAACATAGGAACGCATGGTGCCTGCGTTTGCTGCGTTCGGGTGCGGATGCGGACGATATCTGCTGCTTCCGGTGTCCAGCATCCGCACCCGGGACGCAGCATGTTGGGTTTTTTTGTGCGTTTGGGGAGCTTGGACAATCAGCAAGCGTCCCCAAGCGTACAAAAAAAGCATTGTCTTCAATGGGTCCGCAGTGTCCTCTGCATGACACAGCAGGAGAACGCTGCGGACCCATTGAAAAATCTCCCGGTGGCCGCCGGTGATGTCACAGGAGCTCACCGACGGCCACCGGGAGATCAGCTGACCCTCTGCTGTCCTCCTTCTCCCGCCGCCTGTAATCTCATAGCGATGTCGGCGGGGAGAACAGCTGATCTGAAAGCTGTTTGAATCTTCCCGCGCCGACATCTCCTCACAGTGTCGGCGCGGGAAGATTCAAACAGCTCTCAGATCAGCTGTTCTCCCCGCCGACAGTCCCGGAGCTTACCGGCGGCCGGGGGCGGAGATCTCCGGCGCTGATCTCCGCCTCCGGCCCGCCCCCGGACAGCGCCGATTGGCTGCCGGGCTCCATAGTGATGTGTCCGCAGGCGGACATTATCCGCTGCGGACACATCAAAGTGTCCCTGCTTCTGACAGCGTTTGTGTCTGCATGCCATCAGCATGCAGACACAAACGCTAATGTGAAGCCAGCCTTACCAATGTTGTATAATGCTATAAGCCATGTGTTTGAGAAAAAAGTTTAAAAACTTACGTTTTTCTGAAAAAACTCAAAATCTTATCTTTTAATTCTGAAGTTCTTAGTACAAACATTGGCCAAGGTCTGTTTGCTCGTCGACTGCGACAAAGTGACTTCAGGCACGACGAGTCCTATGCTGACACCCAAGTCCTCCTTTTCCGCTCCCCCACCTCTCGGTGGGCAGACTCCATCTATACCCTCCATCACCTGTCAGCGATGAGGGTGCAATTGCAGCAGAGTATCTGCAACTCTATAGAATATATATAATGAAAAAAGCTGCACAGCACTCACAGACCAGTGTGAACTGGTGCATGCAGAGACGCAGAAACATATAAACTAGAAAAAATTCCTTGCAGCACACAGCTATTACCAATGTTGTATAATGCTATAAGCCATGTGTTTGAGAAAAAAGTTTAAAAACTTACGAGCAAACAGACCTTGGCCAATGTTTGTACTAAGAACTTCAGAATTAAAAGATAAGATTTTGAGTTTTTTCAGAAAAACGTAAGTTTTTAAACTTTTTTCTCAAACACATGGCTTATAGCATTATACAACATTGGTAATAGCTGTGTGCTGCAAGGAATTTTTTCTAGTTTATATGTTTCTGCGTCTCTGCATGCACCAGTTCACACTGGTCTGTGAGTGCTGTGCAGCTTTTTTTCATTATATGTGTATATATATATAATATGTATATATAGCACCTTGTGAGAGTATTTAACCCCTTGAAGTTTTTAACCTTTTGCCACATTTAAGGCTTCAAACATAAAGATATAAATTCTAATTTATTCTAATTTAGTCTAATTTGGTCGACCAAAATATAGGACTGTGGAGGAATTTGAATAAATGCGTTATAGTGAGTGGCAATTGAAAGTTCGGGGATTTTTTTGGTTATGTAGGCATTGATTTTTTCCCACACTTGGAGGTCTGTGTCTTGCAAGTAAAAGTTGAAGTAGGGCAAAAGGAAGAAGATAGTTTAGTCTGTCTAAGATGTCAGATAGGAACTTGATTCCTTTTTCTTTCCAAGAATCTATATTAATAGATGGGACTAGTAATGTTAGAATCTCAACTGGGATCCAATGATGCGATGAGGCCGTGGTGTTCTTTGATGTTTTTGTAGAGAGTTGTTTCCACGCTTGTATTGTGGCTTTGGTGGTTGGTTGTTTTGGGAGCTGTTTTGACTTATCGCAGAGGTGTGATAGCAGGAATAGATTAAGTTTGTTTCGGGTGTCTTGCTTCTTCCAGAGATACATAGCTAAGTCTCGAGGTTTCGTTCCACCAAGTTTTGCTCAAGACAATTATGGTAGCATTGTAGTATGCTGCAATGTTTGGTATGGCCAGACCACCATTTGCCCTGCTTTTCTCTAGTGTTGTCCCAGCTACCCTTGGCTTCTTTTGTCCCCAAATAAAGGAAGTTATTTGTGATTGTAGTTTCTTTATCCAAGACTTCTTTATTGGAATTGTGAGAGAACGGAAAGTGTATAGCACTTTACGTAGGATAAACATCTTGTACGCTTCGATTTTCCCCAACCAAGATAGGTCTGTTTTGGCGATGTGTGTGAGGTCTTTCTGGATGGTTGTAACTAAGGTGGCAAGATTTTGATCCATTAGGGTGGAAGTATGTGATGTGATTTTTATACCTAAAAAGTCCAGGTCTTTCCTGTCCCAATTTAGACTATGTTCAGTTTTGATTGTGGAGAGTGTTTCGGGGTCCAGGTTATAATGTAGAATCTGGGTTTTGTTTAAGTTAATTTTATAAGAGGAAGCTGCCGAGAATTCCTCGATGGTGGCAAAAAGGTTTCTTAAGGAGTTGATGGGGTCAGAGAGGGATAGTAAGACATCATTGGTGAACAGGCTTATTTTGTACTCTTTGAATTTGGTATGGATGCCCTTTATGAGAGTATTCAGGCGAATTTTCTCAGCTAAAGGTTCTATGTAAAGATCGAATAACGATGGGGAAAGGGGGCATCCTTGTCTGGTTCCGTTGGAGAGGGAAAATGCGTTAGAGAGGGTGTTGTTGGTCATGATGTTAGCCGTCTGTGTAGAGTATAATGATCTGAGTATTTGCACTATGTTTCCTTTGAAGCCAAATTTGTTTAGAGTTTCAAAAAGAAAGCCCCAATGGACTCTGTCGAACGCTTTTTCTGGCGTCGACTGAGACCAAGAGAGCTGGGACCCTGTGTCTTTCTATATGGGAGAGCAAATTAATGGTGCGTCGGGTGGCATCAGCAGATCCTCTATTTTTAACCAATCCTACCTGATCACTGTGGGTCAATTTTGGGATGATTTTTTGTAGTCTAGTGTTGATAGTTTTAGTTATTATTTTGAGGTCAGAGTTAAGAAGGGAAATGGGGCGAAAGTTAGACACGTCCGGGTCACCTTTATTTTTTGGGATTAATGTTATTGTGGCTTGGAGTAGTTCATTAGAGGGTTGCGAATTAGGGTTAGTTAGGTCGTTTAAGAGTCTTGTCAAATAAGGCGTAAGTATTTTTTGATATGTGGTGTAATACTCGTTTTGCAGTCCGTCTCAGCCAGGGGATTTGAGTTTTTTAAGAGTCTTAATTGTGTTTGTGACCTCTTCTTCAGTGAATGGAGAGTTTATGAAGTCCAAGTAGTCTTCGGTGAGTGAGGGAAGTTCGATTGAGTTTAGAAATGCTGTAACCTTATAAAGTGTGGGAGTTGGTTCTGAATTAGATTGATTTAAATTGTATAATGACTTGTAGTATTCAGCAAAAGTATCTGAGATGTTCTTTGGAAGCTTTTGCAAGATATTGTGTTTATTTTTTATTTGAGATATCGTGGTCTTGACTCTACGGGCATTTATAAGTTTTGCAAATAATTTGTTTGGTTTGTTTGCAGAGACGTAGAAGTTAGATTTAGATAGACGATTTATTTTGTCATCATCTGAGACTAGTAAGGATCTAAGATCAATTCTTAATTTAAGAATCTCTTTCATGGTTGAGTCAGAGGGGTGATTTGAGATGGAGTCTTCAGTTTCTTTTATTTGTTTGACTATGTTGTCTGTGGCAGCAGTTATGGTTTTTTCGTGACTTGCATTTAATTGTATTAAGAGACCTCTAATGACTACTTTATGGGCCGACCATACAGTAGATATTGTTGTCCCCTCAAGGTCATTCTCAGAGAAGTATAGTTTCAAGGAGTTTTCGATTTCTGTTTTGTATTTTGGGTGTAAGAAAAGGAATGAGTTTGTTCTCCATACTCCTCGATAATTCTGATAGGGGCCCCGTGAGGTACTGAAAAGGATGGGAGAGTGGTCTGACCAGGACCTTGGAAGTATGGTTACTTTCTTAATGAGCCTAAGTGAGTTGATATCTGTGAGTATCAAGTCTATGCGTGCAAAGGATGTGTATGTTCGAGAAATGAGTATACTCGATTGAGGAAGTATTGAGGCATCGAAATGCGTCAAATAATTCCTCCTGTTTCATCATCGGATCCAGTTGAGTATTTGTTTCTGTTATTGCTATAGGAGTCAAGCAAGGCGTTCGGTACTGCATTGAAATCTCCGAATATATATAAAACGCCCTCCTGAATCTCTCTAACAGTTCGCAGACGTTTTTTTAGAAATGTGATCTGGCCAGAGTTAGGGGCGTACACGTTGACTAATGTATGCATTGCGTTGTCTAGCAAACATTTGAGTATAATGTATCTGCCTTCTGGGTCTGATATAATTTCTTTATTTTCAAATTTGATCGTCTCTTTTATTAGTATGGCCACTCCTGATTTTTTTTTTTTATTTGATGATAGAAAGATGTGTGGGTAGAGAGGGTTTGAAAATTTCGGTGTTTTGTCAATGCTGAATCTTGTTTCTTGAAGGCCTGCAATGTCTATGTTATGCCGTTTTAACTCTTTACACACATAAAAGCGTTTCTGCGGGGAGTTAAGTTCATTTGTGTTGAGTGTTAGATAATTGTGAGACCTGACTGGTGAGAGTATACGCTAGGCAGGTTGAATTGGAGTGACTCTACAGGTAAAGGGAGTGGGGAGGGGAGAACAAAAAATTGGGTAAAGGTTTAAGCTATTATGGATGTTGTTACAAAACGTGTGTAACAGAATTAGTCGTATAGTAAGTAAGTAGTATTAAACGTAGAACTAACAAATTGTTCCTAGGTGGAAGGGTTCGAGAGAACCGTTGGAAAACTTCCTCAGGGCTAAAGTTTCGGCCAAGGTGCCCGTCAGTAGTCCGTGTCAAAGTCTATAGCTTCTGAGTGTGGTCCTCCTGGGTCTCCAATTCGGAGGTTTTTTAGTGTTTTAAGTCCATTTTCGACTTCCTCAATATTGTGGGTTTTGTTATTGTGAGAGAAGATGATGTCAGAGGAAGGGTGACTCCATCTGTACATGATGTGGTTGCTTCTCAATATCTCAGTGACCGACCTGAGTGACCTTCTCTTGTTTAGTGTTTCTTTCGAGAAGTCTAGAAAGACTTTAATGGAGTGGTATGGGGGTGGTAGTGTCTTGTTTTTCTTTAGGAATTCATTTATTTGGCTTTGGTGGAGAAAAACGAAAATTTCGCAATTACATCCCTAGGAATGCCGTCAGCTAGTCTTGTTGGCTTGGGGATCCTGTGAGTTCTCTCAATGGAGTATTCGAGCTCGTGTTTGCCTGGGATTGTTTTCTTGGCTAAATTTTTAATATATTCTGGTAGGTCAGAGTTTTTTACTGTCTCCGGGACACCTCTAAACTTCAAATTGACTCTTCGGTCTCTATCTTCTCTATCTACCAGTTTGTTTCTTAAGTAAGTTATCTCCTCTTTCATCTTATGTTCGTTCTTGACTGAGGCTGAAACTGTCGTAAGTTTGGCTATGGAGTGGTCGTGGTCGTCTACTCTCTTGACTATAGTGGCTACTGTCGATTTAATTTCCTCTAGATAGGATTTCATATTATCCTCAATTTTGGACTGGAAGGATGAGAATAAGTTTACTATGAAGGTTTTGTCCAGAGGCTGATTTGGGTTTGAGGTGAATAGCAGATCTAGCTCTGGGTTATCTGTTTTTTGTTTCTGCCTGGCGGGGCTTTTAATGTTTGGGTCTTGGTCTAGTTCCGCTGTGTCTGATGTTAGAGTAGGGCCCGGAAGGGTTTTAGAGGGGATGCTCATTTCTTTCCGTTTAGAAGAGGAATAAGGTGTTTCATTCATAGAGGTTTCATCTAATTCTTCAAGGGAAGATGCCCAGCCTTTAGTTTTATGATCTTTAAGAAGTTGGTTCTCCTCTTTAATTCTATGTTTTTTGATAGATTGTGAGGTTTGAGATGGAGTTGGAAGTCTACTCTTCAAGGGGGATTTTTGTAGGTCTCCCGTGGCCTCGATCCCCTGAGGGGTTGAGCTTAGTTTAGATTTTGTGGGCATAGTAGTGTAGTGGTATTCAGTAGTTATTGTGTCAGACCAAACGGAGTCTAGTAGGATTATGCAAGTTAAGTCACTGAATAAAGTCCTTGGGGTGTGGAGTTTGCTTTGTTAACAAATAGTAGTTGTCAAATTGAATCTGCGTCTTTGTGACAGAGTAGTTGGGCGAATTTCACCACAACAGGATAGAGTTGGAAATTTGTTTAATATTGTGGTGAAGTAGTTAGATAAGGGAGTGAGATCCGTGTCTATAATTATGGTGGATAAAATAGACGGGAGTTATCAAACTGTTCTAGGTCAGTTGTGAGGTCAATATATATAGGATCTTGGATCTTAAAGAAGTTCCCAGAGTCCTCTATAGGATGGTTTAATGAGAGCACTGAGCCTTAAGGTTTTGTGCAGCTGAGTGTGCTGGGGTATTGTGGCGGTTTACCTCTCCTGTTGCTGTGCAGCTTTCAGGTGGTCAGGAGGATAAGGAAGAAAGCAGGTAAGGAGGTCTCCTCAGGGATGCTTGTGATCGGTGGGGCACCCACGGAAGGCCCTCTTCGTTTTGGAGAGGGAGGGGGTGGTGTTGGAGACTGCAGCTTCTTGCTGAGAAGTTTCGGATCTTCTCCTAGTGAGCGCAGATAAGAAGCTGTGAAGCTGCTGGAATCTTTAGTGTGAGTGACGTCACCGGGTCCGGCCGGATCTGCTTCAAGTGCTGGAGCCTGTAGTTTTGGTATCCCTCCGCCCCTTTCCTCACCGTTCGTCACCCTCCGCTATAGTCCCGCCGGTGTTTACTTAGTGTCTACAACAGCGGGCCGTGCCGCATGGATACGCGGCTGCTGCTGGAGGAGTAACCAGCAACTGCAGTAAACCTCCTCTCTCCGGTGGTAGATCAGAAGACCCGCACCGGGCCAGAGAGGGTGCACGGCTACGGGTGACTACCCGACTCTCCCGCCAGCCAGGAGGGAGCCTGGTGAGTTCTTAGGTGGGTAGTGTGTCACACTTACCCAGGGGAAGATGGCGCCCAGACTGAAAGGGCTCAGGTCAGGTCCTTGAGGTCTCTGTGAGGCAGATTTCGTTTGAGTCCTCCTGTGGCTCGGTCAGGATGACCACGGCGGTTAGGAATGTGTGTGGACCTGCGTTGGGGTGGGTTATAGTCTTAAAAAAAGACTCTGGAACCCTTGTCGCTGTGTAAGGCATCGGAGCTCTATGAAAGCACGTCTATCTCATAGGGCTAATGGCCACGCCTCCCCAATAGAACAATCCTATATACCAAACATATAATCACCAAACATTTACTGCTCTACACCAAAAAACAAGCAGAATTCCATAATAAGAAGTAGACCGCACTAATGTTAGGGGGCATACTTCAAAAAGTTACTCCAAAAAGATTGCATAACATAGACAAGGAGTATAGACTTGAAATATATCATGAAAAATATCAAATTTATTTATGTTCAATCTATGTTTATTAAACAAATAAACAAACAAACATACAAATAACAAACAGACAATCAAGGCAATCATTTCAGCTCAATGTACAGTAACATTTGGATACAATTTTCACTTATATATACTTGTGAAGTGAAAAGCCTTCACATCAATAACTCTGTTAACACATTCAAATCAGGAATGATAAAGCAAAACAGAAAATAAAAAAAAGCTATTTGCAAATCCTGCGGGAAGACCTAATAATGTATCTGGTTGTCAGGAATCAATGTATCGCAATATTATACATAGTAAACGAGAGAAAGAAAAGAGAGAAAATGAAAAAAATGAAAGAAGAAGGAGGGGGGGGTAGAAGAGCAGATATATTCAAGAAAGACTTAAGGGTGAAATAAAAAAGGTACGGAATGAAGAATAACAGAGGCACTCCTCTGTGATCCTGGGTATCTGAGGGGGGACCGGACTCCACATATCTCCGATGCCTACCCATTTCCATCGGAGAACGCAGCTTCAAACTCAGGGGATCCAATGAACAACACCCACGGACTCCATATTTTTAGGTATCTATCCCTGGCATCCGTGACCTCCGCAGTGAGCTCCTCCATACGGTGGATTTTAGTCATCTCCTGTAACCACTCAGTTAGTTCGGGCTGATGAGTTGTTTTCCAATGTCTGGGTATCACCGCTCTCGCTGCCGTCATGCAGAATCTGAGTAGATCTGACTTAATGAATTTGAAGGAACCCGGTAGGAGCGATATCAGTGCCAGCCACGGTGTCCTCTCCGGCACCATACCACTAATTGTTTCATATATCTCGAACACTGAGTTCCAGAAAGGCTGGATTTTGCTGCACTCCCACCATATATGTATCATCGTTCCTTTGTCCGTTCCACATCTCCAACACCTATCAGGTATGGAGGGGAAGGCTGCATGAAGAGTGTCTGGGCATCTGTACCACCTTGAAAGAATTTTGTAGCTCTTCTCCTGGGCCGCACAAGCCATGGAGATCCTATGGGTAAGAGAGCAAGCCTTCTTCCATTCCCTCTCGGACAACTCATAATTCAATTCTGTCTCCCATTTTAGAAAGAACCTAGGCTTATCTTCATCGCCCTTGCCATTTAATACCGAGTATAATACTGATACTATATGTTTGGGCGGGGATTCTAGCATGAACAATTTTTCCAATGGCATCTGGTCTACCTGTATCCCATCCACTAAGCTCCGTTTAGCTGCATAGGACTGTAATTGAGCGTATTCTAACCAGGATGACCCCTTTCGCTCTCCAGCCAGGGATCTAAAGGGGACAATTGTCCCTTCTCTGAACATTTGGATAAAACGTGGTTCGTCTTTCCTATGCCACCCCAAAAATGAATCGGCCCCCCACGTCGGGGGAAAGGACGGGTTATGGAATATCGGGGCCAGGAGATCCCTCCTCTTTCGACCCTCTCCCTTTCCGACCTCTCTATCCCAGATTTTTAGTGCGTTGGTCGCCAGTACCGCTTCCTCTCTTAAAGTAGGTCTGTCTTCTGGGGACAACCAGGGTAGACACCACAACGGAGAATCTACCAGACCCTGCTCCACCTCTACCCATTGTTTGTGGTTCCGTTGATATTGCCAGTCTATTAGTCTCGATAGTATGACCGCCTTATAATAATTTTTGAAGTTAGGTACTCCCGCCCCTCCTTTAGTTTTATGGCGGTAAAGTGTATGTGCATTTATTCTAGGTCTTCTGCCTCCCCAAATGTACCTAGAGATTGTCGTTTGCAATTTATTGAAATAGTAAGTCGGGACATAAATAGGGGCTGTCTGGAATATAAACAAAAATTTGGGTAAGATGTCCATTTTAATCACATTTATACGTCCAAACCAAGATAGTCGTCGTTTATCGTATTTCTGTAAGTCCTTAATCGTTCTCTGAAGTAGAGTTAGATAGTTGAGGGCAAACCACTCAGAGGGATCTTGAGGCACCATAACCCCCAAGTATTTAAGAGCTTTAGGCTGCCATTTAAAAGGAAAGAGGTCAGCCAGGTGCCTCTTCTCAATCTCCGGGAGGGAGATATTAAGGGTCCTCCGTCTTATTTATGTTAACTTTAAAGTTGCTAAATTTTCCAAATGAGTCAAAAACTTTGAGTAAGGAGGGAAAGGAAATGCGGGGTTGCGTAATGAATAGCAGTAGGTCATCTGCAAATAACGCTGCCTTATACTGACTTTTCTTCCATTCTATTCCCCTGATATTAGGGTTCTGTCTAATTGCCACGGCAAGATGTTCCATGATCACAATGTATATCAATGGGGATAGTGGGCACCCCTGCCTAGTTCCATTATGGATAGGGAAGGGCTGAGACAAACTGCCGTTTGCTCTAACTCTTGCCGTGGGGCAGCTGTAAAGTGACAGAATCCTCTGCAAGCACCTGGCTCCCAAGCCGATCCTCCCCAAGGAGGCCTTCATAAATTGCCAACTGACTCGGTCGAAGGCCTTTTCTGCGTCTACCGAAAGTAAGCACATTGGTATCGCACGAGCCCTTGAGCTTGTCGTGAGCAAAAGTAATTTATTAGTGTTATCCCTAGCTTCCCTCCCCTGAACAAACCCTACTTGATCATTGTGAATTATTGAAGGGAGTAGGGGGGCTAAACGGTTAGCGAGCAGCTTAGAATATAATTTGATATCCACATTTATGAGGGATATAGGCCGGTAATTCGCTGCCTCCAAGTGATCCTTTCCTGGCTTAGGAATAACACTAATATATGCCTCAAGAGATTGAGGGGCCCAAGAATTCTCGGGAGAGATCGAGTTAAAGACCCTCGTTAGGAATGGAGCAACCAGGGAGCCATATTGCTTGAAAAACTTAGGGGTGAAACCATCCGGTCCCGGACTCTTCCCCCCGGAGATTGTTTGATTGCTTCTATTACCTCCACTTCAGAGAAGTCAGTCTCTAGTACGTCTACTTCTTTGGGGTCTAACATTGGTAATGCCGTCTCGTCTATATATGTTGCTGTCTTTTCTTTCAGTCTCGTCGGGTCCATGTCATCGTAATGTCCTTTTATGTTGTAGAGTTTGCTATAATAGTCCCTGAACGTAGATAGGATGTCATCTGGATTTTGGGTTATGTCGCCGTTCGGTCGCCTGATCTGCGGGACTCGTCCTGGTGCTCCCCTGGGATGTAACATCCTAGCCAGCGGTCTACCACACTTGTCGCCATGCTCATATATGAATCTGTGCAGTCTCTCCTGTCCCTTTAGGTATTTTTGGTCCACCAGGGCCTTCAATTCGTCTCTAGCTACAACCAAATCTGCAAGGGTCTGTTTGGATAGGCTCTGTTTGTGTGAACACTCAAGTTCCGTTATTTTCTTAGTTAGTGATTCAATTTTTGCTAACTTTTCTTTCTTAAGTCTGGATGCATGTTTTAAGAGGATCCCTCTAACAACACATTTGAAGGCCTCCCACTGAAGAGGAGCTGCCGTGGGGTCTTCAACATGAGTCGACAGGAAGTCTTTAATGGTGGACTGGACATCTGCGTTACATAAGGTGTCATTTAGTATGTTGTCATTAAGTCTCCATGTCCACTGTCTTGCCGAACTTCCGGGTATAAGAAACCAACAGAAGATGGGGGCATGATCAGATAAACTTATCTGTCCAATCTGGGTCTGCATTTGCCATGTCAGGATTCTCTGGCTGGAGAGGAACATATCGATCCTGCTGTAGGATCCATGGGCAGGCGAAAAATATGTGTAGTCTCTGTCTTTTGGGTGTAAAGCCCTCCATAAGTCAACTAATCCTAGGTTTTGTATGGCCCTCCTGACCGCACTCAATCTCGATTTAGCTAAACCGCGTCCTCCCGGGGCATTATCTACCGCAGGGTTTAAGGTGAAGTTAAAGTCGCCACCAATCAGGATGGCTCCTTCTGCAAAGTTTGAGAGTGCTTCCAGGAGCGCCAAACATTTTTTATCTGGATCTTGATTAGGTAAATACCAGTTGACAATGGTAAACACAGTGGTTTGAATTCTGATTTTCAAAAATATGAATCTACCTTTCTCATCTATCATTGTGTCGATCAATGTATGCGCCAAAGAGTGATGTACCGCGATTGACACTCCGCCCGACCTTGCCTCCGGGTTGGTGCTGTGTACCCAGACATTGTAGCGTCGGCCACCGATGCCAGGGACATGATCCTTTTTGAAGTGGGTCTCCTGCAATAACAATAACAAGACACCTTGTCTATGCATGTCCTCTAAGATTTGAGTCCTTTTTTGTGGGGTGTTAAATCCCCTTACATTATAAGAACATATTTTAATCTTAGACATTTTTGCTTACTGATATACGTACGCAGATAGGTACCCTAAAGAGTACGGCTCCCCTCTATTGAGTTTCAATAGTATTCTAGAACCTCTTCAGGACCCAGAGGAGAAGAGAAAAGGTAAGAGTGTAGGAAAGAAAGAAAGATTAGAAATGTTATTAGGGAAATGATAGTGATGAGAAAGAATAAGGATGAGTTAGAAAAGAAAAACACAATATAAAGGCTATGGGCAGTGTTCTACTACCTATTAATTAAATAATATAGTAACTGTTATATTTACTTTAATTTAAGTAAAAGTGGGAAATTTTATCTCAGTACACCAGTGCACCCGAGATTCCCTTTAGGGATATAGGCCTTCCACACAGGAGCCTCCCGTCTTAGGCAAATAATTCACATGTTTCATCTCTATGCAATGGTAATAGCAAAATGCATACTGAACCAAAAAAGAAAAAGGAAAAAGAAGATAGATAGATATAACCAGTCTGAGAATATAAACATCACCCAGAGACATGGATAATCCATAACTAGATTAGTTACAGTATAGAATCTTCCTAATCATGACCTTCTGCATCTTCCTCTCTGAGGTTTTGAACAATAACATTTAAAGAAATACCGAATCTCCCCTACATCAGTTGTCCGTTACTTAATGTGTCTTGTAGTAACACAAATGGGGGATGGGAGAAGGACAAGGGAGGGGGGAAGGAGGGGTAGGCCGGAGAAGGGAATAGGGAAAGGAGAAGGGGAGGGGGGGAGGGAAGGAGGGGGAGTTGAAGAAAGTGGTAGGGGGGGGGGGGTTATATTTTTCTATCTTATCAACTTATGTTGGTCGTATAAAAAGTTATTAGGAAGTATGGAAACAATTGTAAAGTCCGTTAGAAACATGTAACGGTGCTTCCATAGGTTTTTGTCAAGGATCCACTGATCAACGTCTCAGCGAGGAACAGTAGGGGAAATGAAAGCACATATCCAGATCCTCCTTATCAGCGTCGTGGCCCGCGTTCTCCGTTTCCTCCTTGTCGGCGTCTGAACATTTCTCCTGGTCTCCTTGGTCCCTCTGGCATCCTCAGTGGAAATTCCGGCCATCCAGGGGTAGACACCGGTGGTATCTCAAGGGCTGCCGTGAATGGTGGTATATCAGCAGGGGATCGTAAAATATGAATACGTCCGTTTTTCTTTACTTGTAGTTTAAAGGGGAATCCCCAGGTGTAAGACAGGTCATAGTCTCTGAGAACATCCAGTAGGGGACGTAAAGCTCTCCTTTTTTGCAGGGTCAGCCTCGATAAGTCTGGGAGGATGGCTAGGTGGTTGTCTTCGTATTTACAAGGTCTCCCGTTTCTTATCTGATTCATAATTGCATCCTTGATAACATAACGGTGGACTCTGCATATGACATCCCGTGGCCACTCGGGGTCAGCCGGCTTGGGACCCAGGGCTCTATGTGCACGGTCTAGCTCAATTACGTTCGAGGGAGGATCTCCCAATATTCCGTTAAATATTGATTGCAGCACTTTGGGGAGGTCCCGAGACTCCACTGACTCTGGTAGTCCTCTAATTCTTATGTTGTTTCGACGACCCCTGTTTTCTCCGTCGTCTAGGGCATCTACCAGGTGCATGATCTGCGTGGATTGAGTCTGCAATGCCTCTTGTTGGGATCGGCATGTCTCCTCTAGAGCGGATATTCTAAGGGCATGATCCTGGCCTTGGCTATCTACTCTTGATACTTCTCCCCTCAAACAGGATAGCTCACTTCTGTAGGCTTGTTCTAAGCGTGAAATATATGCTTCCATGTCCTCCCTGGTGGGTATGGAGGACATGCGTGCTCGCAGATCCCCAAGCTCAGTTAGCACACTGATATTCTGCATATTGCCCTCATGCATATAGGTGATTTGAGGAGGCATGGCTCCCAGAAGAGGACCCTGTCTCCTTGACTCCATGGAGGGGGATAGTCCATATACATCATGGAAAGCAGGCTCAGGTTCAGTCCCCAGGGATACAATAGGGGTCTCCTCGTGTTCCTCCATAATATGTGTGGCATTATTAGTATGAGAGGCTAAGTCCACTTGAGGGATATCATCCCTCTCTCCACCTCCCCCATCCTGCCGCGCACTTATCTGCCTTGTGGGTGCCTCCATCTCCTCCCTGTTTCTCGGTCCTCCGTCCGTTCCAGCCACCGCCGCTCTGCCGCTTACGCCCCTTGTCTGTATACCTCCAGGGCGCCCGGCTCCGGGACCGGAGGGAAGGACAGAGGATCCGCGGGTCTGCCGTGGAGTAGAGGACTCGTCCTCCATGTCTCGCTCTCCTGGCGAGGTACTGTTCCTCATCGCGGCCATCTTGGGAACGGCTGTTCTGGCGGGAGTCTGGTCGCGTTTGGTAAAAAACCTTTTTATGGTGGCTCCAGGCGGTACTTGGGCCGGGTATTCGACTCCTGAGGTAGTCACCCGTCTCCCCCTTCTCATGTTCGTCTCGGGTCAGCTGTGTTTCGTCGGCTTACTGCTATTTTCGGTGCCTAAGAGCGGGAGCAGAGTCGCTTAGCTTCCTCTCTCCTCCATAGCCAGGCCACGCCCCTCAAATTTATTTAGTATGACAAACAAAGACAAGGAGGGGAAGATCACAAAGTGCTCCATGCAGGTAGCCACAGTACGGTCTACATATATTGCACTGTATCAGACACACAGACCATGTCTGTCCATATATATAAAAACTGGCGTCTGCGCAGAGACCCATATACAATAAGCCACTTGTGTGGGCACCTAATACATCATCACCTACACAACCATATGGATAAAGGTTTATACTGACATTGAAACATGTTCCATACATATATCCCTTGTGGTATTGTGGGTCAGGATAGAAGAGGCATACCCATATATCATACCCAGTCTATGGGAACAGAGCGCTACACCTAGGAGTATTACTGACAGGCAGAATCAGTGTGTCATGTAGCTAAGAGGCATAGTTACCAGAGCCGTCACTGGCCATCTCGCATGGGGCAGCAGGGGTGAGGGGTGGTCCGGACCAGGGGACCCCAACACGTTTCGTGACCACAGTATACAGGTCACTTCATCAGGGGATGCTCCAGGCTCCTCCATCGGAGATTTTTATATCGCTCGCGCCACCGGAAGTGACGTTACGCAAGCCGGTCACCTGACCGGAACTATGCGCGGGCCGCGTCACAGCACACTGCACTGCCCACCGCACCGACGTCAGGCCGCACGTGCGCGCATGGTCGCGGGGACGCGTCACCATAGCGACCGCGCGCGCACAGAGCCCGGACATCAGTGCTGATAGGTAGGAGACTCTGTGACGCCGCGCGCATAGGGGGACAAGCGAAAGTGAGAGGGGGATCTGCACATGTCACCATCATGATCTATTAACCCAGTGTGCCAGAATATTCCATCATTTGGAGTCATACATATATTATAACATTAGATAGTGACACATATAGCACACTGGTACAATGTTCTTCTGATTCCCAGGTATATGTGCAATCTCCACACAGATAGTCCTCAAGTTATTCCTTAGGAAACCTTGCTTGTTTATAAAAAGAGCCAGAAAAATCCCACAGAAGCCAAGGGAGGAACCTAAAAAAATCCTTAAAAGAGGAAATAAAAACATAAATGTGTCAGAAAAAAACTGACAAAAAACATTTGAGAGGTACAAAAGATCAGGACACACCAGGCGGCAGCGGCTACAGAAAAGGCGCAAAGCTTAGATCTTCGTTTAGACCTTTAGGTGACATTGTGTCCAATGCCACGATCCACTTTGTTTCCCTTTGTGACAGTACTTTACGGACATCACCACCCCTAATACCACCGTGTACCACGTCGATGCCTCTGAACATCAGGGTCGACGGGTCACTATTGTGGTATTTCAAAAAATGGCGTGGTAATGTTTTCAAAGTGGTTTGGTCAGTCACTGTGGGGGCCACGACAATGCCCCTCACGTGCTCCCTCACCCTCCTCCTCAGCTCCCTACATGTCCTCCCAACATATATCTTACGGCAGGAGCACGTGGCATAATATACCACGCAACTCGTACCGCACGATACGTATTCGCGGATGTCATAGGAGCGGGAACCATCGGAGGAGGAGAAGGAAGCAACGCGCTGGACATTCTCGCAGGCCACACAGTGACCACAGGGATAGCATCCCTTTAGAGGTCTCCTAGCTCCAAACAGGCCTGATGGAGTTGTTAAGTGGTGACTGTGGACTAGTAAATCCTTCAGATTTTTTGAACGTCTGGCCGTCATGAGAGGACGGTCAGATAGAGAACCTTTCAGATAAGGGTCGGAGAGGCGTATCGGCCAATGTCTATTAAGTATTTCCCTCATCTTGTCCCACCCCTGATTAAAGGTGGATATAAACCGAATCGGCTGAATGTCGGGAGTTACAGGTTTCTTAGGACTATATAGCAGAGAATCCCTAGGGGTATTCTTTGCCCGTAAATATGCGCGTTTAATTGACCTATTACTGTACCCTCTTTCATGAAAACGATCCTTCAGATCCTGGGCTTGTTTTTCGAACAATTCTGCGGACGAGCATATACGTCTCATCCGCAAGAACTGTCCGATAGGGACAGCACGTATGGTGGACCGTTCATGTGAGGATGATGCGTACAAGAGGGAATTTACTGCGGTTGACTTTCTAAAGACGTCAGTCTGCATGGTGCCATTAGGACCGACCTCCATGCAGATGTCTAGAAAGTCAATCATATGAGCATCAGATTTATAAGTCAATCTTATATTCACCTCATTCCGCGCCAATCCCCGCATGAATTCATCAAGCTGCTCCAGTCCGCCCCGCCACAAAATAAACAAATCGTCAATGTAACAATGTAAAGAAGTTCCCAGAGTCCTCTATAGGATGGTTTAATGAGAGCACTGAGCCTTAAGGTTTTGTGCAGCTGAGTGTGCTGGGGTATTGTGGCGGTTTACCTCTCCTGTTGCTGTGCAGCTTTCAGGTGGTCAGGAGGATCAGGAAGAAAGCAGGTAAGGAGGTCTCCTCAGGGATGCTTGTGATCGGTGGGGCACCCACGGAAGGCCCTCTTCGTTTTGGAGAGGGAGGGGGTGGTGTTGGAGACTGCAGCTTCTTGCTGAGAAGTTTCGGATCTTCTCCTAGTGAGCGCAGATAAGAAGCTGTGAAGCTGCTGGAATCTTTCAGTGTGAGTGACGTCACCGGGTCCGGCCGGATCTGCTTCAAGTGCTGGAGCCTGTAGTTTTGGTATCCCTCCGCCCCCTTTCCTCACCGTTCGTCACCCTCCGCTATAGTCCCGCCGGTGTTTACTTAGTGTCTACAACAGCGGGCCGTGCCGCATGGATACACGGCTGCTGCTGGAGGAGTAACCAGCAACTGCAGTAAACCTCCTCTCTCCGGTGGTAGATCAGAAGACCCGCACCGGGCCAGAGAGGGTGCACGGCTACGGGTGACTACCCGACTCTCCCGCCAGCCAGGAGGGAGCCTGGTGAGTTCTTAGGTGGGTAGTGTGTCACACTTACCCAGGGGAAGATGGCGCCCAGACTGAAAGGGCTCAGGTCAGGTCCTTGAGGTCTCTGTGAGGCAGATTTCGTTTGAGTCCTCCTGTGGCTCGGTCAGGATGACCACGGCGGTTAGGAATGTGTGTGGACCTGCGTTGGGGTGGGTTATAGTCTTAAAAAAAGACTCTGGAACCCTTGTCGCTGTGTAAGGCATCGGAGCTCTATGAAAGCACGTCTATCTCATAGGGCTAATGGCCACGCCTCCCCAATAGAACAATCCTATATACCAAACATATAATCACCAAACATTTACTGCTCTACACCAGTATAATCATTTAATCATATGTTCAATCTAGTCACGGTGTGAAGCACTGATCACTGTTATCAAGGAGGCAATTGTTACCGATTTGGAGACAGGGGTACTCCCCCTAGAGTTTGTAGACACCACATTTGAAGTGCACCTACCGTAAAATGACCGACCTTTCCAGTCTTTGTAGGTGGGAAAACTTGAACTGAAGCCACTGAAGCCTTTCTGTTTCATGTGCGACTGGTTTCTTCTGAAATTACAGTTCGCTGCCAGCCTACATTATATATCAGTGGTTTCTCTTGTGTCTCTGCTCTCCCCCACTTACAGTTCTGCACGTTAAAGAAGTTTGAGTGAATAAAACTCCCAGCAGCTACATGGCACTGCTGACATTGCATTTACAGTACACAAACCTTTGACCTATCAATATGCTGTCAGTTCCAAAGAAGAGTAAAATTACAGGCATCTTTTGACTATTGGGGCGAGCTGCAATTTGGGTTTGATATGGTGGCATGTTAAATACAATAATTATAAATACGGTATAGGGTCATTCCATGTCAAGTGAACCAATGATTATTACCTCTATATTTTTAATTCTTTTGAGATTTTGTTATTTGATAATAGCATGTCAGACAATGCAAAATGTGAAGAGAAAAATTTTTTAAAAAATTTATTTTTTTTTAAATGATTTTCAAAGTTCGGAAAAAGTGTGAATTTCGCTGTTGCCTGCCTTTACGTTTCTCCTCATAACTAAGGCTAGGAATAAGATAGAGAGACAAAATAAACACCATTCTACTCAGAACTATACAGGCTTTCACCAGATATGTCACAAGAGGATCTTTGTTAATATTTTACCCATGTGATCGCAAGCGCAAAACTTTAAAACGTATTTCCGAAAAATCGGCGCGCTTTAAATATTTCAAAAACTGCCCATGTGTCTGCTGTGCTCTTAGCCACATCTGTACCAAATTTCAAGTTGGGATCGCAATGGGATCATATTTTAACATATTTTACTATTAATAGCGTCAATGGGTCATTCCATATCAAGTGATCTAAATATGAATATTTTTTTTTACCTGACGTCTTTAGATTTTTTTTTTTTTTTTCCTTTATGAAGTACTACTTTAGTTAATTACAAATTAAAAGTTTGGAATTTTTTTCTTCATCAGTTAATTTTTTACAGATTTTTAAAGTTTAAAAAAAGGGTGAATTTTGGCCTGGTACGACTTTAAATTTTTTTATCTCGGGCTAGAAATAAGATAGAGAAACAAAATAAACACCATTCTACTCAGAACTGTCCAGGCTTTCACCAGATATGTCACAAGAGTATATTTGTTAATTTTAATTTTTTACCTATGCGAATGCAAACGCAACATTTAGAAACGCATTTCCGAAAAAAACATTTTAATAAAAATTTTCCAAAACTGCCCATGTGTCTTTTATGCTCTTAGCCACATCTGTACCAAATTTCAAGTTGGGATCGTGATGGGATCATATTTTAAAATATTTAACTATGGTTAATCTCATTTTTATTAAATTTTGAAAAAACATATGAAAGACATACATTCAATCTTTTAACAAAATCTTGAGACATATAAAATATACAAAAAGAGAATTCACAAAGTTATTAGTAACTTTAAGATAAGCTGCAAATTTACTTTTGCGCTTATCTCTGGTGCAATATATACTACAATCTAAATATAATTCCAAACACTCAAGTATACAACCTTTCTCAGGGTTTTGAGATGTTTTGATGTCAAGGGGACAAGCAGCCCCAGCAGAATGATTTTTATTACTTGGCCCCTTCTAACAGGTTGACCACGTAAGTGGGTCATTACCCGTTGAGGCCTAGTTGGAATAGTCTATCGACTGGTGTACCGGAAAGGAAGGCCGAAATATTAATGATCTACTCACAGCTCAGAGTTTTCGATACCTGTCTAATGTTCACTAGAATTCTGAAGGTATAGGCGTAGAAAGGAAATACCTAGACTGAATGTATCAGATGGGAAGAAAAGAGAGATAGAAAAGAAGAGAGAGAGAGAAGAGAAACAAAAACCATTAGAAAAAGTTATACTGGGAAAGAAAAGCCACGTAAGAAAAAAAGAAAAAAAGGAGGGGGGGGACGGGTGAGGTATGGGAAGGAGATAGGGTACTCATCCCACTGGCTCCCCATCAGCCAGAGGTCGAGCCATATTATCTGTGCTGGAAAAGATACTCCTAAATTCTACAGAGTCGTGAAAAAGAATCCATTCAACCCAAATCCCTAAGAATTTGTTCCGAGATCCCGACGCATCAGCTGCGAGCTCCTCCATTCGATATGTGTCCATCAATTCTTTGAACCAATCAAGTAGAGATGGAGCCCGGCTTGATTTCCAGAACCTCGGGATCACAGCACGAGCAGCCGAGATGCAAAAGCGGAGAATATCCCTCTTCTGTAGCCCAATAGGACCTGGAAAAATGGATAACATTGCCGATTCTGGGCAGCATTCGGCTTCTTTACCTGTTATCCGGGCGTATGCATTGAAAACCTCAGACCAGAACCGCCGGATTTCCCCACAACTCCACCAAATGTGTATCATTGTACCCTTCTCTTCCCCACAGCGCCAGCAGGTATCAGGGGTTCCAGGGAACATGTTCCGGAGTGTCGTCGGGCACAAGTACCATCTAGTGAGCAGCTTATAGCTTCTTTCTTGTGCAGAACAAGCGCTAGCTAGTGAGTGAGTAAATATTAAGCATTTCTGCCAATTAGCTTCTGAAATGCTACACCCCAATTCCCTCTCCCAAGCACGTTGGAAGTAAAGGGTGCCCTGCTCTCTAATGGACCCTAAGGCCTGGTATAGAAATGATATTTTGCGCCTCGGTGGAGCCTCCAGTTGGAATAACCTCTCCAATACGTTGGGCGTCAATCTTACCCTGCAAGAGTGGTCAGCTGAATATAATTATGCTCTGTATTGGAGAAATTCGAATCACTTAAGAGGTCTCGTAGGTTCTTTGAGTTGTAGCTCTGCCATCGGGGGCAAACCACCACTGGACAGAGTCTGTCCTACTCGGGTGTCATCCACAATCCGCCAACATAAAAATCTCTGCCTGTCAAATCTGGGTGGGAAAGATGGGTTGGAAAAAAGGGGAGTCAAAGGGCTAAGTCTGTCGTTTAAGCGGAGGGTTTTCGTCACTAGGTGCCATACCTTCAAGGTGTTTCTGGTCATGTCTGTCAAAGGTACTAGGTCTGTGGAGTCTTTAGGGGAAATCCAAAGCAGGTGTTTCAGCGGAATCCCCAAACCCTCTTGCTCCACCCCTACCCATTTCTTGGAGGACGCATGATAATGCCAATCTAGAGCTCTAACAAGAGAGGAAGCCTCAAAGTACGCTCGTATGTTGGGTAGTCCAACCCCTCCTCTGGTCTCGGGCAAGGATAGGATATTCATTCGCAATCTGGACCTCTTGCCCCCCCAGACAAATCTAAGGATCATAGATTGCATTTTGGAGAGGAAACCTCTATCCAATAGAACAGGAACTGTCTGAAAAGTATATAAGAGTCGGGGCAAGACATCCATCTTGACTACGTTTATTCTCCCGAACCAGGATAGCTTTAATTGTCTATAGGAGGTAAATGCCGATTCCGCGTTAGTCAAAAGGGGTTGATAATTTAAATTGAATATTTGTTTAAGATCTTTTGGTATAAGGACTCCCAAGTACTTAATGGCTTCTACTTTCCATTTAAATGGGAACTGTTTAGATAGATGAGAAACCAATTCTCCAGGCAAAGAAATATTGAGTGCCTCGGTTTTGGAGCAATTCACTTTAAAGTTGCTCAATTGTCCGAACCGGTCAAACTCCATTAAGACCGAAGGGATGGAGACCAGGGGCTGGGAGATGTAAAGTAGCAGGTCATCTGCAAATAAGGCTAATTTGTGATGACTCTGTCCCAGCTTGACCCCATGGACGCATTCATTGGACCTAAGTGCAAAATATTTAACTATTATAGTGTCAATTCAAAAGTCACCAAGAACACAATCAGTCATTTTTTCACAATTGCCCGTCAATAGTTTGAATTTGATATAAAGAAACATAGTCTTGTAACATCTCAAATGAAAGCTGTTACCGTTCTGAGTAAATTGATGCCTCTCCCACTTCATTATCTTATTTCTAGCCTGAGATAAAAAAAAATTAAAGTCGTACCAGGCCAAAATTCACCCTTTTTTTAAACTTTAAAAATCTGTAAAAAATTAACTGATGAAGAAAAAAATTCCAAACTTTTAATTTGTAATTAACTAAAGTAGTACTTCATAAAGGAAAAAAAAAAAAAAATCTAAAGACGTCAGGTAAAAAAAAATATTCATATTTAGATCACTTGATATGGAATGACCCATTGACGCTCTTACTAGTAAAATATGTTAAAATATGATCCCATTGCGATCCCAACTTGAAATTTGGTACAGATGTGGCTAAGAGCACAGCAGACACATGGGCAGTTTTTGAAATATTTAAAGCGCGCCGATTTTTCGGAAATGCGTTTTAAAGTTTTGCGCTTGCGATCACATGGGTAAAATATTAACAAATATCCTCTTGTGACATATCTGATGAAAGCCTGGACAGTTCTGAGTAGATTGGTGTTTATTTTGTTTCTCTATCTTATTTCTAGCCCGAGATATGATAGAAAATGTAAAGCCATACCAGGCCAAAATTCGCACTTTTTAAAACTTTAAAAATCTGTAAAAAATTAACAGATAAAGAAAAAAATTCAAAACTTTTTTTTTGTAATTAGATAAAGTTGTTCTTCAAATAGAAAAAATTTTTTAAAAATCTGAGGACGTCAGGGAAAAAAAATATTCATTTTTGGATCACTTGACATGGAATGACCCTATATTAAAACTGACAACCCCTTTAAAGAGTGCTTATTGTTCAACAAAATTAGATTGATAAATACCATACTTGGGGATCATGGATTTGCTAGAGTGGGAGGTGTGTACGGGTGCAATATACCTCGAGATCCAGTGGTGTGTTTGCTGAGGTTTGTGGATGAGCTACAGGCTGATGATGCAACTAAAACGGCCATTGTACGACTGTTGTATATTGCATGCAAGTTGATCGCAAGGCACTGGATTGGGGTGGAGCCGCCATCGAGAAGGGAGTTTGTGATGCAGGCTAATTACATTTCACTTTTGGAAAAGGAATATACCGTAAGAGGGGAAAGATGGATCTTTATGATAAGATATGGACTCCCTGGCATAACTATGGAGTAAGATAAGATATGATGTCTGAACTTAAGAATGTAATATGAAACACCTACGGAATGTTGTGAATTAGTTATGTTGTATACTTTGTTTCTCTCATACAAGTATATATGGACTGTATCTGCCCTCTAGAGGGGGGGGGAGGGGAAGGGTAGGGATAAGGGAAGGATGGAAGGTGAATTCCGTTGGGAGAGGGGGGGGGGAATTTCTGGGAATTTATAAAATTGTATAAATGATTGTTATTGTTATTGGACATGTATTGACCATATTGTTTAATAAAAACTATCTGATTAAAAAAAAAATACCGTACTTAGTAAAAATCCCTAAGGCTCCCTTCATATCATGTTTTGTGGGGATCCGTGGCTATCCGTTGTAAAACTGTTAGCCACAGATGCGATTTGCTCCCCATGTTCCCGATGGGTACGGAATGGTCTTTAATGCCCTTCCGTATGTGCAGGGATCCGATTGTGTCTGCTTTTTTCATGTCCCCAAAATTGGAGACTGCTCCGATTTTTGGCTGCCTTTGAAAAAGCTGTCCGATTGAAATAACATGGGGGTCTATGGAGCTCGGATCTTTTCCCGGATCCGGTTTTAGTGTATTGAGCATGCTGATATATTTTAAAGTGAAAGTGCAGCCTCGTTTGCCTGTGCTTTGCTGACTCGGCTCCTCCCAGCTCTTTCTGTGTCTAGATCAGTCAAAATCACGGATCCGGACACAAATGGCATCCGGAGTTACAAATCTGGTCCTGTCCATTCCTGTTCAATGGGTCCTGCAAAAAACAGGATCCTGACGGACAGGAACAAAACATGATGTGAAGGGGGCCTTAGCCCCCCTGATTCTGTTGCCGTTCAGGGAAACTGATCCGAGTCTCGTCCGAGAGACTCGCATGTAAGTAGGATAGTGTGTTTCCACCCTTAAGAGTCACAGATTGGAACCATTTTGTTGGAGACACAATGATTCTGACACAACATCAGATCCTTATGCCAGCAAACTCAATAGGAATCCTGAAGAATGTGCACATGTTCAGTTGGGCAAGAGTTTAGTTTGGTGCCCCTTCCCCCACGTGGTCTCAGTAGACATCATGTGACCAATCATCCATATGCAATTTTTGCACTTACAGGTACAGTGACTGCTGGAACCAGTAAGAGCTGTTTCTGGCAGTGAGTATATATTACACGTTGTTAGGAGTGGGCTAAGGTGTTTAATGTTATAATTAAAGGGCTTTTTCAGGTTTGAGATGAGTCTAGGTGACTGCAGCCCTTCGAATTCTCATGGCATGTGCACTGCACACTTTCAGGATTCTCCCATGTCAATGGTAAGTTTGGGTGGTCATTGGATCAGAAGAATGCGATTTATATACTTCTGGACACATTCTGCTCAGACATGTCTGGCCTCGCTCAATTACATTGATCGAAGCCTCGCATGTCTAATCAGCACGTGACTGCATGTATGTAAATTGCATACCTACAGTTGTGGCCAAAAGTATTGACACCCTGCAATTCTGTCAGATAATACTCAGTTTCTTCCTGAAAATGATTGCAATCACAAATTCTTTGGTATTATCTTCATTTAATTTGTCTTCAATGAAAAAACACAAAAAGAGAATGAAGCAAAAAGCAAAACATTGATGATTTCACACAAAACTCCAAAAATGGGCCAGACAAAAGTATTGGCACCCTCAGCCTAATACTTGGTTGCACAACCTTTAGCCAAAATAACTGCGATCAACCGCTTCCAGTAACCATCAATGAGTTTCTTACAATGCTCTGCTGGAATTGTAGACCATTCTTCTTTGGCAAACTGCTCCAGGTCCCTGATATTTGAAGGGTGCCTTCTCCAAACTGCCATTTTTAGATCTCTCCACAGGTGTTCTATGGGATTCAGGTCTGGACTCATTGCTGGCCACCTTAGAAGTCTCCAGTGCATTCTCTCAAACCATTTTCTAGTGCTTTTTGAAGTGTGCTTTGGGTCATTGTCCTGCTGGAAGACCCATGACCTCTGAGGGAGACCCAGCTTTCTCACACTGGGCCCTACATTATGCTGCAAAATTTGTTGGTAGTCTTCAGACTTCATAATGCCATGCACACGGTCAAGCAGTCCAGTGCCAGAGGCCGCAAAGCAACCCCAAAACATCAGGGAACCTCCGCCATGTTTGACTGTAGGGACCGTGTTCTTTTCTTTGAATGCCTCTTTTTTTCTCCTGTAAACTCTATGTTGATGCCTTTGCCCAAAAAACTATACTTTTGTCTCATCTGACCAGAGAACATTCTTCCCAAATGTTTTAGGCTTTCTCAGGTAAGTTTTGGCAAACTCCAGCCTTGCTTTTTTATGTCTCGGGGTAAGAAGTGGGGTCTTCCCGGGTATCCTACCATACAGTCTCTTTTTTCATTCAGACGCCGACGGATAGTACGGGTTGACACTGTTGTACCCTCAGACTGCAGGGCAGCTTGAACTTGGTTGGATGTTAGTCGAGGTTCTTTATCCACCATTCCCCCCAATCTTGCATTGAAATCTCTCGTCAATTTTTCTTTTCCGTCCACAACTAGGGAGGTTAGCCACAGTGCCATGGGCTTTAAACATCTTGATGACACTGCACATGCTTTTCTCCATGCTCAATGTGGTACACACAAGGACACAGGACAGAGGTTGAGTCAACTTTAATCCATGTCAACTGGCTGCAAGTGTGATTTAGTTATTGCCAACACCTGTTAGGTGCCACAGGTAAGTTACAGGTGCTATTAATTACCGTATGTACTCATGTATAAGCCGACCCGTGTATAAGCCGACCCCCTACTTTTGCCCCCAAAAACTGGGAAAATGTATTGACTCGCGTATAAGCCGAGGGTGGACTCCAGCACAGGGTATACAGGCCCCCAGGCACAGGGTATACAGGCCCCAGGCACAGGGTGCACAGGCCCCCAGGCACAGGGTGCACAGACCCCCAGGCACAGGGTGCAAAGGCCCCCAGGCACAGGGTGCACAGTCCCCCAGGCTCAGGGTGCACAGGCCCCCAGGCTCAGGGTGCACAGGGTGCACAGGCCCCCAGGCTCAGGGTGCACAGGCCCCCAGGCTCAGGGTGCACAGGGTGCACAGGCCCCCAGGCTCAGGGTGCACAGGCCTCCAGGCACAGGGTGCACAGGCCCCAGGCTCAGGGTGCACAGGCCCCCAGGCTCAGGGTGCACAGGCCCCCAGGCTCAGGGTGCACAGGCCTCCAGGCACAGGGTGCACAGGCCCCCAGGCTCAGGGTGCACAGGCCCCCAGGCTCAGGGTGCACAGGCCCCAGGCTCAGGGTGCACAGGCCCCCAGGCTCAGGGTGCACAGGCCCCAGGCTCAGGGTGCACAGGCCCCCAGGCTCAGGGTGCACAGGCCCCCAGGCTCAGGGTGCACAGGGTGCACATGCCCCAGGCTCAGGGTGCACAGGCCCCCAGGCTCAGGGTGCACAGGCCCCAGGCTCAGGGTGCACAGGCCCCCAGGCTCAGGGTGCACAGGCCCCCAGGCTCAGGGTGCACAGGGTGCACAGGCCCCCAGGCTCAGGGTGTACAGGGTGCACAGGCCCCAGGCTCAGGGTGCACAGGCCCCCCAGGCTCAGGGTGCACAGGGTGCACAGGCCCCCAGGCTCAGGGTGCACAGGCCGCCAGGCTCAGGGTCCACAGGCCCCCAGGCTCAGGGTGCACAGGGTGCACAGGCCCCCAGGCTCAGGGTGCACAGGCCCCCAGGCTCAGGGTGCACAGGGTGCACAGGCCGCCAGGCTCAGGGTGCACAGGCCCCAGGCTCAGGGTGTACAGGCCCCCCAGGCTCAGGGTGCACAGGGTGCACAGGCCCCCAGGCTCAGGGTGCACAGGCCCCCAGGCTCAGGGTGCACAGGGTGCACAGGCCCCCAGGCTCAGGGTGCACAAGGTGCACAGGCCCCCAGGCTCAGGGTGCACAGGGTGCTCAGGCCCCCAGGCTCAGGGTGCACAGGGTGCACAGGCCCCCAGGCTCAGGGTGCACAGGCCCCCAGGCTCAGGGTGCACAGGGTGCACAGGCCCCCAGGCTCAGGGTGCACAGGCCCCCAGGCTCAGGGTGCACAGGGTGCACAGGCCCCCAGACGCCGACGGATAGTACGGGTTGACACTGTTGTACCCTCAGACTGCAGGGCAGCTTGAACTTGGTTGGATGTTAGTCGAGGTTCTTTATCCACCATTCCCCCCAATCTTGCATTGAAATCTCTCGTCAATTTTTCTTTTCCGTCCACATCTAGGGAGGTTAGCCACAGTGCCATGGGCTTTAAACATCTTGATGACACTGCACATGCTTTTCTCCATGCTCAATGTGGTACACACAAGGACACAGGACAGAGGTTGAGTCAACTTTAATCCATGTCAACTGGCTGCAAGTGTGATTTAGTTATTGCAACACCTGTTAGGTGTCACAGGTAAGTTACAGGTGCTGTTAATTACCGTATGTACTCGTGTATAAGCCGACCCGTGTATGAGCCGACCCCCCTACTTTTGCCCCCAAAAACTGGGAAAATGTATTGACTCGCGTATAAGCCGAGGGTGGACTCCAGCACAGGGTATACAGGCCCCCAGGCACAGGGTATACAGGCCCCCAGGCACAGGGTGCACAGGCCCCAGGCTCAGGGTGCACAGGCCCCCAGGCTCAGGGTGCACAGGGTGCACATGCCCCCAGGCTCAGGGTGCACAGGCCCCCAGGCTCAGGGTGCACAGGGTGCACAGGCCCCCAGGCTCAGGGTGCACAGGCCCCCAGGCTCAGGGTGCACAGGGTGCACAGGCCCCCAGGCTCAGGGTGCACAGGCCCCCAGGCTCAGGGTGCACAGGGTGCACAGGCCCCCAGGCACAGGGTGCACAGGCCCCAGGCTCAGGGTGCACAGGCCCCCAGGCTCAGGGTGCACAGGCCGCCAGGCTCAGGGTGCACAGGCCCCCAGGCTCAGGGTGCACAGGCCCCCAGGCTCAGGGTGCACAGGGTGCACAGGCCCCCAGGCTCAGGGTGCACAGGGTGCTCAGGCCCCCAGGCTCAGGGTGCACAGGCCCCCAGGCTCAGGGTGCACAGGCCCCCAGGCTCAGGGTGCACAGGGTGCACAGGCCGCCAGGCTCAGGGTGCACAGGCCCCCAGGCTCAGGGTGCACAGGGTGCACAGGCCCCCAGGCTCAGGGTGCACAGGCCCCCAGGCTCAGGGTGCACAGGGTGCACAGGCCCCCAGGCTCAGGGTGCACAGGGTGCACAGGCCCCCAGGCTCAGGGTGCACAGGGTGCACAGGCCCCCAGGCTCAGGGTGCACAGGCCGCCAGGCTCAGGGTGCACAGGGTGCACAGGCCCCCAGGCTCAGGGTGCACAGGCCCCCAGGCTCAGGGTGCACAGGGTGCACAGGCCCCCAGGCTCAGGGTGCACAGGCCCCCAGGCTCAGGGTGCACAGGCCCCCAGGCCCAGGGTGCACAGGGTGCACAGGCCCCCAGGCTCAGGGTGCACAGGGTGCACAGGCCCCCAGGCTCAGGGTGCACAGGATGCACAGGCCCCCAGGCTCAGGGTGCACAGGATGCACAGGCCCCCAGGCTCAGGGTGCACAGGGTGCACAGGCCCCCAGGCTCAGGATGCACAGGCCCCCAGGCTCAGGGTGCACAGGATGCACAGGCCCCCAGGCTCAGGGTGCACAGGGTGCACAGGCCCCCAGGCTCAGGGTGCACAGGCCCCCAGGCTCAGGGTGCACAGGGTGCATAGGCCCCCAGGCTCAGGGTATGGCGCCCCCCCCTCCATGCTGCCGCTGCTGTACAATAAATACAGTGAGCCCCGGTCACATGACACGCAGGGAGGAGGGAGGATTCACTGAGACCGGGCCGGTGAGATAATAACACTGTATTTAATGTACAGCAGCGGCAGCATGGAGGGGGGGGCGCCATACTGTGAGGGATGGGGGGGGAGTATACCCCGTGCTGGGGGGCTGTAAGGCGATATGCACTGCTCCCCCCGGATGGGCGGGGGATGCAGTGCATATCATGAATAAGTTATGAGCGGCTCCACGTCACGAGCCGCTCATATTGCAGCCTTCCCCCCACCTCCTCCAGCCTCCTCCTGCTCCCGGACACAGCCCCCACTTCACAGAAAAGTATATGACTCGTGTATAAGCCGAGGGGGGGACTTTTCAGCCCAATTTTTGGGCTGAAAAAGTCGGCTTATACACGAGTATATACGGTACACAAACTAGAGAAGCATCACATGATTTTTCTAACAGTGGCAATACTTTTGTCCACCCCCTTTTCATGTTTGGTGTGGAATTATATCCAATTTGGCTTTAGGACAATTCTTTTTGTGTTTTTTCATTGAAGACAAATTAAATGAAGATAATAATACCAAAGAATTTGTGATTGCAATCATTTTCAGGAACAAAATGAGTATTATCTGACAGAATTGCAGGGGTGTCAATACTTTTGGCCACAACTGTATGGTTACGTGACCTTCCACTCTCACCGCCGGCACCAGACAAATTGACAGCAGGCAGTGTGCACTCTGTGAGAATTCAGAAGTCTGCAGTAACATAGAGACACAGAGTGACTGCAGACTCATCACAAGCTTGGGACAACCCCTTAAATGCATTTAACAAATAAATACATAGAACCCTTAACTTGTTAGAATGCACAACACTTTATTAACATAGCCATGTATCAAGAAAGCTTACAACTTATGGATTATTAGATGTGTACAGGATCAGAACAATTAACACAAAACCAGGGGCGGACCCAGACTGTAGTGGGCCCTGGTGCAAGAAATTTTTCGGGGCCCCCCCCACACACGCACACACTCCGCCAGGCACACACACATGTGCACACTCAGCCAGGCACGCACACACACGTGCACACTCTGCCAGGCGCGCACACACGTGCACACTCTGCCAGGTGCGCACACACGTGCACACTCTGCCAGGTGCGCACACACGTGCACACTCTGCCAGGCGCGCACACACGTGCACACTCTGCCAGGCGCGCACACTCTGCCAGGCGCGCACACTACACGTGCACACTCTGCCAGGCGCGCACACTCTGCCAGGCGCGCGCCACACGTGCACACTCTGCCAGGCGCGCACACTCTGCCCAGGCACGCACACACATGCACACTCAGCCAGGCACGCACACACGTGCACACTCAGCCAGGCACGCACACACATGCACACTCAGCCAGGGACATACGGTCTAGATATGCATGCAGGACTTACAGGAAGGGACTCAGACTTGTGCCCCCCCATGTACCCTGCTTCTCCCCTCTTGTGCCCCCCATTCTCCCTGTTTCTCCTCTCTTGTGGCCCCCCCATTCACTCTGCTTCTCCCCTCTTGTGACCCCTGTACTGCCTGCTTCTCCCCTCTTGTGCCCCCCATTCACCCTGCTTCGTCCCCCTTGTGCCCCCCATTCACCCTGCTTCGCCCCTCTTGTGCCCCCCCATTCACCCTGCATCTCCCCTTGTGCCCCCCCCATTCACCCTGCTTCATCCCTCTTGTGCCCCCCATTCACCCTGCTTCGTCCCTCTTGTGGCCCCTGTTCCCCCACCCCTGCTCTCTTCGGCTCATTGGCGCTTACCTTGTCCTGCTCCCAGAGTGTCCTCAGGCAGCCGGCACCTCTGCAGCATCAGCGCTTCCGGGTCAGGAGGAGCTCAGCTGCTCTATCCAAGCTGAGCTCACACACTGATCCCGGAAGTGCCAGCACGCAGGGGAATCAATGCAGGCAGTGTCCCAGCAGTATTCGATAAATCCTGGGCTGGGACACTCCCTGCTGCTCCGACACCCCCCTGCATCTGAGGAAAGAGCTCAGGGGGCGGGGCCCGGCGGCGGGGCAGCGGTGATTCCTCACAGGAGAGGGGGGCCCCTCCGGACCCCCCCCCACCCAGGACTCACTCATATTGAATCCTTCTCCGCCTCCATTGCTTCTCCTTTTGCGGCCACTACCACCGACCTGTCAGGGAGCGGAACGGACCCGCCGCTGGAGCCTTCAGGGGCCCCCTAGCTGGCCGGGGCCCTGGTGCAGCTGCACCAGCTGCACCACGGTAGTTCCGCCCCTGCACAAAACGTCATCACCAGATTCACTAGAGGTACTGAAATACATCCATATAACCCCCATCAGAACAGAAATACATCACCAGACCCACCAGAGGTACAGCAATACATCCATATAACCCCTATCAGAACAGAAATAAAGTCAAAAGACTGATCAGTACAGAAATATATCACCAGACCCACCAGAGGTACAGAAATACATAAATAGAACCCCCATCATTACCAAAATCATAACCATCATCAGTACCAAAATTCAACATCAGAACCACCATCAGTACATGGTAAAACAATTATAATATCAGGTCAGACCCATGCACATTTGTACTGCATGAACCTACAACTCCTACTACATCATTAGCAATGGTTAGGACATATTGGGAGCTGTTGTTACCAGCCGTGAATAAAAGCATACAGGAACCACAGCACTGATGAGAATTATCTAATTAAACATTATCCCAAATAATCATTTACATCCTGGTACCTTATAGATGACAGTGTCTCTGATTGGGGTCGTCTTTTTCTTTTCTTCTTCTTTGCCAGACACCATACAAGGCAACATACAAAAAAGAAATTTACATGAATTAAACTTGGAGTAAATTTACAGTTGTAACTTTAAACCCATGTTTAACGCTGGAAATTCAAACTGGGCTAAGAGAAAAAGAACCTGATTCTAAGGCCGGGAGGCCATGGTGGCGAGTTATTAACTTTTGACCATACTAGAAAAAAGTGTGGCAAGGTGATGTGAAGACTCCTTCATGAACTCCTACCAGCCTCAGAAAAGAAATTCTGGAATATTAAGCACTAAGAAAAAAAAAAAAAAGAATAAATTGGATAACCTGGAAGCCTAAACCTCAGAGATACCCTGTGCACATCTCCCACCTCGACTTCATCGCCATGGACGAAGTGTCATTCACAATACTGTCGCAGATCGGCAGCCTTTCACAGAAATGCTTCTTTTCTACGCAAGACTTAGCTTAAGGAGGACACTCGAGACTGAATGCCAACCAGGTATGGTATCGGAGATGTGTGCAGGGTATACATATGCTAGCACGGACACTGCAGGAATGGGAGGGGGTTTATAGAGACAGGTCCAAGTCTTGCTTTACAAAAGAAAAAACAAAATCCCCGACGAGGTGGCGACTTTAGCGTGCCTCACGTTCCGAGGGCAAGTTCGTTTGGAAGTTGGCTCTATTCCAGTTTCACGAGGCTAGCATGAGGTTGTACACATTTGCCGAGGCAAATTAATACTTGAAGATCTCATGCAGCAAATGCACAGGCATCTGCTAGCAGTCCGTTTAGAAGCATTTGCGGTGAACGATGGATGGGCCGGATTCATCATATTCCTGCTTGCTGATCCACATCTGTTGGAAGGTGGAGAGGGAGGCCAGAATGGAGCCACCGATCCAGAGTATTTACGCTTGGGTGGTGCAATGATCTTGATTTTCATTGTGCTAGGGGCAAAGGCAGTGATTTCTTTCTGCATTCTGTCAGCAATACCAGGGTACATGGTGGTACCTCCAGACAGGACAGTGTGTGGGCGTACAGGTCTTTACGGATATCAACATCACATTTCATGATGGAGTTGAAGGATGGTGTCATGGATGCCACAGGATTCCATACCAAGGAAGGATGGCTGGAAGAGGGCCTCTGGACACCTGAACCTCTCGTTTCCAATGGTGATGACCTGTCCATCGGGCAGCTCGTAGCTCTTCTTCAGGGAGGAGGATGAGGCAGTGGTGGCCTTTTCCTGTTCGAAGTCCAGGGCTACATAGCACAGCTTCTCCTTGATGTCACGCACAATTTCCCTTTCGGCTGTGGTGGTGAAGCTGTAGCCTCTCTCCGTCAGGATCTTCATGAGGTAGTCTGTCAGGTCACGGCCAGCCAAGTCCAGACGCAGGATGGCGTGAGGCAGGGCATAGTCTTCATAGATGGGCACGGTGTGAGTCACACCATCACCAGAGTCCATCACGATACCAGTGGTACGACCAGAGGCATACAGGGACAGCACAGCCTGGATGGCAACGTACATGGCTGGGGTGTTGAAGGTTTCGAACATGATCTGGGTCATCTTTTCTCTGTTTGCTTTAGGGTTCAGGGGGGCTTCTGTGAGCAGGACTGGGTGATCCTCAGGGGCCACACGCAGCTCGTTGTAGAAGGTGTGATGCCAGATCTTCTCCATGTCATCCCAGTTAGTGACAATGCTGTGTTCAATGGGATATTTCAGGGTCATTTATTTTGAATAAAAGACAGACATCCCTGTTTCCACTTTTATTACCCACAAAAACATAACCTCCAAAGGTAATCCACAGCCGAGGGCTTTCGAAGATCTGCAGTGCTGCTCCAGCTCTCGCTCTCTCTCCCCCGTGCTTCGGCTCTCGCTCTGTCTTCCCGTGCTCCGGCTCTCGCTCTCTGTCCCCCCGTGCTCCCGCTCTCGCTCTCTGTCCCCCCGTGCTCCCGCTCTCGCTCTCTGTCCCCCCGTGCTCCGGCTCTCGCTCTCTGTCCCCCCGTGCTCCGCCTCTCGCTCTCTGTCCCCCGTGCTCCGCCTCTCGCTCTCTGTCCCCCCGTGCTCCGCCTCTCGCTCTCTGTCCCACCGTGCTCCGCCTTTCGCTCTCTGTCCCCCCGTGCTCCGCCTCTCGCTCTCTGTCCCCCCGTGCTCCGCCTCTCGCTCTCTGTCCCCCCGTGCTCCGCCTCTTGCTCTCTGTCCCCCGTGCTCCGCCTCTCGCTCTCTGTCCCCCCGTGCTCCGCCTCTCGCTCTCTGTCCCCCGTGCTCCGCCTCTCGCTCTCTGTCCCCCCGTGCTCCGCCTCTCGCTCTCTGTCCCCCGTGCTCCGCCTCTCGCTCTCTGTCCCCCCGTGCTCCGCCTCTCGCTCTCTGTCCCCCCGTGCTCCGCCTCTCGCTCTCTGTCCCCCCGTGCTCCGCCTCTCGCTCTCTGTCCCCCCGTGCTCCGCCTCTCGCTCTCTGTCCCCCCGTGCTCCGCCTCTCGCTCTCTGTCCCCCCGTGCTCCGCCTCTCGCTCTCTGTCCCCCCGTGCTCCGCCTCTCGCTCTCTGTCCCCCGTGCTCCGCCTCTCGCTCTCTGTCCCCCGTGCTCCGCCTCTCGCTCTCTGTCCCCCGTGCTCCGCCTCTCGCTCTCTGTCCCCCCGTGCTCCGCCTCTCGCTCTCTGTCCCCCCGTGCTCCGCCTCTCGCTCTCTGTCCCCCCGTGCTCCGCCTCTCGCTCTCTGTCCCCCCGTGCTCCGCCTCTCGCTCTCTGTCCCCCCGTGCTCGGCCTCTCGCTCTCTGTCCCCCGTGCTCCGCCTCTCGCTCTGTCCCCCGTGCTCCGCCTCTCGCTCTCTGTCCCCCCGTGCTCCGCCTCTCGCTCTCTGTCCCCCCGTGCTCCGCCTCTCGCTCTCTGTCCCCCCGTGCTCCGCCTCTCGCTCTCTGTCCCCCCGTGCTCCGCCTCTCGCTCTCTGTCTCCCCGGGCTCTGCCTCTCCCGCTCTCTGTCTCCCCGGGCTCTGCCTCTCCCGCTCTGTCCTCCCGGGCTCCGCCTTTTGCTCTCTGGATTGGTAATCCACAGACGAGGTCTTTCGAAGATCTCCAGCTCTCACTCTCTCTCCCCCGTCCTCCATCTCTCGCTCTCTGTCCCACGTGCTCCGCCTCTCGCTCTCTGTCCCCCCATGCTCCGCCTCTCGCTCTGTCCCCCTGTGCTCCGCCTCTCGCTCTCTGTCCCTCCGTGCTCCGCCTCTTGCTCTCTGTCCCCCTATGCTCCGCCTCTTGCTCTCTGTCCCCCTGGCTCAGCCTGTCTCTCTCTGTCCCCCCCGGCTCCCCCACTCACTCGCTCTCCCCTTCCTTTGCACATATGGTGCTCCCTACAGTATACCGCTATGCTATATTAGTTTACAGTGATATAGCAAAGCTGTGTCACAGATTGCAGCCTGATATCATTAGTATAATATCAAGCTGCATTTTCACCGCTTCCTGGCGCTGCGTTCACTGGATGGAAAACTAAAGTGGAGCTCATAACTTACGCTATGGGCTCAACAAAGATGGCACTGATTTCCTTCCATCTGTGATCTGCACAGCCCAAGAGAGCATGTCCAGGTCACAGCAGGGTGCAAGCCACAGTGGAGGACATAGGGTTGGTAGCCGGATACTATCGTATGCACAGGGGCTGCCATAATTGCAAAAGGAAGTTTTTTTTCTCTGGGATCATGCTCTTTCACCTCTCACTTTCAGATGTTTCCACAGCTTAACAGCATCTGAAACTGCTATATCAGCTGTCGAATTGTGATTGACCATGTCTGGGAAACAAGGGAGGAAAGTGCATACCTCCAGAAAAATACCATGAAGAATCTCCCAGTTGGTGTGCACACTGATGTTTCTCATCCTGCTCTCCAAAAGGGGCACGGTGGCTTAGTGGGTTCAACTCCCTCCAAGGACAACATCTGCAAGGAGTTTGTATGTTCTCCCCGTATTTGCGTGGGTTTCCTCCAGGCACTTCGGTTTCCTACCACATTTCAAAGAAATATAGATAGGATATTTAGATTGTGAGCCTCAATGGGGACAGTAATACTGATGTATGTAAAGTGTTATGGAATTGATAGCGCTATATAAAATAAATAAATGCAACAGATATAAATAGCTCTGCAATATAGTCATAAAGTAAAAAAAAAAGAAGAGAGACACATAATCAGGGAATCTCAGGTTGTTTTTATTAGTTATTTAATACATTTTAGGAGAAATTGACATGTCCTGTTTAAACACTTCAGTATGCAATGAGTTTTCAGATTTGCAAGCTTTTCACTCTGACCCTTGTGTAGAATCGTCTAATACTGCCGAGATTTTCCAGTATATCGAAAAATCTGCATTCAAGACTACTAATGGCCGCTTTACACGTCCCGATATCGTCGTTCAGCTTCGATAAAAAGTCACGTGGTTCGTGTGTTGGCCCCGATATCGTTCGTGCGTTGTGTGGTGTGAATGTACAATTTGATGCAAGAACGATGCCAAAACGATATCAGGGGAGAATTGAGCAGGCTCTCCAACTGCCCGATATTGGATGGATGATCTGGTAGGATCGTGCTGTGTGACAGCCCAACAACGATTTGGAGAACAACTTCCCCTATTCTCTCCCATGTTAAATGGTCGTTCCCTGGTTCGCGCGTACAAGGGGGCGTAGACATCGCAGTTGTGTTGCCTGCCGATATCTCCCTGTGTGACAGCTCCTATGCAATCTTGTATTTCTGCCCAAAAAGTGCACGCTCCCGTGCCGTTGTATCCTATATCGAAACGATGTTGGGATGTGTAAAGCGGCCATAAACTCTGGATCTACCATTACTTAACGAAATGTCTTATTACAATCTATCCAACTTTGGAAATTCTATTTTTTTCACATTATCCATGTTCATTTAGTAAATCTTTTGTTTATCAAGTTTTTTTTTCTCTTTTTAGATGGATGGATTTCAGCGACATTTTGACTCACAGATAATTAGTTATGGAAAGCAAGTTATAATTAACTTGGTAAGTTTTTTTGTTTCGTTCAAGCAGACAAGGCATTTCCAAAGTATATAGGAGAAAGTACCTTCTGTGAAGCTCTTGAAATGTTTTTTTCATCAGTTTTGTATCAAGCAATTTAATGTTTCATATCTTTTATCTTTATTAAAAAAGAAAATAATTTTTAAAGTATTTAATCAGGTAAGTTTGTAATACAAATATTGCTTCTAGCTGGCATCCTTTTCCAGTTTTCTGGATGAAGCCAGGTATTTCACACACTTAGGGTACATGCACGTGATCAGAAATAGCAGTGTTTTGGATGCAGCGTTCTTTCACTGTGTCCACAACACTGTGTTGTAGAGTTCAAGCACAGTAGATGGGTTTTATAGAAATCCCATGCCCACAGTGCTTCTTTTTTGTATAAATCAATGTTTATTAAACCATTTTTGAATGTATAAGCAATTTCCAAAGCATATAGCATTTTCAAAAGTCAAGTAGCATAATCTAGGAAAATAATCATTTAACGAAATAAGTGTCCAAGTAATATGCTCAAAACCTATATATCCAGCTTATAACATGTCATAAGAGATAGAAACTCCTTAATGGGGTTGCACGCCGCCACGACATAGATCCATGTTGGTATGTTGAGTGAATATAGGAGACAGGTAAGTATCAACATTCAGTAAGCCTCGAATAACATGGAGGATTCACTAACTGCGAAATGTAATTAAGAATTAGGTAAGAGAGAGTAAAGAGAAAGTTAAGAAAAGAAGGGAAGAGGGGGGAAGAAGGGTAAGGTCAAAGGAACTGGAAGGGTCAGTGTGCGACATGTTCAGTTATGCCAGCAATATAGATTATGAAGGCTTTGACTGACTTTGCTCACATCAAAAAAGATTTTAGTGACTCAGATTCTCGCAGCAATATCCATGGGGCCCACAGGTCACAGTGTCGCGTAACGCTATTCTCATCTGGCATACTATGGGCGATCAATTCCTCCAGCCTGCAGGTGACATTCAGTTCATGTACTAAGTCCCCCTAGACGGGCGCTCAGGCTTCAACCAAAATCTAGAAATCAGAAGTCTTGCAGCTGTGAGACAGTGACAGAGGAGAGCTTTTTTATATTTGGCTATGGACATGCCTGAGCACGACAGTAGAGTCATCTGTGCATCAAGTTTCAATTGTGTGTGAGCTGTCCTGCCATACAGGTCCTCCACATCGTCCCAGAAGGGGCGCAGACGTTCACACCCCCACAAGACATGGAGATATGTGCCTCTCTGGCCACATTGCCTCCAGCAATCAGCCGATCTAGAAGGAAATATCCTATTAATCTCTGCCGGGCATCTGTACCACCGTGCCGCCACTCTATAGTTACGATCTTGAGAGTCAACAGACATGGAAGATTTATGAGTAAAGAGGAAAATTTTCTCCCATTCCAGTACGGTGAAAGTTGTACTGAGATCATGCTCCCATCCATTAGTAAAGGCGGGCAGGGTGTCTGTGGGGCCACCCATCAGGTCTTGGAACAGCTAATAAAGGGTAGATACTGCATGATCCAAGGGACAACCTTCCGTGCACCATTTTTCATATTGGGTCAGTGGGCGAAAGACAGCCAACCTGGGCAATGACTGGATGTAATGTTTCAGTCTAGCCTGATGGAACCATGCGTCCGGAGGTGGGACCGAGCCAGGAAATAAGGACCCGATATCTTCAACCGTGTCATCTTTGATGAAGTTAATTAGGGTGGGATGGGAAGACCTGGCTAAGTGTAGGAACCTCTGCTTGCCCTGACTCAACTGGAACTGAGGGTTCCCGAAAATTTGGGTCAGGGGTCCCGGTATCGTCGTCAACTGCAAAGTCTTATTATATCGTTGTATGAATAGTTTCAGTTGTTTAGTGATGAAGCTAGCAGAGGTCCCAGGTAACATCCCCCAGACCAGATCTCCGACAGCGGGTGAGAAGAAGACATATGTTTCTTGCTATGAGTCCATCTTTTGGGCTTTTCCAGTTAGAACAAGTCCAAGATGCATTTGCCCAAGGAGGCGAGATGGTATAGCTGAAAGTCCGAGAGACCAACTCCACCTCTATCAACCCTTCGGGCCAGGAGGCGATACGCCAGCCTAGCTCTTCCATGGGACCAGATGAATTTAGTGATCATGCTCTTCAGCCTAGAGAAGAAGGAGGCAGGAAGAAGATACAAAATGGTCTGAAAATAGTATAATAATCTAGGGAGAAGGTCCATCAGAACTGCGTTAACTCGTCCCATCCATAACAGCGAAAGTTTATGCCACTTACCAAGATCCGCCTCTGTTTGTTTTAGCATAGGCTGATAATTCAGGGAGAACAGGGCAGCCGGGTCGCGCGACAGGTGTATGCTGAGATATTTGATGGCGTCCTGCTTCCACGTAAACCCATAATCAGATTTTAACAAACGAACCACCACCTCCAAAAGGGATATATTAAGCATGTCGGATTTCGACATGTTGATTTTAAAATTGCTTAACTGGCCATACCTCCGAATTTCATCTAAGCAATTCGGGAGGCTGATCAATGGGTTGGACAAATATAGAAGCAGATCGTCCGCAAGCAAGGCTAATTTATGTTCCCCTCGTCTGTTGGGACTCCATGTATGGAGGGGTTACCCCCGAGAGAGGAGGGCAGGGACTCCATACACAGGACATAGACCAGAGGGGAAAGCGGGCAGCTCTGTCGTGTACCGTTTGAGATGTAGAACGGCACGGACAGGGAACCGTTAATGCTAATACGAGCCGAGGGGCCCAAGTACAGCACCTCTATAGACTGCAGAGCAGTGCCCGACAGTCCCAAGTGATGCAGGGTCTCAAACAAGAACATCCAGTGCATCCTGTCGAACGCTTTTTCTGCGTCTAAGGACAGGATGCATACTGTGACTCCCTTCCTTCTGGCCCCGTCAATAAGCGAGACCGAGCGTATCGTGTTGTCCCTGGTTTCCCGACCCGGGACAAACCCAACCTGGTCCATGTCAATGACCTCCGGCAAACCCTCCCTCAACCTGTTGGCTATGATCTTCGCATAAACCTTGATGTCTAAGTGAATCAATGAGATGGGACGATAATTACTGAGGGATCCTTCCCCGATTTGGGCAGCATCACTATATGAGCCATGAGAGCCTGCTTCGGGAAAGCAGAGCCAGTGGCGACAGAATTGCAGACCTCGAGGAACAAAGGTCCCAGACTATCAGAGAATGTCTTAAAAAAGGCAGCGGTATATCCATCCGGACCCGGGGATTTCCCAACTTTCAAACCGGAAAAGCCATCTGCAATTTCCTCTAATGTGAAGGCCTGCGACAGGGCTTCAATGGTGGGCTGTGGAAGGGGCGGGACCCCACTGTGTCTCAGGTAGTCCGGCATTTTCTGCCTCAACTGGTACCGCTCCATATCTCTGTAATGGCCCTTCAGGTTGTAAAGAGATGTATAGTATTCCCGAAAGACTTCCAAGATGTCGCTTGTTTTGTGACACTTGGTGCCATCGGGTTTCTGGATATAAGATGGTGGTGTGAGCTGTTCTAGAGTGGAGTGACCTTGCTAGCATTTTACCGCTTTTGTTCTCTAGATGATAGAACCGTGCATGCATTTTGTCTCTAAAGCTACGATCCTTCTGATCTAGTATCTTAAGTAGTTTATGTCGCTTCTCAGAAAGCTGAACGAGTATAAGGGAGGAAGGGTCGCGCTTATGGGCATCCTCTAGTCTGGATATTTCCTGAATGAGTGCCGTTATCTCCTGTGTCCTGATCTTTTTCAAGTGGGCCCCGTGTAAAATGAAGACACCTCGTAGCACACTTTTAAGCGCCTCCCAACGCATTGGAGGTGCAGTCTGGTCACCCTGGTGGTCAGAGACGAAGTCGGTGATGGCTGCTGATATAGCAGCTCGACAGGTCGGGTCATGCAGCAGATTATTGTTTAATCTCCAGGTAAACTACCTCGGTCCCCCCTCCGACAAGCATAGGGAAATATAGATGGGAGCATGATCAGACTGCAGTATATGACCAATAGAGGCCCCCACCCTCCGCTCCAGCAGTGACTGGGAAATGTAGAATCTGTCAATTCTGCTATATACAGAGTGTACGTGAGAGAAATAGGTGTAGTCCCTGGCGGAGGGGTGAATAGCCCGCCAAACGTCCACCAGGGCCAACCCCTCCCAGCACTTGGCAAGGCGGCGGACGGATGGTACAGATTGAGAATACTTACCAGCGGAGACGTCAACAGAAGGGTCTGGTGGATAGTTGAAGTCCCCTCCCAGGACGACAGGGCATGACACCGCAAACTCCCCCAGCTTCACTCTGACACTTGCCGCAAAACGGTGGAGGGACCTGTTGGGGAAGTATACGTTAGCCAGAACCAATGTGTGAGAAGCCCAAGACACCTGGAGGAAGAGATACTTGCCCATCGGATCGACCAGCTGTTTAAGGACAGTAGGGTGGAACGTCTTGTGGAAAGCTATAGAAACCCCCTTAGATTTCGCCAGGGGATTTGAACTGTGGAACCAAGTCGTGTAGTAACCAGAGACACATTGAGGTATAGCATCAGTTCTGAAATGTGTCTCCTGTAACATCAGGACACGGACCCTGCTTTTGTGAGCCAAGTATAAAATCTGGCGACCATTAACGTTATATGAGCAACAGGACCAGTCATCCATGGTCTAAAAAAAGTTAGGTCAAAACAATTATACATGATACCGCCTGCACCTGACCATGAGGGAAGGGAAGATGGGAAGGGCAAGAAGAGAGTAAAGCGTAGGAAAAGGAAAGAATGAAACAAGAATGCATGTAAAAATCCAATGCAAAAAACCTTCAATAGGAAATGACAAACCAATGGCATAACTACAGACTGGACAAGTAAGTCCTTGTGTCTGCTTCGTTTTTCAGGGGATGCGAAAGCCAACAGGGCTGCCGCTCCAACTCCTACAGGCGCCTCGGGGCTCTTATAAAAAAATATATGTAATCCCGAAGGCTAATATATGTGCAACCTAGGGTAGGGAAGCAAAGGAGGGGAAGGAAAGACCAGGGAGAAGGGGAAAGGAAGGGCCAGGGAAGGAGTGATACGGAAAGAAGGAAGGAAAGTCAGAGGGGAAGGGGAGAGGGAGGGGGAGGAGATGGAGGAAGGGAAAGTTGTACTTGCTAGTGACCATTCTGAAATATTGTCAAGGGCCGACCAGGCAACATTATATATTTTCCAGGGTGACAGGAGGATGCAGCACAACAAGGACAGCGGTAGCTGCAAAACAGAAGGTCTATGACAATAATGGATAATGCATCCTCGTGATCCAGTCCCTCAGAAGTATCGTTCATGATGTCCCATTCAGGGGGGAGTGACAAATCCGACCCCCAAAGGCAACCGAGAGGGTTAAGGACAGATGGGTAAAAAAGGAAAAAAAAACAAAAAGAAAGAACTTTATAAAAATATATCAACTCCCAACATCCTCAAATGCCCTACAGGGGCAACATGGGGTTGGCCTCAAAGAGCCGGCTCATGGCCTAACTTATAAGTGTCTCTAGGGGACCACTGTTCAGGTGGGGGACGAGAGGCACCCCTGCAGGCCGACGCCCTCCATCTTGGAAGAGGGGGCGGAAGGCCCGAGACAGCAGGCCAGTCGGGGAGGTCAATGTCGGGCAGCCGGAACGCACGTAGGAAGCCCGGCAGGTCCCCTTTCTTGCGAAAAGTGGCAGACTGGCCGTCTTTAGTGGCAATAAGTTGGAAGGGGAAGCCCCATCGATAAGTGATGTTGTTTTCCTTCAGTGCCGACAGTAGGGGCCTGAGACCTCTCCTCTGCTGTAGCGTGCGACGGGCCAGGTCGGGGTACAGGGAGATGTTGGTGTTCATGAAAGGGATATGACCCTGCACCCTGGCAGCCTGCATTATGGCTTCTTTTATGGTGAAAAAGTGCACCCGACATATAACATCCCGGATCCTGGACTCGTCCGCAGATCTCGAAGCCAGTGCCCTGTGCACCCTGTCAATCTCTATAGCAGGCCCCTCAGGTTCTCCAAGCACTTGATTAAAGAGCTGCTGCACCACACTCCTCAGCTCACCAGAGGGAACAGACTCAGGAAGACCTCGGATCCGGATGTTGTTCCTCCGATTGCGGTTTTCCGAGTCTCCTGGCCTGAAAGCAATTCCTCTATCAGATTGGAGTGGGACTCAATCAGAGCTCTATGGGCCTCTCATCTAACATGGCCTCCTGGGCCTGCTCCACCACCTCCACCTGAGCTGTAAACTCTCCTTTCAGGGCCTGGATCTCTTGCCTATATGTGCCCTCCAGGCGTGTGGCCAGCCTATCTAAGTCCCCTTTAGTGGGAAGATGTTTAATTAAGTTACTTAGCTCCGACATCGGGCGGACATCATGTGAAGTGGAGTGGTGGGCCTCCTCCTCCTCTCCTCCCTGCAGTGCTGCGTAGCGATTGCTTCTCTCCCTCTTCTCCTTAGCTGCAGCTCCCTCGCTGTGAGGGGCCGCCGCCATCTTAGGTGCTGCTGCTGCTGCTGAACGGGGCAAGGTGGAGGAGCGGAGGTAGCGATCTAGGCTGGTCTCCGGTCCCTGTTGTAATACTATTGTATAGGGTTTGAGGAGTCTGATCGCTTAAGTTCAATGAAGAGCAGAGACGGGTTCTTAGGTGCAAGGTATTTATATATACACAGCAAAACAATGTGAATGCAGTACACAGCCAAAGCACACAATATATATATATATGTATCATAGAGCACAGTCCTTTAAGGAAACAGTCCGAAAAACCAGTAGTCCGAAGCAAGCAAATCCGGATGCATATAGTCCGTAGCACGGGTCCTGGTACTGGAACGACCGGAAGAGATAGTCCGTGGTAAAAGGTCCCCACACCCGGATGACCGGGTAACACGTTCAAAGTTCCAAAGAGATAAAGAAACACAAGTTCCAAAAGCACACAGTACATAGGGTAATGACCGGGTAGTTGCTTACACACTTGAACGTCTGAGCCCGAAGGTAGAAGCAGCGGCACCAGAAGCACGATGCAGGAAGCTGTAAGGTGAACCGAGATCACACAGAGCTCCAGAGAAGTGAGTGAATCCAGGAGAACAGCTGAGCAAGAGCAAACCAGGAACCAGTATACTCAAGCAATGAATGCTCAGCTGAGCCAGGTCTTTATGTAAGCGAGACAGGAAGAAGGGCAAAACAAAACAATGATCTCCATGCTGACTGAGGGCAAAATGGTCACACGGCAAGCCGGAAAACCTGGAATACTGACATTACTCCCCCCCCTGCAAACGGCCTCAGGACGAACCCGGACCAGGCTTGTCCGGATACCTCCGATGGAACTGCGCAACTTTCTGGGGAGCGGAGATGTTACCTACCGGTTCCCAAGAATCGTCCTCGGGAGAGTACCCCTGCCAACGAACAAGATACTGAAGCCGATGCCTATGGAGCCGAGAGTCGATGATGTCCTGAACCACAAACTGTTCGTGCCCATCAACCACCACCGGTGGGGGGGGAGGCACAACGTGTCCCTGAAACGTATTATGGAAAACCGGTTTCAATAAAGATACATGAAAAACAGGATGTACCTTCCGAGTCCAGTGGTAACTTCAGCCGACAGGCCACAGAGCTCACAATTCCGGTAATCTTGAACGGGCCAATGAATTTCTGTCCTAGTTTTCGTGAAGGAACACCCAACTTCAGATTCTTCGTGGATAACCACACCGAATCCCCTACCTTATACACGGGTGCGGGTCTTCGGTGGACGTCCGCTGACTTCTTGTAACGCTCCTGAGCCGAGGCCAGTGACTCTTTTAGCACTTCTAGATTCTGCTGTAGAATCATCACTCTGTCCCCAACCGCTGGGACCGACGAGGCAACTGGCGACCTAGGTAAAATAGTTGGATGATAACCCAGGTTGGCGAAAAAAGGTGTTACCTTAGTGGAACTGCTCTGCGTATTGTTGTATGAGAACTCAGCCAGAGGAAGCAGCTTGTACCAATCATCTTGGAGATGGCTGACATAACATCGCAGGTACTGCTCCAGGGTTTGATTAGTCCGTTCCGTCTGTCCATTTGTCTGAGGATGGTAGGCAGAAGATAAACGTATGTCAATATGCAATGCAGAACAAAACCCCTTCCAGAACTTGGCGGTGAATTGCACCCCCCGGTCAGAGATGATCTCATCTGGTACCCCATGTAACCGAAACACGTTCTGGACTACTAGATCTACTGTCTCTGCGGCGGAGGGGAGGCCGGTACATGGTATGAAATGAGCCGCTTTAGTCAATCGGTCTACTACCACCAAAATAGTATTGTGGCCCCCTGAGTCAGGCAACTCCACAATGAAGTCCATCGAGATAGACCCCCAAGGGCGAGATGGAACGGGTAGCGGTTGAAGAAGTCCTGTAGGAGCAACACGAGGCACTTTGCACCGGGCACAAACCACACAAGAGTGTACATAGTCTTTCACATCCTTTAAGCAGGTGGGCCACCAGAAAAAACGGCTTAAGAACTCCTGCGTCTTCTGTACCCCCTATGACCTGCCAACACTGAATCATGGACCAATTTGAGGACCCGAAGTCTTATAGCCTCCGGGACATAGATACGCCGTTCCCTCAGCCACAAACCATTCTCAAGGACCAGATTTACGTCAGTGGGTGGAGCAGCAAGGAATAAGTCACCGTCATAGGCCAGCTTGAGGTCCTTCCACAGGTCCCGGTCCTGGAGTACTCCAACGAAATTGGCATCCGATAAGACGGTCTTGGATGGGGTTCCTGGCACAGAGTCCACAGCGTGGATTCGGGACAAGGCATCAGCTTTCCCATTGCGGGACCCTGGACGGTACGAGACAATGAAATTAAACTGGTTAAGGAACAGGCTCCACCGGGCTTGCCGTGGAGACAGGCACCTAGCAGATTTAAGGAATTCCAGGTTGCGATGGTCTGTGAGCACTACCACTTGTTGTGATGCTCCCTGCAAATGATGTCTCCATTCCTTAAACGCGGAAATAATGGCTAACAGTTCCTTATCTGCAACATCATAGTTCCTTTCTGCAGGGGACAACCGACGAGAAAAGAAAGCACACGGGTGTAGGAGTTCCTTGTCCCCAGTCCTTTGTGAAAGGATAGCCCCTAGTGCGTTATCGGAAGCATCGACTTCCACAATGAAAGGGAGTGCGGGATTCGGGTGTGTCAGTATGGGCGCCGAGGTAAAACAAACCTTGAGACGATCAAAAGCCCCTGGGCCTGCGTGGACCATACGAACCTCTGCCCCTTCTTGGTGAGCAAGGTGATAGGACGCACAATCTCCGAGAAGTTGCGAATGAAGCGTCTGTAAAAATTTGCGAAACCGACAAAGCGTTGTACCTCCTTGATGTTTCCTGGTACCGGCCAGTCTAGAATTGCCTGGATCTTGCTGGACTCCATGTTTAATCCCTGAGGAGAGATAACATACCCTAAGAAGTGGATCTGCGAGCGATGGAATTCACATTTCTCCAGCTTGATGTATAGGTGGTTATCTCTCAGACGGGTAAGTACGGCCTTTACGTGCTCCTGGTGTTCCTGTAGAGAATCAGAGAAAATTAAGATATCGTCCAGGTATATCACCATAAACTGATCCAATAGATCCCTGAATATATCATTGACCAGGTGTTGAAAAGCAGCGGGAGCGTTACAGAGCCCGAAAGGCATTACAAGGTATTCAAAATGGCCATAGCGACATCTGAATGCCGTCTTCCACTCGTCTCCGGGACGTATACGGAGCAGGTTGTATGCCCCCTGGAGATCTAATTTGGTGAAGATCTTGGCCTGCCATACTCTCTCCAACAGTTCGGGAATCAATGGTAGCGGATACCGGTTCCGGACGGTTATTTTGTTAAGCTCCCGGTAATCGATACACGGTCTTAGAGTCCCATCTTTCTTTTTCACAAAGAAGATGGGAGCCCCTGCGGGTGAGGATGAAGGTTGAATAAACCCCTTGGCTAAGCTTTCGTCAATATAGTCTTTCAAAGATTGTAACCCCGGAGCCGCTAACGGGTAGACAGGACCAAACGGGATCTCGGCCCCTGGAAGTAATTCTATGGGACAATCGTATGGTCTATGCGGGGGAAGCTGGTCTGCTTTTTTCTTGTCGCATATATCTGTAAACTCCTTATAGACTGGGGGGAGAACAGGTACCTGTATAGGGTCTTCCTCATTGTACGTTACCGGTACTGCTGGACTGATGGTCGGGCCGGCCTGGGGATGGAAAGATACTTCCTTTGTCTCCCAATTGATGGTTGGATTTTCAGACCGCAGCCAAGGGAGTCCTAAAATGACTGGAAAGTGAGGAGAAGAAATCAACATAAAAGTCAGTGTCGCCTGATGACCCGGTTTCATCACACAGTTAAGAGGTACCGTCTCCTGATCTACGGGCCTCGAAACTAATGGAGAACCGTCCACCGTTTCCATGGTTATCGGTGACACTCGTTGTTGTGTCTTGATACCGTGTCTCCTGGCAAAAGAAGAGTCCATGAAGTTGCCTCCCGCCCCGGAGTCTATCATGGCAGATGTCGGAATTGACTGTCCCTCCCACTGGATCTGAATTGGAAGAGAGCAATGGGTAGAATTGTCCTTAGGTACAGCTGACATTAGTACAGAAGGAAAAACCGCATCCAGGTGTATACTTGAGTCAGAGATCTCAGATTCGGGGTGTCGTGTTATCACCCTCGGTTACGGCTGCCAGAACCTTATTTGGACGTTTAGGGCATTTTGGGCAGTTAATCAAAAAATGATCAGATTGACCGCAATAAAAGCATAAACGCTCACGGAGCCGGTAGTCGCGACGTTCGTTGCTTTCCCGTCGTTGTACTGAGTCCACTTGCATGGGAATGTCCTCAGCCTCCCGTGGACTCCTAGTAGCGGGCTCTCTAGGAGGGAAAGCAGAATTAGTTATCCGGTTTGCAGCTGCCCATTTTTCCTGTCTACGTTCCGTCAATCGGGTATCAATGCGTACGCAGTGTTGAAGAAACAGTTCAAAGTCCTGGGGAGACTCGGCCCGAGCCAACTCGTCCTTAATGGCACCGGACAGTCCCTTTCTGAACACCGATAACAGCGCATTATTTCCCCAATCGACATCCACCACTAACCTTTTAAATTCAGTACCATATTCAATGACAGACCGCTTTCCTTGACGTAGGGAAAGCAGAGCCGTTTCTGCGGTAGTACGGCGATTTGGGTCATCAAACATTTGCGCCATTGCTGTTACAAAATTGTCCAGGTTGTTCAAACAGATGTCATGACTTTCAATCATGGGATTGACCCAAGCCAGTGCTCGTGATGTTAGCAACATGACTATACATAATACCTTCGACCGATCAGACCGGTAATAGTTAGCATGCACATCAAAAAACAGCATACATTGATTAATAAACCCACGGAACTGAGTACGGTCGCCACCGAAACGAAACGGGGGTAATTTAGGCATACTGGTGGCTGGTGTGGGTATTTTTCCCAGATCCTCCACTCTGGTTTGCACATCTCGGAGAGCCTGACCCACAGCCTGGTGATCATGGCCTAGCTGTCTCTCCATGTCCAGGACCTTATTTTGCACCGCCTCCATCTCCTGCTGCAAGGAGTTAACCATGGAGAAAAGCTTCTCCACCCGTGTCTCCGTCATTGCCCTAAGCAGACTCCTCTTTGTGGCTTGAGTATAATGTAATACTATTGTATAGGGTTTGAGGAGTCTGATCGCTTAAGGGCAATGAAGAGCAGAGACGGGTTCTTAGGTGCAAGGTATTTATATATACATAGCAAAACAATGTGAATGCAGTACACAGCAAAGCACACAACATAACACGACCCCAATATATATATATGTATCATAGAGCACAGTCCTTTAAGGAAACAGTCCGAAAAACCAGTAGTCCGAAGCAAGCAAATCCGGATGCATATAGGCCGTAGCACGGGTCCTGGTACTGGAACGACCGGAAGAGATAGTCCGTGGTAAAAGGTCCCCACACCCGGATGACCGGGTAACACGTTCAAACAAAGTTCCAAAGAGATAAAGAAACACAAGTTCCAAAAGCACACAGTACATAGGGTAATGACCGGGTAGTTGCTTACACACTTGAACGTCTGAGCCCGAAGGTAGAAGCAGCGGCACCAGAAGCACGATGCAGGAAGCTGTAAGGTGAACCGAGATCACACAGAGCTCCAGAGAAGTGAGTGAATCCAGGAGAACAGCTGAGCAAGAGCAAACCAGGAACCAGTATACTCAAGCAATGAATGCTCAGCTGAGCCAGGTCTTTATGTATGCGAGACAGGAAGAAGGGCAAAACAAAACAATGATCTCCATGCTGACTGAGGGCAAAATGGTCACACGGCAAGCCGGAAAACCTGGAATACTGACACCTGTGCTGCGGGTCCCCCTTGTCCTGGAGTCCTCCTGATTCTGCCCATATAAGTGAAGGCTCCGAGGATGGCGGGGAACGGAAGCCTCCTATGCGCCTGTGGAGCGGAGCGGCAGGAAACACGTCCTAGTCCTCCATCAGCAAGTCACGCCCCCAGACACAGTGCTTCTTTTTAATGCTGTGATATGTGGTCTGAGTTTCTTTTTCACAGCCTGTTAATCTCTCGTGCAGAGCTGCTTAAGGCCCCTTTCACATATGCATTTTTTTGAAAATGCGGCATATCCGGCAGATTTACTGCATCTGCCGCATCTTCCGCCCAACGGCCGCACTTGTGTTTTTGCCGCTTGCGGCAGATGTGGCACTTGCGGCCGCAAAAAAAAATGCGGTAAGCAGCAGTTTTTTTTTTTGCGGCCACATCTGCCGCAACCGGCAAAACGGCACTTGTCGCACCTGACAGCAAGCCCCATAGACAATGCATGGGGTTTGCTGAATTGGTGCCACAAGTGCTGCCATTAGGCAGCAGATGTGGTAAATCTGCCGGATCTGCCGTATTTTCAAAAAACCACCTATGTGAAAGCAGCCTTTGTCTTTTGCACGGGAGAAAGCAGCTGACGCAGCAAAAACACGCTTGTGTCCAGAACACACTCTACTCCTTCCCATACACTGCACATACCCTTAAAAAGCTGATAGTGCTTTAATTTAGCATTGAGCTAATATAGTTGAACAGGATACTACACACATGGTTTTACTTATGATATTTCATACATGTGGCATGGCTGATTCAATTTAGCTGTCTTAGGCTGCTTACACATTTGCGTTTGTGTCTGCATGCTGATGGCATGCAGACACAAACGCAGTGAAAAGCAGGGTCATTTTGATGTGTCCGCAGCGGAGAATGTCGGCCTGCTGACACATCACTATGGAGCCCGGGCAGCCAATCGGCGGTGTCCGGGGGCGGGCCGGAGGCGGAGATCAGCGGCGGAGATCTCCTCCTCCCGGCCGCTGGTAAGCTCCGGGACCTGTCAGCGGGGAAAACAGCTGATCTGACAGCTGTTTGAATCTCCCGCGCCGACACCGAGAGGAGAGATGTCGGCACGGGAAGATTCAAACAGCTGTCACATCAGTTGTTTCTCTCCGCCGACACCGCTAGGAGATTACCGGCGGCGGGGAGGAGGAGATCATCAGAGGCTCCAGCTGATCTCCCGGTGATCTCCTGTAACATCACCGGCGGCCACCGGGAGAGATTTCAATGGGTCCGCAGCGTTCTCCTGCGCTGTCAAGCGCAGAACACTGCGGACCCATTGACGCCAATGCATTCTTTTGTGTGCTTGGGGAAGCTTGCTGATTTTCCAAGGTCCCCGAGCACACAAAAAATGCAACATGCTGCGGACGGGGGACCCTGGAGGGAGCAGATGTCTTCTGCATCAGCACCCGAACGCAGCTAACGCTGGCAAACGCAGGCACTATGCGTTCCTATGTTAAACATAGGAACGCAGTGTGCATGCGCTTGACTGCGTATGGGAACGCAGCATACGCTGCGTTCACATACGCAAATGTAAAGGCAGCCTTACTTATCTTTCTAGTTGTGTATTTTAAGCAATGTGCACAAAGTGCCTTTTTTGGAGTAGATTTGTCACAAATCTGCATGGCTATCCTGATGCCAGCAAATTCTGTGAGAATTCTGAAGTGTTTTTCACACGTTGCTTATTTTTTCCTTGCAGACAAAATCTGCAACATGTCAATTATTGATGCAAATTTGCCTGAGTTTTTCAGCCCTTCAAGCCATTGAATTTATTAAGAAAAACACATGGCACAAATCTGCATAGCATTTTTGGTACATTTTTTACCAGGGGATGCAGATTTGCTGCAGAAAATTTTGCAGCAAATACTTGGCATGCACACATAGCTTAAAGAGTGTAAAACCGTAATATAATAAACCCAATTTTATTTTTTTTTAATAAAAATTAAATGATTTGCATTCAAAACAGTTCACTGATTTTAAGGCAGCCTAACCAGAAGTACTGCATGTCTGCGGTTGGTACATCACTTTCCCTCCACACTGAACATCATATTTCTTTTCTTAACAGTGAGATCTCACACATTATCATTACATACTCCTGCTTAGGGCAATGAGATCAAGTTCGGTTCCAGGAAAGAGGGCTTAGGGTATATGTTTGCAGGGTTTTATGGTGCAATATTCTCTAGTCCCATTCTACGGCAGCATAGAAGGAGGTTGCCTCTCCACGCCCTAATTAGGGACAGGAAGCACAAAGAGGCTAAAAAGCCCCTCCAACCTCCTACTAACGAGTATCTTTCCTGTCCCCATGGGGCATGGAGAGGTTTTCTTCCTATGCTGCGTGACCGGCGACTGTGGCATACCTTTTCATTTTTTCTAGCCAGGCAGTGTTGGACGTGGGCTCCGCTCTCCTCCGTTCTGCCCCTGCTTCCCTGCGGGGTGTCAGGACCATCCCTGGCTCTCCGATGTCTCCTTGTGGGGCAATGTGGATCAGGGATCCCTGGCTTCTTCTCCCTCACACACTATTTAGTGTGACTCTGAAGTGACGTCATCAGCTGAACATCTGGGTCTTATGTTCCACTGTGGAACGCATTGACCTCAAGAAACTTCCAGTGGGCTCCTGCAGCGACCATTACCAGGCTCTCTCAGTTTGTTGTGGCTCTCACAACCACCACAGGTGAGTCACACCGATTGGGGGGACTGGACTATTTATTAAGACGATAACGCCCTATGTGCGCTCCCTATTTATCCTTTTTTATACTGTGGAACGCATGCACATCCGAGTTACGGCCTCCGGGTCCCGGCTACGAACAGCGTACAGGACACGCTCATTTGGCATGGAATGGCCTATTTGGGACCCTGAGAGGGCAACACACCTTGTGCTGAGGGCACAGCTTACATGGATATAAGCCTGCCCAGAGGAAACCACTGAGGTTAGCTTATTCCTACTGTGAGGATAGATAGTGTCTCTCCCTGCCCTTCTTTTGCAGAGCCGATCGCGGCCCCAGCCACAGTGAGTCTGTGGGGTGGGTCCTTAAAATCTGACATGTTGACAGATTTTTATAGTAGCTTGTTCTATTTTTCCATAGGGAAACACGTCTGCTGCTTAAAAGCTTACAGGGAAATCCCCCAAATGTCCCATATGTAGCAAAAAGCTTTCCCCAATTTGGGATAAGAATCTCTGTCAGGGGTGCACAGATAAACTTATCAGAGCCTAACACCCATCTCTGTTGGATGAATTGCGTTCCATGGTGAAGGAGATCCAGTCCTCCTAAGTTTCCTTGACACCTGCCACTCGTGTGCCTAGTCTGCCTTCTCCTAAGAAAAGGAAGCTCCAATTAGACACTTCAGACTCTGGGTCTGAAGAAATTCATTATTCAGATTCTGACAAAATGGCAATTCATCTTCCAGGAGGGCTGATATTAAGACTTTCCTATTTTCTTCAGAGGATATGGGCGAGCTCATTAGTGCTGTTCATAGCACAATGGACCTGGAAGAGGAACAAGTCCTCCATATTGTCCAGGATATGTTTGCAGGGCTAAAGTCAGAAAAGCAAGGTGATTTCCCAGTCCAGGCAATACAGAGCCTCATTTCACAGGAATGAGAATTCCTGGAAAAGAGACAAGATTCTGGCAATGTTTTTGAGTTGGAGACGGCAGGAGGTGGCAAGGGGTTTGGATTTGCGGTTTGAAGGACAATGCGGAGTCAAGTGTTACTCCAAGGCAGCGGACAATCAGGTACAGGGCAAAGTGTGATGTCATTTATTGTGATAGATAAGTCTGACAAGGAAGGTGTGTGAGATGGAGGAAAGAGGATGAGTTCAGTTATGTCTACATTGAGTTTTAGGAAGCTGGAGGAGAAGGAGGATATGGCTGATAGACACTCCGGGATTCTGGACAGCAGAGAGGTGACATCTGGGCCAGAGAGGTAGATCTGAGTGTCATCAGCGTACAGGTGATACTGGAAGCCATGGGACTTTGAGTTGTCCGAGAGCAAGAGTATATATGGAGAAAAGGAGTGGCCCCAGAACAGAGCCTTGAGGGACCCCAACAGAGAGGGGATGGGGTGAGGAGGTTGTGTGGGAGTGGGAGACACTAAATGTGCGGTTGGAAAGATAGGAGGAGATCCAGGAGAGGGCAATGTCAGTGATACCAATGGAAGAAAGGATCTGTAAAAAGAGGTAGTGGTCGACTGTGTCAAATGCAGAGGGCAGATCTAAAAGGAGGAGGACGGAGAACTGTCTGTTAGCTTTGGTCGTGAGCAAGTTGTAGAGTGGTGAGGGTGGAAGCCGGATTGAAGGTCGTCGAAGAGAGAGTTGGATGAGAGGTTGGATGAGAGTACAGTGTGGACATGCTTTTCGAGAAGTTTGGAAGCGAACGGGAGCAGAGATATGGGCAGGTAGCTGGATGTAGAAGCGGGGTCAAGGGATGGCTTCTTTAAGATAGGTGTAATTGTTGCATGTTTGAAAGCAAAAGGAAAGGTACCAGAAGTTAGTGATAGGTTGAAGAGGTGGGTTAGGGCTGGGATAAGTGTTGTGGTGAGGTTGGGAAGGTGGTGGGATGGGATAGGGTCCAGTGCACAAGTGGTGAGGTGCGATCTGGAGAGGAGGTGTGCAAGATCTCCTTCAGTGATTTTTGGGAGGAGGGTTAATGAGGGAGAGGATTGATCCGGTATACATGGGGGTTGCGGTGGTTGGGTAGCAAAGACTTGTCTGATCTGGTCGATCTTGTTGGAGAAGTATGTTGCAAAGTCTTCTGCAGAGATACGAGAAGTAGGAGGGGGCCGTGGGGGGCGGAGGATGGAGTTAAGTGTGTTGAATAACTGCCTGGAGTTGTGGGACAAAGAGGATATGAGGGTAATGAAGTAGTTCTGTTTAGTGGTGGTGAGTGCTGACTTGAATGTGATAATTGCATGTTTGAATGCTGTGCAGTCTTCTTGTGAGTGTGTTTTCTTCCAGCCCCGCTTTGCAACCCTAGCCGCTTGCCGCAGATTTTTAGTGGAGTTTGTGTGCCATGGTTGTCTGTTGATTTGTCGTGTTTTGCCATGAGTGAGAGGGGCAACTGCATCAATAGCTGATGTGAGTGTTGAGTTATAGAAAGCTGTGGCATTATCTGTGTCATGGAGTGAGGATATGGATGATAGTGGTAAAATGGTGTTTGAGAGTGTGTGAGTGTCAAGATGTGTGAGATTTCTGCGAGGGTGTGGGAGTTGGGGGACATGGGTGGCAGATGAGGAGGACGAGGATTAGAAGGTAAGTAGATGGTGGTCAGAGAGGGGAGGTTGTGGGTTTAGTTAGGGAGCAGAGGCGGGTGAAGATGAGGTCTAGTGTGTGTCCATCTGTGTGGGTGGCTGTGGAGGACCATTGAAAGAGGCCAAAGGATGAGGCAAGTCACAGAAGTTTGGAGGCTGTTGACTGGTGGGTGTCAATGGGGATGTTGAAGTCACCCATTATGATGGTGGGGATGTCAGCAGATAGAAAGTATAGGAGCCAGATGGAGAATTGGTCAAAGAAAGTAGTGGTGGAACCTGGTGGTCGATAAATAATGGCCACTTGTAGGTTGGAAGGAGAATATATACGAACAGAGTGCACTTCAAAAGATGAGGGGATAAGGGAGAGAGGAGGAGGAATTGGGTTGAAGATGCAGTTGCTAGAGAGGAGAAGACCCACTCCTCCCCCGTGTTATCTTGGGTACCAATGTTGTTAGCATTTGTATGGAGGAGGTTTTGTCTTTGCTTCAACAGATTGCTGAAACTGACACGCCTGGTCAGAGGAAGATTATCCAACATGAGATCAGAGCCATCTTACACCAACAACAGGTAACAAGTACAGGTGGTCAAATTGGTACAGCACGGGTGACAGACCCAATACCTATTGTGATACCCCTAATGAGTGAAATGATGGTATGGTGTTGAGCAGCTATAGGTCTGAGAGGGCAGGACTATCAAGCGTTAGTGGAGCCCGTGAGCACAGAGCACAGACCTACACTGTTGACAGCCAGGGGGGTGGCTAATGTACACAAAGGGAGAGTGCCAGTTCACATCTTACATTGTGTCAGCGAAGAGGTTAAACTACCCAGGTATACCACTGTTGCCAAATTATACACAGTTAGTAACAATGAGATACAAGCAGTGCAACCCGAACCCACGAGGAAGGGGCAAAAACTGATCAAACAATTGGGCCGCTGGAGGACTGGTGCCAGCAGCTCCATGTCGGAACTGACACCACTCCTGTGTATGAAAAGCAAGGTGTGTACCGGGTAGCCCAAGAATTTGAACAAGTTTTCAGTAAGCATCCACTTGATTTTGGTAGGATAAAAGGGGTTCAACACCACATCCCCACAGGTACACATCCTCCAATCAAAGAGCGGTATAGGCCAATTCCACCTGCACATTATCAAAAAGCCAAAGAAATATTACAGGACATGAAAGACACAGGGGTTATACGAGATAGCTGTAGTCCCTGGGCAGCACCGTTAGTCCTAGTTAGGAAAAAGGATGGCAGTATGAGGATGTGTGTAGATTATAGGCAAATAAACCGCATAACACACAAAGATGCTTACCCGTTGCCATGTATAGAAGAATTTTTAGCTGCGTTGAAGTCTGCCAATTACTTCTCCACCTTTGATTCACTAGTGGGTATTGGTAGGTGTCCGTAGCCGAAGAGGATCGAGAGAAGACTACATTCGCAACACCTATGGGCCTATGTGAGTTCAACAGCATGCCCTTCGACTATGTAATGCACCCGGAACCTTCCAGAGGTTGATGGAGAGTTGTCTGGGGCATAAGAACTTCGAGACGGTACTGCTCTTTCTGGATGACGTGATCGTGTATTCCAAGACCTACGAGGAACATGTCGCCCATCTAGGAGAGGTGTTTGAAGCTCTGGCTAAATACGGGATGAAGCTGAAACCATCAAAATGCCACCTTTTAAAGCCAAGAGTGCAGTACCTGGGACACATAGTCAGTGCTGAAGGTGTGGCCCCTCATCCAGACAAGGTGACAGCAATCAAGGAATGGCCAGAACCCAAAACAATCAAGGAGGTACGTCAATTCCTGGGTTTGGTGGGCTACTACCGTAGGTTCATCAAGGAGTACACCAAGAAGGCTGCTTCTCTGCAAGATCTACTAGTAGGCCAACCCATGAAGGGTAAGCCAAAGGATTCTCTGTGGAGATGGAGTAAAGAACAAGAGGAATCGTTCCAGACGATGAAAGAAGCCCTGACAGGAGAAGAGATCCTAGCTTACCCGGACTACAGCCTGCCATTCCTGCTGTATACAGACGCCAGCAATGTGGGACTTGGAGCCGTCCTTTCCCAAAAGCAAGACGGGAAAGGGAGGGTAATCACCTACGCAAGCCGAAAGCTGTGACCCACAGAGAGGAATCCAGAAAACTACAGTTCCTTTAAGCTGGAGTTCCTAGCCTTGGTCTGGGCCATCACCGAGAGGTTTAAACACTACCTAGCCTCTCGCAAATGTACCGCCTACGCGGATAACAATCCGCTCACCCACCTGGAAACTGTAGAGTTTGGAGCCATGGAGCAGAGATGGATGGCCAGACATTCCAACTATAAATTAACCATCAAGTACTGGGCTGTGCATCAAAACGGAAATGCGGATGCCTTATCCAGGATGCCTCATTTGTCTGAAGGAGATGTAGATGAAGATGAGCTGGAAAAAGTGGAGTTACCTGCTTTCCATCATGTAAGAGAAACCCATGCCAGCAGACCCATCGAAACCTCTTTACTGAAGCAGTGAACCTGTTACCTCACTTCGACTGGGAGAATGTGCAGAACAAAGAGCCGGCTGTCGGTCTAATTGAACAACTGATAGCACAAGAGTCAGCAAAGCTGCCTGCAAACCCTCCATCAAATGCCAAACATCTGTGGAATGAACGAGGTAAACTGTTCCAGTACCAAAATAAGTTATATCGGCGGTACATAAATTCAAGAACCCATGAACATGCGTGGCAAGTTGTTGTGCCAAAATCAGAGGTTCCCATGATCCTAGATGCCTACCATAACAGAACTGGTCATTTCGAGTGGAAGAAGCTTGAACTGCTGCTCAAAGGTAGATTTTTCTGGCCAGGTATGAGATCATTCATAGAGAAGTGGTGTAGAAAGTGTCAAGCCTGTACCCTGAGAAGGAGAGATGTGCAGAGTCAGAAAGCTCCACTTATTCCTATCGTAAAAACGCAACCATTGGAATTAGTCGCCTTGGACCATGTGAAACTAACTCCAAGTAGATCCGGCTATACATACGCCTTGACAATGGTGGACCATTACTCAAGATTTTTAATGGTAGCCCCTGTAAAAGACTTGACAGCTGCAACTGCTGTGAAAACCTTCCAAAAAGTCTTCTGCAGACCGTTAGAATACCCAGGGCGTATTCTCACAGATCAAGGACCAGGATTCGAAGCAGAGATTTTTCAAGAGTTTTGCAAGATGTATGGGTGCAAAAAGTTCAGAACGACCCTGTATCATCCTCAAACTAATGGACTCTGTGAAAAAATTAATAACATCGTAATTGACATGCTGAAAATTCTCCCAATGGAAGAAAGGAACCAGTGGCCTGAAAGACTCACTGATTTAATCGACATGTACAACCACATTCCAGTGAGTTTCACCAATTGTACACCAGCATATCTGATGAGGGCTCGTACAGGAAAATTACCCGTGCACTTAGAACTCGGTGTAGTAGATCCTGAAGCAGAACAGACCATCTCAAGTTGAAAAGTCCATCAACAACAACAGTATGCTAAAGTCCAACAAAGTGTCGAAAGTAACCTGGAGAAGTCCCGTGCAAAACAAGAAAGGGATTATAATAAGTTTGCTCCATCAGAAGTCATACCACCTGGAAGTTTGGTCTTAAGAAGAAAAAGAACCCGCAATAAGTTGGATGATAAATGGGAAAATGAACCCTATGTCCTATTATACTATGTCCATGACAACAACAAGATCTGTATCGTCAGTAAAGATGGTGGAAAAACCAGACAAACAGTATCCAGAGATCATCTTAAGAGGTGTCCTCCAAATTGGGAAAATCAAGAAAATTACCATCAACCCATTCAAGAGATCGAACCAGTTCCAGACATATCCTTAAATCCAAATCCAATCTCAGAACCAAAGAAAAATCTGATCCAAACAGACCTAGAAGAATTTCCTTAAGATTGGCCTCAAATAGATGGAGCCATCATAATTCCTGTAATAAACTTCTACCAACCCCAAGAAGAGATTCCCATAAATCAGGAAGAAATACCCGTTGCAAGAGAATCTGAGAATGCTGCAATCGGTACACCTGCTAACCCCAGTAGTGAGACTAAGGCAATGCAGAAGCTCACCTGAACCACCTAGCCCATGCTCAACACCACTAGACACTTCACCTGAGACAGTGACACCTGTAGTGCGGAAATCACATAGGAGCACACGAGGTCAGCCCCCGTCTAGGTTTGGAGAGTGGGTATAGAACACACTTGAAACCATGTAAATAAGAGATAAAATGTAAATAGTAGTGTACAGAAGGGTGGAGGAACTGGGCCCAGTTAGGAATAGAAAGTTCCTGGGGCATGGAGGGACCAGGTCTCCTAAGCCAAGACACCCATAGGGACCCCTGTTTGCTTTTAAAAATGTGAACTTTTGAAAAGACTTTTTCCCCTTTGTTATGCGGAGCGTACAGAGACATTGCTGTTAGGACTCTATTGAACTTTGCCCTTTGAACTCCTTTAAAATCCCAATGGACTATGGTTAATGGACTAACGTAGCTACAAACTTTAAAAAGCCTGCGTTGGATAGACTAGGGTATGGACTTTCCAGTTTTTCCATTTTTTCTATTTTTCAATATTTTTTAGTGTCTGTTTGTAATTTTTCATTTTTCAAACTATGTAAATATGTTGTTATTGTCGTTCTTATATCCTGTTAAACACAACAATTGCTCAGTCCTGGAGTACTGATGTTACCTAGGGGGGTGTGTGGTGCCCTGCCAACGCAGGTAACCACATATATCTCTACTGCACAGATGGGTTTCCACAGCAGGTACCACTACAAACAACACTTTCCACCTCGGCACAGTAGGGGGAGCTCAACCTGCTGCACTTAGGCAGGATCCCCTATAAATACTGCCACTGGGGGCGGAGTTAGTCAGAGTGTGGCAGACGCTAGAAGAGCTGCAGGAAAGTTCTGGTGCTGGTGCCACGAGTAAGCACAGGCCAGAGACCCAGATTAACCCTTCAGTGTCCCACCAGTCTAAGTGGGACTGAAGGCAAGGAGTTTACAAGCAGAAGCAAGGAACATGTTGCTCTCACAGTGAGTTCGTAACACAGAGGGAAAGAGAAGCCGGATATTGGGGATCCGCACCAGGAAAGTCCCACAGGAAACCCCTGGGCACCGTGGAAACTATAGCTACCCGGTCTCCTGAGAGAGTCATGGAAAGGGAGCCAGGTGCAGTGGCCACTGCAAAAACCAGAGAAGGACGTCCCGGAGACCGCACAGGAGGGAAGGAGACACAGACCTAAGAAGAGAGTGGAGGCAAATCAGGATTCAGCAGACTGTGCTTCAGTGAATACACAGGGAAGGAGGCCTTGCTGTGGGAGTCCACTGTGCAGCCCGGTTACCCATCAGTGCTCAGGACAATTTACCTACATTCCATCAGTAAAAGGTAAAGAGACTTTGTGTGTGCGTGCATCCTTTCCTATTTCTCACCGTGCCCTCAATAGACTTTTCATACCCCCACTCACCACCTCAGCTCTGCTATAACCTGTTCACCTCACTAAGCTGCCCCGGGGGTCCCGGTCCCGCCTGCGGGGACCATACCATCACGGCCGCAATTCCACCGACCTCCGGAGAACTGTGGCGGCATTGGTGATCTCTCACCAGACACAGAAGGTGGCGTCACGAAGACAAACTTTGTACATAATCCCCTGTAAATAATTCCCCCCTTTTTAGTTGACCGCCAGGGCCACAGCCTCGGGCAGCCACCCGTGACATCCCGGACCGAAACCGAGCCCGAGCACTGAGTACCCTGCCCTGGGGCGAGTCACCCATCCATCCTCGGCACCGGAAATTCCTGATATTCGCAGTGCTTCACAACAAACAGGTCTATCACTATCAGTTCAACGTGCTCCCCTTCAGCATCTCCTCAATGTCAAGGGTGTTTTCCAAAACTATGTCCGAGGTAGTTGCCTTCTTAAGAACACAAGGCATTTGTATCGTACAATACTTGGACGATCTCCTTCTCATCACTTCTTCAGCCCGAACCCTCAGGAGTCATTTAGAAATATTGCTAGACATGCTTCAGTGTTAGAGTTGGATCCCAAATATAAAGAAGTCGCAACTCCAACCCTCCACGACAAGGAGGCTCCTGCGGGTAATGCTGGATTCAGACAAACAGATGTAATTTCACCCAGAAGATCACCAACTGATGCTGATCTCCAAAATATCAACTCTGAAGACTCAGAGGGCAGCTATGCCCGCCCTGGGATCCATGACATCCTGCATACTATCAGTGTTGTGGGCCCAAGCCCACTCCTGCAGTTTACAGAATCACATACTGACAAACTGGAACACGAACATTACATCCCTGAACAGAAGATTTTGCCTATCGCTTTGGGTATTAACTTCCTTCCTGTGGTGGTTAAACCCCAGAAATCTCAACAGGGGAGTTGTTTGGTCCCAGACTCCCCTTGTCGCTCTAACAACAGATGCCTGCAAGAGGGGCTGGGGAGCTATAGTGTCTCATAACCCGTTCCAGGGTCTCTGGAGTCCGGCAGTCAGCTCCCAATCATCCAACTACAGGGAGTTGAAAGCGGTAGAGGAAGCTCTTCTTGCAGCACGCTGCCTAGTTGTGGGCAAACACGTTCTCGTCTACTCAGACAAACGTAACTACAATGGAAAATCTCCGCCATCAAGGGAGCACGGGATTCGACAACCTAAAATCAGATCTTTCATTGTGCCAAACAGTCCCTTCTATCCCTGTCAGCAGTCCACTTAAAGGGATCCTCCAACCTTCAGGCGGACTTCTTGAGTCGTGAGGATCTACACCCAGGTGAGTGGAGCCTGAACATGGCGGTGTTCTGTGCGTTGGTAGCTAGATGGGGTCCTCCAGAGATTGACCTCTCTGCTTTAAACCAAAACAGAAAAGTCAGAACATTTTTCTCCCTGAATCAAAGGAATGAATTCATAAGGGCGGACGCATTCTCCCAACCTTGGAGATTTCGCCTGGCCTATGCATTTTTCTCTATTCCTCTGCTGGCAAAGACATTTAAAAAGATCAGAGAAGGAGTTCCAACTATCTTAGTTGTTCCAATGTGGCCAAAGCAGAGTTGGTACAATCTAATAATAGACCTCAAGGTGAAGGGTCCAGTCCCACTGTCCCCAGACTTGGATCTACTCTCTCAGGGTCTTCTGTTTCATCTGGATCGGCAGAGGCTAAAATTAGCTGCTTGGCTTCTGAAGCTCAGGTATTAAGGGCACAAGGCCTTTCAGAAAAATTAATCTCTACCTTGAAAAATGTAGGAAACCTGTTACCAACTCAATCTACATTAAAATCTGGAAGAAATTCTCCTGGTGCAGCCCCAACTTGCCAGATCCATTTTAACCTAATATATCTCAAATTCTGGACTTCCTACAGAAGGGGCAGGACTTGGGCCTCAGACCTAGTACCTTAAAGGTCCAGGTATAGGCCCTTAGTTTGGTTTTTGATCAAGACCTGGCCAACCACCGCTGGATCAAAAGATTTATGGTATTGGCTAATTAGCTTTGTCCTAGACGTCAGGTTGTTACACCTTCCTGGGACCTGAATGTGGTCCTTACTGGATTGTCACGTTCTTCCTATCATATTGCAGTTTTCGTTCTCTCTCTCACATGATGGCCTTCCTTGTCGCTATCATGACCACTAGAAGAATGAGAAAGCTGCAAGCCATGTCAATAAAAGATCCTTATCTGACAGTTTATGATGATAGCATAGTTCTTCATCTAGATCCTTCATTTCTTCTGAACGTAGTTTCCGACTTTCATCATTCTCAAAGTATTGTTCTTCCTTCCGTCAAAATCTGAAAAATTCAAAGGAAGAAAGAATTTCATTCTCTAGATATCCACAGGATAGTGTTGCACTACCTACATCAGACTGCACCTTGGAGTATTGATCACAATCTGTTCGTCCTACCATTTGGACGTAACAAGGGCGGAAAAGTAGCAAAAAGCACGATCGCTAATTGGATCAAGAAAGCCATTACTGAAGCGTACCTCTGTCAGGGCCTAACGCTCCCATCCGGGTTCACGGCTCATTCAACCAGATCCACTTTGGTCTCCTGGGTTGGAGCGAGCAGGGGCTTCAACTGAGCTGATCTGCATTGGCAGCTATGTGGTCGTCTCTTCATACTTTTACCAAACACTATAGATTAGATCTAGTGTCCAGCAGGGATTCAGCTTTTGGCAGAAAAGTGCTGCAGGCTGTAATCCATCCCCCTAACTGCATAATTTGTTGGCATTCCTCCTATGCTGTTGTAGAAGGTGACTAGAGAAAAAAGAATTAATTTGGTTTCTAGCAACCTTCCACGACAGCACTTATTTACCTCCCCTACGTTCCTTGATATTTCCTGGAATTGTTAAAGGGTCAGGTCATTTTTCAGTATGATACTAATATTGCCCTTGAATATGTAAAATCATTATCGTACCGTTTGTACCGTTTGTAGTTTCCATGTTATCAGCATTGTCAGACCCTGCAGTGAGCTCCTGGATTAGTCCTCTCCATTATAAGTACCGTATATACTCGTGTATAAGCCGACCCGTGTATAAGCCGACCCCCCTACTTTTGCCCCCAAAACCTGGGAAAACCTATTGACTCGTGTATAAGCCGAGGGTGGACTCCAGCACAGGTATACAGCCCCAGCAGTGTGGTATACAGCCCCCCCAATGGTAGTATACAGCAGCCTCCCCAGTGGTAGTATACAGCAGCAGCCCCAGTGTTATATACAGCAGCAGCTCCAGTAGTTAGTATACAGCAGCCCCAGAGGTATATACAGCCCCAGTGGTAGTATACAGCATCCCCAGAGGTATATACAGCCCCGGTGGTAGTATACAGCATCCCCAGAGGTAGTATACAGCAGCCCCAGAGGTAGTATACAGCAGCCCCAAAGGTATATACAGCAGCCCCAGTGGTAGTATACAGCAGCCCCAGAGGTAGTATACAGCAGCCCCAGTGGTAGTATACAGCAGCCCCAGTGGTAGTATACAGCAGCCCCAGAGGTAGTATACAGCAGCCTCAGAGGTATATACAGCCCCATTGGTAGTATACAGCAGCCCCAGAGGTATATACAGCCCCAGTGGTAGCATCCAGCAGCCCCAGAGGTATATACAGCCCCAGTGGTAGTATCCAGCAGCCCCAGAGGTATATACAGCCCCAGTGGTAGTATACAGCAGCCCCAGAAGTATATACAGCCCCAGTGGTAGTATACAGCAGCCCCAGAGGTATATACAGCAGCCCCAGTGGTAGTATACAGCAGCCTCCCCAGTGGTAGTATACAGCAGCCTCCCCAGTGGTAGTATACAGCAGTCTCCCCCTGTGGTAGTATACAGCAGTCTCCCCCAGTAGTAGTATACAGCAGTCTCCCCCAGTAGTAGTATACAGCAGTCTCCCCCTGTGGTAGTATACAGCAGTCTCCCCCTGTGGTAGTATACAGCAGTCTCCCCCTGTGGTAGTATACAGCAGCCTCCCCCTGTGGTAGTATACAGCCGCCACAGAGGTATATACAGCAGCCCCAGTAGTAGTATACAGCAGCCTCCCCAGTGGTAGTATACAGCAGCCTCCCCAGTGGTAGTATACAGCAGTCTCCCTTTGTGGTAGTGTACAGCAGCCTCCCCCTGTGGAAGTATACAGCAGCCTCCCCCTGTGGTAGTATACAGCAGCCACAGAGGTATATACAGCAGCCCCTCCCCTGTGGTAGTATACAGCAGCCCCCCCTGTGGGTATACAGCAGTGCCTCCCCATGTGGTATATACTGCAGCCCCTCCCCTGTGGTAGTATACAGCAGTGCCTCCCCCTGTGGTATATACAGCAGCCCCTCCCCTGTGGGTATACAGCAGTCCCCCCCTGTGGTATATACAGCAGCCCCTCCCCTGTGGTAGTATACAGCAGTGCCTCCCCCTGTGGTAGTATACAGCAGCCCCCCCGTAGTATATACAGCAGCCCCCCCCCTGTGAGAATACAGCAGCCCCCCCGTGGTAGTATACAGCAGCCCCCCCGTAGTATATACAGCAGCCCCCCGTGGTAGTATACAGCAGCCCCCCTGTGGGTATATAGAGCCCCCCCGTAGTATATACAGCAGCCCCCCCCCTGTGAGAATACAGCAGCCCCCCCGTGGTAGTATACAGCAGCCCCCCGTAGTATATACAGCAGCCCCCCGTGGTAGTATACAGCAGCCCCCCTGTGGGTATATAGAGCCCCCCCGTAGTATATACAGCAGCCCCCCCCCCTGTGAGAATACAGCAGCCCCCCCGTGGTAGTATACAGCAGCCCCCCGTAGTATATACAGCAGCCCCCCGTGGTAGTATACAGCAGCCCCCCCGTGGTAGTATACAGCAGCCCCCCTGTGGGTATATAGAGCCCCCCCCCGTTGCTGCCGCACACCTGTAAAAAGAAGATCTTTCATACTTATCCTCCTGCTGTCACGCGATCATCCTCCGCTCTCCTTCTTGCTTGCACCCGGGCCCCGGCGTCCATCCATATGACCGCGCACAAATAATGACGTCACTATTTGTGCGCGGTCACGTGGATGGACGCCGGGTGCAAGCAAGAAGAGCGGAGGATGATCGCGTGACAGCAGGAGGATAAGTATGAAAGATCTTCTTTTTACAGGTGTGCGGCAGCAACGGGGGGGGCTCTATATACCCACAGGGGGGCTGCTGTATACTACCACGGGGGGCTGCTGTATATACTACGGGGCGGCTGCTGTATACTACCACGGGGGATCTGCTGTATTCTCACAGGGGGGGGCTGCTGTATATACTACGGGGGGGCTGCTGTATGCTACCACGGGGGGGCTGCTGTATACTACCACAGGGGGGCGGGAGAGCACTGACAGTGCTATGTAATATGCACGGCTCCCCCTGCCGCTGATGGACAGGGGGATGCAGTGCATATTGCATTGCACTAATGAGCGGCCCCACGTGACCGGCCGCTCACTATACAGCCTCCCCCTGCCTCCTCCATCCCCCGGACACCGGCCCCACACAGTCAGCCGTCACTGACTCGTGTATAAGCCGAGGGGGGCACTTTTCAGCACAATTTCTGTGCTGAAAAACTCGGCTTATACACGAGTATATACGGTAAACAGGAATAGTCCAGTCCTGTATAAACAGTCATTTAATTATGCACGCCCTCTCAGCAGCTCTCTCATCCCTTCTCTCTTTGCAAACAGTGCAGTGTCAGGTTTCACTTACAAGGAGATCTGTTCTGTTAAGAACACCATGGAGGAAGAGAGCTATTACAGATCTGCCTTATCTAGACTCCATTTGTTTCTATAATTCCAGTGCTGTGCAAATTAATTGGGACAAAGCAAGTTTTCCTTGCATTAATTTTACTATTTCTGATAAGTGTTTAATCAGTTCTTGGTGTCGTTTTCCTTTTTCTTCCACATTTCCCTTTTCGTTTTGGAGAAAACTATCCAGTTTCATTGTGTGTGCGAATTATTCGTGAAACGGTAGATTTTCCAATACCAACGGTGGAAGCGATTTTTCTTACAGTCAGACTTGTATGTTCATTAAGAGTAATAATTCTGGACCTTTTCCGTGGAGTTAGGGGCCTTTCACACTTGCGTTTTTTTCCTGGTTTGGAAGATCAGGAAAAAACCTGATTCTTAAAGGATTAATTTTTTTTGCCCATTCTCTTTAATGATTTCAGGAGAAAACATGAAGCAACAAGATTCTACCTGACCAAATTAAAGTGAATGGGCAAAATACAGTAAGAATGGTTTTTTTCCTGATCTTCCAAATCAGGAAAAAACGGCAAGTGTTAAAGGCCCCTAACATCCATTTCTACAGGCACAAATCGCACTGAGCGAAAAAGTACACTAAACCACTACTCACAGAAACAAACTCTCAACTGAAGCTGAGGGGGCAGCTAGCTGTTATTTTCTGACAAAAACCAGTAAAACCACATTTTGTTACTCAAGGTTGTAAACTCACACCTGTTCAAAGCAGTTAAAACTGGTTTGAATCACTGACTGGTAACCAACTTACGATTTTACTTTAAAAAAAAAAAATGCTTTCTCCCAATTAATTTGCACAGCTCTGTAGATATCCTTGCTGCAAACACAGAGAGCAGAGATGAGAAAACAGCTCCCCCCCCCTTCAGTGATCTCCTGTGCTGTGATGTGGTGTAAGTATGTGACATGCTCATGAATAGGGAGTGGACAACAGAGAACTAAATGGATCATTCACTGTGAGTGACAGATGGAATGAATCTCTTTATTTGAAGTTTACAGAAGATAGCAGGGAAGTATAAATCAAAGAAATACATAGAGCGAGGAATTAGAAAATGATAGCAGTTACATATGAATTTTTGACCTGACCGTTTTCCTTTAAGGTAACCGGTGCTATGGGTTGAGAGAGCAAGAGAGAGACAGGACACATCCGTAACCGCACGCACTGGGACGCCAGCCTAGGCAACGCATGGAAACGCCAGTGTGAAACCGGCTTTACACAGTTTTTCCTGCAGTCACCAGTTTTTGGTGCAGGAAAATACACTGCAAAAACGCCTTCTGTAATGATAGGCTTAGGGTTTGCTTATTGAGTCGTTGAAGCAAAAGTAGAGGAGATGTTCCAGTAGCTACTCTTCATGAATGCTGCTATGTAACAGTCTCACATATTGGATTAGCATGTTGTGACAAACGTATGTCTGTACTGCTGTTCCTGTGTCATTATTCTACTTATCAGTATCCCCAGAGAGCAGATTCTGCTGCCTATCCTCATCCTGTTCCTCAGTTGATTAAGTGACTCTTGCATGCCTTGTAGCACGTTAATTGTGTGTTATAGGCACTTTCCCTGGTTTGTCCAGCTTTGTGAGAAAAAGCCATGGTTAAATACGCAATACTGTGCTCTAAAACCTAAGTCAATATTTTTTTTGTGTAATCTAAGGGTACCGTCACACACAGAGATATATTGCTTGCAACTCACTGGTTGCAGTGAAATCATGGACACATTGTTCTATCTTGTGGCTGTGTACAAATGGAACAATGTGTCCATGATTTCACTGCAACCAGTGAGTTGCAAGCAATATATCTCTGTGTGTGACGGTACTCTTAGACGCTACAGTCCAAAATGCACCAGATTTAAGCACGATATAAGCCACTGTGATAATGTACCACATTTTAATGTTGTAGTCACATTGTGAACACTGTCACAATTCCCTCAGCATGTCCATTGCAAATGTTTGGAGACATGATTGCATTTATGCAGTTTGCATAATTAAAAAAGCAGGGTGAGACTAGTCGGCATGTTACCACAATGTGAAAATTGTCCTGCATAGATCCCCCTAAGAGACAGAGGGAATAAAAAGAAAAAGTGTGGCCCTGTCTAAGCACAGCAGTAAGAATTCAGACACAAGTGTATTGAGAAAACAATCTCACCTTGCTGAAGTGCTTGACAAGCATATCATGCAGAATATCTCAGTCCTGATGCTGGAGGAACAGATCCGCTGGTCCGACCTGGGGAAAGGATCAGAGTGGTGTGCCAGATCACAGTAAGAGGTGAGTGGCAGCTGGTCCAATTAAGCTGATTAGGAATTGAGGCGCCCCCAGGCCGTGGGGTACTCGGGAGCCTGGCCGGTGCTGTCTCTCTGAAGGGAGCCGCCCATGATGACACGCCCCTTTTCTTCCCATGCGCTTTGCAATGGCAACCGTTCCAAAACACGTATTTTACACAGTTCACGGCACACAGTACCCGGTTTAGCGGTCACAGGATCCTGTTTGTGACCCCAGGAACCGAGGCACCCCCAGGCCGTGGGGTACTCTGGAGCCGAGCCGGTGCTGTCTCTCTGGGGTATCACAGTAGTTGTGACCCGGTCCCATGGCCTGGGCGTCAGTTGAAAAATTGGTTATTTACAGGGGGTGATTTGTCGTGACGCCACCCAGAGTATGTGGTTAATGGAACCACCGCTGCCTGATTCATGCTGGGGACGGTGACTTGGGGCAGCGAGGATGGTAAGCCCTTTCCGTGTAGGGCTGGTAGTCCCCAGAGCAGGAGTGGTAGTGTGGAATGGGGTTCAGTGAAGCGCACAGCCACTTACTTAAAGCTGCAGCTCTCCACAGTGTTGTTGGTCGGCGACTCTCCTGGTACAAGGTTCCGTTGCAGGGCACAATGTAGTAGATGCAAGTATCACACACAGACACCTGTCACCCCCCCACCCCCCCGGGCATCAAAAGCTTAAATAGCCATCTTCTGCAGCTATAAGGCTGCATTCAGAGAAGGTGGCTATAGCCTTTTGATGCCCTATATTCACTCAAATATGAACTTGGATATATGCTCACACTTAAGAAGACCGGTGACCGGGTGGTGGGGTTTCGCGCTCCTCTGACCCGCCCCCTGTTGTCAATCATCGTGCTCTCCTGCTGCTGCCTCCCCTCACTGTGTATCATGAACGCGCGCCTCCGTTGTGCTCTATGGTGCCGCGCATGCGCTGTGTGCCGGGTGTCCAGGAAGTCGTCGGACAGCGCATGCGCGGCACCATACAGCACGACAGAGGTGCGTGTTCATGTCACACAGTGAGGGGAGGCAGCAGCAGGAGAGCACGATGATTGACAACAGGGGGCGGGTCAGAGGAGCGCAAAACCCCGCCTCCCGGTCACCGGTCTTATTAAGTGTGAGCATTTATCTAAGTTCATATTTGAGTGAATATAGGGCATCAAAAGGCTTTAGCCACCTTCTCTGAATGCAGCCTTAGTGCTGCAGAAGGTGGCTATTTTAGCTTTTGATGCCCAGGGGGGGTGACAGGTTCGCTTTAAGCAGATGGTATGAGCTGTCCCGGGCTTTTTAGAGAGCAGGTTTGGGGTAGTTCACATCCGGCCGGGTCGTATTGGCTTCCTCACTGCACTGATGTAGTGGCCCTACAGTTGCTTCAGCTTAGGCTGACGGCCCTGTCTCTGTCCTTTGTGCACTAGTATAACAGGCAACTCGAGTCCTTCACTTCTTCTTACCCTGCAGCGGGGTGTGAGCGTTTCTGGAGTCTATACGTTGCTGTGTTCCTAGCACTGCTTAGCTGGAGAATCTGGAGTTCCCCACTTTCCAGTGTTGACTTCCGGTGAGTTTTGAACTGCACAGTGTCGGACTCCTTCTCTTGTTAGACCGGACAATACCTTAACCCCTTCAGGACCAAGGAACTGGTTCATCCAAAAACACAAGGTTGTTCCCGACCAAGGACAAACCAGTTTGTCCTGGGGTAAATGCGACGCCCTGGCCGCAGCACTGCTCATCAAGCTCCGGTACTTGATGTTTCCTGAAGCAGGAGATCTGAGCTTGATCTCAAAGGAGGTGACGCAACCCACTGGTCGCTGTGATTGGCTGTTCATCACAGCGACTATAATTATCAGGAAATTAAATTGTCTGATCATTTTGATCTAACCTATGGTTGGGACTGCAATAGCCCTACCATAGGTTGGAGCTCTGGAGGAGGCAGTGTCACCCCCTCCAGCCCTGATGGAGTGATCCTCACGCTCATCAGTATGGTGTGAAGACTTAGAAAAAGAAACGTGTATAAATGACTGTGATCAAGGAAAATACAAATGTTTATAAAAAAAAAAAAAAAAAATTAACAAACTTTATTAAACTTAAAAGCACTAAAAAATATACATATTAGAAAAAATTAAAAGTGCATAGCACTCAAGCATTGTCCACAGCTGGGCGAAAATAGTCCATTTTTCCTGGTTTGAAGTTGTTATGTCACAGTGCCCTTATATTGTATACATGGGTACATTTTCTAATGGAACGTTAAGTTAGTAATTTCCCTATTAGATCATAATCTTGATTGTGTCAGCTGCTTTCACACAGGCTTATTTTCAAATCAGTGTCCGTCCGTTTAGAAACGGATGGCCACGGATCTGTTATGGCCTCCCATGTTATTTTATGGGCATAGATTGGTCCTAAAGTGGCCACCTGTGTGTATCCTTTTTGTTACAAGTCCGTTGGTGTCCACAATTTTCATGTACCCAGAAATGAAAACCGTTCCGTTTCTGGGCTTCCTCGAAAATTGCGGACACCAATGGATAGACAATGATCCATGTCTGTCAGTATGAAATTGATATGGAGCTCTGTGGATGACGGATCTGTTTCACACATCCGTTTTGCTGTACTGAGCATGCTCAGAAGCAAGGTACAGCTCCTCCCACCCTGATCTCTGGTGACTGATAACGGATCTGCCAAAAAAAAGTTTGTGGACTTCCATTAGCATCTTTTGCACAGATCTTTGCCTGTCCATAACTATACATGAATTTCATGTAACCACACGGATTTGAAAATATACCAGTGTGAAAACAGCCTTACATAGTATATACACAACGTGTCTATTCAGACACGACCCAGAATACACCGCAGTGGCTGCCAGTCCTTAAAGAGGACCGGTCATCCCCCTGGTGCAAAGCAAACTAAATGCACCACTGAATGCAGCATGCCTGCTGCATTCAGGGAAGGGGTCCCCCATGGCTCTAGTTCCCCTGTGCGCTGAGAAATAAACTTTCAAAATCGTACATATAGTGAGTCCGGAGGGCATTCCTTCTTATGGAGTCAGCGCTGGCATGGGGCTTCTCTCTGCATCTGGCCGCTCTGTGCCACCTTTTGCTATTCTGTTCCTCCTTTTGTTTGTGTGCAGCCCCCTCCTCGCCTGCGCCGGCAGCTAAGCTTCTGATCTCACGCAGGCGCATAAAGAGGATGGGAGCCGGCAGCTGACGTCACAGCCTCGCTATGCACCTGCGTGAGATCAGAAGCTTAGATGCCAGCATAGGCAAGGAGGGGCCGCATACAGACAGGAGGAGGAATAGAGCAACAGGAGGTGGCATAGACCGGCCGGAGGCAGGCAGAAGCCCCGTGCCAGCGCTGGCTCCATAAGAAGTAATGCCCTCTGGACTCACTATATGTAAGGTTTCTAAAGTCTATTTCTCAGCACACAGGGGGACTAGTGTCATGGGGGGACCCCTTCCTTGAATGCAGCAGGCATGCTGCATTCAGCAGTGCATTTAGTTTGCCCTGCACCAGGGGGGTGACAGGTCCTCTTTAAGGACTGGCAGCCACTGCTGTGTATTCTGGGTTGTGTCTGAATGAGCGCATCCTGATGAGTGCGCCAGAGACCACGTGAGCTGGAAGTGCAGGAATCTATTAGCCTCCTATTTGAAGGTCACCGCTATTGGGCCCAGGTGGCCTTGCTCAGGTGGCAGCCACCATGCGTACAGTCAGCACACACGCCAGGCTTTTGCTGAAGGTGGCGTGTTTTGAGGTCAAGTAGCAGGCATGTGCAACATACATAGCAATGGACATCTTATGTGTGGCACTGCCACCATGTGCACGGGCTTGCGCACGCAGGGGGGATGTCTGGCACCTCCGGATGATGAATGCGCCGGTTATGACGCAACCCGGAAGTATCCGTGTGTTGCTGGGGAGACATTTTGGAATGAGCTGTTAAGCACTCCCTCCTTTTTAAAAGGAGGTGAGGCCAATGGCAGGGGTATGCTCCAGTCTAACCCTTCCAGCAGGATGGATGAGGCAGAGGCACATTCGTCTGTGAAGCAAGCGGACTCTCAAAAGAAGAAACCAGCGCAACATCGGCTGAGAAGTAGTAGTCAGTCTTCCCATCAGACCTCCATAGGAGATTTGTCATGTGACATGAATCCTCCCCCGACTTCGGTATCTCTTCTGTACATTAAAAAGAGTGAGTGATCTCTGTGAATGTGCTTTTTTCTTGTTAAAGAATTTTTCTGTTTTTTTCTTGTCTTATAGACTCGTTGAAAAATTGAAAATGTATGGCTAAATATAAAAATTTTCAACATGCTCTTTGTGCCCTTGTGCTTCAAGTTCCCTGGCCTAAAAAGCTTTGCCAGGCTTGCTTAGAGCAAATTCTATGTGAACAAACTTATGATTTTGCATCGGATCTTAAATCCATAATCAGGTCGGAGGTCGAAAGTTCCTTAAGATCCTTGTCCCATAGACAAAAGCATAGCCCTAAAACATCTAGAAAGTCTTCCTCAATGTCTGAGGATACAGACAGATCAGAATGGGAGTGCTGTTATTCTGGTACTTCTTCCTCATCATCTGAGAGTGATTCTGGGGGACATTTTTGCTTTCCTGTGGATGAAGTTGGTAATCTAGTTAAAGTGGTGAGATCCACTATGGGGATTGTTGAAGAAAAGGCTCCACGTTCCATGCAGAAAATTATGTTTGGGTTCTTTGGGCAAAAGAAGTGTCGCTTCTTCCCAGTCAATTAGAATGTCCAGGCTCTAATATCAAAGGGCTGGAAGAAACAGAAAGAAGTTCCCCTCCAGAAGTATCCGTTTGAAGAGGTGACCTGCTTTTCCTGGGTGTGGTGGTAGCCAAGGTCTCTACGAAATTCGCAGTGCCATTTGAAGATATGGGAAAGCTTAAGGACCCGCTTAATAAAAGAGCAGATCAGTTTCTTTATAAGTACCTGGTAATCCTCGATAGGAGCTTTGAGGCCAGGGGTAGCGGTGACTTGCATACAGCCAGATCCCTTATAATCTGGCTAGAACAACTTGCAGTCAGTTTAAACAATAAGACCCATAGGGAAGACATTCTGGCCTCTATTCCGGTTATGCAGGGGTCAGCAGGGTTCCTCATGGATTCTTCTGAAGACTCGACGGGGCTTGCGGCAAGATCAGCAGCAGCATCTAATGCTGCCATGAGAGCCTTATGGCCTAAGTGTTAGCTGGGAGATTTACAAACTAAGAACAAGCTGTACCTGCTCCCGTGTCAGGGTGACTTTATTCGGGTCTACTCTAGATGATATTTTGGAGAAAGCAGGGGATAAAAAGAAGAGTTTTCCCAACTTGTCCTTTCCATTGTTTAAGAGATCCTTTCAGAGGAGATAAGCAGAAAAGGTCCCCCTCAAGAACCAGTGAGGCTGGCACAATCGCTAAAAAAGGAGGAAGGGGTTCTTGTTCAGAAAACCTTCCCGTGATGCCAAGAAAATGTCCCAGTGTATGTTCTTTTTCAGGTGGGAGGAAAGCTATCTCACGCTCTCCCAAACCAGGTAAAGACTTCTTCGAGCAGTTGGATTCTAGGCCTCATAAGATCAAGTCTAAGGCTATGATTTTGGGATCTTCCTACTCCTCAAAGAGCAGAACAGCTGGACTTAGAAGGTAAAGTTCAGAACCTACTAGATACGTCAGTTCTTGTACAAGTATCGATTCAGGCAGGGCTATGTGTCCCCATTCTTAATTAAAAAAAAAGCCACACAGGTCCTTTTGTACCATCATAAATTTGAGAGGTTAAAACAGCCATCTGGGAGTTCCAAATTCAAGATAGTCTAGACCGTCTACAGTAAAGATGCAGTTTTGGATTTAAAAGGCTCTTACTACCATGTTCCTATGGATGTCCAGACTCAACCATTTCTCAGGGTGGCACAGCAGATGGGGAAAGATCTCAAATATTTTCAGTACAAATGCCTTCCATTTGGTCTAGCAATAGCCCTGAGGGTGTTTACAAAAATAAATCTACAGGTCTCGGCTCATCTTCGACATAGGAAGATTTTGTTTGTTCCACACCTAGACATCTTTCTTATTATTGGAAAGTTGGTCTTACATTGCTCCGATCAACTTCAGCAAGTAAAATCCATGTTAAAAGATCTGGGGTGGCTTCTCAACTTGGAAAAATCAAGATTGACCCCTTCCACATTCCAGTTCTTTTTAGGTATTATATTAGAGGAGCAAGAATGCTATTTGCCGCAGACCAAAGTAGCAAAGATCTAAGATCTGGTGTAAGAGGCACTAAGATGTCCAGTAATGTCTCCCAGGAAGGCGATGTCCATTCTAAGGTCCCTCACTTACTGCATACCAGCGGTTCTATGGGCCCAAGCTCACATCAGAATCTTTCAGTGGGATGTCTTGATAAACCAGGAGATCTTGTCACAGAATCTAGAAGGCAAGTTATCTTAACAAGCCGTCACATTACAATCTCTTTGGTGGTGGTTGTACAAGACAAGGCTGATCAAGGTAGCCCCATTGTGGTCTTAGCCTACAAAAATTATAACGACGGGCACAAGTCCCACAGGTTGGGGCGTTCACTTACAGCATCTCTGTATTCAGGGAGTTTGGTCAGAGGCAGAGAAGTAGCTTTCTTCAAACACAAAAGAGCTACTAGCTGTGGAATATGCAGTAGCAAACCTTCTATTGCAGTTTAAAGGTCATAACGTGAAGGTTCTTTCAACCAGGTGGCGGTCATCTGAATCATGAGGGGGGACACGGTCTAGACCTCTGATGGATTTGGCCAACAAAATTCTTCTAGTGGCGGAAGCCCACCTGGGTTCCATCTCAGCAGTCCACATAAGGGGAAAGGACAATTACAAAGCAGGCTTCCTCAGCTGGGTGCATCTACGTCAAGGTGAGTGGGCCTTAAAAGAGTCCATATTTGTTCAGATAGCAAGAGTGTGGGGATTGCTGATCATAGATTTGTTTGCAAACAGGCACAACAAAAAAGTCGATCTATTCTGTATGCTAGATCCTGGAGAAAGCCCACATGCTGTAGATTCCTTGCTAATCCAATGGAACTTCAGCCTAGCATGTGCCTTTTCCCCAATAATCTTCATTTCAACAATCTTACAGAAGATACGAGCGGACAAGACGAGGATACTCCTTATTGCCCCCTTCTGGCCGAAGAGACCCTGGTTCTTCTGGCTAAGGACGATGTCAGTCATTGATCCTTGGGTTCTACTAAAACTGCCAGACCTTCTTTCCCAGGGACCGATTCACCATCCACAGACAAAAAGATTACACTTGATGGCTTGGAATTTGAAAGGAGACGTCTAAGAAGTAAGGGGTTTTCTTCCAATCTAATTGCTGCTGTCCTCAAAAGTAGCGAACCAGTCACTTCTAAAAATCTATTATAACAAAAAAAATCATCAGTGTCAGTTATTCATTTAGATCCAGTATCTGGGCTTCCAAATGCACAACATACTCACATCTCACACAGCAGTATGCACCCTCGACCGGCTGTTCAAGGATTGCATACATGTGGCAAGATGTACACCGGATGGCATTGTCAATTATGGAGCTCATTTCCTAATGGGGATTGCACCAGACAGAAATGATGAGTAAAAACAAATGCAAAGTATTAATTAAATACAACCTGCAATTCAGTAAGTCCTCCCTTCCAAACTCCCTGAATCCAAAGTCACTGAATCACAAGTCACACACTTACTTCCGTCCGCACTTACGCTCCGTCACACTAAGCTCGTGTCACACTCGCTAGGAAATCAGATTTAAATTTATTTTTTTTTCCCTTAGCAGAAAATCAGCCTACAGCTCAATGTACTTTACACAAGAAAATCCCATGACAGGCAATATAATCAGTGATAACAAAAACTCTCAATTAAATGTCACCTGCTTAACCCAGCAGGAAATACGGCATCGTCTAAAAATCACTAAAATTTACAAATCCCCGGGCCCGGATGGGATACACCCCAGAGTGCTGCAGGAATTAAGTACTGCCATAGATAGACCATTATTTTAAATATTTAAAGATTCCATAATAACAGGGTCTGTACCACAGGACTGGCGTATAGCAAATGTAGTGCCAATATTCAAAAAGGGGACAAAAACTGAACTTGGAAATTATAGGCCAGTAAGCTTAACCTCTACTGTGGGTAAAATCCTAGAGGGTTTTCTAAGAGATGCTATACTGGAGTATCTGAAGAAAAATAACCTCATGACCCATTATCAACATGGTTTTACGCGGGACCGTTCCTGTCAAACTAATCTGATAAGCTTCTATGAAGAAGTAAGTTCTGGACTGGACCAAAGAAATGCAGTGGATGTGGTGTATATGGACTTTTCAAAAGCTTTTGATACGGTGCCACACAAAAGGTTGATACATAAAATGAGGGCAATGGGGATAGGGGAAAATATGTGTAAGTGGGTTAAGAACTGGCTTAGTGATAGGAAACACAGGGTGGTTATTAATGGAACACACTCAGAATGGGTCACAGTTAACAGTGGAGTGCCACAGGGGCCAGTGTTGGGCCCGCTTCTATTTAATATATTTATTAATGACCTTGTAGGGGACATACAGAGTAGAATCTCAATATTTGCAGATGACACTAAACTCTGCAGGGTAATCAATACAGAGGAGGACAATTTTATATTACAGGAGGATTTATGTAAACTAGAAGCTTGGGCTGCTAAATGGCAAATGAGCTTTAATGGGGATAAATGTAAAGTCATGCACTTGGGCAGAGGAAACAAAAGGTATAATTATGTGCTTAATTATAAAACACTGGGCAAAACTGTCACTAAAAAAGACCTGGGTGTATGGGTAGACGACAAACTCACATTGAGTGGCCAGTGTCAGGCAGCTGCTGCAAAGGCAAATAAAATAATGGGATGTATTAAAAGAGGCATAGATGCTCATGAGGAGAACATAATTTTACCTCTATACAAGTCACTAGTGCGACCACACTTAGAATACTGTGTACAATTCTGGTCTCCGGTGTATAAGAAAGAAATAGCTGAACTAGAGCGGGTCCAGAGAAGAGCAACAAAAGTCATTAGAGGACTAAGGGGTCTGCAATACCAAGACAGGTTATTAAACTTGGGGTTATTTAGCTTGGAAAAATGAAGGCTTAGGGGTGATCTTATAATAATGTATAAATATATGAGGGGACAGTACAGAGAACTTTCTAATGATCTCTTTACTCTTAGGCCTGAGACTGGGAAAAGGGGCATCCTCTACGTCTGGAGGAAAGAAGGTTTAATCATAATCACAGACGCGGATTCTTTACTGTAAGAGCAGTGAGACTATGGAACTCTCTGCCACATGATGCTGTAATGAGTGAGTCACTACTAACATTTAAGAAGGGCCTGGATGCCTTTCTTGAAAACTATAATATTACCAGTTATATATACTAGATTATTTGATAGGGCGTTGATCCATGGAACTAGTCTGATTGCCATATTTGCAGTCAGGAAGGAATTTTTTTCCCCAATGTGGAGCTTAGTGTTGCCACATGTTTTTTTTTTGCCTTCCTCTGGATCAACATGTTAGGCTATGGGTTGAACTAGAAGGACTTAGTCTTCCTTCAACCTTAAAGTGATCCTAAACCCAGAAATTGACCCCCCCGTATCTTTAGACCTGTCCCTGCACCCCCTCTTATCATTTCTAGCCATCCCTTTTGCAGAAAACATCACTTTTGTAAAGTAAGAGAAAAGGTAATAATACTTTGTCCTGTGTGAGTTCTCTCTTTCTGTGGAAGCCGAGATGGGCGGGGCCTGTCTGCTGCTGCCTGGTAATTATGCACGCCCCTCTCTGCTTCTAAGAGCCTGGCCGCGTCATGAAAGTGGGCGGGGCTCAGGCATGACGCGATTTAGCCCCACCCCTTTCATGACGCTGCCAGGCTCTTAGAAGCAGAGAGGGGCGTGCATAATTACCAGGCAGCAGCAGACAGGCCCGCCCATCTCGGCTTCCACAGAAAAAGAGAACTCACACAGGACAAAGTATTATAACCTTTTCTCTTACTTTACAAAAGCGATTTTTTCTGCAAAAGGGATGGCTTGAAATGATAAGAGGGGTGCAGGGACAGGTCTAAAGATACGGGGGGGTCAATTTCTGGGTTTAGGATCACTTTAAAACTATGTTACTATGTAAATACTGTTGAAAAAAAAGTCATTTAGCATATTGGCTTTTTCCTCATCCTCATCCACCATTTCACCCAGACTATTCTTAAAGGGGCCAACACAATCATGTTTTAGTTTCTCACTATTTATGTAGTTAAAAAATATTTTGGGATTATTTTTACTTTCTCTGGCAATGAGTCTCTCAGTCTCAATCTTTGCTGCCTTGATTTGCTTTTTACAAATGTTATTTAATTTTTTATGTTTATTTAATGCCTCATCACTACCTACTTGCTTTAATTCCCTAAATGCTTTCTTTTTGTCACTTATTGCGCCCCTTACCGCTTTATTTAGCCATAGTGTTTTCCTCCTATTTCTAGCATGCTTATTCCCATAGGGTATATATTGTGCACAGGCCCTATTCAGGATGCTAATAAACGTCTCCCATTTGCTTTGTGTACTTTTATGTCTCAGGACATCGTTTCAGTTTATTGCACTAAGATCATCTCTCAACCGTTGGAAATATGCCTTCCTGAAATTTAGTGTCCTTGTAGCCCCTCTACTACACATCTTATTAAAGGATATTTGAAAACTTATTATTTTGTGATCACTATTACCCAAGTGACCTCCAACCCGTATATTTGATATGGCGGTCTGGCCTGTTGGTTAATATTAGGTCCAGCAGTGCCCCCCTTCAAATTATGTCCTGAACCAGTTGTGAAAGGTAATTGTCTCTCATAGTTGTCAAAAACCTATTGCCTTTGCTGGAACTGCAGGTTTCTGTTCCCCAATGTATTTCAGGGTAGTTGAAGTCTCCCATAATAACGACTTCTCCCAGAGTCGCTGCTTCATCTATTTGCTTTATGAGGATATTCTCCTCCACTTCCATTATTGTTGGGGACTTATAACAAACCCCTATCAGTAATTTATTATTTTTTCCCCCTCCCCTTATCTCCACCCTCAGAGACTCTACATTTCCATTAGATTCACCTATATTATCATGCAGAATGGGTTTTAAGGATGATTTTACCTATAAACATACACCTCCCCGTCGCTTATTTGTACGGTCATTTCTGAACAGACTATAGCCCTGTAAATTAACAGCCCAGTCATGGCTCTCGTCCAGCCATGTCTCCGATATCCCCACCATGTCATAATTATTTTCCAACAAAATCAATTCTAATTCCTTCTTTTTGTTCGTGAGGCTTCTGGCATTAGTGTACATGCACTTTATGCATCTCTCTTTACCTCTATTCCTTCATACTATATTGACTGTTCTAACCCCACCCCCCATGCCACCCCCAATTTTATTACTTGTGCCCAGGTTACTATTTACACTATCTTCCCCTCCTGTATAATGAATACCCTCCCCCCCAATCCCTAGTTTAAACACTCCTCCAACCGTCTAGCCATTTTCTCCCCCAGCACAGCTGCACCCTCCCCATTGAGGTGCAGTCAATCCCTAGCATAGGACCTGTAGCCAAGAGAGAAGTCGGCCCAGTTCTCCAGGAACCCAAACCCCTCCTTCCTACACCAATTCCTGCACCACTTATTTATCTCCTTAATCTCCCATTGCCTATCTGGTGTGGCACGTGGTACAGGCAGTATTTCAGAGAATACTACCTTAGAGGTCCTTGCCTTAAGCTTGCAGCCTAATTCCCTGAAATCATCTTTAAGGACCTTCCACCTACCTCTAACTTTGTCATTTGTGCCAATGTGCACCATGACAGCTGGGTCCTCACCAGCCCCTCCCAGTAATCTGTCAACCCGATCAGCGATGTGCCGGACTCAAGCGCCAGGTAGGCAGCACACTGTTAGACGATCCCTGTCTTTGTGACAGATTGCCCTATCTATTCCCCTAATAATTGAGTCCCCCACTACCAGCACCTGTCTGGCCTGCCCTTCTCTCCTGTTTTCCCCCTTACTGGAGCAGACACTCCTCTGACTTTCAGAGGTCATGCCCTGCTGCAGCAGTGCTATTCCTGAACTCACACCCTCCTCATCTGCCAACTTAGCAAATTTATTGGGGTGTGCCCGATCAGGGCTAGCCTCCCTGGCACTCTTCCCTCCACCCCGGCTTCTAACTGTCACCCAGCTAGCTACCTCACTGTCCTGCAGTTCCATGCTACCATCCTCCCCCACATCTATCCCTTTGAGCATCTGTTCAGTGAGCAGCAGACTCCTTTCCATATTGCCCATGGATCTCAGCGTTGTCAGTTGTTCATTTAGATCCAATATCTGGCCTTCCAAATGCACAACATACTCACATCTCACACAGCAGTATGCACCCTCGACCGGCTGTTCATGGGTTGCATTCATGTGGCAAGATGTACACTGGATGGCATTGTCAATTATGGAGCTCATTTCCTAATGGGGATTGCACCAGACAGAAATGATAAGTAAAAAGAAATACAAAGTATTAATAAAATACAACCAGCAATTCAGTAAGTCCTCCCTTCCAAACTCCCTTAATCCAAAATCACTGAATCACAAGTCACACACTTACTTCCATCCGCACTTGCGCTCCCGGTCACACTAAGCTCATGTCACACTCGCTAAGAAATAAGAATTAAACATATATATATTTTTTTATTTTTTTCCTTAGCAGAAAATAAGCCTACAGCTCAGTGTACTTCCAAAAGACTGAAGCCCCAACAAGCTGCTACTTATAAACCCTTAATTATGCACCCCCACTTTTAATTACGGTAACCTCTTGTAAGTATAGCTACACCACAGGTTTTAAGTGCAAAGTAGTTAACCCTTTAACTTACAGGCAGTAAAATAAGAGACTATAAACTTGTAGAGAGAAAAGAAAGTTAAGAAAGCCCAATAAAATTAAGAAGGTAAAAAAAAGCAATCAGCGATTCACACAGGTTTTGTTGCAGGATTCCCAAATACCTCCTCACTGAATCACAAGTCACACACTTCTGTCCGCATTTGCGCTCCCGGTCACACTAAGCTCGTGTCACACTCGCTAAGAAATAAGAATTAAATAGATATATATATATTTTTTCCCTTAGCAGAAAATAAGCCTACAGCTCAGTGTACAACCTGGAAAAATGTTGTAGCTTTCACTGGTGCAGATATAGAAGGGGGGAGGTACCAATGAATTTTGTTTTCTTGAATTCCTACAAAATGGGTTAGATCTTGGACTCTTGGTTAGCACCGTGAAAGTCCAGGTGTTAGCCTTAGGAGCTTTTTATAATTTCAACCTAGCAGGGGATCTCTGGGTATTCAGGGTAAATTTTGCTCTACATCTAGACTGGTTTGTAATATAACTGCAGCTTTTTCTTAATTTGCTGTTTAAAGCTAACTGAGCCCCCCTTCGAGCTGTTACATATAATAGAAATTAAGTTCCTGTCCCTGAAAATGGTTTTGTTGGTAGCATTAACTTCGGCACGAAGAATAAGTGACATTCAGGCCCTGTCAGTGGTCCACTTTTTACTATATTTCTTGAAGATTATGTACTAAAGCCAGACCCAGTTTATCTTCCAAAGGTAATGTGGTGTTTAGGTTTCACAGGTCTGAGGAGACTGTTCCAACATTTTGTAGTAATCCTAAGAATACCAAGGAAGAGACGTTTCATACATTGGATGTCAAGAGATGCCTAGAGGAGTACCTGAGGACCACTAGTTCTTGGAGGAAAGATTGATGTCATTGTATCCTTCCAGGGGCAGAAGGGGTATAATACCCCAAGATCTACACTAGCTAAATGGATCAGAAAGGCATTAGTCTAGCCTACTTAGCAAAAGGTAGGGAGGTTTCTGAAGGTATAAGAGCACATCACAAGGGTCAGGCCCACTTCCTGGGTGGAGAGGTCTGTTGTGTCCATCAAGCAAATATGTAACATCACAAAGCATTCACTGATCTCAGGGAGACCAGTCCAAGAAAATACTGTGGGCAGCTGGCTAAAGCGCTCAAACACAGTGAATTTCCCTAGGCGCATTGCCTCCTGGGAATTATGAATATGCAAATAGTGTCTGTGGAGCGTCGGTTAGAAGTCTCAAACACAGGACTAGCCTTGTATCCCTCCAGGGAAGGACCGAGCCAAGGGGTGGCTCCTTGCGGAAAACACCCTAACCACCATATTAAGTGGCCCTTTTAGTCAATATCCAACTCTTTTACAAATTTAGAGATATTACAAGGGAATACCAAGGCCAGGTATCCATCCACAGACAGCTGTTTCGGGCTAAAAGGGCCACTTAATATGGTGGTTATGGTGTTCTCCGCAAGGAGCCACCCCTTGGCTGGGTCCTTCCCTGGAGGGATACATGGCTAGTCCTGTGTTTGAGACTCCTAACTGAGGCTCCACAGACTCTATTTGCATAAGCAAATATGTAAGGCAGCAACATGGTCTTTGCTTTCTTTTTTTTTTTTTTTTTAAACCAATGGATTTTTATTAAAGATTATCAAGGAAAATACAGCAATCACAGAGATCATCAAAAAGGAAACATAAGATGAGGAGCTGAGGGAGAGGGAGGGAAAGAAGGGAGGGAAAAAGGGGGAGCAGCAATATATATCAAAACATGTCAGCTACATAGTATACACCAATATATGGAAACACTTCATGCCAGAACCTCTGACTGAGGGGCGGGGGGAAGGTGTAGGGTTCATTGGGGAATCTCTACGTTATTATAGTGCGATGAGATCCATGGGTCCCACCAACTCAGGACTTTCGTCCGTTGGTGCAGGTCATGCGAGAGCGCCACCTTACAGGTCAAATGTTGATTCAGTTGTGTGATCATTTCACTCAATGTAGGTGAAGCAGGTGTTTTCCAATGAGCTGCCAAAGTCTGTCGGGCCGCAATAAGGACGTTTGTCACCAGAGATCTCCGGATCGAGGGTAGAGAGTCAAGGTCTAGGCTTAACAGCTCCAGGGAGCAGTCAGAGATATGTCAATCCAGTCAGTTCGATGAGGAGGGATTCCACCTCCTTCCAAAATTTCGTCACTCTCGGGCAATCCCACCATATATGGGTTTCTGAGCCCAAGACACCGCCTTCCCTCCAGCAGAGGGGGGAGGAGGAGGTGCTCGGGTTTCCAAATTTAGCAACACGGGCAGGAGTCAGGTACCAGTTTAACATTAGTTTTTTCGATTGCTCCAGATGGTTTATACAGTGGGTAAACTTTGCCGCATGACCCGAGGCAGCTTGCCACTGGTCAAGAGAAGCCGAGAAATTGAGCCTAGTCTCCCACCTAATCATATAAGGGAGCTTGGTCGTAGCACGGGACAAGAGCAGGGCCCTATAAACAATAGCAACACCTTTTTGGGAATGTCCGGGTTGCTTAAACAGAGTCTGGAGAGAGAGGTTGATGGAGGAGGGATCCCATCCTGGGAAGGTGAGCGTGCGGAGGAAATGGCGAACCCGCAGATAGGAAAACTAGCATGAACTGGGGAGGGGAAATTCGTTCAGCAAGGAGTCATATGGTAGAAGGGTTTCCTGATCCAAAATATCCCTTAATAAAGACACTCCGGCTTCTCTCCACTGAAGTAAGGAAATATTGACCATGAGCATCTCAATCGCCCGAAGGGAAACATAACGGAAGAGGAAGGGGAGGTGAAGCCTGGCGAGTCTATGCCATACTGCTAGCAGGGCTTTCATGGATTGTAGGGGGGAGGTTGGCAGGGACTGTTGGAGCAGCGCCATCTCCAGGAGTAGTCTGGTAGAACCATGTGGAGAGTGGTAGGCCTCAATCTGCAGCCATAGCGAGGGGGGAGATTCAGCCCACCAAATTTTCGCAGCATCCAGGCTAATTGCAGAGTAGTAGGCCGCAATATCTGGCATCCCAAGGCCCTCTGCAGAATAGGAGAGGGTCAAGGTTGAGAGGGCGACCCTGTGAGGCCCCCACTCCAGACAAATTTGCCCAAGACCAACTGAAACAGGTTTAAATATCTTCTTGGGAATGGTAGGGGTATACATCTCAAGAGATAGAGAATCTTGAGGAGCAACATCATTTTGACGGATTGAATCCTGGCAATCCAGGACAGTTGAAACTTCGAGTAGTCCGAGCACGAGGATCTTAGGGAGGAGAGTAATGATTCGCAGTTCACTTTGAGCATATTATGTTTAGGGGCGATCTGTATACCCAAGTATCGGAATCCCTGAGGAGCCCAGAGGAAAGGGAACTGTGACCCTAGCAAGTTTTGAGTGAAGGGTGGGAGGTTCACCGGAAAGAGTGACAATTTCGTGAGATTAAGTTTGTAGAAAGAAATGTTCGAGATGTCCTTAAGGACTGAAACGATAGCCGGGATAGAGAGGGAAGGGTTCGTGCAGGTGAGGAGGACGTCATCGGCATAAAGTGCTATCTTGTGTTTTACCTGGCCAATTGTGACACCTGAGATATCAGGGTGCGTGCGGATAGCAGCTGCTAGCGGTTCCATCACAAGAGCAAAGATGAGATGTGAGAGGGGCAGCCTTGTCTTGTCCCGTTAGAGATACCAAATGTGGAAGAGGAGAATCCTCCTGCTTTCACGTTGGCACGTGGGGAGGAGTACACGGACAGTATCGCCGATCGGATGTCTCCCTGAAAGGCAAACTTTTCCAGGACTGCTGCCAGGTATCCCCAGTGCACCCGGTCAAACTCCTTTTCTGCATCAAGGGACAGGAGTGCACTGGGGGTCCCCCTCTCCTCCAGAACCTCTAACAGGTTCACGACCCTCCGAGTGGCATCTCTTGCCTGTCGATCAGGGATGAATCCCACCTGGTCTAATGTGATCAAGGAGGGAATAACAGTCTTGAAACGGTCTGCCAGCAGTTTGGAGTAAATTTTAACATCGCAATTAAGCAATGCTATCGGTCGGTAACTGCCTGGGGCCGAAAGTGGCTTATTCGGTTTAGAAATTGTGTAAATCGCTGCTGTTAGTCCTTCAGGCCTGATGGGTCCCTCACGCTGCCAGAACCGGAACAAGTTGAGAAGGTGAGGAGCTAGGAGTTGGGCAAAAGACGCGTAATACATGTAGGGAAACCTGTCCGGGCCTGGGGCTGAGCATTTTTTGGAGTTGCAAATCACGCCAAGAATTTCTTCTTGGGTGAATGGTCTATTCAAGTACGCTAATTGATCGGAGGATAAAGAGGGGAGTTTGATTTGGTCACGAAGGCTGATATAGTGTCAGGTGAGGGCTGTGGGGTAGAAGCCGAGTCGCAGAGGTTGTAAAGATCATGATAGTACTCCCTAAATTGTTCAGCAATTCGAATGGGATTACGAATCGTTTCCCCTCTGGGGGAGATAACATGTGAAATCCTAGATCTTAATACAATCTTTTTAACTCTGCGTGCCAATAAAGCCCGTGCTCTGTCTCCCATACCATAATAAACCGATTTGGTTTTTTTCAATAAGAGTTGCACACTGGAGAGGAGAAGAGCACGCAATCGATTGCTGGTCAGCGTGAGATCCGCTGAAATGGAGGGGTTAGGTGTAGAGGCATAGGCTCTCTCAAGCGACCTCACCTCAGTCAGGGGGGAGTCGAGGCTCTTGTTATATAACTTCTTAGCATGCGCCGCCAGTTTAAGGCAGTGGTCGCGCATTACTGTTTTGTGTGCAAACCATAAACCATCCAGAGCAATGTCGTCTGTCGCATTCAGAAGAAAGTAGTCCTTTAGGAAGGCTGTCATGGCATCCTGTGTTGTCAGGGAGGTCAGCAGGCATTCATTTAGCTTAGACGGAGCTCTGGGGGAGTGAGGGGATCGAGTCTGAGAACGACAAAGTGAGGGGAGCGTGGTCCGACCAAGTAATTGTGTCGATGTTAGCCTGAAAGCATGGCGGTAGGAGGGAGTTGTTAACCAGGAGGAAGTCTATGCGGCTAAATGACTTGTGTCTCAGGGAGAAGGATGTGTAATGCTTCGTACTGTGGAGGTAACGCCATATCTTGTGTAGGTCGTAGGAGGAGGTCACCGTTGCGAGGTCAGTCTGAAACATCAAAGGAGCTGAGCAGTCAAGGGTTTTGTTGAGAGGAGCGTTGAGATCGCCAGCTATCAATTTATGACCCACCATGGAGGGGGTGACGTCCTCCGGAGTTTTCTGAGAAATGTCGCCTGTCCCAAGTTGGGGGAGTAGATGGATAAAAGTGAAAATAACAGGTCATTCAACTTAGCCACTACTACTGCCGTTCGGGTCAGAAATAGTACTGAGTAATTCAATTGAGACTGACGAGCTTATGAGAATCGCCACACCCGCCCTCTTTTCCCCTGCGTTGGAGAAAAACTGTTGAGGAAACAAAGGCGAAGCTATGCGGTGGTTGTCTCTCTCCAGGGGTTGGGTCTCCCGTTCCAGTAGAAGCAATTTTTTGCGAAACGGCGTCATCGTCCGCCCTCCGTGGTCACCTCCTTGCACCCTGTCATGATTCCATAAACTTGATGGATTAAAGAGACCACTGCTGTAAAATATTGGTGAGTGCTGCCTATTTCTTTATATATTGGTTATGGTTGGACTAATAACAATTGTGATTCCAGAGTTCCTTTCATGCCCTATAACCAAATAATGTGGGGAGAGGTACGGCCCTTTTTATTCTGTGTGTATCCTGTCCTGTCTCTCTCGTTGTGTGCTATCACAGGGTACCGAAATAAAATCTGGTAATTAATTGTTTTTCACTACATATGGTGTATACTTGCATACATTTTTGGGTCCAGTTTCTTGCTATCCTTGGGAAAATAAATTTATATGATGCTAAAACATCTTTGTGGGAAAAATCAAATGTTTTTAATTTTCATGTTTCTACTTCGTTAAATTCTGTGATGCACCTGTGAGTTCAAGGTACTCCTACATCTAGATAAAGTCCTTGGGGAAGGGGAGGGGTCTGGTTGCCAGAATGGGGGTCACTTGTGGGGGAATTCACTTGTTTAGGTACATCAAGAGCTAACCAAATACAACATGACACCCACAGACCATTGCATCAAAATCTGTGCTCCAAAACATCGCTCCTTCCCTTCTGTGTCCTGCCGTGCACCCGGATAGTTGTTTGTCCGCCACATAAGGGTTATCGGCGTACTCAGGATAAATTGCCCAACAAATTTTGCGGCTATTTTGCATTTTATTCTGTCGCCCCAGTGAAGATTAAAAAATTGAGGCTGAAAGAACATTTTTGTGGGAAAAAAAGTACCTTTTCATTTTTACGGCTCAATGCATGAAGCACCTAAAGGTTCAAAGTGCTCACTTAGCATCTAGCATCTAAATAAGCTCCTTGGAGATTTTCCAAAATGGGGTCCCTTGTGGGGTGTTAATACTGTTGAGGCACATCGGGAGCTCTCCAAACATAATATGGTGTCAGCTAACCATTCCAGCTAATTTTACATTCAAGAACTAAAACTACGCTTCCTCCCTTCCGAGACGTGTTTTTTTGACCACACGTTGGATATCTGCGTACTCGGGAGAAGTTGCATAAGGCTAAAGTAACATTTTTTTGGAAAAAGTAAAATTTGTATTTTTTTTTTTTTCATTCCACATTGCTTTAGTTCCTGTAAAGCACCTGAAGGGTTAATAATATTCTATTGTATATTGAGGGATGCAGTCTTTGATATGGTGTTACTTTTGGGTGTTTTCTGTCATGTAGGCCCTCAAAATTACTTAACCCCTTCAGGACCCAGCCTATTCTGACCCTAAAGACCTTGGCATTTTTGGCAATTCTAACCAGTGTCCCTTTATGAGGTAATATCTCTGGAACGCTTCAATGGATCCTTGCGATTCTGATTGTTTTTTTTTTTTTCCAACAAATCTGTTTTATTGGTATATAACACAGAAACAGTAACAATCAATAATGAAGAGTCGTTATATGATCTCATAGACCAGTTGCAGTCACTCAAAACAGTGAATTAACAGGGGAAGTTCATTGCTGGTATCAAAACTAGCGTGTCAAATACATCGAATAGAAAGCAATTCTCAAAAACAAGAGTTAAGAAACGGAAACGATCATAAGTTCACATCTTCTTGTCGCCCTATACACGTATCAACCCTTGATCCCGTTACTGGGACAAGGAACGAGTAGCTTCCCAACTATAAAGGCCTGAGAAACTTGTAAAGGGACCTATTAGAGAGAGGTCCAACGCACACAAAAGAGAGTATAGCAGAGAAAGAATAGAGAAAGAAGGAAAGAGACCAGAAAGGGAAGGGGTGGGGATAAGGTGTAACAGGAGAAGGGCGATTAGCGAGCAGTAATCTGAGATATCAGGTTACGGTCAGGTTTCGGATAAAATATATTGTTAGTCAACCCGAAGGAGTACTATAACATAAGCTCAGTAAATTCAGGGGTTTCTTTAAACATTATCCAACCTGTCCATGTACAATAGAATTTGGAGGTCAGGACACCAGTGTGTGCCGAGAGTCTTTCCATCCTGCATAGGAAGTCCATCTCCTTCACCCATTCAAGGATAGTCGGAGAGGATTGAGATTTCCACTTCCTTGGGATTATGGTCCGCACTGCCGTAAGACAGTGTCGGAGCAGGTCTCTCTTTTGGTCTTGGGAGATCCCGGTATCATCGAGAGCAGTCCAATTTGTGGAGAACAAGGTATGGCTTCACACGTAATGTGTCCATATATCTCAAACACCTTACTCCACAGTCGGGCGATAGCGGGACACTGCCACCAGACATGCAAGAATGATCCAATTTCCACTCCACATCTCCAGCATTGATCTGAAACCGTCGGAAAAAACTTGTGAATTGTTTGAGGACATCGATACCACCAATTTATAATTTGTCTCCTGGTTTTTACATGCCATTGCCATTTTATGTGTGCACAAGAATGTCTTTTGCCTATCCTGAGTCGAGAAGGTAGCATCCAAATCTCGTTCCCATTCCTTGACAAACCACAAGGATCCAAAATCTCCACCCGGTGCCAGCAAAACATATATACGAGAAAGCGTATGGCAGGGGGCCGGGCTTTGCAACAAGAGCGACTCGAATCCCGTAGTCTCCGTCAATAAGACAGAGAGCGGAGAGAGGGATGAGATAAAAGACCACAGCTGCATATATTGGTACCAGGGAACTGATCCCTCCAGGTCCAAGGAGCAAAGGTCCGCTCTGGAAGGAAAGGTCGACTTGCCCAATAAGACCTGAGCTAGCCTAGTTTTTGAGTCAGATTTCCATAACAGAAACTTAGAGGCGTGTACTGCCGGAAGGAAGTCGGGGTTGCCAAACAATGGGGTAATTGGTCAGGGGGACGAAGTTAATTCCGCACACTCCTTCACTCTGTCCCACAGCCGCAACGTATCACTCGTCAATATAGACAGGAGCACACTAGGTGGATGCTTATTTTTCGGGATCCACGGCAATGCTGTCAGTGGCCATTCCAGAATAGTCTCCTCCAGAGTCACCCATTGTCGAGAAGAGGTCCCATGGAACCAGTCCACAATCCTCGTCAGAGTGGCCGCTGCATGATATAGGCGGAAATTGGGCAGACCCATCCCCCCGTCTCCTTTATTTTGAGTCAGTATGTCATGGGCCAGACGCGGTTTAGAAGTGCCCCAAACAAAATCTCTGCAAAGTGACCTCAAAGACTTAAAAAAGGCTCTGGGAACCGCAATCGGGAGGGTCTGGAAAAGATATAAACGCTTCGGGAGAATGTCCATCTTTAAAACGTTTATTCTCCCGAACCAAGACAATCCCTTTCATCCATAGTCTCCTAAATCCTTCTGAACCCTCTGCAGCATCGTAGTGTAGTTGAGGGAAAAAAGTTGGGAGAGGTCTACGGAAATCTGTACACCCAGGTACTTAAGGGATGAGGTGCACCATTTAAATGGGAAAGAACCCCTGAGCCTGTCCACTCTGTCTACAGGGAGACTGATATTTAAAATCTCAGACTTAGTGAGATTGACTTTGAAGTTACTCACGCAACCATATAAATCAAACTCCCTTAGGATGGAGGGAAGAAAGACCTCGGGGTTAGAAACATATAGTAACAGATCGTCCGCGTAAAGTGCTAGTTTGTAGTGCTTCTTACCCTCCTCTATCCCCCACACATCAGGGTTTGACCACAATGCTGTTGCTAGATGCTCCATGACCAGGGCATACAAAAGAGGTGAGAGGGGGCACCCCTGTCTAGTGCCATTGCGGACGAAAAACGTGTCCGAAAGGGTCCCATTACAACGGACCCTAGCCGATGGGTCTGTGTATAAGGACATAATCTTTTGAATAAATCGGGGCCCTAGATTGATCTGCTCCAGTGTCTTCTGCAAAAAGGACCAGTCGACTCTGTCAAACGCCTTCTCTGCATCAATCGACAGAACACAGGCAGGGATCTTTTTTTTATGGATGAGAGAGATCATCAGGACAGATTTAAGAGTGTTGTCCCGTGCCTCTCTTTGCGGAACAAAACCCACTTGATCACCGTCTATCAACCGATGCAGAAAAGGCGAGAGTCTGTTTGCCAAGATCTTAGAGAATAGTTTAAGATCAACATTGAACAGCGAGATCGGCCAACTACTGGAGCAGATCTCCAGGTCCTTCCCGGGCTTAGGGATGACCGCAATCGTCGCTTCCAATGACTGTCTAGGGAAGGGGTGCCCCTGAGATACATTGTTGAACACCCTGGTCAGGAAAGGCAGCAACTGCAACGAAAAGGTCTGATAAAACCGGGCCGTGAAACCATCTGGTCCGGGACTTTTATTCCCCGGGGTTGATGCTATTGTCTGCGAGACCTCTTCCTGGGAGAACGGGCTCTCCAACTCCTCCACTATCACAGGGGGAAGGGTGGGCAAGGCTGTTCTGTGTACATATTCTGAGGCGTCTACACATGACGTCCCCGTGTCAGCAGACCGAGGATGGCCCCTGATGTTGTAAAGGTCCGTATAGTACTCTCTGAAGGTCTGCACTATCGCGTCAGGGTGGTGCACTAGCCTGTTTGCGTGGTCCCGGATCATTGGAATAAATTGATTGCAGATTCTAGGGTGTATACGCCTGGCGAGAGGCCCACCACATTTGTCTGCTAACTCATACATGAAACTGGAAGTACGTTCTCTAAATAAAGTGTAATTTTGATCTACAAGCTTCCGCAATTCGTCCCGTTTTGCGGTTAGTGTCAATAATGTGTCATGTCTAGAATCCCTCTTGTGTTCCTGCTCAAGGAAGTGGATGTCGGTCAGCACGCCTTCAATCCGCGCTGATCTTTCTTTTTTCAGTCTCGCCCCTTCCCTAATAAGTACGCCTCTCACGACACATTTTAAGGCTTCCCACTGAGTGGGGAGTGGGATCTCGTCAGTCGCATGTATTCGTATGAAGTCTGCTATAGTCTGTTCAACCCTATCGGTGGTGTCTTTGTCGGTCAGAAGGTTGGGATTAAGTCTCCATTGCCATTTCTGTCTCGGTGAGTCTGGCGGGGTTATTGTCAGGAATATCGGTGCATAATCCGATAGCGTCATCGAGCCTATTTCAGCCGTGGGATGCCAATCCAAGAGCTGGTGATGTATGAAGAAGTGATCGATGCGGCTATAGGAGGAGTGACGCGGTGAGAAGTGTGTGTAATCCTTCTCAGTGGGGTGTAGTATACGCCATACATCCACCAACCTACAGGCATATAATGCACGTTTAAGGGACCCCAATTGTTTTGAGCAATGTGCCCGACGTACCTGAGGAAGCGTCAAGTTTTGCGTCCATTACCAGGTTAAAGTCCCCTCCAAGGATCAGCTTCCCTCTCGAGAATTCGTCCAGACGTCGTAGAATTCGGACGCCCATCGCTGTCTGGCATTTGTTAGGAAGATAAATGGTAGCTAACGTGAGGACATGGTTATCAATGAGAAGCCGGAGTAGCAAATATCTCCCCTGTTTATCTGCCTCAATCTCTTGCACCGTGTGTGCTACTGATTTATGTATCGCTATGCTGACACCTTTAGACCTCGACTCAGGATTAGAGGCATGATACCATGATGTATAATATCGGTTGGAGATGGGAGGGAAATGGCCAGTCTTTAGGTGGGTCTCCTGCAGTAGAAGAATGTTGACCCCCATTTTATGCATGCCATATAATATCTGCGCACGTTTTTGCGGCACATTAAACCCTCTCACATTCAACGAGGCTAATTTCAGCGGGGCCATGTCTATTGTCACACCAGAGAAGCGGGGATTCCAATACTGAAGCTCCAACCTCCAACAAGAGGCAATGTACACCTGAAGGGAGTGGGGCAGAAGGGGAGACAGGGACGGGATTAAGAGTAGAGTGTAAAGACAAAGTAAGAGGAGCAGAAGAGAAGAAAGAATAGAAAATTAGGAAGCCTACTAAGGAGCAGGCAGGTCACCAAGCCTAAGTTGGCGACAACCAGTTGGGAAAAAACGCCAATAAGGCGAGTCCAACCGACTTGAATATCAAGTCTCCCTAATGGGGGTAAAGAATAACAACAAAACTGAACAGAGCAGCTAAACAGGAGGCAGTCCCGCCCGTCCGCCAGACCCTCTAATAGCACAGTCTAATAAGAGCCATAGGTCGGCCCATTGCTATTCCAAATAACATTGAGTAAGAACATGCCCCTCAACCCTCAGTCCCCCTCCCTCCCCCCCAAAAAAGCAAAGCAACCCCCCCACCTAAACATATCAACACAACACTTGTATATGTATCAAAAGTCTGGCTGTGCTCCCAGTATAAGAGACAGGGCCCTGAAAATGCAAATTGAATAACATCCTGTAGATGTTAAGAGTTATATCGAGTGGGAGGCCGCAGGATTCCCCATGTGATGAAACAATCAAAAGCTGACCAAGCTCCAGTCAGACGAACAGTCATTGTTCAACCAGGCCATTTCTGGTGGAACCTCTGCGACGGGACCTCTGAGGTAGATATGGACGCATCCGAAGTCCCCCATCTCGCTGGAGAAAGGGATTATGTGGCCAATCAGGAAGTTCAATGTCTGGCAGGCTCAGGCCGCTTGTAAAGGCTGGCAGGTCTTTCAAATCTCGTAGAAGGAAGAGCCCCTGCTGGTTTCTAACCTGGAGCTGAAAAGGAAAGCCCCATGAATATGTTAAATCCTTGTCACGTAGCAGGTCCAGGAGGGGTCTGAGGGCATGGCGCTTAGCCAGCGTAGCTCTAGAAAGATCTGCTAGGAGGTGAATCTCAGCCCTATCAAAGTCAATAGGGCCTTTCAGACGGGCACTTCTCATAATCTCGTCTTTCAAGCGATATTGGTGCAGCCTGCAGATCACGTCACGTGGGTTATTAGGATCCGTAGGCTTAGGGCGGAGCGCTCTATGTACTCTATCAAAGATTATAACCATGTCGGGAGACCTGTCCAAGATTGAATTGAAGAGGCCCTAAAGATTCGGTGCGAGATCCGCTGGGCCGGTTGCCTCTGGAAGACCACGGACCCGGATATTGTATCTGCGGTCTCGGTTTTCAGAGTCTTCCATTAAGTAAAACAAATGGGCCAGCTGTTTTGAGTGTTGGTCAAATGTCGCCTGAAAAGCCTGTTGTGATGCGGCTTGCGCTGTCGTGGTGGTCTCTAGGACCGCAACACGTTCTGTAACCTGAGATACTTCAGAGCTGATATTTTGTATCTCTGCCTTGCACAGCGATTCAAGGCGGGATATATAGCCCTCCATGTCCGCTTTAGTTGGTATATTACACATACGGGACTGAAGGTCTTTTATCTCATCAAGCATGGCATCCGGCGAAGGGGTCACTCTGTTTGGTGCCTGGGCTCCGCCTCCATAGCTGATAGTGGGGCACTTCCTCCTGCCTGCTGAGAATCTGTAGTAGGGTTAGGGGTCTCCTGTGAGGACGTGTCTCCCCTCCGCTGTTGTGAGGACCCTTGAGATGAGGACTCAGTCAGAAATTTTTGTATACTCTGCTCCCTGCCCTTTGCAGCTCTATTCCTGGTAGATGAGGACTGATTCCTGGGCTTTGGGCGCATAGCTTAGTGTGATCAGGTCTAAGAGTCTCAAGTTCAAACAGGAACAGTCTGAGGATATGGCACAGGTTCCCTAAGGGCCAAGTCACACACACAGATATCTGTGCAGATATTGTTCACAGATCTCTGGTTGCAGTGAAATCATGGACATCTTGTTCCATGTTGTGGCTGTTTAGAAATGTAGCAATGTGTCCATGATTTCACTGCAACCAGAGATCTGTGAACAATATCTGCACAATTATCTGTGTGTGTGACGTGGCCCTAAGTCAGCTGCTGATACTGTATATGAGGAGGTGGGATGAGGCCAGGGGATATCAGATAACAGAGGATCGTAAACACTACTTATCTGGAGCTCCCTGTTCAAGGAGGGAGGTGGTGTGTCTTCAGCTTGTGTCACCTCGTGCAGTCACCTCAGCTTTCCCCTGTGTAGCAGTCCCGATGTAAGTATGGCTGAATGGGATCTCCCAGGGAGATAAGCAGTGTGTAGACAGGCAGTGTTATCAGCACGTGCAGGAGTGTTTCTCAGACTCACTCAATCCCGGGAGGCAGAGCAGACAGGCGACGACAATGGAGGAGAGGAGAGGAGAGGAGGGGGCGTTACCTTCTTCTTACTGAGCCGCAGCCATCTTAACATAGCACCAGCTCATAGATGCTGCAGGTATTAGGGCCAGAATGTTGCTCCTGCAGCCTCTGTGATCTTCAGCAAGGAGCTCCCGGTGATCAGAAGGATCCGGGGATGCCGGGGAGCTCGTGGGCACCGCTCTGGGACCGGGTTTCGGGCAGGAAGGCCACCTCTCAGGCAACACGTCTGCTCGGCTCCATTGCTAAGCCACTCCCCTCTGATTGTTTTTTTTAGTGACTTATTGGTCTTCATGTTAGTATTAAATTTAGGCTGATACTTTTTGCGTTTATTTGTGAAAAAATAAAAAATGTGCTAAAAATGTTTAAATTTTGAATTTTTATTCTGCTAAACCAGAGAGTTATGTGACACAAAATAGTTAATAAATAACATTTCCCACATGTCAACTTTACATCAGCACAATTTTGGAAAATAATTTTTTTTTTGGTGGGAAGTTATAAAGGTACCTTCACACGCGGCAATATTGCTAGGCAATTTCACAGGCAATTTGCTGGTTGCAGTGAAATCATGGACGCATTGCTCCATTTGTGCACAGCAACAAAATAGAACAATGTGTCCATGATTTCACTGCAACCAGCAAATTGCCTAGCAATATTGCCGTGTGTGAAGGTACCTTTAGGGCTCAAAGTTCATCAGTAATGTTTTCATTTTTCCAGCAAAATTTACAAAACAATTTTTTTTAGTGACCACATCACATTTGAAGTCCCTTTGAGGGGTGTACATGACAGAAAACACCCACAAGTGACACCATTCCAAAAACTGCACCCCTCAATCTACTCAAAACTACATTCAACCTTTCAGGTGCTTCACAGGAACTGAAGCAACGTGGAAGGAAAAAATGGACATTTAAATTTTTCTAACAAAAACGTTCTTTTAACCTCAATTCTTAAATTTTCACATGGGCAACAGTATAAAATGGATCCTAAAATTTGTTGGGCAATTTCTCCTGAGTACACCGATACCTCATATGTGGTCATAAGCCACTGTTTGGGCGCACGACAAGGCTCAGATGGTAAGGAGCGCAATTTGACTTTTGGAGCCAATTTTCCATTCAAAAAGTGAAATGGCCTTCTTCCCTTCTGAGCCCTGCCGTGCGCCCAAACAGTGGTTTATGACCACATATGAGGTATCGGTGTACACAGGAGAAATTGCCCAACACATTTTAGGTTGCATTTTATCCTGTTTTTATTTGTGAAAAAAAAAGTACTTTTTCATTTTTACAGATCAATTTGTGAAACATCTGGGGGTTCAACGTGCTCACCACCCATCTAGATAAGTTCAGTGGGGGTTTAGTTTCCAAAATGGGGTCACTTGTGAGGGAGCTCCAATGTTTAGGCACACATGGGCTCTCCATACGCGACATGGAGCCCGCTAACAATTAAGCTAATTTTCCATTCAACTTGTTAGCGGACACCATATCGCGTATGGAGAGCCCCTGTGTGCCACCAGCACAAGGGCAACTGGAAGAGTTGTGGTACAGCACCAGAAAATGGCGCCTCTAATTGATGCACTCTTTTCTGGGGTGGCTGTGGGTTGCAATTTGCAGCGTGGGGGCCCACAACATTTGGGTCTCTCCACGCTGAGGATTCCAGACCCCTAACTGCCAAGTTGTACCTGGCTGGCAACCAAAAATAAAGCAAAGGCCTTTTTATTTTATTTCCAGAACTGATTCTAGAAAAAAAAATAATAACATTGGGCTCCAGCATATTTTTGGTCCAGCCAGGTACAACTTGGCAGCTACGGACTGCCACCAACCCCCAGGTACCTCGTTGTACCTGGCTGGCAACCAAAAATACAGCAACGCCCATCTTTTTTTTTTATTTCTAGAACTAATTCTAGAAAAAAAAAATGATGTGGGGCTCCGCCATATTTTTGGCCCAGCCAGGTACAACTAGGCAGCTGGGGGCTGGAATACTCAGCATGGAGAGGTCCAAGCGTTCATTGAAGTGTCATTTTCTGGTGCTGTACCCAGGCTCTTCCAGTTGCCCTGGTGCTGGTGGCAAACTGGGTAATAAAGAGGTTAATGCCAGCTTTTTATTGGCAGCTGGCACTAATCTCGAGATTCATAATGTCGGGCCAACGTTAGACCCGGCCATTAGGAATCTCTAGTAAATAGTCAGCAGAGGACAGGGCGGATGAGCTGGGGGGGCAGGAGACAGCGGGGGGGGGGGGCAGGAGACAGCAAGGGAAAGGGCAGATGAGTGGGAGGTATAGGAGGAGACTGTGGATGAGCGGGAGTTCAGGAGGAGTCGGTCTGGTGATCACTGGCGGTAGAGGAGGACAGGGAGGATGAGCGGGGGGCAGGAGACAGCAGGGGACAGGGCAGATGAGCTGGGGGGTACAGGAGGAGATGCGGGGGATCAGGAGGAGCCACACAAAGTAGGAGGCAGGAGGAGACCACAAACTCTGCAAAGTCGCGGTAATTTGCTGTTTCATTTTCAACCTCCAATCACAGCGGCTGTAACCTCGGGGGGGCAAAGCGACCCCCCTGGGGTATGCTGCAAGTCCTCATGTACCTGCAGCTCGAGTGACAGGTCACGGACACCCTCACTCGAGCTGCAGGATCCCTCCATGTCACAGATGCTGTGACATGGGTCGGGAATGCATCGGTTTCCATGTCAGACGCTGTGACATGGTCAGAAAGGGGTTAAAATATGATGTGGATCCTAAAAGAAGGTGGATTTGAAAATTTTGTTGATTAGAAATTGCTGATAAAATTTGAAACCCTTCTAACAAAAAAAAAATTGTTTACAAAATCGTGCTGATGTAAAGTAGACATGTGGGAAATGTTACTTATTAACTATTTAGTGTGACATTACTGTCTGGTATAACAGTATAAAAACTCAAAGATTAAAAATTGCAAAATTTTCCCCAATTTTTTTACACATAAACACAAAAATTAAAAAATGATCATCCTAAATTTACCACTAATATGAAGTCCATTATGTTATGAAAAAACATTCTCAGAATCACTGGGATCTGTTGAAGTGTTCCAGAGTTATTAACTCCTAAAGTGACACTGGTCAGAATTGTAAAAAAATGGCCCAGTCATTAGGGTCAAAACAGGCTCGGGAGTGAAGAGGTTAAAGACTACCGTATATACTCGTGTATAAGCCGAGTTTTTCAGCCCAAAAGCTGGCACTGTCCCCCCTTGTAAGGGCCCCCCCCCCCGGTGCTTATAAATTACCATCCCGGTGTTCCTATCGGCGCCGCTCCTCGGTGCTCCTTCTTCATCCTCCCATCCTCGCTGGCTGCATCCGGGATCTCCGGCCGTCGCAGGCATATGACGTCATCGCGCGACGGCCGGAGATCCCGGATGCAGCCAGCGAGGACGGGAGGATGAAGAAGGAGCACCGAGGAGCGGCGCCGATAGGAACACCGGGATGGTAATTTATAAGCACCGGGGGGAGGGGGGGCCCTTACAAGGGGGGACAGTGCCAGCTTTTGGGGGCTGTTGGTACCCCCAGGGGGCTGTTGGTACCACCAGGGGGCTGTTGGTACCCCCAGGGGGCTGCTGGGTACCCCCAGGGGGCTGCTGGGTACCCCCTGAGGGCTGCTGGGTACCCCCAGGGGGCCGCTGGGTACCCCCTGGGGGCCGCTGTATAACCCCTGGGGGGTGCTGTATAACCCCTGGGGGGTGCTGTATAACCCCTGGGGGCTGCTGTATAACCCCTGGGGGCTGCTGTATATACTGCTGAGGCCTGTATACCACTGGGGCTGCTGTATATACCACTGGGGCTGCTGTATATACCACTGGGGCTGCTGTATATACTGGTGGGGTCTGTATATACCACTGGGGAGGCTGCTGTATACCACTGGGGTTGCTGTATATACTACTGGGGCCTGTATATGCCACTGGGGAGGCTGCTGTATACTACCATTGGGGGGCCTGTATACCACACTGCTGGGGGCTGTACACCTGTGCTGGGGTCCACCCTCGGCTTATACACGAGTCAATAGGTTTTCCCAGGTTTTGGGGGCAAAAGTAGGGGGGTCGGCTTATACACGGGTCGGCTTATACACGAGTATATACGGTAGTTTAGTCAGTCTTCTTTTAGTAGACAACTTTGTAAATTTTTCCCTAAGTTGACATTAATGGTTAAATTCAGAAAATTTATAAGCAAAGTACAATATAATATATAAGTTATTCTATATTTCCACTTCAAATTTAAGGCCAGTATGTACAGTATTTTCTGCAGCAGATATTGAAGGTTGACTTAAATTTCTACCATGGTTTTGTGGTTTTCTATGCAAAATCTGTGCAAATATGTAGAATGCTGCATAATCTTACATGTTTTTTTTTTTCAAATGGTGCTGAACTTTTGCTATGACCCAACTTTCGGATTTAAATCTTTGAAATTTGTGCTAAAATATTATGAAATGCCACATCCGTTAACATAGGGGTCCCCAACCACCGGTCCGCGGACCGGGACCGGGCCGTCGGGGTCTTTGTGCCGGTCCGCGGCGAGCTGCCAGCTTCCCCCCCCTGTGTGTCCCCGCCCAACGCACCCTCACCTCCTGAACTATGCTGCTCTGAGCCGCAGCCGAGGCCTCAGCTGTGTGCATATGTATGAGGGGAGCTGTCGGCCAATCAGTGCAGCAGCCATGCCCTGCAGCACTGTTATTGGCCGACGGCTTCTCTCATACAGCAGCGGCTGAGGCAGAGATGTGGCTGAAGTTTTTTCATATCTCGCGCTATTTCCAAGCGCAGCAGTGATGTGTGCTTTACGTGATGCGCTTGGAAATAGCGCGAGATATGAAAAAACTTCAGCCACGTCTCTGCCTCAGCTGCTGCTGTATGAGAGAAGCCGACAGGAGCGGTGAGCATCTGTGTGTGAGTGTGTTTCAGGGTCAATGCCTGTGTGTGGGGGGTGGATTGTACTGGGGGCAGCATGTCTGTGTGTGGGGCATTCAGGGGTCATTGTATGTGAGGGGTATATACAAGGGGCAATGTGTGTGTGAGGGGTATATACAAGGCGCAATGTGTGTGTGAGGGGTATATACAAGGGCAATGTGTGTGTGGGTTACACAAGGGGCAATGTGTGTGTGTGTGTGTGTGGGGGGGGTGAGGTTACACAAGGGGCAGTGTGTGTGTGTGTGGTGGGGGGTTACACAAGGGGCAGTGTGTGTGTCTGTGGTGGGGGGTTACACAAGGGGGCAGCGTGTCTGTGGTGGGGGTTACACTAGGGGCAATGTGTGTGTGTGGTGGGGGGTTACACAAGGGGAATGTGTGTGTGTGTGGTGGGGGGTTACACAAAGGCGTGTGTGGGTGGGGGTTACACAAGGGGCAGTGTGTGTGGTGGGGGGTTACACAAGGGGCAGTGTGTGTGTGTGGGGGGTTATACAAGGGGCAATGTGTGTGTGTGGGGGGTTATACAAGAGGCAATGTGTTTGCGGGGGTTATACGGGGGCAAGGTGTGTGTGGGGGTTATACGGGGCAATGAGTGTGGGGGTTATACGGGGGCAATGTGTGTGTGTGGGGGTTATATGGGGGCAATGTGTGTGTGGGGGTTATACGGGGGCAATGTGTGTGTGTGTGGGGGGGGTTACCGGGGCAGTGTGTGTGTGGGGGTTATACCGGGGCAATGTGTGTGTGGGGGGGTTATACAAGGGGCAATGTGTGTGTGGGGGTTATACGGGGGCAATATGTGTGTGTGCGGGGGTTAAATGGGGGCAATATGTGTGTGTGTGGGGGGGTTATGCAAGGGGCAATGTGTGTGTGTGCGGGGGTTATACAGGGGGCAATGTGTGTGTGTGTGTGGGGGTTATGCAGGGGTTATATGGGGGCAATGTGTGTTTAGGGGGAGAATTTATGCTATATGGAGGGATGCGACGCTGAATTATATTATATGGAAGGATATGAGGTTGCATTATACTTTATGGAGGAATGTGATGCTGCATTGTACTATAAGGAGACCTGTGAGGCTGCATTATATAATGTGGAGGGCTGTGACGCTGCATTATACTACCGTATATGAAAATAAGATGTAGCGCATCTTTTGAGGAAACAGGGCAGTAAACTCCACCCCTTCTCCATAACCCTGCCCCATAAGTTCAAAGCCCCGCCCTGCCGGGCCCCAGAAAAACGGTCTTGCATGAAGCCAGTCCCCGGTTCAAAATAGGTTGGTGACCCCTGCGTTAACATACCCTTACAAATATACTTGTGACTACATGAACAGTTACACAGGGTGTTCTGATAATAGCTTGTCAACTTTTGAATGATGATATTTTGCTAAACATATGTCACCCTTGAGATGTCATGTCTGCCCCCCACTAATCATTTGCATTTTCTCCAAACTACTACTCTCCTAAAAAATTACTATTTGACAGATTATTTTTTTGCAAGCACACATTTCTTTACAATTAATGTGACAAATAATTAAGTTTTAAGGCATCATCCCATGCCTATAACTGTTGCTATGGCCAGAAAACCATATGCATTAACCCTATTGTGTTTTGTTTCTTTCAGGTTAACCAAAAAGGATCAGAAAAACCACTTGAACAAACATTTTCACAAATGGTAGATGGTCTTGGAAATGGAATGGTTAGGTAATCATACAATTTTAGCTTCATTATGACTTCTGTTGGTAGTTTTTGGTAGTTGTTGGACAAAATCTAAGATATATTGTTTTAAATATATTGACGTGAATCTAACTTTTAGGGCCACACCTTTTTAACTGCTACTGATGTGACTTGTAGATGAACAATTTTAAGATTACCAGAAACATAAAAGACAATTGAACTTGTGTATTAGGTATATAGATTTGCCATAGAAATATTTACAGCATTAGATGAAAGGTGGTAATTCGTGCGCTGCCGTCTGTCCGTTGGTTCCAGGAAATCCAAGGAATCACAAGATGTTAAAAGTAATACCTTTAATGTATAATTCTTACGCGTTTCGTGGTACTTCAGAACACTTCATCAGAGATCCACAAGGTTTACAGACATATACAAAAAAACAGGCTATAAATAGAACCTGGAGGTAGATGGCACTCCCATCATCCCATCCTGATGTCAATTAAAATCAATTAGCATATTCTTTCAATCCAATGCACTTTTTTCTCTAAGAGGAGAAAAAAAAAAAAGGGTAGATTAGAGGACTCAAACTCACAAGGTTACAGTCCCTATGGCTATTTTCCACATGCCCTTATTAATTCAGCCATCTCAGATGTGGCTGACAATTAGATTCCAAGGGGAGGAATACACATTCCGGACTCAGGCTCCCATTATAAGCGTCAAGACATCCTAACCTTCAGGATAACATCAATCACCTAAATAAGTCACTTATTTCATTCAATCCTTGCGGCACCAAGGTTTTTAATTTATAAATCCAGTAAACCTCTCTACGTGACAGAGTTCGATCTCTGTCAGGGATAGATTCATGTATGAAATCTATAGGTGTAACTTTGAAGGACACCTTTTTTGCATGATGTATTGTGCAGTGTTTAGACACTCCATGTGTCATTAATCCTTCTTTTACATTAAATCTGTGGGAGGACATCCGTTGTTGTAATTTTTGTGTAGTCTTACCCACATATTGTTTACCGCAGTTGCAACTTAGCAGATATATAATTAATATTTATATATATATAAAGTAATTAATTCCCTCTGGTTACCTTTCTACACTAACAGCTGTCGTTTTGTTTTTTTTCTGTTACCTTTTTGATGATGTATCAAGTGAGTGTGTGAGTGCCCCAGTGCATCCTTTGATCCTCACAAGCCTTCACACAGTTTTCACCGATTCTCAAAGGTATGAAGATATCCAAACTATTATATTCAATATACTACAGGAATATCTCTCAACAGATAGTTTTTATTGCGTATTAAAATGTCCCGTGTGGACCGTGTGACAGTGCTGTAGTGTTTGACATACACATTACATAAAAATAACCCTCCCCCCACACCCAAGAAAACACAATATCTAATGTATTAGGGAAGAAATGGTGATTCCATAAATGTCAACTGAACAGTGCTGGTGTCCCATATAATCCCTATTGGTTTGTCTGGATGTAAAACTCCAGACCTAAGCCACATAGGTATTAGTAGTCCGTCTGTCACTTTCAGTCACTGTTAGTATATCACAGGCGGAGTCCCCAAATAGTATTTATATAGGGTCAGGTCTCCAAAGGATAAGTGACATCTATTATCATACATTTAGCATCCACAAAGAAAATACACTAGATGATGTATACACATATATGACCACAGGTTATGGTCTTTTAACGCCCGATGGGTTTCGCCTTTCTTTAACTTTAAAGGCTCTTCAGGGGCTTAGGCTACTTTCACATACCGATTTTCAGGGAGCCGATGCTGTCCGATATAAATCGGACAGCATCGGCTCCCTTCTGATGCCTGGAATCGGGTGCCAAATAGGCACCCGATTCCGGCATAAAATCGGCGCCGAGCTGCAAAAAAAGAAAAAAAAAAAAAAAGTTTATTCTCACCTCTCCCCGAGCCCCCGCCGTCTTCCGCCATCTTCCTCTAGGTTCCCGGTGGCTTCCGCAGGCTGCCGGTGTCAGCAGAGGTGTACCTCTGCTGTACACAGGACCTGCGATGATGTCACAGTCACCATGGTAACCCGCGGTCACATGACTGTGACATCACCGCAGGTCCTGAACAGCAGAGGTACACCTCTGCAGCCACCGGGAACCTAGAGGAAGATGGCGGAAGACGGCGGGGGCTCGGGGAGAGGTGAGAATAAACTTTTTTTTTTTTTTTTAACCCTTATGCTCCTAGTTAGGAGCAGTTTTACTGTACTGAGCATGCTTAGTACAGTAAAACGGGGTCCGAGGAGACATCAGATGTTTCCTCGAACCCTTCTCCATAGGGCCCCATGTTATAGGGATCGGACCTAATCGGATGTGCACTAAATGCCATCCGATTTGGTCCGATCCGATTCTGTCAGATTTTATTTTCGGTGCAAAAATCGGAGCAAGCTCCGATTTTTGCACCGATAATAAAATCGGACAGAATCGGATCGGACCAAATCGGATGGCATTTAGTGCACATCCGATTCGGTCCGATCCCTATAGGGATGCATGGGGCCAAATTCGGATCCGATGCTGTCCGATTTTCATCGGACAGCATCGGATTTAGAAAAATCGTAGTGTGAAACCACCCTTATGCATCAAGATATATGATAAGATACATCAGATGATGAGTGGGTCCCTTATGGTATTCAGGTGGCCCGCATTGTGAGATCTACTCCCAGGCTGCTTTCCTTATCTCAGATGGGGATGGAGAAAGGATCCTATATGTATATGTGGGGGTCTCAAGTCCACAGAGAGTTCTTTCTGTAAACATAGGAGAAAACCGTGGTTGTCGTATTACATAAGGAGACATCCCCAACGGTTAAAACCAAAGAGATATTTCAAATTTGTATAGAAACCTCCACCAATGTGAAAGAGTGAATCTGTTCAACTATATATATATAGTCCACTGTGTTCAAAAACAATGGACATCAGTGGGAATACCTATCACATCACCATGTTCCACATTCCTCCCCAGGGTAACCGATCAATTTGGATCTTGTTGCGTTTCAATAAGAAACTATAAAAAGGAATGGAGAAAAGGAGGGGGGGGTTGTTTATTAACCAAATTTTAGTTAAGACCAGTGGAGAAGTAACCGACAACAGGATGGAGAAGGAGGGGGTAAGTAAAAATGAAGGGGAAGGAGAAATTGTTAACCTTCTATATTTTTATATAAATTCTTAATATTACATACCCTCCAGATGTTCGAAAGGTCCCCCAAGAGTCCAGACCCCTATTGTTATACACTCTGTGGTCCTGAAACAAATATACATGCATGTAATACATGTATATATCCCTGCATATATAAAGATAGGTTTTGATCATAGATTTAACACTCATACCTTGTTAGGATCATACGTCCCTTGTTAAATGTGGATGGTCTCACTATCAGATAGACGATTATGGTCACAGGAAGCCCCAGTTGTCTCCTGTTGCCAAAGTCCTACCAGCCCTTTTATGTTGAGGCCCATCGGATTTTGTCTCTGTGGACAAATCATTATGTTTAATAGACCTCTAATCTCCTATGTTATTACCTCACTTTTAACTTATGTTCCCATACTTCCATTTACCTTTCCTGTGGAGACTCAAAGCCTGGTGTCCGGCTTCACAAGATCGCCTGTGGCGCGGTCAACATCCTCACCTACAGTGATAGATGTGAGCCGCTGCCCTATTGCAGGGTTAATATAGTCCAGCCCCAATCATGGTCTCTGCGCCACCTCCGGCGCTCATTAGCATACGGGAAGTGCGTGCGTTCCAGCTGGAACGCACGCCTTTCCACTGCGCCTGCGCCCGCCTCTCTCCCGTGGCGACGCGTCGCCACGTCCGCTCTGTGCGGTTACGTCACAGGGTGGGTGGGAGGCAGAGCGGCGCATGCGCATCAGTACTCTGCCCCATGTAAACACTGCGGTGATTCCCTGAGTTACCAGGGATCACATATACTCAAAATGTGTTTATTATATATGTTTTTAATGTTTCTTAAGGGCGGATGGTGGTTAAGAAGAAGGGAAATGGCTATATTTAATGTTTGGTTATCTTGTTTAGGTCCCAGGATTTAGAAGGTACCACATTAGGGATATATATAAGGTATTTTTTATATAGGAAAGGGAGATTCAAAAGGGGAGGAGGTACAGCTTCTAGTATACTTTATTGGAGAATATGGGGCAACTGTAGTGTGACCAAGGAAAGAAATGGCGGACATATATTCCAAGACAGGGCTATATGCAGAGATCATACCACATATCATATGGACCATTATTCCCTCCATCTAAATGCTGGATCCGTTTTCCGGCAACCTGGTGACCTCATTGTAAGAGAGGTCTATGTTCAAAGATTAGTGGCATGGTAAAGTCACCATGCATGTTTACAAGATTATCTCCTTTACACCCCTTTTGGGTCAATGAGGAGGGGCTGGTTTCATATAGGTGCTATTAGGGGTTACTTTTTTGGACCTTGCCTCATGTATTAGGTTAGGTTTTAGGGATGAATAGCACTTCCATCTACAAAGTACATCAAATCAGGATAGCAAATTATGGGGAATAGGGATGAGATTATTAAAGGATAGTCTAGTTCGTCCATCCACTGCGAGAGGGTACATAGGGTAGAAAATTGGGAATCTCTCGGGTATTATACTTGTTTCTATTTCAAGGTTCTTCTCTTCCATAGTTATATATGTATATAAGAGGTTTATACCATTTTGGAACCTTACAGTAGTGGGAGAGAGACCATCATTATCTCATTGGTGGGATGTGGGGTGGGACGGGGATAGACTACATGAAACATGTGTAGGTTTGGATCTCATTCAGTCCCAATGGGGTTACTGTTTTTAATCTATGAATCCATCTTGCTTCTTTTTGAAGGATTAATTTGTCCCAGTCCCCCCCCCCTTCTGGGTGGTGTAACAACCTCAATTCCCATGAATGAGACCGAGGTTACATCTCCCTCATGTTCATTTTTCACGTGTCTCGCTATCGGTGTATCTTTGTTTTGTCCTAATGTCCCCCATGTGTTCCCCGATACATTTCTTAAATTCCCTTTTGGTTTTCCATATGTATTCCATACCACAGGTGCATTTACAAAGGTACACCACCCTGATGTATTACAGTTTGCGAAGTGGCGTATTTTGTAAGTTTTTCCGCTGTTTCTACTTATAAATTCTTTGCCCGTGCATATATATTTACAATTTAGTTTCAGAAGGTCCTCCCTTGGTTCAGGTAGCCCCTATCTTTGAATCTTCTTTTCAGATCTTGGGCCTGATTATAGAATGAGTGATCTGAGGAGCAGTTTCTCTTGATCCTTAGATATTGTCCCTTGGGGATAGCTTTTTTCAGGTTTTTGGGGTGGTGGCTCTCCCAGTGAAGGAGATCATTACTTGCTGTTTTTTCGCTATATGTTTTTGTTTTTAGACGACCATCGTCACCTCTCATTATGGTGACGTCAAGGAAATTTAACTCCTCCTTTTGGAATTCTGATGTGAATTTCATGCCAATATTATTCACATTTAATTCCCTGATGAATCTATTGAAGGATATTTCATCACCTGACCATAGGATGAAAATGTCGTCTATGCATCTCCCCCAGAATAAAATCTGGGGGCACCACCAAGTTCTATCGATGTCCCCTCCGAAAACTATCGTATCCTCCCACCAGCCCAGGAACAGATTGGCATATGAAGATGCCATGGAACTTCCCATGGCGGTGCCTCTGAGCTGGTGGTAGAATCTCCCATCAAACATGAAATAGTTGTGGGTAAGAATAAAATTCAGGAGAGCCGTTATAAAATGATTATGTTCCCTGAATTGGGTCCCCCTCATACCTAGGTAGTGGTTTATTGCTTCCAAGCCAAAATTATGGGGAATACTACTATAGAGTGCTTCCACATCTATTGAGGCTAAGTTCACTCCCTTGTCAATTGTAATCCCTTCCAATTTTGTTAGGAGATCTGTGGTATCTCTCAAATATGATGGTAGTGCTGTCACAATGCATCTTAAAATCCGATCCAGATAAATACTTGAGTTTTGGGATAAAGAATTTATCTCAGAGACTATCGGACGGCCCTTTAGTGGATTAAGCCCCTTATGCACTTTTGGAAGAGCGTAAAAAACTGGGATCACTGGATACTTTAGATCCATGAATTTAAACTCGTTCGAGCTTAGGATCTTTTTTTGAAAGGCTTCATCTAGTAAAATCTTGAGTTCCTTTCTAAATTCTTCTGTTGGATCTTTCTTTAATAGGTCGTAAGTATTGTCTTTGAGTTACTTTGGGATTCTACCACCAGCTCAGGGGCACCGCCATGGGAAGTTCCATGGCACCTTCATATGCCAATCTGTTCCTGGGCTGGTGGGAGGATACGATCGTTTTCGGAGGGGACATCGATAGAACTTGGTGGTGCCCCCAGATTTTATTCTGGGGGAGATACATAGACGACATTTTCATCCTATGGTCAGGTGATGGAATATCCTTCAATAGATTCATCAGGGAATTAAATGTGAATAAGATTGACATGAAATTCACATCAGAATTCCAAAAGGAGGAGATAAATTTCCTTGACGTCACCATAATGAGAGGTGATGATGGTCGTCTAAAAACAAAAACATATCGTGAAAAAACAGCAAGTAATGATCTCCTTCACTGGGAGAGCCACCACCCCAAAAACCTGAAAAAAAGGTATCCCCAAGGGACAATATCTAAGGATCAAGAGAAACTGCTCGTCAGATCACTCATTCTATAATCAGGCCCAAGATCTGAAAAGAAGATTCAAAGATAGGGGCTACCCTGAACCAATTTTGAATGAAGCCTTTAAGAAGGCAGACGCTACCCCAAGGGAGGACCTTCTGAAACTAAAAAACAACAAGGAATCGACTACCCTAAGGATCATAGGAAAATTTGACAATAGATCCAGGGATGTCCGCGAAATAATCAATAGACATTGGAGAATATTGAGATCTGATCCAGATCTCAGTGACTTAATATCACCTTTTCCAGCCATTACATATAGGAGAGGCAGGAATCTAAGAGACCAACTTGTGCATAGTATGTATAATCCACCCAAAACTAAAAGCACCTGGTTAGATAATAGGCAAATGGGAACATTTAAATGTGGCAGATGCGTAAATTGTAAATATATATGCACGGGCAAAGAATTTATAAGTAGAAACACCGGAAAAACTTACAAAACACGCCACTTCGCAAACTGTAATACATCAGGGGTGGTGTACCTTTGTAAATGCACCTGTGGTATGGAATACATAAGGAAAACCAAAAGGGAATTTAAGAAACGTATCGGGGAACACATGGGGGACATTAGGAAAAACAAAGATACACCGATAGCGAGACACGTGAAAAATGAACATGAGGGAGATGTAACCTCGGTCTCATTCATGGGAATTGAGGTTGTTACACCACCCAGAAGGGGGGGGACTGGGACAAATTAATCCTTCAAAAAGAAGCAAGATGGATTCATAGATAAAAACAGTAACCCCATTGGGACTGAATGAGATCCAAACCTACACATGTTTCATGTAGTCTATCCCCGTCCCACCCCACATCCCACCAATGAGATAATGATGGTCTCTCTCCCACTACTGTAAGGTTCCAAAATGGTATAAACCTCTTATATACATATATAACTATGGAAGAGAAGAACCTTGAAATAGAAACAAGTATAATACCCGAGAGATTCCCAATTTTCTACCCTATGTACCCTCTCGCAGTGGATGGACGAACTAGACTATCCTTTAATAATCTCATCCCTATTCCCCATAATTTGCTATCCTGATTTGATGTACTTTGTAGATGGAAGTGCTTTTCATCCCTAAAACCTAACCTAATACATGAGGCAAGGTCCAAAAAAGTAACCCCTAAGAGCACCTATATGAAACCAGCCCCTCCTCATTGACCCAAAAGGGGTGTAAAGGAGATAATCTTGTAAACATGCATGGTGACTTTACCATGCCACTAATCTTTGAACATAGACCTCTCTTACAATGAGGTCACCAGGTTGCCGGAAAACGGATCCAGCATTTAGATGGAGGAAATAATGGTCCATATGATATGTGGTATGATCTCTGCATATAGCCCTGTCTTGGAATATATGTCCGCCATTTCTTTCCTTAGTCAAACTACAGTTGCCCCATATTCTCCAATAAAGTATGCTAGAAGCTGTACCTCCTCCCCTTTTGAATCTCCCTTTCCTATATAAAAAATACCTTATATATATCCCTAATGTGGTACCTTCTAAATCCTGGGACCTAAACAAGATAACCAAACATTAAATATAGCCATTTCCCTTCTTCTTAACCACCATCCGCCCTTAAGAAACATTAAAAACATATATAATAAACACATTTTGAGTATATGTGATCCCTGGTAACTCAGGGAATCACCGCAGTGTTTACATGGGGCCGAGTACTGATGCGCATGCGCTGCTCTGCCTCCCACCCACCCTGTGAAGTAACCGCATCGCCACGGGAGAGAGGCGGGCGCAGGCGCAGTGGAAACGCGTGCGTTCCAGCTGGAACGCACGCACTTCCCACATGCTAATGAGCGCCGGAAGGTGGCGCAGAGACCATGATTGGGGCTGGACTATATTAACCCTGCAATAGGGCGCGGCTCACATCTATCACTGTAGGTGAGGATGCTGACCGCGCCACAGGCGATCTAGTGAAGCCGGAGACCAGGCTTTGAGTCTCCACCGGAAAGATAAATGGAAGTATGGGAACATAAGTTAAAAGTGAGGTAATAACATAGGAGATTAGCAGGTCTATTAAACATAATGATTTGTCCACAGAGACAAAATCCGGTGGGCCTCAACATAAAAGGGCTGGTAGGACTTTGGCAACAGGAGACAACTGGGGCTTCCTGTGACCATAATCGTCTATCTGATAGTAAGACCATCCACATTTAACAAGGGACGTATGATCCTAACAAGGTATGAGTGTTAAATCTATGATCAAAACCTATCTTTATATATGCAGGGATATATACATGTATTACATGCATGTATATTTGTTTCAGGACCACACAGAGTCTATAACAATAGGGGTCTGGACTCTTGGGGGACCTTTGGAACATCTGGAGGGTATGTAATATTGAGAATTTATATAAAAATATAGAAGGTTAACAATTTGTCCTTCCCCTTCATTTTTACCTCCCCCCCCCCTCTCCATCCTGTCGTCAGTTACTTCTCCACTGTTCTTAACTAAAATTTGGTTAATAAACAACCCCCCCTCCTTTTCTCCATTCCTTTTTATAGTTTCTTATTGAAACGCAACAAGATCCAAATTGATCGGTTACCCTGGGGAGGAATGTGGAACATGGTGATGTGATAGGTATTCCCACTGATGTCCATTGTTTTTGATCATATACTAACGCAGTGGACTATATATATAGTTGAACAGAATCACTCTTTCACATTGGTGGAGGTTTCTATACAAATTTGAAATATCTCTTTGGTTTTAACCATTGGGGATATCTCCTTATGTAATACGACAACCACGGTTTTCTCCTATGTTTACAGAAAGAACTCTCTGTGGACGTGAGACCCCCACATATACATATAGGATCCTTTCTCCATCCCCATCTGAGATAAGGAAAGCAGCCTGGGAGCAGATCTCACAATGCGAGCCACCTGAATACCATAAGGGACCCGCTCATCATCTGATGTATCTTATCATATATCTTGATGCATAAGCCCCTGAAGAGCCTTTAAAGTTAAAGGCGAAACGCGTCGGGCGTTAAAAGACCATAACCTGTGGTCATATATGTGTATACATCATCTAGTGTATTTTCTTTATGGATGCTAAATGTATGATAATAGATGTCACTTATCCTTTGGAGACCTGACCCTATATAAATACTATTTGGGGACTCCGCCTGTGATATACTAACAGTGACTGAAAGTGACAGACGGACTACTAATACCTATGTGGCTTAGGTCTGGAGTTTTACATCCAGACAAACCAATAGGGATTATATGGGACACCAGCACTGTTCAGTTGACATTTATGGAATAACCATTTCTTCCCTAATACATTAGATATTGTGTTTTCTTGGGTGTGGGGGAGGGTTATTTTTATGTAATGTGTATGTCAAACACTACAGCACTGTCACACGGTCCTAACGGGACATTTTAATACGCAATAAAAACTATCTGTTGAGAGATATTCCTGTAGTATATTGAAGCCTTCACACAGGCCTCAGTCACTTCTTAAGCTCTTAACTGAATTAAACCATCACTGGGATGCTGGTTCCAGGGGCGGAGCTGTCAATTACTTGACAAGTGTCCCAAGCTCCTCCTCACCCCCCTCCTCAGAATGCAGTGTCTCAGCCCCACCATTTCTTCCCTCCTTTTTGCAGTACTCTGTGTCAGCGACTCTCTTCTTACCCTCTCCTTGCAGTGCGCGCTCTCATCTTCCCTATGCCTTATCTGTCCCCTGTGTGATGTGTGCAGTGATCAGTGATACCAGAGACCAGGCAGTGCAGAATAACAAGCGCTGCCCACAAGTGACATGAGTTGTCTATCAGCTTATGATTTGTGGGCGGCACTTAGGTCCTCCTGCAACACGGATTTGCACCACACCCGGTATATGATGAGTGCAGTGAAATGTCAATATACCAGGCGCTGTGCACAGCAGTGCTGCCGGAGGACCGAAGACACAAGTCATAAACTGATATGCACTGCACACAAGTGACGTCAGTTGTCTATGTCATCCAGAACCGCCCAGTCTCTGTTATCACTAATCGTTGCACACATCGCACAGGGGGACAGATGAGTAGCACACTGCAGGGAAAGGGTAAGAAGAGCGGGGCTGAGACACTACACTGTGGAGAGGGGGTGAGGAGGGACTGGGGACTTTTGTGAAATAATTGAAAGCACCACTCCTGAAACTAGGGTCACAGTTACTCTTCATTTCAGGGAGAGGCAGAGGAAGTGCCTGGGGCCTGTCTGATTCCGTATTAGCATCCCAGTATACACTGGGGCTCTCAAACGATACATCATCAAGAAGGAATTTGGAAAAACAAAACCAGAAGCTGTTACAGTGTTGAGAGGGAATTATAGGGAATTAATAAAGGAAGTATATTAGAAAATGGTTTAGATTACAGGGATAAATTAGATGGGGAGTTAGGAGAAAAGTTGCTGGTCTCGGACTGACCCTTTAGGTTTTCATGCCATTGAAAATATTTTAAGGAATCCTGTCCGATCCCCTAACCATTGGAAGTCATCATGCTAGTAATTAAAGGGAACCTGTCACCCCAAATAACCTTCCTAATCTATTAATACCTGTCCCTGTAGCCTTACAATACTTTCTAACACATCCCTGTCTGACCATTTTGACTAATATGGAAGTACAATAAAGTAGTTCGCAAACTTATGAAATTAATGTCAGCGGGGCGTTCCTCCAGGCGTTTTTGACTGGTAGGCGGGTCCCCTGTGTCGTGCTACCCCTGCCTCGCCGCTCTATTACGCCCTAATGGGCGTTATGTTGGAAAAATATAACAAAAGAGGAACTATATGGTTATATTGCCCTCACTCTTCTGGCAGGGTGTACAAAATCGTATGATGTTCCAACCAGAGAATTATTTCTGAACCCTTTTTCAATATAACAAGTACTTTACCAATCTGGAACTGGGCAAATTTTTGCTTCAGAAAACACTCAAACTTGTTGGTACTATGAGTCCAAACCGCTGTGAGATTCTTCCAATCATGAAGCACAATCCCAAGCGACCACTTTATGAGAGTGTCTTTGATTTCTGCAATCAAGCGACAATGACGGAAGTATTGACACCGATGACAGGAAACTGAAACCTGAAATCATACTGCATTATAATAAAACAAAAGGAGGTGTGGACAAGATGGATGAAATGATTGGAGAGTATTCGTGCAAGAGGCAGACAAAACATTGGCCTGTAGTCATTTTTTATAATATCCTTGATGTGCAGCCCTCAATAGCTATATTGTTTATACATTCGATATAAAGAATTCAGCTGCAGCACTCCATTAGGATGTCATCTTATGCCTTTATTTTGGCTTCAAGTTCAGGGCACAGGCTACATTTCAGGCTCCCTCGCCTTTTGTCAAGCCAAAGAAGAATGGTCTAAAATTCCAGCAGAGCATTGTAAGAAACTCATTGATGGTTACCGGAAGCGGTTGATCGCAGTTATTTTGGCTAAAGGTTGTGCAACCAAGTATTAGGCTGAGGGTGCCAATACTTTTGTCTGGCCCATTTTTGGAGTTTTGTGTGAAATGATCAATGTTTTGCTTTTTGCTTCATTCTCTTTTGTGTTTTTTCATTTAAGACAAATTAAATGAAGATAATAATACCAAAGAATTTGTGATTGCAATCATTTTCAGGAAGAAACTGAGTATTATCTGCCAGAATTGCAGGGGTGTCAATACTTTTGGCCACAACTGTATATAAAGAATTATATAGAATGCATGTATTCGGCATTTTAAGCCGGTGTAATTACCGTATTTTTCGCATTATAAGACGCACTTTTGTTCCCCCAACTTTTGGGGGAAAGTGGGGGGTGCGTCTTATAATGGGAATATACGGTTCTTTAGTGCTGGGGAGGCTGAGTGCAGCTGTGCAGTGGTGTCCGGAGCCGGGGCGGGCTGGCTGCGGTCCTCAGGAGGCAGCGGGAGGTCACGTGCTCCCGCTCATTAACCTCCTCCAATATGCACTGCACTGCCGCTGTCCATCACCTTGGTGCTGAAACCAGCACCAAGATCTGGACAGGGGTGCAGTGCATATCAGGTGTGCCTGCACTCACTTCCCTGTGCAGGCACAACTTGCCCCCATCACTGTGTAAAGCTCCCCTGCTGGCGTGCACAGAATAAAAAAAAAAAATCATTACTTCACCTTCCGACGATCGCGCTCCCTTCTGCCAGCTGATCGGTGACTTCCTGCTTTTGTCTCGGCATCGGGAGTGCATAGTGATGACATCCGATCACATGATGCACTCTGGTCACATGACCCGATGCCGAGACCAAAGCAGGAAGTCACCGATCAGCTGGCAGAAGGGAGCGCGATCGTCGGAAGGTGAAGTAATGATTTTTTATTTTTATTCTGTGCACGCCAGCAGGGGAGCTTTAAACAGTGATGGGGGCAAGTTGTGCCTGCACTGGGTGGGCGAGTGCAGGCACAGGGGTAAATGTGCCTGCAGTGGGGGCTGAGTGCAGGCACAGGGGCAAGTGTGCCTGCACTGGGGTATGAGTGCAGGCACAGGGGCAAGTGTGCCTGCACTGGGGGCTGAGTGCAGGCACAGGGGCAAGTGTGCCTGCACTGGGGGTCGAGTGCAGGCACAGGGGCAAGTGTGCCTGCACTGGGGGCTGAGTGCAGGCACAGGGGCAAGTGTGCCTGCAGTGGGGGATGAGTGCAGGCACAGGGGCAAGTGTGCCTGCAGTGGGGGATGAGTGCAGGCACAGGGGCAAGTGTGCCTGCAGTGGGGGATGAGTGCAGCCACAGGAGCAAGTGTGCCTGCAGTGGGGGATGAGTGCAGGCACAGGGGCAAGTGTGCCTGCAGTGGGGGATGAGTGCAGGCACAGGGGCAAGTGTGCCTGCAGTGGGGGATGAGTGCAGGCACAGGGGCAAGTGTGCCGGCACTGGGGGTGAGTGCAGGCACAGGGGAAAGTGTGCCTGCACTTGGGGGTGAGTGCAGGCACAGGGGAAAGTGTGCCTGCACTTGGGGGTGGTGCAGGCACAGGGGCAATTCCGCCTGCACTGGGGCAAGTGTGCCAGCACAGGGGGGTGAGTGCAGGCACTGGGGAAAGTGTGCCAGCACTGGGGGAGGTGTGCCATCAATAGGGGATGTGTGCCATCACTGGGGGACATGAGCCAGCACAAGGGGGTTATATCCCAGGATGAGGAACAATGTATCAAGATGAGGATGCTATGAGGGACATGTGTCCTATATGATTTGTAAGACGGACACTGGCATTATAACACGGACCCCATTTAACAATAAAAAATATTTTTTTCTCTTTTTCTTCACCAAATTTGGGGGTGCGTCTTATAATCAGGTGCGTCTTATAAAGCGAAAAATACGGTACTTTTGTTGTTTTATGCACATAATTATAATGTTTTGAAATATTCATCTCAAATGAACTTTGAAAAGTATTTCTATTTGAGTTACTCCATGTTATTTGCACACAGGCCTAAAAGGCCCCAGGTATGTCAAAGTGTAGATTTCTATGATTGTGCGTTCTATGGTTAAAAATATATTGTATAAATAGAAGGTGTGTTTGATACCTGGTTGGAAAAATGAAGCCTTGGCAGTTTGTTAAATTATGCAAGGCCGTTACTGTTGTGACTAAATTTAATAGGCGATGTAAATACACTGTAAGACAAGGGTGCAATCCAAGAAAAAGTCATATAAGTGCAATGTATTCTTTTCTTTCTTTTTTTTAAATAGGTATTTTGCTTTTGACTTCCACAAAGAATGCAGCCGTATGCGCTGGGAACGGTTACAGATTCTGGTGGATCAGGTGGCTGAAATTCAAGATGAATTTGGGTGAGATATTAGATATTGAGCTGCTTTCATGGGGCAGAGAGACACAACACTATCATACTACATAAAACATCGGCGTTAAAACTGTGAATAATAACATTTCCTACAGTGCCTTGTAGGTCTGCTTAGGTTAGTTTGACACTGCAGTTTTTGTCCATGATCAGGTTCCATCCGGTTTGTGTGCCAAAACCAGGAGAGGAACTTGCAGAGAAAAACTACAATTGAAAGATTGACACCTGTTCTGAGTTTTGGAGACACTCCTGGTTTTGTCACACAAACCAGATGGAACCTAATCATGGAAAAAACTGCAGTATCTGTTTGGTAACCCCTACTTTCTCTCCCCATAGGGAGAAAAGACGGGATCTAAAAGGGACAAACCTCTGAAATGTGCGGTCTGCTTTAGGAAGCTGTCTCCTTCTCATAAGAGGATGTTTCAGTTTAATTTATCCATTCAGGATTTGACTGACTCTGATCATTTAGGCTCAATTTCCAATGGGGAGGGGGGGTACATCTACTCCTCGAATAATGGGTATTAAAAAATGCTATTTCTCCATGGATCCATAGATTAGACCTCGAGGCTGAACGGTCTAAAGAGGAGAAGAGCAAGAAAACAGGCGCAGATCTAAGTGCAGATATACTATACTTATACATAGGTAATAGGCTAGTTTGCTCACCTTTAGAGTATCTTGATAGATGGCTTATCGACCAGGATTGGTCTAGTATGGATGTCTTGTTCCTCCGGTATGCAGCTACAGTCCGGATCAAGCAGATCTATCAGCCGGGGTGTCCGTGGTAAAAGGATTCAAACAGAATATCCGGTTGGTTGAGTGCTCCCAGGTCACAGACACCGAGGTGTATACTTGGGTTTCTCCTTTTGTGGTTTATTCAATTTAAGTCACAATATAAAAGTTCATGAATGAATGATACATAAAAGAACGCGTTTGGCTACAATGGGAACAAATAATATAGCCTTCCTCAGACACTCCTGGTTTTGGCACACAAGCCAGATGGAACCTGATCAGGGAAAAAACTGCAGTGTCTGTATGATAACCCCTACTTTCTCTCCCCATAGTGAAAAAGGCGGGATCTAAGGGGACACACCTCCGAAATGTCCGGTCTGCTTTAAGAAGCTGTCTCCTTTTCATAATAAAAACGTATGCCAAGCCTGTACAAATGCAGTAGTTAGGGAGCAACACACTTCTTTAATTGATGAGCTTTGTAGTATGGTGAAGCATGAGATCCAGACTTCTCTATCGTCCTTCCGCTTTTCCACTTCAACCATTCATGTTCAGGCCCCTCAACCCCCACAAAAAAGAGGAAATTTCAGTTTGATTTATCCATTCAGGATTTGGCTGACTCTGATCATTTAGGCTCCATTTACGATGGGGAGGAGGGTATATCTACTCCTCAAATAATAGGTGTTAAAAAGTGCTATTTCTCCATGGATGACATGGAGGATCTCCTGAGTGAAGTCTGCAATGGGGTTAGAGTAGGAACAGATTACTCCATCCATACAGGATAAGATGTTCGGTGGTCTCAAGCCTAAAACACCTACTGGTTTCTTCATTCATGAGAATATTTAGTCGTCGATTTCTCAGAAATGGGAGTTCAAACATCGTTTCCCCTTAGATCAGCAATTGGGAAATCACAAAAGTAGATGTGCAGGTGGCTAGGGTGACTAAGAAAACAACCTTTCCTTTCAAGGATTTGTCACAATTCAAGGATCCTATGGACAGGAAGATAGAGTGTCTCCTTAAAAAATCCTGGGAGTCGTCCACCACCTCTTTGCGTTCCAACTATGTCTCCACCTGCATGGCTAGGTCCTTGTTTGAAGAGGACCTGTCACCCCCTGGTGCATGGCAAACTCAATGCAGCACTGAATGCAGCATGTTTGCTGCATTCAGGGAAGGGGTCCCCTGAGGCTCTAGCCCCCCTGTAAGCTTTAGAAAAGACTTTAAAAACCTTACAGTTAAGAGGTCACCTGGGTGGGATCTTATTAAAAGGTCCTGGCTGTTGGCACAATTCTTCCTGCTCCCTCTAGGTGTGTGCCGCCACCTCCTCTTCTGCTTGGTCTACCCTCCTCTTCTGCTCCTGACGTCACAAGGAGCAGGAGCAGAAGAGGAGGGCAGACCCAGGAGAAGAGGAGGCGTTGGCAGACACATACAGGGGGCGGAACACACGAGGAGGCGGCAGGGAGGATTGTGCCAGTAGCCAGGACCTCTTAGTAAGATCCCACCCAGGCGACCGCTCAACTGTAAGGTTTCTAAAGTCTTTTTTTAATAAACCTTGCAGGGGCACTAGAGCCATGGGGTACCCCTTCCCTGAATTCAGCAGACATGCTGCATTTAGTTTGCCATGCACCAGGGGCATGACAGGTCCTCTTTAAGTGGCTGCCCAAGTAGAAACCCATCTTACTCAGGGTACCACCAGGGAAGAAATCTTGGACTCCTTACCCTTACGTCAAAAAGCCACTGGATTTCTGGCAGACACGTCTGCTGAGTGAGTTCGCATTGCCGCCAGATTGGCTGTTTTATCTAACTCCGCAAGGAGAGCCCTTTGGCTCAAACTCTGGAGTGGGGATGTAACCTCAAAAGCCAAACTTTGTGCCTTTCCTTTCCAAGGTGAATACGTCTTCGGTCCTTCCCTAGATGACATCTTGGGCAAAACATCGTCAAACGAAAAGAAATCACTTCCTGAGGAAAAGCATCCTAGGAAATGTTTTTTTCACCCTTCCCAGTCCCAAACATGTCAATACAGAGAGAAGGGAAAGTTGGGGCATTGGTCTTATCAAAAAGAATATCTTTGTCCTCCAACAGTCACAAGACAAACATTGACTCTGTCCCAGTAGAGGGTTGCCTGTATAACGTTTATCCTCAATGGAAATCGATCACCTCCTGCCAGTGGGTCTTCAATATCATCTCAAAGGGCCTACTTATAGAGTTTGAATCCCGATCCCCTCAGGGCCTAAATGTCACCTCACTTCCCTCTCCGGGAGCGCAAAACCTTCTAACAAAAAAAATAGCACCAGCTTATAGAATTTTTATCTCCCAAGTTCCAGCAGGACAGTCAGCGGGACATTATTCTCAACTCTTCAGTTGTAGAAAAACCCTCTTGGACCTCCCAGATAATTATAATCTTAAAGAGGTTGAATTAATACATGGTTAACAGAGGATTCAAGATGGATTCTGTGAAGACAGCAATACCCTTAGTTGGCCAGGGATACAGTGCCTTGTATTTGGCCCCCTTGAACTTTTCAACCTTTTGCCACATTTCAGGCTTCAAACATAAAGATATAAATTCTAATTATTTTGTGAAGAATCAACAAGTGGGACACAATCGTAAAGTGGAATTAAATTTATTGGATGTTTTGAACTTTTTAAACAAACTGAAAAGTGGGGTGTGCAATATTATTCGGCCCCCTTGAGTTAATACTTTGTAGCTCCACTTTTTGCTGCGATAACAGCTGCAAGTCGCTTGGGGTATGTCTCTATCAATTTTGCACTTAGAGACACTGAAATTCTGGCCCATTCTTTCTTGCAAAACAGCTGGAGCTTAGTGAGGTTGGATGGAGAGCGTTTGTGAACAGCAGTTTTCAGCTCTTTCCACAGATTCTCGATTGGAATCAGGTCTGGACTTTGTCTTGGCCATTCTAAGGCTGCCTTCACACTTGCAGATGCATCTGCAGCTTTTTGCAGATGCATCTGCAAGTATCAGCATGCAGACCGCGGCCCCTATGTTTATAATAGGGCGCACCGCGGTCTGAAAGCTCTCATTCATTCCTGTATGTGAAGCGTCCGCAGGCGGATGCCTGCTTACAGATCACACTCTCCCGCCCGCACCATGGACGCGAGATGTTGCGTCCATGGTGCGGGCGGGAGAGTGTGATCTGTAAGCAGGCATCCGCCTGCGGACGCTTCACATACAGGAATGAATGAGAGCTTTCAGACCGCGGCCGCGGTCTGCATGCTGATACTTTCAGATGCATCTGCAAAACGCTGCAGATGCATCTGCAAGTGTGAAGCCAGCCTAACATCTGGATACATTTATTTTTTAACTATTCCATTGTAGATTTTGCTTTATGTTTGGGATCATTGTCTTGTTAGAAGATAAATCTCTGTCCCAGTCTCAGGTCTTTTGCAGACTCCAACAGGTTTTCTTCATAATGGTCCTGTATTTGACTCCATCCATCTTCCCATCAACATTAACCATCTTCCCTGTTCCTGCTGAAGAAAAGCAGGCCAAACCATGACGCTGCCACCACCATGTTTGACAGTCGGGGTGGTGTTTTGAGCGTGATGAGCTCCGTTGCTTTTACGCCAAATATCGTTTTGCATTGTGCTCAAAACGTTTTGATTTTGGTTTCATCTGACCAGAGCACTTTATTCCACATGTTTGGTGTGTCTCCCATGTGGCTTGTGGCAAACTTCAAATGAGAGTTTTTTGATGGATATCTTTGAGAAATGGCTTTCTTCTTGCAGCTCTTCCATAAAGGCCAGATTTGTGCAGTGTATGAATGCTTGTTGTCCTATTGACAGACTCTCCCACCACAGCTGTAGATCTCTGCAGTTCATCCAGAGTGATCATGGGCCTTTTGGCTTCATCTCTGATCAGTTTTCTCCTTGTTCGTGATGAAAGTTTAGAGGGATGGCCGGGTTTTGATAGATTTGCAGTGGTCTGGTTCCATTTCAATATGTTCGCTTGCACAGTGCTCCTTGAGATGTTTAAAACTTGGTAAATCTTTTTGTATCCAAATCCGGCATTAAACTTCACCACAACTGGGGGCGTGGCCTAGCAACATGTGAGGACGATGTGTGCCTGCCGATCTCCCGCGCCTTATCCTACTTTTACCCTGTTTCCCTGCACCCGGACTGGTCCTTTGGCTACAGGCTTGCACTCGGTGACTGGGACCGCAAAGCGGCACGTTTGATCTATCGGTGCGGCGGCGGGATGGTTAAGAGGGCCCCGAAGAAGATCCCCGGAGAGGCGGGCAGCGGCCTCCAAGATGGCGCCGGAGCGGAGGCGCGCTCCCTCCTGGAGAACGAGGCGGTTAGTGTCGCCAGGAACAAAGCAGTTGCGGCTTGCCTGCAGCAATTTGCCCGTGTGGAGGAGCTGGAGCGTGCAGTGCAGGAGGAGGTGGAAGATCCTTCAGATGAGACGGAGGCCACGGGGGATGTAACAGCTCCGGAGCTGGGAGGTGGCGGGGGAGATGGGGACGAGCACAGGAGACACCTGGAAGCTGGGGGGCTGCTGTGGCACAGAACAATGATATGCTGGCGGCTCTTGCCCTGCAGACACCGGTCAAGCCCACCATCAAGGATGTATTCTGGGCCGTGCTGCAGTGTGGATCATCTTTATCACATGTGCTAACACAGCTGGGACACCTGCAAGAGACTGTCCAGACAGTGCTTCACGACCTCCATGAGGTGAGAGGGAGGACGGGGGAGCTGGAGAAGCGTATCTCTACTGTAGAAGATCAATTAGCCTCCTCTGCCAAGTTCCATACAGAGGTTAGGAAAGAATTTAAGGCTGTACATGCTAAAACAGACGACCTAGAATTAGGTTGCGTCGCAATAATGTCCGCATAGTGGGTGTGCCTGAACGCTTTGAAAAGGGTAACCTCACTGTGTTCTTTGAGACGTGGATTAAGGACATTTTTTATTTAAAATAATCCACAGTTCACATATAACGCAGTATATCAAGTTTCAGAGAATTTAGTTTTGTAAAAAAAAACAAAAACCCCAAGGCACAAAGATACCAAACCCTCTAACATTCCCAACACCCTCCCTCTTGGGACATTATCCTTAATTATGCCAAAGAACATCAGGGCTTGCTTATTAATGGTGCTAGAGTCTCGTTCTACCCGGATTACTCTCCGGATGTACAGCGGCAAAGAGCTAAATTCATCCCTGTGAAGGCTCGTTTACGTGATCTGGGAGTTAAGTACTCGGTGCTGTACCCTGCCAAATTGAAGATTCTTGCTGGTGACAAATCAAATTTTTTCTTTGATGCTCAAGACGCCATGGACTGGATTGACCGTAATGAGGCGACTCTGCGAAGGGAGGCGGACCGAGACTTAGCTGGCTGAGACTGTGTCATACTAGACTTCTTTTCTGCTCATCTAGTTGATGTTACGGCTATTTGTTGAACGGATTCTGTTCTGCTATAGAACAAACGGTGGCGCCTTTGGCTCTTAGCCCCCTTCACTCTTTTCTCTCTCTCCCCCTGCTCTATTTCCCTACCCTCCCCTTTTTCTCTTTTTTCCCCCCTCCTTCCCCTTCTTTTTTCCCCTTCCTTCCCTCCCCCTTTCCCCCCCTCTTGCCCTCTTCCCCCCTCCCTCCCCCTTCCTTCTTCTCTCCCCCCTCCTTCCCCTCTCCTTTCCCACCCTCCCCCTCTCCTTTTCTTCTTCTTTTTGATCTTCTATCCTCCGTTTCTTTTACTCTCTCTGTTTGGTGCTGCATGTCATTGCCTTTAGACTTTTACCCTTCTTTTTGGGAGCCGTGTGCTGGCCTGGAGGCCGGAGCTGGGATGTAGGTTCTACACCCTCTTAAGTGCGGATGGCGCTATGGAACTGAAATGCCTGGTCTACAGCATGAAGGGGCTAACATCGCCCTTAGTGTGTTTGGGTTTTTCTTTTAGTTTGTAGGGCTTTCAATGTGGTTGGAAGGGGGAGTGTTTGGGATTTGGTTTGGTCCTACGTCCTGGTGGTAGGTCGGATGTTGGTTACATATGAGACACAGCTAGATCATGGGTGAAATTAGAATTGTTAGCTGGAATACACTTGGACTGAAGTCCCCAGTTAAGCGCCAGGCCATATTCAGTCTCATAACGGCCCAGAAACTGACAGTGATATGCTTGCAGGAGACCCATCTCACTCCGGAAACTTTGAATATCCTCAATAAACGCTGGGTTCGGGTGGGCTTTCATTCTACACACTCAGAGTACTCCCGTGGGGTTAGTATACACATTAGTGAACGTGCACACTTTCAATCTTATGGGACACATGTTGATGGAGAGGGGTGATATGTTGTTTTGCACTGTCTTCTCTTCACTAAAATACTGCTGATATTATCTATTTATATCCCACTACCCTTTGGTAGCGGGATTATTCATAAAGTCCTCACTATTTTGGGAGATTACCCGAACGTCCCTTATGTAATAGTGGGCGACTTTAACAACATCGCTGACTCACACTGGGATAAGGGCTCGCATGCTCCTCTTAGGCCAGAGGGCAACGCCACGCCATTTGGGATCTTGCTGCGGGAGACCGCGTTGATCGACCTTTGGAGAAGTAGACATCCGAATGTCTATAAATACTCCTGTTTTTCATCCACTTTTTCCTCCTTGTCGCGCATCGATCTGGCTCTAGGGGACTAACATATGCAGGAAATGGTCTCTGAGATCTCGTATCTTCCCAGGACGGTGTCTGATCATTCTCCTCTGAGTGTTCTTCTCCGGTGGGGGGATCCGAGCGGGAGACGAGGTGCGACATGGAGGCTGAACCCTTATTGGCTGCAATTAATTGACAAAGGGGAGCGGTTTGAAGCTGAGCTGCAGGAATTCCTGCGATTTAATGGTGGCTCTGCCCCCGCTGCAGTGGTGTGGGATACCCTCAAGGCATATCTACAGGGGATTTGCATAAGGGAGATTGCTAAGGTTAAAACAACATCTAAGGCTGGTGAGCTTGTGGTCCTTCGGGAACTTGCGGAGGCGGCCCTTTCGTCCCAGTCCACTCCTGAAACCCGACAGAGATTGAAGCGGGCTCAGGAACAGGCCACCAAGTGCACTATGCGTATAGCTGACCAGAAACGGTGCTTTCGGTGATTACCTCTGCCCAGCGTGACTCATCATTTATTGCCCAACTGCGTGCCTTAGATGGTAGCTTGACACACAGTACGCCTGATATTTTGTCTACCTTACAGCGTTTCTACGCAGAGTTCTACTCTACGCGTCGACATGCACGGAGTGATGAGCTAGAGGATTTTTTGGTGGGTGTGGAGTTGCCAAAATTATCACGGGATCTGAGGAATAGTCTTGAGGAGCCTATCAGCCTTGATGAGTTGGAGGGAGCATTGGGTACCATGTCCAACGGGAAGGCACCTGGTGCTTATGGCTTGCCAGTGGAGATTTTTAAAAAACTTAAGGAGATATTACTGCCAGCTCTTTTGGCGACTTATCAGGAGAGCTTGATTTCAGGTTCCCTTCCACCCTCCATGCGGGAAGCCATTATTACGGTCATTTTAAAAAAAGATAAAGACCCGACACTCCCGGACTCCTATAGACCCATCTCTCTGCTGCCAGTTGATACGAAACCCCTTGCCAAAGTACTAGCTGTCAGATTGGCGACGGTTATTGAACAATTGATCCATCCTGATCAGTCGGGATTCATGCCCAATAAGTCCACCTCTATTAATATACGACGCCTCTTTTTAAATATGCAGGTGAGCGTGGAGTATGTGGGGCGGAGGGTAGTCCTGTCTCTAGGCGCCGCCAAGGCGTTTGACAGTGTTGAGTGGCCTTTTTTGTGGCTCATATTAGAGCGTATGGGATTCGGCCCAGGTTTTATTACCTGGATCTGACTCCTTTATACCGCACCGTGGGCCATAGTGCGGGCCAACGGAATGTTGTCCGAGCCCTTCACTCTCGTAGTACGAGGCAGGGCTCCCCTCTGTTTCTGCTGCTGTTCGCTCTGGCGGTGGAGCCGTTAGCTGCTAAGATACAACATGATCCCAATATTGTGGGATTCAAGTACGGGATCCATATGGAGAAACTGGCACTATATGCTGACCACCTGCTCCTGTTTCTGGCTGACCCAGACCAATCCCTGTGTAGGACAATGTCATTACTGGCTGATTTCGGTGGACTATCGGGGTTAGGCTGAAGGCACACTGATCCCTCCAAAACGGCGCGTTTTTGAAGCGCGATATTGATGCAAGTTTGATGCGTGTAGTAGTGCTAGTGTAGTGCTAGTGTGGTGCTAGTGGGGTGCGATTGAGATTTTTTCATTCCTACTGCGATCCGACAGACTAGCACCCTTCTCCTGCTGTCAAGACTGCACTGATTTGCTGCCACTCATTTGTCAATCAATGGGGTTACTTGTGTGGGAGCTCCAATGTTGAGGCACACAGGGGCTCACCAAACGCGACATGGTGTCAGCTAACAATTTGAGTTGATTTCCATTCAAATTGTTAGCGGACACCATGTCACGTTTGGAGAGCCCCTGTGTGCCTCAGCATTGGAGCTCCCCCACAAGTGACCCCATTTTGGAAACTAGACCCCCCAAGGAACAAATCTAGATGCATAATGAGCAACTTGAAGCCCAGGTGCTTTACAAATTGATCCGTAAAAATAAAAAAAATATTTTTCTTCCACAAAAATCTTATTTTTTTATTTTTACGGATCAAATTGTGAAGCACCTGGGGCTTCAAAGTGCTCATTATGCATCTAGATTTGTTCCTTGGGGGGTCTAGTTTCCAAAATGGGGTCACTTGTGGGGGAGCTCCAATGCTGAGGCACACAGGGGCTCTCCAAACGTGACATGGTGTCCGCTAACAATTCCAATTGTTAGCGGACACCATGTCGCGTATGGAGAGCCCCTGTGTGCCTCAACATTGGAGCCCCCCACAAGTGACCCCATTTTGGAAACTAAACCCCCCAAGGAAAAAATCCAGATGCATAATGGGGTCACTTCTGGGGGAGCTCCAATGTTTAGGCACACAGGGGCTCTCCATATGCAACATGGTGTCCGCTAACAATTGGTAGCGGACACCATGTCGCGTATGGAGAGCCCCTGTGTGCCACCAGCATTGCCACCAGCGCAAGGGCAACTGGAAGAGTTGGGGTACAGCTCCAGAAAATGGCACCTCCAATGAATGCGCTATTTTCTGGGATGGCTGTGGGTTGCAATTTGCAGCGTGGGGGGGCCCACAACATTTGGATCTCTCCACGATGAGGATTGCAGCCCCCCAACTGCCAAGTTGTACCTGGCTGGCAACCAAGAATATGGCAAAGCTCCATGTCATTTTATTGGTAGAAGTAATAAAAAAAATGACGTGGGGCTTCACCATATTTTTGGTCCAGCCAGGTACAACTTGGCAGCTACGCACTGCCACTAACCCCCAGCTGCCTCGTTGTACCTGGCTGGCAACCAAAAATACAGCGCATTTTATTTTTATTTCTAGAACAAATTCTAGAAAAAAAATGACGTGGGGCTACGCCATATTTTTGGTCCAGCCAGGTACAACTAGACAGCTGGGGGCTGTAATCCGCAGCATGGAGAGGCCCAAGCGTTCTGGGCCCACCATGCTGCGAATTGCAACCCGCAGCCACCCCAGAAAATGGCGCATTCATTGAAGCGCCATTTTCTGGCGCTGTACCCATGCTCTTCCAGTTGCCCTGGTGCCGGTGGCAAACTGGGTAATAAAGGGGTTAATGCCAGCTTTTTATTGACAGCTGGCACTAAGCTCGAGATTCATAATATTGAGCCAATGTTAGACCCGCCATTAGGAATCTCTGGTAAGTAGTCAATAAATACACACAAAGAAAAGTAATTTTATTTGAAAAAAAAACAAACAAAATTCAGACTCCATCTTTATTAGAAAGATCCGACATAGTCCATAACGAACGTCCCACGATGCTCGATCGCCTCCGACGTAGTCCACAATGAAGGTCCCACGATGCTCGATCACCTCTTCTCCAGAGATTGCAGCAAGGGGTCAAGTGTCCTCTTCCTACAGTCTCTGTGGTCAGAGTTATGGTGCACTGTATGGCAATGATCTGTCATACAGTGCACCATTACTATGATCCCTGAGACTAGAAGAGGACACTTGATCCCTTGTTGCATCCATCCATCCATCCACCCACCCATCTTCCACGCATGTACACATCCATTCGTGCACACATCCACACATGCAGTCACACATACGCACACATCCATCCATGCATTCATCCACACACGCACACATCCATGCACCCACACATCCATGCACCCACACATCCATGCACCCACACATCCACGCACCCACACATTCATGCACCCACACATTCACGCACCCACACATTCACGCACCCACACATTCACGCACCCACACATTCACGCACCCACACATTCACGCACCCACACATTCACGCATCCACACATTCACGCACCCACACATTCACGCACCCACACATTCACGCACCCACACATTCACGCACCCACACATTCACGCACCAACACATTCACGCACCAACACATTCACGCACCCACACATTCACGCACCCACGCATCCATGCACCCATGCATCCATGCACCCATGCATCCATGCACCCACGCATCCATGCACCACGCATCCATGCACCACGCATCGCACCCACCATCATGCACCCACACATCCACGCACCCATGTACCCACACATCCACGCATCTACGCACCCACGCTTCCACACATCCATGCATCCATGCGCCCACACATCCACGCACCCACGCATCCACGCACCCACACATCCATGCATCCACGCACCCACGCATCCATGCCCATCCCACGCATCCACGCACCCACACATCCATGTACCCACACATCCACGCATCTACGCACCCACGCATCCACACATCCATGCACCTACACATCCACGCGTCCATGCACCCACGCGTCCATGCACCCACGCGTCCATGCACCCACGCGTCCATGCACCCACGCATCCATGAACCCACGCATCCATGAACCCACGCATCCATGCACCCACAATCCATGCACCCACACATCCACACACCCACGCATCCACGTACCCACACATCCACGCATCTAAGCACCCACGCATCCACACATCCATGCATCCACGCACCCACACGTCCACGCATCCACGCGCCCACACATCCACGCACCCACGCATCCATGCACCCACACATCCACACATCCATGCACCCACACAATCCATGCACCCACACATCCACGCATCCACACACCCACGCATCCACACACCCATGCATCCACGTACCCACGTATCCATACATCCATGCATCCATGCACCCACACATACACGCACCCACGCATCCATGCACCCACGCATCCATGCACCCACGCACCCACACATCCACGCACCCATGTACCCACACATCCACGCATCTACGCACCCACGCTTCCACACATCCATGCATCCATGCACCCACACATCCACGCACCCACGCATCCACGCACCCACACATCCACGCATCCACATATCCATGTACCCACGCATCCACGCATCCACACATTCATGCATCCATGCACCCACGCATCCACGCACCCACACATCCATGTACCCACACATCCACGCACCCACGCATCCACACATCCATGCACCTACACATCCACGCGTCCATGCACCCACGCGTCCATGCACCCACGCATCCATGCGTCCATGCACCCACCGCGCGTCCATGCACCCACGCATCCATGCACCCACGCATCCATGCACCCACGCATCCATGCACCCACACATCCACACACCCACGCATCCACGTACCCACACATCCATGCACCCACACATCCACACACCCACGCATCCACGTACCCACACATCCACGCATCTACGCACCCACGCATCCACACACCCATGCATCCACGTACCACGTATCCATACATCCATCATCCATGCACCCACACATACACGCACCCACGCATCTAACGCACCCACACATCCATGCCCCACACAACCACGCGTGCACACATACATACATCCATCCATTCACACTCATCCATCCATGACCATCCATCCATCATGAACCCATCCATCCATCCATGAACCACTCACATTCATTCATTCATTCATTCATTCATTCATTCATTCATACGGTACTTACCTCTGGGCGGAGCTGCACTGGAGGAGGGGCGTTCCAGCGAGGAGAGGAGGCAGAGCGGCGGCTACAACGGCGGGATCGAGGAGCGGTGAGATTGGACACGGGGATCGGGGGGTGAGGCGTGGAGGGCAGTGACAAGTGGGGGCCATCCAGAGGAGGGGAGGCCTGAGGAGGGGGAGGGCATCCGCCTCCGCTGCCAGCAGCGCGGCGGGTAACCGTAAACAGGTCCTGGCGTCGGGGGTGGGGGGCAGTGACAGGTGGGGGCCATCTGGAGAACGGGGAGACCTGAGGAGGGCAGCAGCACGGCGGGTGAAGCCGCACACGGTCCCGGCTGTCACAGAGATCACAGCTGGGATCACAGAGACTCGCACTATGTGATTGCACGGTGCGTTTTTTTAACGCACCCATTGTTTTCTATTGATAGCTGGTGTGTACAACTCGCATGCAGTCGCAGCATGCCGTGACTGAAACTCGCTTTGCGAGTTCAGGGCTTCAAATGCGCACCAGTGTGCCCGACATTATAGAAAAACACTTGTCCTAGTGCAATGCGAGTTTATCTCGCATTGCACTCGTGCGAGGCACTGGGATCATGTCGGATGATGTGCCTTCAGCCTTAGTCATCAACTGGGACAAGTCGATCCTACTTCCTCTAGATTGTGATTTAAGCGTCGTCACAACAATACCGATTGTGAAGGAATTTAGATATCTGGGAATTGTTGTTTCGACCAAAATAGTCGATTACAAACGTCTTAACCTAGCACCCTTACTGCTCAAAATTAAACAAAAAACCCGAGCCTGGGCTAAATTGCACCTTTTGGTAGTGGGCAGAGTCAACCTACTGAAGATGGTTGTCATGCCTCAGCTGTTATATATTCTGTATAACGGTCCGACCTGGTTGCCCCAGAATAGATTTCATAGGATCGACGCTGTTTTTCGGGACCTAATTTGGCGGGGTGATCAGGCATGCATTAAATTGGAGCATTTACAAAAACCCAAGCATGAGGGCGGTTTGGCTTTGCCGAATCCCTGGATTTATTATTACCTGGCATCCCAGTGTCAGCACTTGGCGAGAGGCGATGAGATGAACTCGGCTCATTACGCTGGTCGGATCATTGAGTTCCTGATGGGACGGGAGTCACTGCTCACACATCTGGAGGCTGATAGATTCCGCCTGTTTAGCACGGGGTGTCCCACGCTACTTCTTATGATGAGGGTCTGGGAGAAGGTTAAGCACCTTAGAGGTATCATAGCATACACTAAATACACCCCAATATGGGATAACCCTCGTCTGCTGGAGCTGAGCTCTCTTAAGGGGTTTGCACAGTGGAGGAGGCTAGGCATTCGGTGGGTTGCTCAGTTGTTGAATGCTGGGGTATTTAGATCCTTTGAGGAACTACGTGCAGATTTCGCACTGCATCACTCCATGTTTTTCCAGTATCTTCAACTGCGCCATGCCTTTCACACCCAACATCGGTTGTCCCGTATTGTGATACAACAAGACACCGTGGTCAATATCCTTGGCTCGCAGTCACCCTGTAAAGGCCTGATATCCTTCATGTATGGGTGTCTCCTTAACGTGTTTTTATCTAAACATCCCATGGGTTCTAGGACCAAATGGGAGACGCAGTTGGGTCCTATCACTGATGCACAATGGGACTCGATCCTACTGAATGTCCCTAATTTATCTCTAAGCAAGCCTGCTTGTATTTCACAAATGGTTGAACTCAACGGGATTGGTCTCGCCTGATCTGCTGTAGTTTGTGCGGGAAATGTTATACTTTATGACCTGAAGTTGCATTGTATCTTTGATTCCTTTACGTGCAGCTCCGGATGCCTAAAGGAATGTGGCAAGAAAAGAGAGGGGGGGGGGACAAGAGGCGCAATAGTGCCCTTATCACTAGACACTAAAACAAGCAGGTGAGAAAAGGGTCACTCACCTAGTCCAGTTGTGCCACCCACAACTGGTTAGAAGGCCTGATAGAATAAGTGTCCTGATGGCTGCTGCTGGACTTCCACCGGTCTCCACTCGGGTAGACGAAATAGAAGCTCTGAGAAAGGAAGGTGTGTCACAGTCCGCGCTGCCAGGAAATCCGCTCGTGAATAACGCTAGTAATCGGTGTTCAAATCAATCCTTTTTATTCATCCAACGCGTTTCAACGCCCTCCTGGCGTCTTCCTCAGTGATCCCTGAGGAAGACGCCAGGAGGGCGTTGAAACGCGTTGGATGAATAAAAAGGATTGATTTGAACACCGATTACTAGCGTTATTCACGAGCGGATTTCCTGGCAGCGCGGACTGTGACACACCTTCCTTTCCCAGAGCTTCTAAAGGAATGTGGGACCACCAAGAGGGGGAGGGGGAGGGGGGGTTGGGTAGGGGATCATGGGGTTATGTTTTTGTTTTTGTTCTTATATATATAATGTTTTTACTATACCACTTAGCTATATAATTCTGCAATTAATTTTGTGTGTTGTTCGTTCGATGTTTAAAACAATAAAAACTATCTGATTAAAAAAAAAACACTTCACCACAACAGTATCTCGGACCTGCCTGGTGTGTTCCTTGGTCTTCATGATGCTCTCTGCACTTGAAACAGAACCCTGAGACTATGACAGAGCAGGTGCATTTATACAGAGACTTGATTACACACAGGTGGATTCTATGTGTGTACCAGTCATTTAGTAGAACATTGGATCATTCAGAGATCCTCACTGAACTTCCAGAGTGAGTTTGCTGCACTGAAAGTAAAGGGGCCGAATAGTATTGCACACCTCACTCTTCAGCTTTTATTTTTTTTTTTTAAGTTTTAAATATCCAATAAATTTCGCTCCACTTTACGATTGTGTCCCACTTGTTGTTGATTCTTTACAAAAAATTTTTAATTTATATCTTTGTTAAAAAATGTTTGTATCCTCAGTGGTTGATAACTTTTAATGGCTATCTAAAAAGATAGTAAACCTAGCAAGCTTTCGGGACACTGTGGCCCCTTCGTCAGGCAGATAATGACACAGATTCTGAAGACACATATATATATACATAAGCAAATGAAACAAAATAAAAAAAAAAAAAAAAACAGTCTTAGATGTTATTGTAAATGCAACAGGTGACACAAAACCGAGTCAGGCTAGGGAGGAAGAGATGAGCTGGGAAATTGAAACTAAAAATCTAAGATAAGCGGAACAAATTGTATAATGGTTATATGGTAGTGGTCTGTCGAGAACTGAAAATACTTACATGAATTGAGGAAAGCAATAAAAGGAAGCGAGGGTGTTCGTATAAGAAGTGTCAAATGTTCATTGTCCTCAAAATGGAGTCTGTTGGAGATGTTATCCCCAAATGTCTTTTCAATTTATATAAAACCGCATTATTCTGTGGTGGAAAAAGCCATGAATCCATGTGCTACATTTAATCCTGTTTTGAATGTGTCAAAGGTCGTAATCAATTTGTATTGCCAAGTTCTTCTCTCTCTCTGAGATTTGAAGTTGCTTTTTTAAGATGAGCAGTCCCATATCGGTTTCACTGTGGTCAGGGCTGGAAAAATGTTTTACTACAGGTAGGTCCATACGCTTTTGTTTTATTGAGTGGCGATGATAATTCATACTTGTCCTGAATTTTTGCCCTGTCTCCCCTATGTACTTGCCACCTGTTGGACATTTGGTACATATGATTAAATACACCACATTGCTTGTGGTGCAACTGAAGCTACCTGGGATCTTATAGTCCTGATCTGTCCCAGGAATCCTTAATTTGTCTGTTGTCATTATAGATGGACAGGTTTTGCACCTGTTCTGGTTGCAGAGAAAGGTTCCTGTTTCTGCTGGAGAGGACAGGGCGCTTCTGAGTGGGGGATCCGGAAATATTGATTTTAGTCGGGCATCTTTTTGTAGGAGTGGTTGCAGTTTCCGTGCAGCTCCTCTTAACACCTCCAAACTTTTCAGACCTCCTCAACCACTGAGGACTCTCAGATTCTAATATTGTTCTATCTACTGGTTAACACGGTACAACATTTTTTTACCTTATCTTTATGTTTGATACCTGAAATGTGGCAAAAGGTTGAAAAGTTCAAGGGGGCCAAATACTTTCACAACCCACTGTATGTTTTGGCCACAATAGATCTTCAAGATGCTTACTATCATGTCCCTATCCATCAGGCTCACAGGGAGTTCCTCAGGTTTGCCTTCTCTCAGAACTATCAGGTGAAATGGTACCAGTTCAGTGTACTGCCCTCCAGCATTTCCTTGGCCCCCAGGATTTTCTCCAAGCTCATAGCCGAGGTGATTGCTTATATTCATCAACAGGGGATCTCTTTGTCCCTTACCTAGACGATCTTCTTCTGATTGCACCGACTGCCTGTGTTCTCAGAGATCACATTGGGAGACCCTTCAAATTCTCTAGGGTCTAGGCTGGATCCTGAATCTGAAAAAATTGGAGCTTCTTCCCTCAACATGAAGACAGTTTGTAGGGGTCTCTCTAGACTCAGTAAAGCAGATGTCCTTGTGCCGGAAAATCATTAGAAGGACCTCATGACCAAAATATCTTTCTTCCGCAATCAACGGTCACCCACCTTGAGAGCAGCCATGTCAGTTCTGGGAATGATGACGTCTTTTAATCCCGTTTGTCCTATGGGCTCAGGCCCACTCCAGACATCTACAAACTCACATTCTGTCCTCCTGGAACAGGCATTTAGATTCCCTAAACAAAATGGTTCAGACTCCAGGCCGAATAAAAGCCTCTTTAGCCTGATGGCTAAACCCCTGAAATCTTCACAGAGGGGTAGCCTAGTCCCAATCTCCTCTGCTGACAATAACAAACAATGCCAGCAAGAGAAGTTGGGGCGTGCTTGTGTCTCAAAATTCCTTATCAAGTGCTCTGGACTCTTCACATAATAGCCAAGTCTTCCAATTTCAGAGAATTGAAAGCTGTAGAGCAGGGGTGGGGAACCTCAGGCCCCAGGGCCGAATGCGGCCCTCGATGACTTTTTTGCGGCCCTCTGGCAGATTCCTGGGGACCGCAGTGCTCGGGCTGGCAGACGCGTTTTGCAGACTGTCTGCCCTTTAAGTCCAGCTCTCCAGTGATCTCTGTGCCCCAGCCTCAGCCTCCCCAGTGAGGTATATGCTCCCAGGCTCTCCTGTGATGTCTAGGACTCTAGTAAACCTGGGAAAGCAGTTGCGAAGCAATATGGCCAATATCACCCACGCCAAAGAGAAGCAGCTCCAGCCACCACAGTAGGGGTGAGTTGATTGTTTAACCAAATATAGCAGGTAATTTTCAAGTTGATAATTTTGTACGGCCCCGGAAGGATGGTAGAAATTTCCAAATGGCCCTCGGCAGAAAAATGGTTCCCCGCCCCTGCTGTAGAGGAAGCACTTCTGGCAGCAGGGAACTTGGTCTCTGGACATCATGTCCGAATATTTTCGGACAACATAACTACTGTAGCACACCTTAATCATCAGGGAGGTAGAAAATCCTCCAATCTGAAGGCAATATCCAAAAGAATATTTTGTTGGGCTGAAAGACACCTACTGTCTCTCATAGCTGTACATCTGAAAGGACAATCCCAGGTGACCTTCTTGTCAAGACAGGACATCCACCCAGGGGAATGGAGCTTGAGTCGGAGTGTCCTTCTGTCACTAACAGCAAAATGTTGAGTGCCAGAGGTCGGCCTTTTTGCCTCCCACAAGAATGCGAAGGTGAACATGTTCTTCTCCCAGGAGCCGAAGTCAGGGTCTACAGGGATAGATGCCTTCTCAAAGCCATGGACCATTTGGCTGGCCTATGCCTTCCCCCTGATCCAATTGCTGGCTAGGACACTACAGAAGATCAGAGAAGACCGGGTCAAGACAATTTTTATCGCGCCCATGTGGCCCAAGAGGAGCTGGTTCTGTCTGATAAGTCTGTCTAGAAGGACATATCCCTCTGCCTCAGAGCCACAAGCTTTTCCGGGGCCCTCTGTTTCACCCAGATTCTCAATCTCAGATTAGCAGCATAGTTACTGAAGCCAAGGTTTTAAAAGCCAAAGGGCTCTCAGAGAGTGTAATCTCCATATTACTGAAATATCATAAACCTGTAAGCAGTGCTATGTATGGGAAAGTGTGGAAGACATTCTCCTCCTGGTGTGCCACAAACACCACGGACCCCTTCCAGCCTAACATCTCTCAGATATTAGACTTCCTCCAGAGGGTTCTAGAAAAGGTGGGACGGAGCTTAGATGCCAAAACTGTGAAACGTCTAATCCACCTATGATAGGCTAGACTCTGATCAAATATAGCCCAGCAGAGACTTGCACTTTCTAAGTGCTTGATTTAAGTGGCTAAGGCTTTTTCAGCTTTGGGTATGTAGAATAAGGATGAATTGCACACTACTTTTGGATGCAAATAAAGTTTTGTTTATTCAAAATACAAAAAAGAACAACCTTTTGAGTGTCATCACGTTTCGACCACTTGGACCTTTCTCATGACAATTGCGCTTAGTAGGTAGGCTCTCCTAGATAGGGATTTCTCTTCCCTGGTTTAATTTATTTGTTGAGTCTGGAAAATACTGCTGAAGATATATTCTTAGGTAGGTGAATAGATATGGTGAGTCTTTATTACATGGGTCCCAGACCAGGTGGTTATTCTGTGTAGCTATCCGCCATATGTTCTGCCTTAAGGTTTGGTAGGCGGACTTAGCTTCTAAGAAGTCTCTTACAGGGCTTCCTTTTTGAGGCTAACGTCAGACAAGAGCTGGTAAGTCTTTTAGAAATATTACAGCTCCGGGGGGCGTGGCCTAGCTGCACATGGAGTTGGTCGCACACTGCGGGAGCTCCGTGACCAGGACCCGTAAACCGGCACACAGCACTGTCCCTGAGCCTCCTCCGAGCCCCCAAACTACAAGCACCGCCTGCGGAGATCCCGGTGAGTGTATGGGGAAGTCCAAACCCGGCTACCGCGACCCGGCTAGGCGCATTGCGGACTTCTTTGTGGCCCCCCTGCAGTCCTCTCAGGGAGAGAAAATGGCACCCGACTCACCCAGAGCAGCCTGCGCTGCTCGCAGAAACTCACAGCCTGCTGTCTCTGCTGCAGCTGCTGCTGTTAATCCTGAGGCCCCAGTCACAGCAGCACTCCTCAAAACCATGTTGGGGGATCTCAGGGCGTCCCTCCAGGCAGACATGCGATCTATGATGGCAGACCTGAGGGGAGAAGTGGAGGAGTTGGGAGGACGCACTGACAGGCTCGAACGCAAGATGGAGGAACTAGTAGCCTCTCACAACGAGCTGTGGGACTCCCACGAGGCTCTTCACTCCATGGCCTTACAAACCCAGTCTAAAACCCTGGACCTGGAGGACAGGTCCAGGCGTAACAATGTGAAGCTTAGGGGAATAGAAGAATCAGTGCCCAACTCAGATCTGAAAGCATTTCTTCAGGACTTTATTATAGCCGCTCTTCCACACACAGACTGCAGTTTGTGATCATCGACCGCATCCCCAAACCGGCGAGACTGCCTCCTTCGCTCCCTAGGGACGTGCTGGTGCGGGTGCATTTCTTTGAACTCAAGGAGGAGTTCCTATCTGCCCTAAGGGGTAACCCCACACTGGAAGACCGGTTTGCTCATATAAAGGTCTTCCCTGACCTATCTCCTGGGACTCTAGCCCTCCTCAGGGCATTCGCTCCATACACGGCAGTGCTGAGAGACAAGGAAATTCCCTATCGCTGGGGGTTTCCCACAAAGCTCCTGATCCGAAGGGATGGGTCGGTGACCACCTGCCTGACACCTCCTAATGCTGCAAAAATCCTATCTCAGTGGGGACTTAAACCCTCCGGATCCCCTACTAATATGGACTCGCCAAGATCTGACTCAAGCAAGCGGAACAGACGCCGCGTTAATCCGGATTGGGAGGTCGCATGAAGGGACAAATATCTACAGGATGCTGGTCTCTTTTTCCCGTTGTTATTCTGGTCCGCTGTTGCACTTTTGGACTAGTTCTGGACTTTCCCTGGAGGGTCCTCGCCTAACACTGAACTTGTTCAGTATACGGCCCCGTTGGTGAATTTGTTTGTTTCACCTGTGCATTCAGTTTACTGAATGGACTTTCACTTCTCTGTTCTTTGTGTGTTTGTTGTGTTCGTCCTCCCCCTCCCTCCCTGTTTTCTGAATTTATGCTGCTGCAGATACCGTCAAGATACTTCTCCACCAATGTGAGACTCCTCAATCTTTCTGTAATTATAAGCATGTTCTTGGTATATTGCAATGAGTATAACATTATCTTCGATTAATGTAAATGGCCTCAACTCACCAAGTTAAAAGATCCCTAGTCTGGCGCCAATTGGCGAAGTCCCGCCATCACATTATATGTTTGCAAGAAACACACCTTCTCGAACAGGATAATGTGAGAATGCATTATGGCTTATACCCCTACCAGTTTTTTGCTAATAATGATTCAAAAAAAGCCGGAGTAGCTATTTTCTTTCACAAATCACTTTCTTTTCAACTAGTAAGATCTATCCCTGATCCACTGGGCAGATATCTCATAATTCAGTGTGTTATTAACAACGCCCCTTATACTATTGCCTCTGTGTATGCTCCCAACATTGGTCAAATTAAATTTTTGAGAAAGCTCTTTCAGTCCATGAGTGAAATACAACACGGCTACAAACTTATCGCTGGAGACTTCAATATTCCCATGTCCAAACTGCTGGACTGTTCAGCTCCCTCAGCCTCTAGGGGGGAAGTCGGCCCTCTTGTTCACTCATTTGGACTACACGACATATGGAGATATCTCCACTGCAGTGAACGGGACTTCACGTATATGTCACCAAGACATGGTTCCTACAGCAGGATAGACTGTGTTGGTGGACGGCTTGGCCCTCCCTCATTGTGCTTCTGCATCCATAGGCAATATTTCCTGGTCTGATCACGCCCCTGTCTCTATGTCCCTAATAGACCCTCTGGCCATCACTCTCCCATCACAGTGGCGCCTTAACGATCACCTGCTAGTTGACCAATCTAACTCCTCATATATTGTGAAATCCCTTAAAGAATATTTTTCCTTTAATGATGACGGCGAGATGCTGATCGATAATCTCTGGTTTGCCCACAAGGCAGTAACCCGTGGCCTATTCATTAAGATGGCGTCGTCCATTAAGCGACAACATACCAAAACCCTTCAAGACGCCCTTAAACTGTTGGCTGAACTGGAAGTCCGCCATAAGCAAACTCCCACACAGCAGATTCTCTCTGACCTCTCTGCCATTAGACTGAGGGTCCGAAATCTGTTATTACAGAGATCGGAACACATTCTTAAAAAATCCAAAGCAAAGTTTTATTCTATGGGGGATAGGGCTGGGGCCCTGTTAGCTAGGCGCGTCAAAAAAAAAAGAAATACAATCGAGGATCCCCTTTCTGACCAATTCAAACTCCTCTAAGATTTTTAACCCCATCCAAATAGCAGACGAATTTGCATCCTACTATTCTTCTCTCTACAACCTTTCTACTGACCCTTCTATCCCCCAACCCTCTCAATCTACCATTTCCTCCTTCCTAGATAGAGCGAATCTGCCCAGAGCTACGGCAGAACAATTAACATTTCTTAATGCCCTCATCCACGATTCTGAAATTATCCAAATTATCAAAAACTCGAAAAAAAAAAAACCGCTCCTGGCCCCGATGGGTTCTCGTTCCCTTATTACGCCCAATTTCTATCTACCCTCACTCCATATCTTCGCTGCTTATTTAATTATTGGTCGTCTTCTGGCTCCATTAAGTCTGAGGGCCTCAGGGCTTCTATTGCCACTCTTCCGAAACCAGGGAAGCCTCCAACTTCCCCAGGTAATTTTCGGCCAATAGCCTTACTCAACACTGATGTTAAAATCTACGCGAGGCTCTGGGCCAACAGACTTTTAACTATTCTCCCTTCCCTTCTCCATTCTGATCAGGTTGGGTTTGTACCAGGGAGGCAGACGAGAGACGGCACGAGACGTCTGATTGACCTGTTGGATGTGGTGGAGAGGGGACGCCTCCCCAGTGTATTCCTGTCCCTTGACGCAGAAAAAGCGTTCGACAGGGTACACTGGGGTTACATTGAGTCCACCTTGTCGAGATTCGGTCTTACGGGCACGATCTCCAAGGCCATTATGGCGCTATATTCTAACCCCTGTGCCTACGTCCGTGCTTCTGGCTTCAGTTCTCGGTCGTTCCAAATAACAAATGGAATGCGCCAAGGCTGACACCTCTCCCCCATTGTCTTCGCGTTGGTCATGGAACCCCTCGCTGCTATAGTCAGACAGTCTTCTAACATTAGGGGCATCCCCTTGGGTGACTCCGAATATAAAATTGGATTGTACGCAAATGATGTGGTCTTTACCTGCTCCGACCCAATATCCTCCCTGGAAGCTATTTCCTCTCTACTGCGAGACTTCTCTGCCGCTTCATATTATAAACTCAACCTGACCAAATCCACACTCTTCCCACTATTTCTTTCTCCGCAACTTCAAATGCGGATCCAGTCTCTCTACTCTTTCATTAGGTCGTCAATGGGATTCACCTACCTTGGAATAAAGCTGACGCGCCTGGTTGATATAGTTAGCGCCAACTCTGAATTAACTATCCTGGAACTAAAAAAGAGACAGTTTCTCCAAAGCTCCCCTCTCATGGATGGCGAGAATCCAGGCCTCCAAAATGCTCTTGTTGCCCAAACTCATCTATCTATTTAGATGTATCCCATTGTCCTTCCCCGCTAAATACTTGTCTCGGTTTCAGACCATTCTAGACAAATTCATCTTGAATGGCAAACCCCACAGAATAAAACGTCAACTTATGTCATTGCCATATAATAAAGGGGGCCTGGGTTCGCCAAACATAACTCTCTACCATAGGGCTGCCCTTCTGGACCCTGTCAAGATTTGGCTAGAGAGTGACTCTACGCTCCCGTGGTATCTGATAGAATACCATTATGCACCCCGTAATTCTCTAAGGTTGCTGTTGGAGGCACAACTTCTCCGTCCAAACCATTCCCTATTACCCCTCCGCACTATGGTAGCTGCCACCAAAATCTGGTCTATGGAATGCCCTATTTCCTTTCCCTACATAGCCCAGTATGTCTCTCTAGAGTCTGTCGAATGTTTAATACCAAATTTGTCCTTAGCCTATTGGAGGTCCTGTGGCATCCAGGGTGTGAAGGACCTCTTCCACCTATCCGGTATGAAGTCCTTTTCGGATTTGAGAAGACAATACCTCGTGCCCGAATCAGACTTGTTTAAATACCTGCAACTACGCAGCCTCCTAGGGGTCCATGGTCTTTTTAGCGTCCCCCCAGACCTCTCAACCTCCCCGTCTCAGCAGTACTTCAAACCAGGCACCAGAATGCCTCACGGGCTTTCTATTTTATACAAATCATTGCTTTGCAATGGCATTAAACATAGACCCCAATTTATGTCCACCTGGGAGTCACTGTTCTCCTTTGAGGCCCCTTTGGATGACTGGGAGTTTGCTATGACCCACGCGACCAAATTTTCCTCCTGCCTGGGCCATCTTGAACAATTAAAGAAAATCCATCTCCATTGGTACCTCACCCTTGTTAAACTGGCTAAGTTACATCTCTCCTCTTCCCCATTGTGTTGGAAGCGTTGTGGCAGTAGAGGTACTCTTGCTCACGTTTGGTGGGACTGCCCACAAGTGCTCGCCTTCTGGGGCCAGGTCGAAACTTTGACTGCTGAAATTCTTCATTTACCCTTCACACTTTCTAAACAGCTAGCGGTTCTGGGAGTTTCGATGATAGACTTTCCCTCCCCCTTGCAACCGATAATCTCCAATATTCTAGTTGCGGCCAGGCAATGTTAAGCTAGTCACTGGAAATTACAGACGGTCCCCTCCAGAGCGGAACTTATCGCCAAAATCAACCTCCATTACTGTTATGAGACTGCGGCTGCAGACACCCTAAATAAAAAAAACAAAGTTCTGACTTGGTGGGACCCGTGGGTTTCGTCACCCATTGCCGCTGCCTTACACATTACAGTACCTTCATCCTGATATCAATGTCTTGCATACTTTTTCTTTTTTCTTTTTTCTTTTTTTTTTTTATTATTTCTTATACCCACACAGGGTATCTCTTATCAATTGTTTGATCCTCTATCTAGCTTTTTGAGGTCCGCTACTAATTATCTCTCTGTTATGTCTTGATGAACACAATTGCAGTTTGATTGTCTTGTTTTCCCCCCTTTTCCCCCATTCCTTCCCCCTCCTACCCCATATATTAATGTCTGATGTTTGTAACATCGTTCTATATCTGCAACTAACTCAATAAAAATCTAAATGGTTAAAAAAAAAAAAAGAAATATTACAGCTCCATTTTTTTTGTTAATGTATGGCCCCAGCAGTACCTGCTCATCCAAACAGACTCAGTGGATCCCAGGAAGCTAATTGAGATCCCTTTAAACCAGAGCCTGCATTGCCCTCTTCCAGGATCAGAAGCATGTCCTTTGACCCTCTGGGCAATATATAGGGGCTGAAACATGATGCGCTGCCCTCAGTCAGGGATTTCTCCCGGGTGGATGGCTGCCTTCTCCATTTTCAGAGAGTATGGTTGGGGAGCTATCAGCGATCTTTGGATCCTCCCTCAGCAAGGTTTGGGATTTTTTACTCAAGTCTGCTTGTTATCCCCAAGAAGGATGGCTTCATGCGGCCCATTCTAGATCTGAGAGAGTTAAACAGGTGGGTGCTTATAATTCAGTTCAGAATGAAGTCCCTACATTCAATCATTGCATCCATGAGGTTGGCCAGTTCCTATCATCAATAGACATTCAAGAAGGCTCATTTGCATGTGCCAATATGTCCTCATCAGCGTTACCTAATGTTTGCAGTATGCCAGAATCATTATCAATTCAAGGCTCTACCATTTAGGCTGGCTTCTGCGCCAAGAGTTTTTACAAAGGTTTCTCTGCTCCAGAGGTTTAATATTCATACCCTATCTGGATGACATTCTGGTCAAGCCATCCAGTCAGATTTAGAATGAATAGAGCTTAGAGATAGTATTACACACTCTTGATCATTTCACGTGTCATCTGGAAGAAATCCATGCTAGTTCCCTCTTAACGTGTCTGCTTTTGGGACATAGTTTCCGACACTGTTTTGGGGTTGTTTTTATCTTCCAGAACAAGAGTGACACTGCAGTTATCCGTTCGGGTTCTCAGACATTAAGGGAGATATTCTCACCGGTTTTGCCTTAGAATGTTGGGTCACATAGTAGGGACATCCAAGGTGGTCCCGTTTGGTCAGTTTCATTCAAGGCTTTTTCAGAGCCTTCTAGTTCTTTTTTTTTTTTTTGAACCATCATTTTTATTGTTTAAACATAAATATGTGTACAGAAACATATCTTGCAAAAAAGAGATTTTTGTTATCATACAATTACAGTAATGTAACATAACATATGTTATCAAATTTGTATAGTAACAATGTCAGAATAATAATTATAGTTTATATAAATAACTTCCCTTATACCTGCCCACCTCCCTTCCTAGATATCATTACAAGAACCTTTGCATTTATTCATTCTATATATATACGACAGCTTGGGGAGTCTTTTTCTTAGATTACGCATTTGTCTACCCAGTGTATCTCCCAGGTTTTCCAAGGCATACCAAGTTGAAGAACTGTGGGGTATCATAAGGTTCTTAATTTCAGCATCTGAAAATTCTAGTTCAATAAACCCTCTCCATTTATGGAAAAATTTTGGTGTTAACTTGCTGGGATTACTTAGCGCATCTAAGGATTCAATTGCGAGGATAGTACGTAGTGCCAATTTGACCTGCAATAGACCAGGCGGTTTGTCATTAAGCCAAGACTGCAATAGAAGTCGCTTTGCAGTGATAGCAATATAGTGAAATAATATGTGCGGCTGTTCCTTCCCCTTCAAATCACCCTGATAGTGAAAAAGCCACATCATTGGATTCAATCTGTCTATACCCTTGCATATACCTCTCGCCCATCCCTCCACATCATTCCAAAACAGTCGAGAATCAGGGCAAGACCAAAGTCCATGTTCCAGATCCGTCATGTGTGTTTTACACTTAGGGCAATCTACCCACCGTTCCTGGGTATTTTGAGTATAGGGTATATTGAATGCCTGTATAGTCCCATGTATTATCCGGAATTGGGTGTCTCTCCACCTTTCATTATGTACATATCTCCTGAAGTTTCCCCATCCTTCCAGAATTTTCTGTGCGAGGTCAGGGTCTTCTATATGTTTTTTCCATTTTGCAAAGAGAGTAGTTCTCCTTGCCGGTCTCAGAGCTGACTGCAATTTAGCGTACAGAGAGGTAATGGAAACATCTCCCACGTTCAGTCCCATCAGACTGGACCATAAATTGTCATCTACCTCTCCGGTGACATCACGTAATTGAGAGAGGAGACTATGGTAGATCTGGCGGTATTGCATAGCCTGAAATCGCGGGAGATTATAAGTATGCAAGACCTCGTTTTCCGTCATCCATCTTTTTTCTCTAGTGTTTATAAGGTCGCCCAAGGTTTTAATGCCTCTTTCCCTCCAGGCCGCAAAGAGTTGGTTCTCACGACCCAGCTGGAATGCCGGACATTTCCAAGGGTTGAGTGACTTGGAAATTTTCCATGACAGATTTAATTTTTTTCTCACTCCTTTCCATGTTGCTATGGTGTCCCTATATATTACAGTGTTCTTAAGCGTCTTCGGTAGATGAGGCATAGGTGAGTGTAGCAAGGCTGACAGTTCCCAAGGTTTAGCAAATTCTCCCTCCAATACCCCATCGGAGTATCTGTTGGTTCCCCTGATCCAGTCAAGCACGTTACGTAGGATACATACTAAGTTGTATCCGCGAACATTTGGGAGCTGTAGTCCTCCCTCTTGCTTCGACTGCATCAGAATACCAAGAGCCAATCTAGATTTTCGTCCTTTCCATAAAAATTTTGAGAAGGCTTTATTTAATTTGGTTATATCAGTATGTTTTAACAGCATGGGGATATTCTGAAGTGGATATAGTAGTCTGGCAAAACTAATCATCTTAAGTAGATGGCATCTTCCCGTCAGAGATAGTGGCAGCTTAGACCAACCCGTCAACTCCTTTTCAATTTTTGAGAGAATTGGTGTAAAATTAAGTTTGTACGTCAGGTTAGGACATCTAGCCAAATGAATACCTAAGTATTTGATGCTTTCTTTAGCTACTGGGAGATCGCAGAATTTTGTTTTTTGCGAATTTCTACTTTTCGGGTTAATGAACAGGATCTCACATTTTTCTTTGTTTAGGGTAAAGCCCGATTGTTTGCCCAAAGTTTCAATGTTTTTCAATATGTGGGGTAAGTCTCTCTCTGGGTCTTGAACATAGAGAATAATGTCATCTGCAAAAAGCGACAGTTTGATTTCTTTGGTTCCCACTTTAAAACCCTCGTATATCGTGCTTTTCTCCAAACAAAGTGCCAAGGGTTCTATGGCCAGATTAAAAAGTAAAGGGGACAACGGGCATCCCTGCCTCGTCCCCTTCTGCAGGGAGAATGTATCGGACAGGTAGCCAGGAGTGCTAACACATGCCTTTGGGTTATTGTACAAAGATTGGAGATATTTTCTGTACTGTATTTTCAGGACTTTACCCAGCCATGACCACTTTACATTATCAAATGCTTTTTCTGCATCTAGTGTGATCATGGCTGGGTCCCCTTTCTCCATTCCCACCTTTTGTATCATGGCATCGATCAACAGCATCGCTCTTCTGATATTAGTAGTGGTTGATCTACCCTTTATAAATCCAGACTGGTGGTGAGGTATTAATCTAGGCATAATTGTCGCCAGTCTGTCCGCCATTATTTTGGAAAGAAGTTTTAAATCCTGATTTATCAGGGAAATCGGTCTAAAGCTCGCCGGATCTGTTAGTACCTTTCCTGGTTTGGGAATGAGTTTTATATGAGCCAAATTCATTCTATCAGGGATGGGAGCACCCTGGAGTATCGAGTTAAATAGGTCACATAGCACAGGGGAAATCTGTTCTTTGAGGGCTTTAAAGAAAGCCCCATTGTACCCATCTGGGCCAGGCGCTTTACCGGGGTTTATGTTTTTGATTGCGCCCTCAATTTCCTCTACTGTAACCGGTTTGTTCAGGAGTTGTTTATCTTCTTCTAATAATTCGGGCAGGCGGTACAAGTGCAGCAAGTCTGACTGCGTAGGTATTTCAGGGTCTCTGTTTGAATAAAGGGATGCATAAAATTTTCCCAAAGCCTGGTTAATATCTTTAGGATTGGTCCATATGTTGCCTCGACCATCTATTATCTTTTGGATGGGGGATGAAATCTGTTTGCCCCGGGATAGCCGTGCCAGCAATCTACCGGCTTTATCACCGAATTTGTGGAGACTAAGTTCCATTCTACTTTTATATATATCTTCCCTACGTCTTGCCCACATATCAAATGATTCTTTGGCCTGCTGCCAGGACTCTCTATCAGGGTCAGCCATCGTACTTTTATATTTAGAGTAGGCGTTCCTCACTTCCAGGCTGGCCTTTACAAATTGTTCTTTTATTTTCTTTTTTATCCCTATGCTGTAAGCCATTACATTACCCCTCAGCACCGATTTTGCTGCTTCCCAGAATAAGCCCGGATCGGAGCGATGGGATTCGTTGTCTCTTGAATATGTTGACCACCATTCTCTAAGGAGGGAAACAAAATTTTCATCTTTAATAAATGTGTCTGGAAATCTCCATAAATAATCTGTACCTTTCTCGTAAGTGTCTTTAGACTCCAACACCAATGGGCTATGGTCAGAAATTACCATGTCCTCAATTTTGATTTCAGTTAATCTTTGTAATACATTAGGGGAGGTAAAGAACATGTCTATTCTGGACCAAGATCCATGGGGGTGGGAAAAGTGGGTATATTCTCTGTCAAGAGGATGCATCATTCTCCATGCATCATTCATAGTCACAGCAGTGAAAATAGATTCGAGAAAGCTTTCAGTGCGCAGTCTTGTTGGTGTCTGGCCTCCTCCTTCCAAATGTGTTGATTGTCTCCTATCTTCCTCCGGATATAATACCATATTGAAATCACCTCCTACTATCCTGTTGTGTCCTTCATCAGTTAGGAGTCTAGCTTGCAAATCTTGAAAAAATACCCTCTGGTTTGTATTTGGCGCATAGATATTGTATACAGAAAATATGTCTTTCTGGATCTGGATGGTCATTTGGATTATCCTGCCCCTATCATCTAACTGTGTGGACAGGACTTTGTGTGGTAGAGATCTATGGATTAAGATTAAAACACCCGCTTTCTTCTCAACTGCTCCGGATCCATAGACCTCCCCCACCCACAACTTCTTTAGTCGAAAAAAATCCTCAGACGTCAAGTGGGTCTCCTGAAGCAAGGCAATATCTGTGCGGAGTCTTTTAAGATGCCGCAAAATCATCATGCGCTTCGCCGGGAGCGCATACCCTTTACGTTCCAGGAGACCCACCTAACCATCGGAACCGTCGTCTAGTGAAGTTTCTGATAAATATTGATTCGTACATCCTGCCAACCTTTTTCCCTGCGTTTTCATTTCCTTAATGACAGTTAACTCCTCTATATAGTGCTGATATTTCTTTTCATTATTGATAATGATTCTAGGTGCCCTCCCTTTCCCCAATTTCTCCATTTTCTCCCACATAGTATCGTATTCACTCCTTCTCCTTTCCTGCACTGGTAGATGACTTCTCTTCTTCCCTCCAATACAGCCCATATGCGAACGTCCTATCCCTCCACAGCAACCAGCTGGTTATTAATTGCATATTTACGATTTAGTATGTGTCCCTATTTTACTCAGATCATCAATTTCCGTTCACACTACCACCTTATCTCTGATTGTAGTCTTCTTCACACAACTACATTTAAAATTGTAACCAGAATAACTTTGGGTTCAATACCCTTTGAAGTGCTTTTAACTAGTACATACAATACGGAATTAGAGTCTTTATATATATGAATATTTTTGATCTTCTGGTTGAAGATATGTAATTGTTCCTCTTTCACCATAAGTCCCATTAATCAATCCCTCCCCGTCCCGTCCCTCCCCCCAACAGCAATAAGAATCCATAGAGTTCACCACTTATGATCTCGTATTCAAACTTGAGAGTTCAAGCGCGGGTGACTCCCTGCATGTCTCGGTATCTCCTCCAGACGCCAGAACAGCAATACTGCAAAAAGATAGAGAGAGGGAGAGAGAAAAAGAACAGAGGAAAAGGGGGGGGGGGAAGGGGGGGGCAGGGAAGAAAAGAGGGGGTGGAGAGAGGGGGGGGGAGAGGGCTGGGGATATCAAGGCAGACCGGACCCTTGACTATTCACGTTAGTTCTCAGGGACGTCATAGTGTTGAGACATGGGACGATATCGTCTCAAGGCCACTTAGTTTGGTCTTTTGAATAAAAGGTGTCTATTTATTCCTTTGTTAGGTAGAACCCAAAAGTGTCCATTTCTGCAGACAGTTTCCACGGCGTTATTTCTTCTTTTGCCAGCGGTTTCCTGTTTGTCGTTGTTGTTTGGGAGTCCCACCACTGGCTGATGGGTTTTCGTTTATGGCAGTAGAGCGTAACCTATATGATCTAACCGAGTCACGATCGTCTTCAGCCTCCATATCTGGTACCGACGATGGTGGTCTTTTATCCGTGGCTGCATTTGGGGGTGTCACAGCTCTCGGCGAACGAGTGTTTTCTAAGATCTCCGTCATTGCTTCTCCTGGGTCTGTGAAAGCCATTGGAACACCCTCCCTCGAATTGAATCTCAGGGTAGCAGGAAAAGTTAGCTGGAATCGCACATTTTTTTTGTAAAGTATGGAACATGCCTCATTAAATGCTCTTCTGCGACGAGTGACTTCAACCGAGTAGTCCGCAAAAACCGAGACTTTATGGCCATGTAGTGTCAAAGGGTGTCTTCTGGCTTTGTAAGCCCTGAGGATCTCTTCCTTATCCCTGTGATTCAGAAATTTTGCGATGGCGTGTCTTGGTTTGTTGTTAATATTCCTCGTAGAAGGCGTGTTTTTGGAGATATCTGTTGTTGTGGGAATGTTCTCTTTAGGTGGCCCAATTCTGTGGGTTCTTTCCGTTTTACATCTGTGCATTACTCCTAAAGCCTTGGGTAGGTCTACTTCGAAGATTTCTTCAAGTTGGCCCACAGGAATTTTTTCTGGGAGTCCCACTATCTTAAGGTTACTCCTCCTTGACCTATTCTCGATATCCTCCAGTTTTGTAAAGGTATAATCAGCTCTTTTTTGTAGGGCCGCCACCTGATCTTCAAGTTCCAGTATTCTATCCTCAGCAGTGCAGATTCTGACTTCTGACTCTTTAATTCTTAGTGTATGCTCTCCCATTGTTGATTTGAGCTCTTTGGTCTTAGTTGTGACCATGTCAGCAACTGCAGCTTTAAATTCCTCTGCCATGTGGATCGCAAGCTCTTTGGCCAATATTTTGTAGTCTATTTGGAACTGTGACTGCCAAACACCTGTTGCTTGTGTAGCCTGTGTGTCACCTCTTTGCACTGCTTCAGGCTGCTCGTGCCTCCTGTCCTCCTGCAGCCCCGGCTGGTCCTCTCCCTCCCGTTCTGTGCCTGTGTCTGTGCTGTCTGTCAGGGTCTCTCCCATAGGACCTTTTGGCTGCCCCTCGTTATTGCCCGTTACCTCCTCAGATCTGGGTCCCGTCAGGGGATCTTCTCTCCTTTCTGGGCTGTGGACCCGCTCTCCCCTCCCGCCCGGGTCGCGGGCGCCATTAGCCGCGGCCTCGTGCTGCGCGAGAGACCGGCTGGATTCTCCCCTCTTTGTGACATACCGGTCCATCGCGCTGATGGCGTCTGTGTGCCTCGCGATCCCGGTCTCCTTTCTGTAGGTGGCTTGTGGCAGTAGATGCACAGGGAGGCTGGATGTGGCTGGATTGCCTAGGAGGGACTCGGAGCCCCGCTAAATGCGGCTGGTCATGGCGGCGCCGGAACCGGAAGTGAGCCTTCTAGTTCTTTTAGACTGGTCCTCTCATGGTTCCTGCATCAGCTTGTTAATCCTCTTCTATGCCAGCGGTCGCTCAGTTGGTGGGTGATGCCCACTCTTTGTTGTCCCAGGGACACTTATTCCGTCCCATCCAGTGACACGTTATGTCAATGGATTCCAGCTTCTCCTAATGGGGCTGTGTTCCACCGTTTGGTCCAAGTTCCCTGTGCAGACAATCACAAGTTTCTGCCATTAAAAGTTCTGGAGCTCATAGCGATCCACCTACCTTTCCTGCATTGGCAACCCCTACTGAACAAGTCATTCCGCCATGTTGGAGGTGTCAAAGATACTAAGGTGGGCAGAGAACAGGGTTCCTTTGATCTCGGCAGTTTACATTGCTGGAGTAGGCAATTGGTAGGCGGACTTTCTCAGTCGTCAGCCAATAGATCCAGGGGAATGGGCCCTTCACCCATCAGTGTTCGAGCAGATTTGTCTTTGTTGGATATTGATATTTTGGAATCCGAGTTATACCACAAGGTTTCAATGTTTATTAAACACTAAATTTTAGTCACTCTACCAATGTGTTTAGTTGCGGCTAAGTGCCCAAAGGAGCCCCTCCAATACATATACATCAACTCAATTAAGGAAGGAGGAGAGTTTATGCCCCTTACAATGTCAGATTTCAGACAATAATCCATGCTGTAATTCTCTGAATAACATGCAATCTTTTAATGCCTTCTGTGAGGTAGCGCATACCTAGGGAACTCATTTGGCAGCGTAAGTGACACCCACAACGATGGTTAACATAACACAAAACAGCGGTTATTAAATTTCATCATAAACCTGTTCGTTACTCACATGTACAACATAAATCATTACATTTCACATATAATACTCTATTTCCAAGGTCACCTTATAGGACATTATTCCCATAGCCACATTACCAGGACATTATTCCCATAGTCACACTTTTATACATCATTCTTTCAGAATGATGTCTCCACATAGCCTCCCTTGCAGTATGATGTCTCCACATAGCCTCCCTCGCAGTATGATGTCTCCACATAGCCTCCCTTGCTGTTTGATGTGTCCATATAGCCTCCCTTGCAGTATGATGTCTCCTCAATGGTAAGATTAACCCCGAACGATCACTAACATGCCTTTTAGTGAGGAAGCCAGAAAAATACACCCAAAAGAAGAGCACAATGCACAGAACCGGATATATACAGCTGGTGCATCATACCTGGAAGCAGCCCATCCATTTTAGAATATATAAAGAAGGGGGAAGCGCTTGTACATTAGGTAATCACACCCATAGGGGCGTGATACCACGGAAAAGGCAGGGATTGACACTAACAAAATGCTCAGAGTGTTTAGACACTGCCTAATTAACATGTGAAAATGTAAGTTAAAAATGATTTCTATCAACTACAGTGATACCTTCATTTTCGTCAATAATCTGTCCGAAGTCCTCATACTGGACAGTGATCTCCAGCCTAGTTGGATCTATCACTGGATTAAAAGAACCCCTGTCCCCCCAGCATAGACATAGAGAAATTTCCTCCACTGCTTAGGGGAACGGTGTCCCATGTCCTAAGAGGGGCTAGACTATGTCTGGCAGCTAGATGGAAGGCAAACACCCCTCCTACCTTGACTGAAGTGATTCAGAAAACTAATTGGATTTTCCAACAAGAATACTTCTTAACTTTGGACGAATCCAGTAAAATATGAACAGTAGAAAGTTGGAAAGTTTGGGCGTCTCACAGTTTGGCCGACCCGGTTTCCCAGGGAGAGATTTTCACTGGAGCCCTATATATAAATAAGTCTTGCATATGAATCAATACATGCATATGATGTTAATTTGTTAATGTGGCAGGATACTCCCCCCACACCCCCCTTACCATCTCTCCTTCCCCTATCCTTCCCTCATGATTGTTCTCATGTCTGTTAAAAATTCTGTTTGTTTACTGTACTTTTGTGTGTTCATTGCTGTACTGTACGGCTCTTTTCTCTTTACATAAAAAAAATGTAATGGTTAAAAATAAAATATCGATGAAAACCAAAACCAATGAAAACTGAGGCAATGATTTCCATAGAAATCAATGTAAATTCAATGAATTCGTTATAGACACTCAAAAAAAAGACACTCAAAAAAAACAGGAAAAACACATTTTAAAGGAAATAATTGTAGTCTTTAATACTATAAACAATGAGAAATTACACTACAGTACTGTACAGTGATTATGAACTGGAGGACACATTGGGGTACTTAGCAATTAAAAAACTTTTTATTACATCAACATTAAAACTATGTGACAAAAGTGAGAGTAAGAACAAGAGGAGTATCCCCATAAAAACAGTTAGTAGGAACAATGCTGTAATATACAACTGTCATGATATATGCCTTTTCCCTGTCCTGTATTTCTGTATACTATGCAATTTATTGTGCTGTAATTTAATATGTCTCCTTCCCCCAAGAATTGCGTTCCTGGACTGTAATGTAATTAAGCATTGGTTAACAGCTAGGGAAGGATTAGTCATTCTTCCTCCCAGTAGGTGACTAGTCTAATACACATACTACCAGACACACTGGAGTTATAAGTTTCCAGAATCTTCTGATGGAGCAAACCATTCAATAGTAGGATGTGAACCCCTACTCCCTTTCACATGGGCTGATCCCAGGAGCCCAGACAATACATTAATGTTTTAGGATCAGATGTGAGTTGACTGTGGAAGTGAACGGAGCGAGACCTGAGCTGAGACCAGATCTCGTTGTCCGTGGGATTGTGTTGGAACCATTGGACTCTTGCAAGGACTTTTGCTTTCGTTTATCAGGCACATGGATTATCGGGAGGTGCCCCAGATCTGTTTCCTTTGTTTGGACTCATTGCGGACTCTGCAGATTTACCTTCATGTGTGTTGTTCCAGCTTTCTTGTTTAATAAATCTCCTTGGATTGATCATCGGCTCTGTCTCCCTTCCTGCTCTGTCGCACACCCCGTCACAAACTGGTTGGCAGCGGAGGGATCAGAGCAGAAGGAATGGAGGACAATGGCCCATCTACATCTGGAACCAGGACCTCTGAGTACAAGAACTGGATTGTGGTGAACCTACAAACAAAGGCCCGTGAACTGGGAGTCTGGTACAAGGATTATCGGGAGGCTGTGTGGAAGGAGCTTGCCTGCAAGATGACGCTGAGGAAGCATCCCCACAGCAAATGGAGGAAAGACTGCAGCCAGAGGTAAATACCCAAAAAAGTCAGTGGGTTGTGTGGTACGAGGAGGAGATGGCTGGGAGATGAGGCCACCATAGAAGATAAGCGGGAGGCCATTCATAGAGCTCAAGAGAGGGCATTGCTGGAGAGGCAGCTCACTGTACCCACAGCACCCACCATGAGGGAACTCCCCAGAGTGTCCCGCAAAGACTTCAAGCAGTTTAAAGAGGCTGCAGGTGACATTGAGGGCTTCTTCCAGGACTTTGAGCATCAGTGTTGATTAATGGAAGTCCCGGAAAGGGAGCAAGTCCAACATCTGGTGGGGCTCTTAGAGGGTGGAGCTGCCGAATCCTATAGAGCTATGGACCCTCGGTGGAACTGTGAGTACGCGGAGATTAAACAGACCATCCTGGAACACTATGCCGTGACCCCAGATACGTACAGGGCTCAGTTTCATACCTTAGCCTGTGATGGGGAAGGATCTTTCAAGATGTATGCCCACCAGGCTCAAACAAGTATGTCATCACTGGCTGAAGGGAGAGGGAGCCTTAACCTGGGAGACCTTCCTCCAGGTCATCCTAAAAGAGCAGTGTTACGCCAAGTGCCCTGCTGAGATCTGGGAATGGGTACGTGAAAGGAGACCAGCCACAGTGGAACAAGCTGCAGCTCTAGCTGATGAGGCTCTCACCATCAAGCCTCAGTGGAAAAAATTACTACTCAGTGAGAAGAAAACTATCAGCTCCCCAACGCTGGCAGCCCCTGGTCCTTCGATCTACAATATTCACCATCCCACTTGACTATCAACTCATGATGACCTTCGTGTGACTGTGGCTCGCATTACTTCTGCTTCACTTTTGGGACTACGATGTGGAGGAAGAATCCCAGAGCACAGATGTTATGGATGTGGGCAGTCTGGGCATTTGAAAGCCCAATGTCCCAGGTGTTCGGAGGCAGAACAGCTACAGACCGCTTTTGCCTGTTCATTATCTACAGACACCCTCACCAGGAGAAGAGCTTGATTCCGTCCCTGATGATTTGCCAAGTGACTCTGATGTCCTGGCTCCCCTACCAGGAGTCTATGGGGTGCGAGCCCCAGCCACCTATTCTTCTGATCTTCAGCACAAACATCTACAGGAGGTCGTGCTGGATGGCAAAAAGTTGTTGGCTTTCGTGACACTGGGGCTTTTACCACCATAGCCGATCCCCGAGTAATTCAACCAGAAGCAAGTCAAAAGGGACCATGAATCGCCATTGCATTGGCTGGCGGTACCCAGAGATATATTCCAAGAGCCAGTGTGACCCTGGATTATGGCTTTGGGGCAAAATAATGCGTGGTCGGTGTGATGAGCGGCCTCCCTGCAGACGTTCTTCTAGGAAATGATGTGGATAATCTTCAATGCCACTTTGTCGGTGCGGTAACCAGAAGTCAAGCCAAGAGAGCAGCAGATGTGGACGTGCTCCACCAGTCCATGGAAGTGAGGCCACCAGAACCACAGTCACAGCCAGTGAGTGATTCTTCTTGTGGAGATGATGAGTGTTACTTTGGATAAAGTTCAGTTTAGACAAGAGGTCGAGACTGACCCCACCCTAGCTAGTTTTAGAGCTGGAGCTGAAAGGGCAGTTAGGGGAGAACGGGGAAACAATTATCAGAGAAAATGGACTTCTGTATCGGGTTACCAATGCTGACTTCCTAGATAAGCCCTGGACTTATAGCAAACAGCTGATTGTTCCTCAGAAATACAGAATTCCCCTATTACACCTTGCTCATGACATTCCTACTGCTGGCCATCAAAGCAAATCCTGCACCAAGAGACGATTGATTCAAACTTTCTATTGGCCGGGGATTTCCCAAGCCGTAGCGCATTTCTGCCGAACTTGTGACATGTCAGCGTAGAGAGCAACCCGGAGATCACCCAAAGGCACGCTTTCAACCACTCCCTATAATAGAAGAACCCTTCCAAAGAGTAGCTGTCGATATCATGGGACCTCTGGCTAAACCAAGTAAATCTGGAAAGCAGTACATTCTCACTGTTGTGGACTACGCCACCCGATATCCAGAAGCTGTGGCCTTGTCAAGTATTTCTGCAGCCAAGGTGGCCGAGGCACTGGTTACCATTTTCACCAGAGTAGGATTTTCCAGTGAGATCTTGTCAGACCAAGGCTCCCAGTTCATGTCAGAGCCGGTACAGTGTCTGTGGGGCACCTGTAGAGTACGAGCAATCCAAACAACACCGTATCATCCCCAAACAAATGGACTTTGTGAATGATTCAATGGCACTCTGAAGAATATGCTAAGGGCTTTCACTGACAGGGATTCAGACTGGGAGAAGTACCTACCCCATCTCCTGTTTGCCTATCGGGAAGTTCCCCGGGAGTCAACTGGGTTTTCCCCCTTTGAACTACTGTATGGAATAAAGGTCAGAGGACCCTTAACCCTGCTCAAGAAATACTGGTAGGGGCAAGTTGAAGATACAGGAGCCCCTGTTTTCCCTTATGTCCTAAAGCTTCAGCAAACCCTGGCTCAACTTGCTAGTTTAGCCCAGAGTCATGCACGCGCGATCGCTAACAATATCGTTCAGATCGCTGGTGAGCTGTCACACAGACAGACTCACCAGCGATCAATAGACCAGAGACATCGTGGTAACAATTTAAATATCGTTTCCACGATGTCTTGCTCCCGCTGCCAGCCTGCAGTAAGCAGGAGCAGGCTGGTCTCCAAGGTAAACTGCGGGTATCTAGGCAGCGCGTGCTGCCTAGATACCCGACGTGTACCTTAGCAACCAGCCTCCTCCGCTCACCGGCTGGTATCTAAGGTACACAGCGGGTAACTAGGGTCCCTAGTTACCCACTGTGTACCTTAGATACCAGCCGGTGAGCGGAGGAGGCTGGTAGCTAAGGTACAGGTCGGGTATCTAGGCAGCGCGCGCTGCCTAGATACCCGCAGTTTACCTTGGATACCAGCTCCCAGCGCTGGTGAGAGGCGCTGGGAGCTGTGTTATTGGTCGTCTGCCGGTGTCACACGCAGCGATGCTGCGTGTCCACTGGCCGACTAACGACAGATTTGTGAACATGTGGCAGTATTACACGCTGCAATCTCGCCCTGAAATAAAGCCGATGTGTCGCCCCGGAAATCGCCTCAGCCACACCGGACTCAATCGGGTCGAATCCCCTCGCCGCTTGACACGCTGCAAGCCCAAAGGCAATGTGGACTTACATGTTCAACGGTGCGAGGAGATAGGCGTGCCACAGTGGTTTACACTGCGCCCCCCATACGCGTTCATTGGACAATGCAACAGCGTTACGATTTGTCAGCCTACTCTGGAAGGCTGGCTAATACATGATGCAATTGAAGAAGTGTGTGTTGCTGAACAGACAGCTCTTCAAATATGGCGCCCTGTCAACTGTTAGCCAATGGGAACACAGTAGCCAACACCAATCATTGCAGATGGGGCCTAGACTACAGAACGGTTGAGGCACGCCTACAGGAAATCCTAGGCAACGCTGTTTCCATCACTATCGCCCGTTCACACGCCACAACACGGAAATATCGCCTTCATGGTTGAGGCTGAGAGCAGTGCTCAGGAATCAGGCGACAGGCGATTTATCACGAAATTCCCCAATCACACACCACAACTGTGAGGCAATTTCACGGCGATTGCTCCGGGGTGACATATCGCCTTTAGGATTCCCATGCGAGATTGCCGCGTGTGAAGGTACCATAAGAGTAATCTTTGAACTCAGCCACAAATTTTTCAGCCCCAGACTTGTCTGAACTCGAAGCTTCACCGTGTCTAATAACACTGTGTATGCCAGTGAACTGTGTATGCTTTTGAATTTTTTGAACCAGTGTCTACTCGCTTTAAATTCAGGAAGTTCATTAGCACTTGGCCCAGGCATTTTCTTAATGAGATCGGCATACAACTGTATGGCCTTTTTGAGTATGATGTTTTGCTTAAAAAAACAAAACAAAATAGCGATATTTTTTATTGGAGCTTTAACATAGTACAAATAACACCCCCAACGTGGAGGTAAAACAGAAGAAACATAAAACTGACATACGGTATATTGCATTAACACTTGTACAAAATAATTAAGTTATTAATACTGGAGCTAGTTGATAAAGGGGGCTTCGGCTAGTCGACGAGACTATTCAAAGTTGATTTTTTAGGTATAGTTGCTGCTGCTAGGAGGCCTTGGAGGATTACAGTGTGTGAGTCCTCCTATCTTTAACTTTACATATGAATTTGGTTCGGATAGGCCCAGCACTAACAATAACCCTTTAACAATGGCATAATAATTGAATAAAGTGACATATAATTGTTTAACCATTCTTCCGGATGTTTATTATTGAAAAAAGGAAAAGTATACGCTAACATTTTTTAAAAACAATTCAGCCTTTAGTTAAACCATAAAAATTATAGTAAATTGCATACAGACGTAGTTTGTGTCCTGATCTAGTGGCGTCAGTGGGGTTCATCTCATTCACAAGTTTGTGTCTTTGGTGACCTATAAAAGATGTGTCAGTTGTTATTTTATCCTTTTGCCCATTATTTTTTACACAACCTTTTGACTTGTGGTGTCTTACCCTGTGGGTTTTCTTGATGTTACATCTATAGATTTTATGTTGTGGTGCCACTGTATCACGTGACTGTTGAGAAATAGAGATGATAGCTTTAAATACCATGGTATTGTGGTGGTTGATATTACCATATATACTGTAATTATTTACCTCTGGTGATGAATCTGGTGAAGATCCTGTGGGGTAATGTGTCCCTCCTTTAGGGTTATTGACGCCTTCTGCGTTGCTTCACATTCACTAATGATACCTTGCGACTTATTGTTGGGGTTCTTCTTGTTGCATTTAAAATGTATGACACTTAAATGTTATTCCTCAACTTAGTAAGTGCTAGTCCTTCACAACTTCCAAACTTATCTACCCAGTGTGTTTCTATATATGTGGCATCATAGTGTTATTTTGCTATATCTATCCTGTATATATATGTGTGTGTGGTCTTAGGATACTGTGGGGCTGCTCTGGACTAATAGATGTATCTACTATAGGGCTCTTTGGAAAGAAGCCATCAACCTTTGTCTTTTATCTACTGAAAGGTTCCCTATAATGATACCATCAATCTTCATACTATCTGTATGTACAGGTCAGATGTGCATTTACTTTGTTCATTTCCCTTTGAATGTCTTTTTACTTAAGGTTTACTTATTCACATATCAGGTTTATAAATGCTCTGCCAGTTTATCACTTCTCTGAGTGCCTACTAAACAAACTATGCCGATTTCAGTTCTCTTATTCAAGCACTATCAGATACACCACTGCACATACCTTTGCTTGGGGTGGCTCACTGGGCTAGCTGGTCAGCCTGCGTCCTGTCACCGTGCTCTGGTTTACCTTAAGTACTAGCACTTACTAAACTGAGGAATAACATTTAAGTGTCATACATTTTAGATGCTACAAGAAGAACCCCAACAATAAGTCGCAAGGTATAATTAGTGAATGTGAAGCAACGCAGGAGGCGTCAATAACACTAAAGAAGGGACACATTTCGCCATAAGATCTTCACCAGATTCATCACCAGAGCGTAAATAATTAGAGCATATATGGTAATATCAACCACCACGATAGCTTGGTATTAATAGCTATATTCTCTATTCCTCAACAGTCATGTGATGCAGTGGCACCACAACGTAAAATCTATTGACAAGCACCAAGAAAACCCACAGGGTAAGACACCACAAGTTAAAGGTTGTGTAAAAAATAATGGGCTAAAGGCTAAAATAACAACTGACACATCTTTTATAGGTCACCAAAAACACTAACTTGTGAATGAGATGATCCCCACTGATGCCTCTAGAGTCTTTATCTAGGTGACAACCGAATTAATGTCTAAGCTGTATATACTGATAAAAAAGTCGCCTGACTCCTGGGAATTTTAAACATATCTGGTCAAATGGGGCAACTAAAGGTCCCTCCATTATGTTTTGGAGAGTCTTTACTTCAGCTTTAACCCAGTTTTGCAGCTCAGTGTAGGGGATATGCAATTCAAGGGCCCTTAAGAAACATCTGCTAACAGTATCGTAACAGACTTAGGGCCACTTTCCTCCATACACTAAGTGGTCAACATGGTATGGAGACATGGAGTAAAATTACTGTAAGTTATAGTCTCCATTTCTAGCGTGAGCCTGGTGGAGCTTCGTTTGGGATAACATGATTCAATGTGTAACCATTTATTATGTTTATGTCCCTGTCCACCATCCTTATCCACACTAAACTGTGCTCTATGGGTATGCAAGTAAATTAGGTGCACCCATGCCTCCAAAATCATGGAGATAGTAGAGTATCTTACTTGCTACTCTTCGTCTTTTATTTGCCCAGATTAAATTATTGGCCATTTTTTGAAGGGTTGATATTATCCTAAGAGGAACTTGAACATTAATGCATCTGAAGTAATAAAGGAACTTAGGAAGTATTAGCATCTTATAAATGTTAATTCTGGCCACCCAAGAAGCTGTTATAGCACGAAGCTCATCTAATTCCCATTTAGTCTCCTGTATCAGATTAGAGAAATTACTTTGCACAAGATGTTTAGAGTGCGTGAGTAGTATACCCCAAGTATGGAATCCCAGATGTCACCCACGGAAAGGGGGTAAGTGGTTTCCAGTGATCTTTGGATCATGGATGAAACCAAAATAGGAAACACCAGAGATTTAGCCGCTTTAAGTTTGTAATATATTTTGGCAAAGTCATCTAAGGTCAAAATGATAGCCTGAAAAGAGGATTCTACGTCGGTGCATAAAAAAATGATGTTTTCTGCATAAACCATGTTCCAAATTATTATGCAAATTGGTTTTAAGTGTCATAGGTTTTTTTTTTTTCTTTTCAATGAAACCCATTGACGGTGTTGTGTCTCAGGTTTCTTTTGATCACTGAAATCAATCTCAGATACCTGTGATTAGTTTGGTAGGTGAGCCCAATAAAAGGAAAACTGGATGTTCCATAATATTAAGCAGGCCCCAGTTTTTTAGTAACATGGTAAAGAAAAAGGATCTGCTGCTGAAAAGCAACAAATAGTGCAATGCCTTGGACAAGGGATGAAAACATTAGATATTTCACGAAAACATGATCATCGTACTGTGAAGAGATTTGTGGCTGATTCGGAGCACAGACGTGTTCGTGCAGATAAAGGCAGAATGAGGAAGGTTTCTGCCAGGCAAGTTCATTGGATTAAGAGATCAGCTGCTAAAAAGGACTTACAAACCAGCAAACAGATATTTGAAACTGCTGGTGCCTCTGGAGTTCCTCGAACCTCAAGGTGTAGGATCCTTTAAAGGCTTGCTGTGGTGCATAAACCTACTATTCGGCCATCCCTAACCAGTGCTCACAAGCAGGAACGGTTGCAGTGGGCCCATACATACATGAAGACTAATTTTTAAACAGTCTTGTTTACTGATGAGTGCCGAGCAACCTTGGATGGTCCAAATGGATGGAGTAGTGGATGGGTTGGTGGATAACCACCCTATTCCATCAAGGAGACGACATCAGGAAGGAGGTGGAGGAGTCAGGTTTTGGGCCGGAATCATGAGGAAACAGCTGGTATGCCCCTTTAAGGTTCCTGAAGGTGTGAAAAAAAAACCCTCTGTAAAGTATATAGAATTTCTGACTGAGCACTTTCTTCCATGGTACAAAAAGCAGAAACATGCCATCAGGAGCAAAATCATCTTCATGCATGACAATGCACCATCTCATTCTGCAAAGAATACCTCTGTGTCATTGGCTGCTATGGGCATAAAAGAAGATAAACTCATGGTGTGGCCACCATCTTCCCCTGACCTCAACCCTATAGAGAACATTTGGCGTATAAACAAGCAAATGATCTGTGAGGGTGGGAGGCAGTTCACATCAAAACAGCAGCTCTGGGAGGCTATTCTGACATCATGCATAGAAATACAAGCAGTTTCTCCAGAAACCCATAAGGCTGGCTTCACATTTGCGTATGGGAAGGCAGCGTTTTGCTGCGTTCCCATACGCAGTTAAACGCATGCGCACTGCGTTCCTATGTTTAACATAGGAACGCATGGTGCCTGCGTTTGCTGCGTTCGGGTGCGGATGCGGACGATATCTGCTGCTTCCGGTGTCCAGCATCCGCACCCGGGACGCAGCATGTTGGGTTTTTTTGTGCGTTTGGGGAGCTTGGACAATCAGCAAGCGTCCCCAAGCGTACAAAAAAAGCATTGTCTTCAATGGGTCCGCAGTGTCCTCTGCTGACACAGCAGGAGAACGCTGCGGACCCATTGAAAAATCTCCCGGTGGCCGCCGGTGATGTCACAGGAGCTCACCGACGGCCACCGGGAGATCAGCTGACCCTCTGCTGTCCTCCTTCTCCCCGCCGCCTGTAATCTCATAGCGATGTCGGCGGGGAGAAACAGCTGATCTGAAAGCTGTTTGAATCTTCCCGCGCCGACATCTCCTCACAGTGTCGGCGCGGGAAGATTCAAACAGCTCTCAGATCAGCTGTTCTCCCCGCCGACAGTCCCGGAGCTTACCGGCGGCCGGGGGGCGGAGATCTCCGGCGCTGATCTCCGCCTCCGGCCCGCCCCCGGACAGCGCCGATTGGCTGCCGGGCTCCATAGTGATGTGTCCGCAGGCGGACATTATCCGCTGCGGACACATCAAAGTGTCCCTGCTTCTGACAGCGTTTGTGTCTGCATGCCATCAGCATGCAGACACAAACGCTAATGTGAAGCCAGCCTAAGTTCAATGGATGCAAGAATTGTGAAGGTGATATCAATGAAGGGTTCCCATGTTAACATGTAACATGACCTGTTAGGATGTTTTGGAGTTAAATAGCTTTTTATTTCAGTGAATGTGACCTCTTAATGCTGCAAATTCAACAATTGAGGATTTCCAGTTCTTTAAAACATATCAAGTGTTTAGAAACTCTACTGTGCCTAATAATTTGGAACATTGCATTTAGAGTTTGTTTTAATCTTGAAGATTATACTATCATCATTGGGAGGTTTCTTCAATAAAATTTGATGTATTCTCTAACGGGTGATGACTTTTATTACACTGACTGTCATTTGCACCGACCATTTAGGAAAATCAGAGAAAAAGAACATTTGCATAATAATTTGGAACATGGTGTGCAATCCAATTTTATATGTGGCTGGCCCAACTTTAATGCCTGCTATGGTCGAAGTGGTTCTTACCTTCTCCGCTAAAGGCTCCATACATAAAGCGAAGATGATAGGAGACAAGTGGCAACCCCGACTGGTTCCATTGGTTATCCGGAATGACTTTGAAAGGAAACATGATGACAAAACTCTGGCCGTAGGATTCGAGTACATGGCACAGATCGCTGAAAAGATGGGACCTACCAGAGCAAACTTTTTTAATACCCTCGGGGGGTATCCCCAGTGCACCCTGTCAAATGCTTTTTCAGCATCTAATGACAGGAATGCACTGGAGAGAGTCACTCAACTCAGCCACCCTAATGAGACCAATCATTTTGCGAGTCGCTTCTTTCGTCTTGTGGCCCACGACAAAGCCAACTTGGTCTGGAGAGACCAACAAGAGGACCACATGGTGTAATCTTGTTGCCAAAATTTTCAAGAAAATCTTGACATCGCAGTTTAGAAGTCTGATGGTCCTAAACTTACCAGGACATATCGGAGGCTTCCCCGGTTTAGGCAATGTAGTGATAGTGGCTTCTAAGTTACAACTAGATATTGATTCTGTGCGATGCCATGAATTATATAAACATAAAAGGAAAAGGGTCAGAATCTGATGTAATTGTCGGTCACACTCGTTTGATAACCCATCTGGGCCCAGGGCTTTGTGACATTTTGTGAACCTAATAGTAGTTAGAATTTCCTCCTCAGTAAAAGGCACATTGAGGAGATCCAATTGTTCCTGAGATAACTTGGGTAAATTAACAGAATTTAGGTACTGATCAATATCTATCTGCAAGGGCTGAGGGGTAGAGGAATCTTCCTGTAAATGTTATAATTTGGTGTAGTATCCTGCAAACACATTGACTATCTCTAAGGGGTTCCTGATGTGATTCTCCTGATGATCCACCAGAAAATGTATTCTAGTCCGTCCCTCTCGCTTTTGACTCTGCAAGCTAATAACACACTCGCCCTGTCTCCTGTTGCATAGTAGTTGGTTTTAAGCTTTTTAAGGTTATATTCATATGCAGACAATACATTTTCTCTTAATTTGAATCTAATAAGATACAGTTCTCCAGAGAGAGCCATGGTTGGGGACGCTTTGTTTAAAGATTCTAACCTTTGGAGACGGAAAAGTTTATTCCTACTAGATTCTCTCTTGCGCTTCAAAAAGGTGTAGGATGCCTCTAATCACCGCCTTTTGAGAGTGAGTGCTGCCGTCACTTTCGATAACACCTGATCATGAGGTAATTAAGACATGTTCAATTTCCACCTAGATGAGGGATTGGTCCGATGGCACAAACACAATTGTATAGATATAGGTGCGTGATGTGACCACATAGTCGGACCAACATCTGATGAAATGCATCTACTCGGCCGCATTGTCAACTAAAAAATAATCTATTCTACTATAGGTCTGGTGTCGGGGTGGTAGAATGTGTAATTTTTTTAGTAGCATGAGAGTACCTCCATAAATCATGATATCATGAAAGCGAAATTTGTTTATCAACGATTTCAGCTCCCCCCCCCCCCCCTGCCCAATATCGGAGACTTGTGTTAGAACAATTCGCTTCCCTATCTATAGGAATATTAAAGTCCCCACAAATTATTTTACCCCCAAGCTATTTCAGATATTTTTTGAAAAACTTTACATACAAACAAGCATTGAGCCTCATTCGGTGCATAAAGTTCTACCAATGTGTGTAGCTTACCATTTAGAGAACAAGCCAAGAGCAAAAATCTACCTGCAGGGTCCGCGTACATGCTCGTGCTTAAATTACAGTGTTTTTGATCATTACACATATTCCCGCCTTTTTACTGTTATTATTAGCAAAGAATATATGCGGAAACTGCGGGTGATGAATTCTACCATTATCAGTCTCCAGTAAGTGCGTTTCCTGTAGGCATAGAAGAAAAAGGTTTGGTACCGTGTTAGCCAGTTGAGAAAATGTGGATTGCTCTCAGTGTGAGAAACAAGATAAAAATCTTGTGGTTGTGATACCTTTTAATGGCTAACAAAAATTAAATAAATGATGTTATTGTCACATTGCCATTGGACTCGGTGGCTGGTGTTCCTGCCTCGGCCGCTGGGAGGCGCTGGATTCCTTCTGCTGATGGTGCCGGCGTTAGGAGGACCTTGTCCTCATATGGACCTGCTCCTTCGACGTCTGCCCCTGTCGCTGAACGCCACCGTGTTTCTCCTTTGGGTGATGTTGGTCGCAGAGGAGCGGGCCCTGCAGAGGTGTCTGATAAGCGCAGCCTTCGTTCTTCTGTCAGAAGTGGGGTGGGTGGAGCCAGTCGTGCATCACCATCTGGCCTGGTTCTAGGGGCGGTCCGGATGAGATCATCAGGCTGTGAGCTCCAGCCTATGGGAGGTAACCACCCCTTCAAATACATTGGAGCCTGTCTTGCAGGCCACCAGATATAGGTTTGGTTCCCCAGTGATAGTGTGTGTTTAGTTTTGTCTCTGACCTTTGCCTGGATTTTTGACTCTGATACAGCCTGACGATTTTGTGCCTTCGCTGCCCTCTCGGTTTTGACTCTGACTCCTGACTACGTTTTTCTGGTCCTGATTTTTCCCTTCCTGGCGACCTTCCTGCTCTGCTGCTCATAATAGGTAGCTACCTCCAGGGCTCCCCTATAATTCCAGATCTCTGTATAGGGGTTAAGGGTCTCGGGGTTTCTCGGGGTGCTACCTTACCAGCAGCTCAGCCTCACAGCGGATGGTCGTCACAGTTATAAGGCGAGCTTTCAAGACGGCTCAGGTCTCTTCATCAGGCATGGTATGACAAGATATTGAATGAAACTCAAAATATATGCATGCACAACTAAAATGATTGGACATTTGACTGAATAAACATTACAAGGACTGGACATTTGGCAAAATAAACAAAGGAGCCTTGGAGAGATCTTCAATCAGGCAGGCCTAGTGGTCATAAAGTCTTTAGGACACTAATTTATAAGAAAACCTGGTGTCTAGGATTTCCATGTCTTTGAACAACATTGTTTAGACATGGTAATGAGCCATAAAACCATCAGCGATGTTCAGTTCGTTCTGTATACAATTGAAACTTCTAATTAGCTTGGATTCACACTCTCTTAGATGCTTTTGGGATTTGAAATTACCTCTCAAAATTAAAACCTTCTTATTATCAATGTTATGTCCCTGGCCAGAAAAATGCTCCGCTACTGGAAAATGGATTTTTCCGTGTGTAATTGTGTGACGATGAGACCTCATCCTTGCTCTTAGACGTTGCCCACTCTCACCAACATAAAAAGACCCCACTGGGCATATGGTGCACATAATTAAATATACCACATTGGAAGAAGAGCATGTGAAAGTCCCAGGAACCTTATAATCCTGCTGTGTGTTGGGGATCTGTATCCTGTCTCTGGTCTCTGTGTGAGCACAGGTTTTGCAGCTCTTCACATTGCATGGGTAAGTTCCTTTTGGTGTATCCGAGGGCATCAAACTTCAGACCATGATGTTTCTTAAATTGGGAGGCTGCCTGTAGCACACCAAGGGAGGATCTTTGAATATTATTTTTAGTCGGTCATCCTTGTGTAGGATATGATGAAGCTTCCTGGCAGTTTTCCTTAGTACCTCAAGCTGTGAGTTGTAGGTCACCACCAGAGGAATACAATGGTTCTCTTCTTTTTCTCTGTATTGGAGTGCTTGACTTCTAGGGATCCTTATGGCTTTAATGATCTGATTATCAATGGAGGTGGGGTGATAGCCCTGGTTTAAAAATGTATTTTTTAGCTGGTTTAAGTGTTCACCCCTTTCCCCTTAGTTTCGGGTGGAAACTGTCACATCTAAGGTATGTGGGACGGTCAATTGGTTTCCGATATACCGATGTCTGGAATGAACCATTTAGAATTTTTAAGGTGGTATCCAGAAAGTTGATTTCTGTTTTTGATTGGCCCAGTGTCAGGTTTATGCTGGGATGAAATTTGTTGAATTTGTCATGGAAATTTATAAGTTCATGTTCAGTCTCAGTCCAGATTATTAAGATGTCATCAATGAAACGGAAGTATGCCAAGGGTTTGATGGGGCACGAGGCTAAAAAGTCATTTTCCAGTTCAGCCATGAAGAGGTTGGCATACTGGGGGGCCATTTTGCTTCCCATGGCAGTTCCGGTGCGTTGTAAATACAGTTCTTCACCAAAAGAGAATATTTTGTGGGTGAGGATAAATCTGGTGAGCTTTAGAACTGATTCAGAAGGGATCCCATTGGCTTCAAGAAACAGTCGGCAGGCAGTAAGTCCATCTTCGTGTGGGATGTTAGAATATAAGGACTCCACATCCATGGTGGCTAAGATGGTACTCTCGGGGAGGGGACCTTTTGTAGAGAGCATATTTAGAAGGTCCGTTGTGTCCTGTATATAGCTGTCTGTCCTCCTTACCAGCGGTTTAAGGACATTTTCCACCCACCCAGAGATTCTTTCAGTGAGTGTTCCCACCCCTGAGATGATCGGTCTCCCTGGGTTACCTGGTTTATGAATCTTGGGAAGCATATAGAAAACTCCCATCCTTGGATCCTCAGGAATTAAGTCCAGAAGGTTTGTGGAATCCGTACCTAAATATTTGATGAGTCTTCTCAACTCCCTCATATATTTTGGAGTTGGGTCCTCGTCCAGTTTGTTGTAGTATTGTATATCCATCAGCTGTCTGTGTGCTTATTTGACGTAGTCCTTTGTATCCAGGAGAACAATAGCCCCACCTTTGTCTGCAGGCTTAATAGTGATCTCCCTGTTGTTCTTCAGGCTGTAAATTGATCTTCTCTCTTGCACAGTAATATTAGATATTTCTGTTGTTTTTTTATCTAATATTGTGGATTGTACCAAATGTCTGAATGACTCAATATATTGGTCCAAACTGGTGTTGCGGTCAGGTGTCCAGTCAGAGGTTTTCTTTTTCCTTTGTTGAACTTGTGTTTGGCTGCTTGGAGGCCTCAAGTTCTCTTGATCATCAAAGAACTCCTTCAGTCTTAACCTCCTGAAATAATTTTCCATGTCACTACATAGTTCAGTTTTGTCTAGAGATTTTGTGGGACAAAATGTGAGACCTCTAGAAAGCACACTGAGTTCTAGATTAGTGGGTTTGTGAGATGACAAATTAATAACACAGCTGACAGTACCTGTGTCCTTCCGGAAGTTCTGCTCCATGCTGTTGTGGTTATGAGGAACGTGGCTATAATCCTGCTTTCAGTCGGAGTCTGTACAGCTGCTTCTTCTTGTTGTATATAAGGTATGATTGCAGTGAAGTATAGAAATGTTGCATCCTCTGTTGTATGTTATCGGTAAGTGTGCTCCTTAAAGTTTGTATTTTCCTCTGGATCTTTTTCTTGTTGCTGTAGGAAACATGAATAAAGTAATTCAGTAGTCTCTCCGAAGTCCTGTAGCAAAGGTGTTGTGAATAATGAGTATTGTGGGTATTCTGAAGAGGATTCTTTAAGCTTAGTCCTTTGGGTATTAAATGTTCTTTCTTGCATCTGGTTAAAAATTAAATAAATGATGTTATAAGGCGAGCGGTTACCGCACTTGCCGCAAGTGAACCGCAAGTGGCCTATACATTGCATGGGGCCGTGCCGCAATTGCGCCGCAAGTGCTGTGCGGCAAGTACGTTTTTTTCACCGCAACTGCCGTATACACACACACAGTGCACACACACACACAGTGCACACACACAGTGCACACACACAGTGCACACACACACACGCAGTGCACACACACACACCGTGCACACACACACACCCATGTATATACAGTACACACGTGTCATTACGGTACCTGTTTTCCCAGATCTTTCTCTTTTCCTCTGTGGTGCTGGGTGACGATTCCTCAGGGCTGGGCGGCCAATCACAGGTCACGCTGGGCGGAGATCAGCGGGGCACAGCAAGTTAGGCTGTGATTAACCCCATGATCTCCGGACCAGTGGCTGCACCAGGGGGACAGAAGGAGCCTGGACGGCGGCGTACAGTAAGCCTGCGGCAACCTAAGGAGAGGCCCGAGACCCCCCCCGTAGGCGGCCTTACATTTCCCTGCGACCCCCCGAAAGCGGCCTTACAATCTGCCTTACATTAGAAAACCCGGGGCACCCCCCTACCCTGCCTTACTTTCGGGGGGTCTTACTTTCGGGGAAACATGGTAGTATATGGCGATGCATTAGAGTACATGTATAGCAGCACTATGGTATATGGCAATACTCAGTTCCCCCCCCCCCGCTACTTCCCCCAAAAAATAAAAAAATCCTCAGTGAGGATACTCGCCTATCCGCTGGCTCGCTCCACCTCTGTCTTCTAGGTCCTACAGGCCTTTAGGACCCGTTGTTGCCTGGGAAACCGATCAGCTGATCGGACACATGACCGCTAACTTCCAGGGGGCATGATGGTTACGGGGGCTGGAGTGGTGGCAGGATGGAGCGAGTGGGCAGGATGGATGGGGAAGGGGGCAGGATGGACCCGGGGGAGGGGGGGCAGGATGGAGGCGGAGGAGCAGGATGGAGTCGGAGGAGCAGGATGGTGGCGGAGGTGGGGGCAGATGGAGTGGGTGATGGTGCGAGCGGGGCAGGATGGAGCGAGCGGGCAGGACGGTGGCAGGGGACAGGATGGAGCCGGCGGGGGGGGGGGGGGCAGGATGGAGCTGGCGGGGGGGCAGGATGGTGGTGGCAGGGGGAGGGGCAGGATGGATGCGAGGATACTCACCCGTGTGCCAGCTCGCAGGACCTGTCGTTGCCTGGGAAACCGATCAGCTGATCAGTTTCCCAGGCAACCACAGGTCCTCAAGCCATGGAGCTAGAAGACGTAGATGGAGCGGGTGAGTATCCTCTATGAGGCTTTTTTTATTATTAGTAGAACCAAGCAGCGGGGGGGGTCGCAGGGGGGCAGGAGGAGCCGCGGGGGGGCCGCAGGAGTGGGGGAGCCGCGGGGCCACAGGAAAAGCCGCGGGGGGGCCGCCGGAGCGGGGGGGGGGGGGCAGGAGGGCGCAGGAGGGGGAGCCGCGGGGGCCACAGGAAAAGCCGCGGGGGGGCCGCAGGAGCTGGGGAGCCGCGGGGAGGGGCAGGAAAAGCCGCGGGGGGCCGCCGGAGCGGGGGGGGGGCTGCAGGGGGCAGGGGCGGAGGAGAGCCGCGGGGCCACAGGAAAAGCCGCGGGGGGGGCTGCAGGGGGGCAGGAGGAGCCGCAGGAGTGGGGGAGCCGCGGGGCCACAGGAAATGCCGCGGGGGGCCGCAGGAGCGGGGGAGCCCGGGGGGGGGGATGGGCAGGAAAAGCTGCGGGGGGGGGGGCCGCAGGAGCCGCAGGATGGATGCGAGGATACTCACCCGTGTGCCAGCTCGCAGGACCTGTCGTTGCCTGGGAAACCGATCAGCTGATCAGTTTCCCAGGCAACCACAGGTCCTCAAGCCATGGAGCTAGAAGACGTAGATGGAGCGGGTGAGTATCCTCTATGAGGCTTTTTTTATTATTAGTAGAACCAAGCAGCGGGGGGGGGCCGCAGGGGGGCAGGAGGAGCCGCGGGGGGCCGCAGGAGTGGGGGAGCCGCGGGGCCACAGGAAAAGCTGCGGGGGGGCCGCCGGAGCGGGGGGGGGCTGCAGGGGGGCAGGAGGAGCCGCGGGGCCACAGGAAAAGCTGCGGGGGGGCCGCAGGAGCTGGGGAGCCGCGGGGAGGGGCAGGAAAAGCCGCGGGGGGCCGCCGGAGCGGGGGGGGCTGCAGGGGGCAGGAGGAGCCGCGGGGGGGGCCGCAGGAGTGAGGGAACCGCGGGGGCCACAGAAAAGCCGCGGGGGGGGCTGCAGGGGGCAGGAGGAGCCGCAGGAGTGGGGAGCCGCGGGGCCACAGGAAAAGCCGCGGGGGGGCCGCAGGAGCTGGGGAGCCGCGGGGAGGGGCAGGAAAAGCCGCGGGGGGCCGCCGGAGCGGGGGGGGGCCGCAGGGGGGCAGGAGGAGCCGCGGGGGGGGCCGCAAGTGTGGGGGAGCCGCGGGGGTGCATGAAAAGCCGCGGGGGGGCCGCAGGAGCGGGGGAGCCCGGGGGGGGGGGGATGGGCAGGAAAAGCTGCGGGGGGGGGGCCGCAGGAGCCGCGAAGGGGCAGGAAAAGCCGCGTGGGAGCCACGGGAGGGCAGGAAATGCCTCGGGGGAGCCCCGGGGAGGGGGCAGGAAAAGCTGCGGGAGGGGGGGCCGCAGGAGCGGGGGAGCTGCGGGGAGGGGCAGGAAAAGCCGTGGGGGGGCCGCATGTGTGGCGGGCGGGAGACAACCGGCTGACGCCGGTCATCTCCCGCCCTTGTGTGTGTGTTTTGGACAGTGTAGGGGCGGCCGTAAGCGTGGCTGGGCTGCCTGAGTCTCGCTCCGCATACGGCTGCCATGTTGGTCCACCCTGGACGGGTGTAGCTTTGTGGTGACGTCACTTAGCCGATGACAAAGTGACGGAAGTCGTGGCCAAAGTGACGGAAGTGGCCTTGGGCTTTTATATATTAGATGTCCCTGGCCAGAAAAATGCTCCGCTACTGGAAAATGGATTTTTTCATGTGTAATTGTGTGACGATGAGACCTCATCCTTGCTCTTAGACGTTGTCCAGTCTCACCAATAGCTTGAGGTACTAAGGAAAACTGCCAGGAAACTTCATCACATCCTACACAAGGATGACCAACTAAAAATAATATTCAAAGACCCTCCCTTGCTGTGCTACAGGCAGCCTCCCAATTTAAGAAACATCATGGTCCGAAGTTTGATGCCCTCGGATACACCAAAAGGAACTTACCCATGCAATGTGAAGAGCTGCAAAACCTGTGCTCACATAGAGACCAGAGACAGGATACAGATCCCCAACACACAGCAGGATTATAAGATTCCTGGAACTTTCACATGCTCTTCTTCCAATGTGGTATATTTAATTATGTGCACCATATGCCCAGTGGGGTCTTTTTATGTTGATGAGACTGGGCAACATCTAAGAGCAAGGATGTTCATTTTCCAGTAGCGGAGCATTTTTCTGGCAAGGGACATAACATTGATAATAAGAAGGTTTTAATTTTGAGAGGTAATTTCAAATCCCAAAAGCATCGAAGAGTGTGTGAATCCAAGCTAATTAGAAGTTTCAATTGTATACAGAATGGACTGAACATCGCTGATGGTTTTATGGCTCATTACCATGTCTAAACAATGTTGTTCAAAGACATGGAAACCTTAGACACCAGATTTTCTTATAAATTAGTGTCCTAAAGACTTTGACCACTAGGCCTGCCTGATTGAAGATCCTCTCCAAGGCTGCTTTGTTTATTTTGCCAAATGTCCAGTCCTTGTAATGTTTATTCAGTCAAATGTCCAATCATTTTAGTTGTGCATGCATATATTTTGAGTTTCATTCAATATCTTGTCATACCATGCCTGATGAAGAGACCTGAGTCGTTTCGAATGCTCGCCTTATGACATAATTTATTTAATTTTTGTTAGCCATTGTAAGGTATCACTACCACAAGATTTTTATCTTGTTTCTCACATGGAGAGCAATCAACATTTCCTGTAGGCATACAGTTAGGGCCAGAAATATTTGGACAGTGACACAAGTTTTGTTATTTTAGCTGTTTACAAAAACATGTTCAGAAATACAATTATATATATAATATGGGCTGAAAGTGCACACTCCCAGCTGCCATATGAGAGTTTCCACATCCAAATCGGAGAAAGGGTTTAGGAATCATAGCTCTGTAATGCATAGCCTCCTCTTTTTCAAGGAACCAAAAGTAATTGGACAATGGACTCTAAGGGCTGCAATTAACTCTGAAGGCGTCTCCCTCGTTAACCTGTAATCAATGAAGTAGTTAAAAGGTCAGGGGTGGATTCCAGGTGTGTGGTTTTGCATTTGGAAGCTGTTGCTGTGACCAGACAACATGCGGTCAAAGGAACTCTCAATTGAGGTGAAGCAGAACATCCTGAGGCTGAAAAAAAAGAAAAAATCCATCAGAGAGATAGCAGACATGCTTGGAGTAGCAAAATCAACAGTTGGGTACATTCTGAGAAAAAAGGAATTGACTGGTGAGCTTGAGAACTCTAAAAGGCCTGGGCGTCCACGGATGACAACAGTGGTGGATGATCGCCGCATAGTTTATTTGGTGAAGAAGAACCCGTTCACAACATCAACTGAAGTCCAGAACACTCTCAGTGAAGTAGGTGTATCTGTCTCTAAGTCAACAGTAAAGAGAAGACTCCATGACAGTAAATACAAAGGGTTCACATCTAGATGCAAACCATTCATCAATTCCAAAAATAGACAGGCCAGAGTTAAATTTGCTGAAAAACACCAAGAAGCCAGCTCAGTTCTGGAAAAGTATTCTATGGACAGATGAGACAAAGATCAACCTGTACCAGAATGATGGGAAGAAAAAAGTTTGGAGAAGAAAGGGAACGGCACATGATCCAAGGCACACCACATCCTCTGTAAAACATGGTGGAGGCAACGTGATGGCATGGGCATGCATGACTTTCAATGGCACTGGGTCACTTGTGTTTATTGATGACATAACAGCAGACAAGAGTAGCCGGATGAATTCTGAAGTGTACCGGGATATACTTTCAGCCCAGATTCAGCCAAATGCTGCAAAGTTGATTGGACGGCGCTTCATAGTACAGATGGACAATGACCCCAAGCATACAGCCAAAGCTACCCAGGAGTTCATGAGTGCAAAAAAGTGGAACATTCTGCAATGGCCAAGTCAATCACCAGATCTTAACCCAATTGAGCATGCATTTCACTTGCTGAAATCCAGACTTAAGACGGAAAGACCCACAAACAAGCAAGACCTGAAGGCTGCGGCTGTAAAGGCCTGGCAAAGCATTAAGAAGGAGGAAACCCAGCGTTTGGTGATGTCCATGGGTTCCAGACTTAAGGCAGTGATTGCCTCCAAAGGATTCGCAACAAAATATTGAAAATAAAAATATTTTGTTTGGGTTATGTTTATTTGTCCAATTACTTTTGACCTCCTAAAATGTGGAGTGTTTGTAAAGAAATGTGTACAATTCCTACATTTTCTATCAGATATTTTTGTTCAACCCTTCAAATTAAACGTTACAATCTGCACTTGAATTCTGTTGTAGAGGTTTCATTTCAAATCCAATGTGGTGGCATGCAGAGCCCAACTCGCGAAAATTGTGTCACTGTCCAAATATTTCTGGCCCTAACTGTATTATGTCAGCCGGGATTTCCGTATTTCCCTCCAGAGCACTGAACGTTTCATTGGGGAATTCAAACCTCTAACATTCAAAGACAGAATTAGGATACTCATCACTACACAATAAATTCTCTATGACCACATATCCAACAATATTCACTTTCCCCCACCCCCCTGATAACGGAGCCAGTGTACCTATATGCACTGTGACTTTAAATATATGGTGCCTGAATGACAAAGCATGTGTACAAGCGTCAACAAACAAACCATAGAATGAATGAAAAATCAGACAAATAGAAAAAAAAAAATTTGGAAAAAAAAAGCAAAAACAATAGAAAAAATGAAAAAACTGGTAAGGGGATGCAAAAAGACAAACAGTTGCACCACCCCACAACAGCCATAAGATGAAGACAAAACACTGCAATGGGACAAGTGAGCTCTACCAACTCTGCTGTCCACTCCAGCAGACTTGCTCGCAGTCTCAGATTGTAAAGAAAAAAAGGAAAAATCAGGCAATCTTCCACATACTCTAGCAGGATGGACCTCACTCACATTCCACATCATGTTTGAGACCACTCCTGCGCTATTTTGTTGCCATGTAATGAATGCCACTGGGTGAAAGGATCTTCCACTCAGTGAGCCGGTCCTCAGCTTGTTTAGGGGAACGACAAGCTACCAATCTCCCCTCATATGTGATTAAGAGTTTCACTGGATTGAAGCTCCAACGATAAAAGGTGCCCACTTCACTTAGGGCCTTACCCACATGGGCATATTCCCATCTTTGGAACAGAGTCACAGTATATAAATCTGGAAAAACCTGCAGAGGCTGCATCTCCTCATTCGATGATGGCCCTTTCCTTATCCGCTACATGAATATGTCTTTAATAGTAAAGAAATGAAACCTTGCTAGCGTGTCTCCAGGTAAATCTTGATCCATGTGTTTTGGTTTTGGTGTTCTGTGGACCCTACATAAGGTCCCTTGGAGACATCTCAGGGAGGACCGCCTGTAGGAACTTCTGTAGGAAAGCAGGCAAATCTTTATCCACAATCTCCTCAGGGATCCCTTGCACTTGAGCTTCACAAATTGATCTGTAAAATTAAAAAAGTTTTTCATTTTCATGTTTGCGGTTCAATTTGTGAAGCACCTGGGGGTTCAAAGTGCTCACTATGCATCTAAATAAGTTACTTGGGGGGGTCTAGATTCCAAAATGGGGTCACTTGTGAGGGAGCTCCAATGTTTAGGCACACAGGGGCTCTCCATACACGACATGGTGTCCGCTATCATTTGGAGCTAATTTTCCATTCAACTTGTTAGCGGACACCATGTCGCGTATGGAGAGTCCCTGTGTGCCAAAACCAGAAAATGGCATCTCTAATTAATGCGCTATTTTCTGGGTGGCTATGGGTTGCAATTTGCAATGTGGGAGACCCACAATGTTTCGGTCTCTCCATGCTGAGGATTCCAGCCCCCCAACTGCCAAGTTGTACCTGGCTGGCAACCAAAAATACGGCAGTGCTCCATGTTATTTTATTTGTAGAAGTAATAATAATAAAAAAAAAATGACGTGGGGCTTTGCCATATTTTTGGTCCAGCCAGGTACAACTTGGCAGCTACGGATTGCTACCAACCCCAAGCTGCCTCATTGTACCTGGCTGGCAACCAAAAATACAGCAAAGCACATATTTTTTTATTCCTAGAACTAATTCTAGAAAAGAAATTGACGTGGGTCTTTGCCATATTTTTGGTCCAGCCAGGTACAACTTGGCAGCTATGGATTGCCACCAACCCCCAGCTGCCTCGTTGTACCTGGCTGGCAACCAAAAATACAGCAAAGCACATATTTTTTTATTTCTAGAACTAATTCTAGAAAAAAAAATTACATGGGGCTCTGCCATATTTTTGGTCCAGCCAGGTACAACTAGACAGCTGGGGGCTGGAATCCTCAGCATGGAGAGGCCCAAGCTTTCTGGGCCCCCCATGCTGTGAATTGCAGCCTGCAGCCACCCCAGAAAATGGTGCATTCATTGAAGTGCCATTTTGTGGTGCTGTACCCAGACTCTTCCAGTTGCCCTGGTACCGGTGGCAAACTGGGTAATAAAGGGGTTAATGCCAGCTTCTTTATTGACAGCTGGCACTAAGCCCGAGATTTATAATCTCGTGCCAATGTTAGACCCGGCCATTAGGAATCTCTAGTAAATAGTCAAAAAATACACCACACAGAGAAATATCTTTTTATTTGAAAAAAAAACCCACAAACGAAATTCGGACTCCATCTTTATTATAAAGATCCAACGTAGTTCACAAGGTCCCACGATGCTTGATCACCTCCGACGTAGTCCACAACGATGGTCCCATGAAGCTTGATCGCCTCTGCTACATTTAGAGATTGCAGCAAGGGATCAAGTGTCCCCTTCCTACAGTCTCGGGGCCAGAGTTATGGTGCACTGTATGGCAATGATCTATCATACAGTGCACCATGACTATGATGCCAGGGACTACAACAAGAGGACACTTGATCCCTTGTTGCACCCATCCATCCACCCATGCATCTATCCATCCACTCATGCATGCAAGCACACATCCACGCATGCAAGCACGCATTCACGCATGCAAGCACACATCCACGCATGCATGCACACATCCATGCAAGCATGCACGCATCCATGCATGCATCCATCCATGCTCGTATCCATCCACGCATGCACACATCCACGCATACACACACACACATCCACGCACTCATCCATCCATGCTCACATCCATTCACGCATGCACGCATCCATGCACGCACACGTCCATCCATGCAACATGCATGCACACATACATCCATGCAACCCCCATGCATGCACACATACATCCATGCAAGCCCCATGCACGCACTCATACATCCATGCAATATCCATGCATGCACTTACGCATCCACACACGCCCACATCCACGCACACATCCATCCATACATGCACACATCCACGCACGCACAAATCTAGGCATGCACACATCCACGCAGGCACACATCCACCCATGCATCCATCCACCCACACATGCATCCACACACGCATACATGCATGCACACATCCATGCATGCACACATCCATACAACATCCATGTATGCATGCACACATTCGTGCAACATCCACGCATGCATGCACACATCCGTGCAACATCCATGCATGCACGCATACATCCGTGCAACATGCTGCTGATCTCCCTCTATGCCCGCACATTCCCCAGAGCCCCGCGAGGATCCCGAAGGGAACATAGGCATCATGTTACCTGCCGCTTTGGCGGGCTTCGCCATAGTTAATAAGTCAGGCAGACTTGGTGGGGATCCTCTCTTCTGAGCGTGGCCACAGGTCATCATGTGCTCAGGAGGTTAGGAGAGCTGCCGGTGATTCGATGGAGGTGATGGATTGCCGGTGTGAGCTGATTTAAGCTTCTGAAGGTCCCTAACTGCCTAAACTCTTTAGTTATGCAGCTGCCACGCTCGTTTGCAGGCCGCGCCCCTTCAGCTAACTGTTTTTGATTTATCCAATTTAATAACTGTTCGACATCTTCAATTGTTTGTCATCTCTGTTTCAATAAAACTCTCATGTCTTTCGCAACATTAGCCTCCTTTATTGCTTCCTTTTTCACCACAATGGAACTTATTGTTGATGGTGACTTCCCATACAAGTGGTTGATTTCAGCTATCTTAATTCCACTCTCAAATTCTTCAATAATTTTGCTTTTTCATCTCAATTCTGTTCCTGGCCTGCTTCTTTGAAGTGCTGCTGACTCTGGAAACTTTCTTTGGTCCCATAATGCAGCTAAAAGAAAAGGGTAAACTCATTAACACTTAATGTCCAGCACATACATTATTGGAGTACTGCCACATACAGTATAGCCTAGGCTGGTCAACTCCCATGCTGGAGTGAGACACGGTTATCCCTACATAATTTGCTTTTACAGTACTGTATATGTTCAGTATATAGTCTACAGTATAGCAAAACCATGTTCTGTACTGTACATCCTGTAAGTCTACAAACCTTACATAAACACACACTCAGATTACACATGCAGTACTTTTTGTACATCACTGTACAGTACTCTTACAGATGAACAGGGCGCTCACAAAAGACTACACCCCGCAGGAAAACACACTGGGGCTTTGTCGTGTGAGCATGCACGACAATGATAACCGAGACACATTTTTCGTGTAAAAAAAAAAATCAACGATAACTAAAACCGACAATATCCGAAGTCGACGAAAGTCGAGGTAATTCTGTATTACACTGCAGTATTAGCTCAGACAGGGATGCTTAGAATAGTATTAGGAAGCCATAGGGACAGCTAGTGATAGCTTTGAGAGCATAAAGTAGCTTACAGTTTCCTTTTAAGGTATTTCTCTTACTTTCTGCAAAGTCACAAGTTTACACACACTAAGATTACAATGCCTTTAAACGGATTTGATATAAAAGAAACAAAGTTGCGCCACACTGCTGACAATTAGAACATGGGATCGATTAAATGACCCCTGTGCTCACCTGGTCTAGTTGTGCTGACTGCACAACTAGTTGGTAGGCTAGGTTTCAACCCCAAGGGGTCTCCACGCCGACCGGAGCCGAGGGACAGAGGGATTCGCGTGGTTCACAGGCTGCTGGTCCACGTGATAGCCTCGAGGGAGTGGTGATGTGACGTAAGACAGGTCCTGGAGGCCGAGCTGCTAGATATCACGCTTCCCAAAGGGAAGAGATGTGTCCGTTCAAATAAGAAGTGATATTATGTCAGCGCTAAGGACACAGCCAGGACATCCTGGATGTCCTGGCTGTGTCCTTAGCGCTGACATAATATCACTTCTTATTTGAACGGTTTAAACGGATTTGGACATCCCATATGATAATGTCGTGTTTGGAAGTCTCTGATAGGTTTATTGGCAACATCTGAGTTAGAGACATACATGTGGATGTATTTTAATGTGCACCTGAAACACTGCTTTTTTGTGTAGCGTCTTGGGATAGTCTAAAGAAATCAGCCAATAACTCAGGAAGAGAATTGTGGACTTGCACAAGCCTGGTTCATCCTTAGGTATCATTTTCGGATACCTGAAGGTGCCTCGTTCATCTGTACAAACAATTAGCGTTAACTCAACCGTGGGGTGGCTTTCTGTGTCGCAGATTGACCACCGCATATCAATTTAGCCCTGCAAAGTTGGAGGTGATCTCAGTGGGTAAATGAAAAGAAAATCAGCTCTCCTCCGAATGCTAACCATGGGCATGGGTGGCTGCGGTCATCCATGGACATCCCCCGATATTCCTGCAGGAGAAGAAACATTGCGTCCAGGTTGCAGTGTCTCCTGATCGTGTGAAAATACCGTAAAAGTGAGAAATTTAGTGTGAAACAAAGTAAATTTCAATATGACGACCTATCGTTATCAAATTCTATGAAGTTCCTGTAGGTTAAAAATAATCACTATACCCCTGGATAAAATCCTTGAGGGGTTTAGTTTCCAAAATGGGGTAATTTGTGGTGAGTTTCTGCTGTTTTAGTCACCATAACGGACCAACAAATGCGACATGGTGCCTGCAATTTATTACTGGTTTACCAAACTTCAAATATTGCTCTTTCCCTTCTCAGCCCTCCCATTTCTCTAAACAGAACTTTTTGTCTACATGTGGGGTATTTTTGTGCTCACAAGAAAGTGGGTAATGGGGGGCGTGGCCTGCAGCTCAAGATGAGAGGACGTGTTTAGCTTGTGCTCCTGCAGCCTCAATTCAAAACTCAACAGATAGCCTTTTATGGGCTAACTATCTAAAAAAAGCTACTGGACCTTTCAAAAGACCACCTGGATGCTGCTTGACCTTCTTTGACCCTTGGTCTGGACCTTTTTTCACCTAAGATGCAGCTTTTCTCAGTGTAAGACTTTGTCTGAGTTTTCCACCTGCTGAGGACACAGTTGGGGAAGGGAAGAGCTGCTGAGACCAGTGTTGCCTCTCTAGAGATCTGATCTAACATTCTCTTGGCTCTACAACCTGTCATCTGACCTAAAGGATTATTGGAACTGGCCCTACAGCTAACCGCTCCACTATTTGAAAGAACAGTGTTTTTTATTCTTTTTCATCTGGACACAGCACCTGCCTTTGGACCTGATAATCAGACAGACTACTGGTTTGGCCTACCTGTGGTGTGCCCTGGAAGGATGGACCAGTAAGATTGTTTGGAGTGACCACCCTAAACCCTGATCTGACCCTTGGCTGATTGGGTCTGTTTAGCATAGCTAAAAAGCTAGAAAGGCAAGTGCCGACTCTCCAGTGCAGTGGTATCAGCGCATTAGCGCTTCACTAACAGATGATAATTGCTCTACTTCACTGTTGGACTCAATCCCTTTAGCTGACCAGTGACAGATAGCCGGACCCTTCTGGGATCTTGAAAACTGCTGCACAATTGTGATGTCACAGGGAGATTTTCCTGCTACTATAGACTTTTACTTGTCAGCGTGATCACTGCAGCTCTACCCCAAAATACAGCTTCTGTCTGGTTTCAGAAACTTTGGACTTCGGGGTTTACTGCTCAAGAACTGGATTGGACACAACACAAAAGAAGACAGAAGAAGAGAATATTGGATTGTTTGAAGAACCACCAGCTGAAACAAGAATGAGGGCATACTATATAGATTTGGCTCTGCTACATCGCTGGGCATTTAACACAGCTCACAACCTCCTTTCAAGTTTTATTTAGGCTGGATGGTATAATCTAATCTCTTCTATCGGTCCTACTCTCCTCTCTGTCCTATTGTTTGTTAGTTCAGCCTTTCTAATTTACCTCTTCTTCCTTAGCAACCACTGTGAGTATAGGGGTTGCTAACAACTAAGCAGGGCTACGCAAGCAGCTGTCATCTTAGGCTGCTTTCACATAACGATTTTGTGCCTGTCCGTGGGATCCGACTTTGAAGGAGGATCCCACGGACAGGCACGGATCCACACGGATCCCTGCAATCAGATGGAAAATAGCCATCCGATCCGATTCTATGCAGGATACGTGTGGATCCTGCGGTCCCCTGTCTTTCCCTGCTTCTGCCTCCTCCATCTTCTTCCCCCACTATTCTACTCTCTCTCCCCGCTACTCTATTCTGTCCCCCCGCTATTCTATCCTCATCTAATCCCTATCCTGTCCCCACTTGTCCTCCCTGTGTGTAAAAAAAATAAAAAAAAAAAAAAAAAAAAAACTCCTCCCGGAGTATACATCACCTGTCTCCAGCTCCCACGCTGCAGCACCATCAGTACTGAAGAGCCTGTGATGTCAGAGAGCCAGTCAGCTGACAGGTCATGTGACCGGCTCTGTGACATCATCACAGGTCCTTCAGTCCTGATGGTGCTGCAGCGTGGGAGCTGGTGACAGGTGATGGGGGGACAGAATGGAATAGCGGGAGGGACAGCATAGAATAGCGGGGAGAAGAAGATGGAGGAGGCAGGAGCAGGGAAAGACACGGAATACGGGCCGACATCGGATCCGAGGTGAACTCTGATCCGATGTCCATAGGCTCCCATGCTGTGGGCACTCGGATCAGCAGTGATCCGATGCTGTCTGATTTGAGTCACGGACACAAAATTGTAGCAGGCTGCGATTTTGTGCCCGTAGTAAAATCGGATCGGATGGTGCCAAAATCGGATGCCAATAGTGGCACATCCGATTCCCATAGGGGAACGTGGGATCCGATTTCGGATCCGATTGTATCCATTTTGAAACTGATACAATCGGATGACCGAAAATCTTGATGTGAAAGCAGCCTTAAGGGGGTGTCACACGCGTCAATGTCGTCAGTGAGATGATTGCTGACGACATTGACGGATGATCGCTGGTGAGCTGTCACACAGGCAGACTCACCAGCGACATAAATATCGTTTCCACGATGTCTTGCTCCCGCTGCCAGCCTGCTGGAAGCGGGAGCAGGCTGGTCTCCAAGGCAAACTGCGGGTATCTAGGCAGCGCGCGCTGCCTAGATACCCGCAGTTTACCTTGGATACCAGCTCCCAGCGCTTGTGAGAGGCGCTGGGAGCTGGAATATCGCTACTCCCGGTGTCACACGCAGCGATGCTGCGTGTCCACCGGGCGACCATCGCCAGGTTTTAGAACAGATTCTAAAACCTGGCGATCATCAACCAGCGATTTATCGCTGGTTGATTCAGTATGTCACACGCATCAATATCGCTGCAACGTCACGTGCAGCCGTGATCGTGCAGGCGATATTGACGCGTGTGACATACCCTTATGTGAAACAGTGCTCACTCATAGTTACAGTCCTGCAGCGTCCCCAGCTCTGTGAATAGCTTTATCTAAGCCAGTTTAACAACCAATACAGCACCTGCTCCCATACTGTTGGAATTGTTAAATGCTACATAATTATAGATAAAACCTATTTAGACTGTGTGTCCCCTCTTTCTTTCTGCTCTCTGTTATCCTGTTCTATTCTTACTCTGATTAACCTGATTTTTTCTGTAGAAGCTAGGGTACAGCTAGAAGACTGAGTGTCTATTGTATTGTTGTCTAAACAAAAGCACTGAATTTACTACACTTTGCTGTGGAAATAAGGAGAGTTATCTGACATAAGGATTACCACTAATGATATAATCTTTTTACGATGTTAGTCACACTGAGCCCTATAATACATTTAGAATATTTCTCACATCAAGCTAATGTGATGACTGTTCTAGGCTGAAAAAAAATAATGAGATTGAAGAAACTCATGTAAAAGATTAAAACCTCATTGAATAGTACCCATAAATAGGTACTGTTAATTAGTGCTTCTGAATTGAGAAAAAAGGAAGGTACATACAGAAATCTGTATGACACACTTCTTTTACTCCCTGTTAATTCCTTTGATCCATCTTCAGACCCTGGAGTGTCAGCTCTAAAGCATAATCACTAAAATACCTAAACAGCACCTATTAAGGAAGCCACAAAGTGACCATATACAGAGTTGCTATACAATTAATAATCAGGATAACCAGAGACAAAAGCACCTAAACAAGAGAGGGAACTCCTTGAGTATTTATCTCCTTTTAAATATAACTGCTTTTATACACTTCTCATCCTCAAACCATTCCCTTGTATTTTTAATTACACCTCTACCTTATTCTTTTTTGCTGTTATTATTATTATTATTATTATTTTTCCATTTATTCCTACTTATCTTCTGCCATAAGACTTTAATGTCCTTGTGTTCATTGTAAAAATCTCATGTATATGTGTTCATGTTGTAGAAGTACTAGCCCTATATATATCTACTTTGAGCCCGGACATATATATACGCATATACTGTTAAGCGTTCTTGAAAGGGGGGGAAAGCAAAGGATTGAATTCAATCTATACTAAAGCGGAGTCACTTACATCTCCTTCTCTCTTACATACATATATACCCTTGTACCTCATCATAAACATATTTTAAGCTATTATATATATTTTGACAATACTCCCTTTACTCTAAGCACTCTGTCCTGTTTGTTGAGAATCATTATCTATTCTCACTTTGGGAGGAACATTAATCTTTACAATGGCATCCTCTAAATCTAAATCTGTTAAAGAGGACCTGTCACCAAACCAGGCATGGTATTCTAATTACAGCACTGGATGCAGCATGTCTGCTGCATCCAGGCAAGGGGTCACGCAGCACTTGAGCTGTCCTGTACCCTGAGTAAATACACTTAGAAAACTTACATCGTGCAGCCATAAAGGAGGTGGCTAGAGGCTGCAGCCAAAGGGCAGATTCACACCCCCTGCATGTGTAATCTGCCCACTGCTGCCAATCATTGTCTCCCTCTTCTGCAGCATTAAACAGTTTGTTTGTTTTTTTTATTGCAAATGGCTGTTTAGCCCCACACCCTGCAGTAACGTCACCGCTTATACCCGCCCTGCTCTATGGTTAACATAGAGCAGGGTGGGTATAAGCGGTGATGTCACTGCAGGAGGTGGGGCAGCCGGCCTCCTGCTCTGACATCACCACCTTTCCCCACCCTGCTCTATGTTGACCATAGAGCAGGGCGGGTATAAGCGGTGATGTCACCGCAGGGGGCGGAGCTAAATGGCAATTTCTGGGGGAAAAAAAGACTCTGCTTAAAGCTGCAGAAGAGGGAGACAATGATTGTAATAAACCCACAGACAGGTCAAGGTCCCCATATGAAACTTCAGCTAAGAATACCCAGCCTCAAGACTGGGACTCTACTGAGGAAGACTCAATGCTCACGGAGTCTCATCAAATAACAAAAAAGAGGAAAGAGAGAGAATCAAATAAACTACCTCAAACAAAACCAGTGGTAGATAAGTGCTCGTAGGAGGAGGAGGACTCCTCACCTTTGGTGAGCCCGCTGAAGCAAAGAAGCAGGAGAGACGAGTCACCCCATCCAGACACAGAAGACCCCCTTCAAAAGTATAATTGGGAATAGCCCATAGACCAAAAAATTTTTATGGGGTTATTTACAGCTTTTAAAAACTCCATGAAGATACTCAAAAAAAGATCTAGATAGGAGATTTAATAGGCTTCAATCCTCTGTTGATTCAATTTCAAGTAGAGTGGAGAAAAACGAGGCTGAGGTCTTTGAACTAGTGAAAACTACTGAAAAGCTTGAAAAAGAACAACACAGTACAAGGGAAGAACTTAAAACTATTAAATCCAAGATGGCAGACCTAGAGAACAGGGACAGGCGACATAACTTGAAACTGAGAGGGATCCCTGAGTCGATTAAGAACGCTGGGAACCCAGCGGGTTAGCAACGGATGAGCATGTGGAAACCGCCGGTGTGTGCACACCGGGGGTCGGTTTCCATAGGTTTATATGTTAACCCAAAAGCCGCTTTTGGATTAACATAAATTTGCATAAACCTGATGGAAACCGACCGGCGGTTTCCGCTGCTAAACCGCTGCTAAACCTCCAAGTGTGCACATAGCCTAAGTGTCTCTAGGCTTCACCACTGGACTGTATGATGGACTCATTGTCTATAGCTTGTACTATAGTAAGTGTCTATAGCTACCTTTCCCCCCCTTCATTTCCTTTCCTCTCTCCCTTATGTTTATCTGCTGAAGAGCAGTTCTTCATAACTTGACTTAGCTTGAGATTCTTGGTCCTTAGTACTGATTGCCTTTAGTTATACTATCTCATAATTACTTCCCAAAGTATTATTTGGAGATGTGTAATTCTTTTTTTCCCTGTTTACTTTCATTGTTCTCTTTTGGTGTTCTGTATTTGATGAAATTGATTGTAATAAGGTAATCTCTTCATATTATACCTTTGACTTCTCTACTTCTTATCAGTTTGCTGTACGACTGTATTTGATTATTATACTTTGTACTTGCTTTATTGAAACTCGAATAAAAATTATTTGAACACAAATACAATTAAGACTATTCATTTGGAATAAAAATAAATCCAGAGTTTCAACCACCATTCTAGAAAAACATAAGAGACGGGGCAGACTCGGAGTTCCAAATCTTTTTAGCTACTACCAAGCAACTATCTTGACACTTTCAAATGGTTGGCTGCTGGAAGATAATTCTATCTCATGGGTTTCTCTAGAAAAGGCCCGATTAAACGATAACAACTTGAAACTTATTATGGCATATCTAATAGATCCCATCAAATCTCCACCAAATTTATAAACTCCTAAAGCAGTTATTAACGCCTAGAGAAATCTCCTTAAAAACAAAATCAAATGCAACTTGGCTTTCTTCCACTTCGTATTTTGGAGATCCTAATTCCCTAACTGAAATTGAACAAATGGATGGATTTGGGTATCTCAACTATCCAAGACATAGTACTGGAGAATAATCTGTTTCCTTTCCAAACCCTACAAGATAAATATAATTTATCTAACATGGAGGAGGCGACTTAGTTAAAAATACACCTGTTTTTAACATCAAGGAAAATCCTCTTTCTCCTCCCCCAGACTATTATTGACAAATTTATACAACCCTCTTGATAGCTCCAAATGGGTGACAAACCATTTTTATAGGATTTATAACAATGACGCTGAACTACTAAAAACAAAAAACATTATAACCTGCGAAAAAGAAATGCAAGTTCAAATTGATATAACGCAACTTTCTAAATCCTTAGATATTATTTATTTGAAAAACTTGTGTGCATTGTTCCATGAATCCCACTATAAGACCTTATCTAGGTGGTATTGGACACCAGAGAGGATTCACCAAATCACACCATCTATGTCACCTGATTGTTGGAGGGGCTGCGGGAGGGTAGGGTCCCTTTCACGTATCTTTTGGGGGTGTCCTAAGCTAAACAACTTATGGGCAGAAGTAAGAATCCTCATCAAGGACCGCACTGGCCTACAAGTTTCCCTAAACTAGAGGACTTCCCAAACAACCTCAAGCACATAATTTGTCACATGATTATAACAACGAAAATGCTGAGAGCTTCAAGATGGAATCACACCGAGGTCCCTACCATAGCAGATGTAATAGACAAAGTGTCTACCCATAACATCTACGAATATAATATATCTCTTAGGCTGAAGAATCTACATAAGTACAACCTTAAATGGGAAATTTGGTCTCATAACTTTATGCCAAATGTATCCCTTTGATGACTCAGTTAACGATATAATATTAAGAATTTGATTCTAAAGTTGATTATATGTCTTTGTATTATCTTATTTAGCAAATGGGTTAATCGTATTAACCAATATATTGGGATGTAGTGTTACTCTCAGGAATGTAATATAGAAAAAGAAATGTGAAGCCTCTATATAACCTAAATTGTATATTTTAGGATGTAAGTTCCTTTTATGATGTTTGTTAAACCCCCTCCTGTATTTATTACATGTCTGCTCTTCTTTATTCTATTTTTTCTTTTCACCTTTTCTGTTAAAAATGTTCTTGTAAAAATAATTTGCACAAAAATGTTGTTCCCAACTCTGTAAGAAAGCAAAATAAAGAAAATGTAATAAGCAAGTGGCTAACAAACTGTGGGGTCCACTTTTTGGTGTTACCTCTTGTAAAAGTGAAACATTTGGTGCTAAAAATATTTTGTGAAGAAAAAAGAAAATTTTCAATATGATGACCTATTGTTAGCAAATTCTATTAAGTACTTGTGTGTTCCAAATGGTCAATATATGCCTAGATATAATCCTTGAGGGGTCTAGCTTCTAAAATGGTCACTTCTGGGGGGTTTCTGCTGTTTAGGTGTCTTAGGGGTCCGGGATATGCAAAATAGTGCCTGTCATCTATTTTAGCCAAATTTGCTTTCCAAAATTCAAATATCACTCCTTCCCTTCTGAGCCCTCCCTTTTGTTCATACAGAGGTGTCTGCCCTCATGTGGGGTATCAGCGCGTTCAGAAGAAAAGTGGGTAACAAATTTTGGCTTCTGATTTGTCATGCTATCCCTAGTAAAAGTGAATAAATTGAAGCTAAAACAAAGTTTTTAGATAAAATATAAATAATTCCTTTTTCATTCCACTTTGCATTGATTCCTGTGAAGCAGTTGAGGGGTTAATAATCTTCTTGAAAGTGGTTTTGAGTAGCTTGAGGGGTGTAGTTTTTAGAATGCTGTCACTATTGGGTGACCACATGAGGTATCGGTGTACTCAGGACAAATTGCCCAACACATTTTAGAATCTATTTTATCCTGTTGCCCATGTGAAAATGAAAGAATTGAGGCTAAAAGAATATTTTTGTTAGAAAAATGAAAATGTCAATTTTTTCCTTCCACGTTGCTTTAGTTCCTGTGAAGCACCTGAAGGGTTAATAATCTTCTGGAATGTAGTTTTGAGTAGTTTGAGAGGTGCAGTTTTTGGAATAGTGCCACTTTTGGGTGTTTTCTGTCATGTACACCCTTCAAAGGAACTTCAAATGGTTTTGTACATTTTGATGTAAAAATGAGAAAATGCTGATGAACTCAGAAATCCTTCTAACTTCCTAACAAAAAAAAAGTTTTGTTTGCAAAATTGTGCTGATTTAAAGTAGACTTGTGTGAAATGTTATTTATTAACTATTTTGTTTGACATAACTCTGGTTTAACGGAATAAAAATTCAAAAGTTAAAAATTGCTAAATTTTCACCAAAATGATGTTTTTTCACAAATAAATGCAAAAAATATTCTTCTAAATTTACCACTAACAAGAAGTCCACTATATCATGAAAAAACTGTCTCAGAATCACAGGGATCTGTTTAAGTGTTCAAGAAATATTACCTCATAAAGTGACACTGGTCAGAATTGCATAAAATGGTCTGGTCATTAAGGTGTAAGTTGTCTCCATCACTAAGGGGTTAAGTATAACAAAGTCAATGTTTTGGATTGGCCATCACAAAGCCCTGATCTCAATCCTATTGAAAATCTTTGGGCTAAACTGAAAAGCCAGGTGCGAGCAAGGCGACCTAAAAACATGGCTCTGTTACACCAGTTATGTCAGGAGGAACGTGCTCAGTTTTCCACCAACTATTGTGAGAAGCTTGTGGAAGGACATCCAAAACATTTGACACAAGCCATACAGTTTATGGGCAATGGTACCAGATACTAATAACATTGTTCGCACAGATGAGCAAGACACCTTTAGGTATCTGGAAATTGTACCCAAGAATTAACCAGACTTGTGCAAGTCCACAGTTCTCTTCCTGATATCCTGGCTGATTTCTTTAGACTTTACCATGATGCTACACAGAAGCAGTGTGTTTCAGGTGTGCATTAAAATACATCCATAGGTGTCTCTCTAATTATCTGACATGTTGCCAATAAACCTATAAGACGTTTCCAAACACATGACATCATCATATGGGCTGTCCCAAATTGTTTAAAGACATAGTAATCTTAATGTACGTGAACTTGTTATTTTGCAGAAAGTGATAAAAAATGCCTTAAAACATTATCTCTGTCATTATTCTGGCATATACGAAATATACATAATTATGGTAATCCTAATTAACCTAAAGCGGGAAAAGTTTATTCTGATTTTGTGCCAGTCAGAAAAACATGCATATGTGTCTTTTTATATAGTGTATGTAAACTTCTGGTTTCAACTGTACATATTTTCTTTAGCTAGCTGGGCAATCAGTCAACTAGTGATCCTGCTAGTTTATCATTAACAGTTCAGTTAACTGAACTTGTAGCAATGCCGAAATTCACAAAATGCTGAAAGGACCTATGTGATGTCACAATGTGACAATAATAGGCTGAGCTAAGTCTGCATAGACCTTAACAATTTTGCTTCCTAATGGTCACATGATCGTGACATCACACAGGTCCTTTTTACAGAGCAGTCGGCATTGCTACAAGTTCAGTGACATATTTGTTAACCTTTAACCAGCCGGATGACTGTTTGCCCAGGTAGCTAATGAAAATATGTAAGTATGCTTTTTGTGATTAATAAAACATTTTTTTAAATGGTTATTAATGAACACTACATATTCATGATTTAATAACGAACAAAGATATGACATTCCTATTACAAGTTTCCAGGACTTGGTCACTCACAAGAAGTTATTTTACCAATAAATTTACCATTAACTTTGCTAAGTTAGCAGATGAGGGGGGTGTGAGTTCAGGTATAGCACTGCTGCAGCAGGGCATGTCCTCTGAAAGCCGGAGGAGTGTCAGCTCCAGTAAGGGGGAAAACAGGAGAGCAGGGCAGGCCAGGCAGGAGCTGGTAGTGGGGGACTCAATTATTAGGGGAACAGATAGAGCAATCTGTCACAAAGACTGGGATCGTAAAACAGTGTGCTGCCTACCTGGCACTCGAGTCCAGCACATCGCTGATCGGGTTGACAGATTACTGGGAGAGGCTGGTTAGGACCCAGCGGTCATGGTACACATTGGCACAAATGACAAAGTTAGAGGTAGGTGGAAGGTCCTTAAAGATGATTTCAGTGAATTAGGCTGCAAGTTTAAGGCAAGGACCTCCAAGGTAGTATTCTCTGAAATACTGCCTGTACCACGTGCCACACCAGAGAGGCAACGGGAGATTAGGGAGTATAAATAAGTGGCTCAGGAATTGGTGTAGGAAGGAGGGGTTTGGGTTCCTGGAGAACTGGGCTGACTTCTCTGTTGGCTACAGGTTTTATGCTAGGGACGTTCTGCACCTCAATGGGGAGGGTGCAGCTGTGCTGGGGGAAAAAATGGCTAGAAATTTGGAGGAGTGTTTAAACTAGGGATTGGGGGGAGGGTGTTCATTGTATAGGAGGGGAAGATAGTGTAAATAGTAACCTTGGCACAAGTAATAAAATTGGGGGTGGCATCGGGGGGTGTGGGGTTAAAACAGTCAATATAGTAGGAGGGAATAGAGGTAAAGAGAGATGCATAAAGTGCATGTACACTAATGCCAGAAGCCTCACCAACAAAATGGAGGAATTAGAATTGATTATGTTGGAAAATAATTATGACATGGTGGGGATATACGAGACATGGCTGAACAAGAGCCATGACTGGGCTGTTAATTTACAGGGCTATAGTCTGTTCAGAAATGACCGTACAAATAAGCGAGGGGTAGGTGTCTGTTTATACGTAAAATCATCCTTAAAACCCATCCTGCGTGATGAGAGTATAGTGATATAGTGTAGAGTCCCTGTGGGTGGAGATAAGGGGAGGGGTTCAATTAATAAATTACTGATAGGGGTTTGTTATAAGTCTCCAACAATAATGGAGGTGGAGGAAAATATCCTTATAAAGCAAATAGATGAAGCAGCGACTCAAGGAGAAGTAATTATTATGGGGGCTTCAACTACCCTGAAATACATTAAGGAATAGAAACCTGCAGTTCCAGCAAAGGTAATAGGTTTTTGACAATTATGAGAGACAATTATCTTTCACAACTGGTTCAGGACCCAACAAGAAGGGGGGCACTGCTGGACCTAATATTAACCAACAGGCCGGACCGCATATCACATTTACGGGTTGGAGATCATTTGGGTAACAGTGATCATAAAATAATAAGTTTTCAAATATCCTTTAATAAGATGTGTAGTAGAGGGGCTACAAGGACACTAAACTTCAGGAAGGCAAATTTCCAACGGTTGGGAGATAATCTTATTGCAATAAACTGGGACAATGTCCTGAGACATAAAAGTACACAAAGCAAATGGGAGACGTTTATTAACATCCTGAATACGACCTGTGCACAATATATACCCTATGGGAATAAGCATGCTAGAAATAGGAGGAAACCACTATGGCTAAATAAAGCGGTAAGAGGCGCATTACGTGACAAAAAGAAAGCATTTAGGGAATTAAAGCAAGTAGGTAGTGATGAGGCATTAAATAAATACAGAAAATTAAATAACATTTGTAAAAAGCAAATCAAGGCAGTAAAGATTGAGACAGAGAGACTCATTGCCAGAGAAAGTAAAAATAATCCTAAAATATTTTTTAACTACATAAATAGTAAGAAACTAAAAAATGATTGTGTTGGCCCCTTTAAAAATAATCTGGGTAAAATGGAGGATGAGGAAAAAGCCAATATGCTAAATGACTTTTTTTCAACAGTATTTACATAAGAAAATCCCATGACAGGCAATATGAAAAGTGATAGCAAAAACTCTCAATTAAATGTCACCTGCCTAACCCAAGAGGAAATATGGCATTGTCTAAAAATCACTAAAATTGACAAATCCCCGGGCCCGGATGGGATACACTCCAGAGTGCTGCAGGAATTAAGTACTGTCATAGACCTTTATTTTTAATATTTAAAGATGCCATAATAACAGGTCTGTACCACAGGACTGGCGTATAGCGAATGTGGTGCCAATATTCAAAAAGGGGACAAAAACTGAACTTGGAAATTATAGGCCAGTAAGCTTAACCTCTACTGTGGGTAAAATCCTAGAGGGTTTTCTAAGAGATGCTATACTGGAGTATCTGAAGAAAAATAACCTCATGACCCAATATCAACATGGGTTTACGAGGGACCGTTCCTGTCAAACTAATCTGATAAGCTTCTGTGAAGAAGTAAATTCTGGACTGTACCAAAGAAATGCAGTGGATGTGGTGTATATGGACTTTTCAAAAGCTTTTGATACGGTGCCACACAAAAGGTTGATACATAAAATGAGAGCAATGGGGATAGGGGAAAATATGTGTAAGTGGGTTAAGAACTGGCTTAGTGATAGGAAACAAAGGGTGGTCATTAATGGATCACACTCAGAATGGGTCATACTTAACAGTGGGGTACCACAGGGGTCAGTTTTGGGCCCGCTTCTTTTTAATATATTTATTAATGACCTTGTAGGGGGCATACAGAGTAGAATCTCAATATTTGCAGATAACACTAAACTCTGCAGGGTAATCAATACAGAGGAGGACAATTTTTATTACAGGAGGATTTATGTAAACTAGAAGCTTGGGCTGATAAATGGCAAATGAGCTTTAATGGGGATAAATGTAAAGTCATGCACTTGGGCAGAGGAAACAAAAAATATAATTATGTGCTTAAAGCGATCCTAAACCCAGAAACTGATCCCCCTTATCTTTAGACCTGTCCCTGCACCCCCTCTTACCATTTCTAGCCATCCCTTTTGCATAAAAAAATCGCTTTTGTAAAGTAAGAGAAAAGTATATAATAGTTTGACCTGTGTGAGTTCTCCGTTTCTGTTTAAAGCCGCAGATAGGCGTGCCTGTCTGCTGCTGCCTGATAATTATTCACACCCTTGTCTGCTTGCTGCCTTTGTGAGTGTGTGGCCGCGTCATGAAAGGGGGCGGGGCTAAATCGTGTGATGCCGGAGCCCCGCCCCCTTTCATGACGCGGCCACACACTCACAAAGGCAGCAAGCAGAGAAGGGCGTGAATAATTATCAGGCACCAGCAGACAGGCACGCCTATCTGCGGCTTTAAACAGAAACGGAGAACTCACACAGGTCAAACTTTTATATACTTTTCTCTTACTTTACAAAAGCGATTTTTTATGCAAAAGGGATGGCTAGAAATGATAAGAGGGGGTGCAGGGACAGGTCTAAAGATAAGGGGGGGTCAGTTTCTGGGTTTAGGATCACTTTAATTGTAAAACACTGGGCAAAACTATCACTGAAAAAGGCCTGGGTGTATGGGTAGATGACAAACTCACATTTAGTGTCCAGTGTCAGGTAGCTGCTGCAAAGGCAAATAAAATAATGGGATGCATTAAAAGAGGCATAGATGCCCATGAGGAGAACATAATTTTACCTCTATACAAGTCACTAGTGCGACCACACTTAGAATACTGTGTACAATTCTGGTCATCGGTGTATAAGAAAGACATAGCTGAACTAGAGCGGGTGCAGAGAAGAGATACTAAAGTCATTAGAGGACTGAGGGGTCTGCAATACCAAGACAGGTTATTAAACTTGGGGTTATTTAGCTTGGAAAAACGAAGGCTTAGGGGTGATCTTATAATACTGTATAAATATTTGAGGGGACAGTACAGAGACCTTTCTAATGATCTCTTTACTCTTAGGCCTGAGACGGGGACAAGGGGGCACCCTCTACATCTGGAGTAAAGAAGGTTTAATCATAATCACAGATGTGGATTCTTTACTGTAAGAGCAGTGAGACTATGGAACCTCTGCCACATGATGATGTAATGAGTGACTCACTACTAAAATTTAAGAAGAGCCCAGATGCCTTTCTTGAAAACTATAATATTACCAGTAGATTCTTTGATAGGGCGTTGATTCAGGGAACTAGTCTGATTGCCATATCTGGAGTCAGGAAGGAATTTTTTCCCCCAATGTGGAGCTTAGTGTTGCCACATGGGTTTTTTTTTTTTGCCTTCCTCTGGATCAACATGTTAAGGCCACTTTATACACACAGATATCTGTGACCAACTTCTGAACAGATCTCTGGTTGCAGTGAAATCATGGACACATTGTTCCATTGTACACAGCCACAAAATTGAACAATGTGTCCATGATTTCAACCAGATTGCAACCAGAGATCTGTTCAGAAGTTGGACAGATAAGTTGGTGTGTGTAAAGTGGCCTAGATATCTCTGTTAGTGATGGGCGAGTCCTAAATTACTCTGAATCGCTTGACTCTAGCGAGTTTGAACCTGGGACTCGCTACTCGTTGCAAGTCTAGCGAGTCCAATGTTAATGAATGGGGAAGCGAGTAATAGTGAGTAATGTGCGATTGACAAATTGCAGATGTGTCTCGGAAGCTTCAGGCTCTATCTGCTAGGACTCGTTACTCTGCGAGTTTCCCAGCGTTTACTCGCAGAGTAACCAGCCCAATGCAAATCAATGGCAATCCTAGTTTTGTCAGAGACTCTGACAAAACTAGGATTGCCATTGACTTGCATTGGACTCGCTACTGTGCCAGTGATAGCAGGGAAACTCGCAGAGTAAGAGCTGTCTGCTCTGTGCAGCTCCAGGGTCCTAGAGCCCGCCTGCTGCCTGATGTAGCAGAGCTGAGATTGTTCTCAGTCTGCTCATTCCCTGTGAATAGACATCTATATCTATGCACAGGGGATGTAGCAGGGACGACATCGCGTTTTGGACTACCTCGGACGGAAGAGGATTTTTTTAATTAAAGATGGAGTCCCTAATGGCTTTTTTTTTTTTTTATTTCTAATAAAAAATTTTCTCTGTGTTGTGTTTTTTTTAACCCTTTATTGGAGATTCTTAGTGGCCGGGTCAAACCTGGCCTGACATTAAGAATCTCGGGCTTAATACCAGCTTGTATAACAAAGCTGGTATTAACCCCTTTATTACCCAGCGTGCCACCGCCACCAGGGCCGCTGGAAGAGCCCGGTAAGGCGCCTGGAAATGGACGCGCCATCTTCTGGGGCGGCTGCGGGCTGCAATTTGCAGCGGGGGTTGCCCAGAAAGCTTGGGCCTCCCTGCGCTGCGGATTCCAGCCCCCAGCTGCTTAGCTGTACCTGGCTAGACATAGAAATTGCACGGAGCCCCACGCATTTTTTTTTTTATTATTTCATGAAATTCATGAAATAATAAAAAAAGAGGGCTTGCCTATATTCTTGTGTCCGGCCAGGTACAAATAGGCACCTGGGGGTTGGGGGCAGCCCGTCGCTGCCTGCTGGATCCGGCTGGTTCCAGAAATACGGCGAAGCCTACATCATTTTTTTTCTGAAAAATCAATAAAACAATCCTAAAAAAGGGACTGCATCTTTATTAACCCCTTGCCCATGGTCCAGGGGTTAATAAAGATGCAGTCCCTTTTATTTACATTGTTTTATGGATTTGTCAGAAAAAAATTTGACGTGGGTTTTCGCCGTATTTCTGGAACCAGCCGGATCCAGCAGGCAGCGACGGGCTGCCCCCAACCCCCAGGTGCCTATTTGTACCTGGCCAGACACAAGAATATATGGGAACCCTTTTTTTTTTATTATTTCATGAAATAATAAAAAAAAAATGCGTGGGACTCCGTGCAATTTCTATGTCTAGCCAGGTACAGCTAAGCAGCTGGGGGCTGGAATCCGCAGCGCAGGGAGGCCCAAGCTTTCTGGGCACCCCCCGCTGCAAATTGCAGCCCGCAGCTGCCCCAGAAGACGGCGCGTTCATTGAAGCGCCATCCTCTGGCGCTGAACCCCGCTCTTCCAGTGGCCCTGGTGGCGGTGGCACGCTGGGTAATAAAGGGGTTAATACCACCTTTGTTATACAAGCTGGTATTAAGCCCGGGATTCTTAATGTCAGGCCAGGTTTGACCCGGCCACTAAGAATCTCCAATAAAGGGTTAAAAAAAACACCACACGAGGGGAGTGGCTTGGACATGGAGCTGTAAGGACGTGTGCCCTGTGAGCTCTGGTCCCTGAAGCCCCTACAGCACATAATTTGCCACCATCTGCTCTACTCACCCTCCGGATGATGAAAGGAAAGTCTGCCCTGCGCTCCCAGACATCCAGGGAGCTGGCTGCGGGCTCTGCTGGCTCAGGAATCACAAGGTTCCTGACAGCCACTGAAAATGCGGGAAAGAGAGCACAGCACCCTGTAATGGCAGCAGGCAAAGATGGCGCCTCCTCCACATCACAGCCTCAGGGTAAGAAATCATCACTGAACACCCTGGGCCCTCAGAGAAGCAGCACTGCCTCAGTGACAGCAGCAGGAGGTCGGCAGACAGCCCCAGGAGCTGGAGGATCTTCCAGGAGGCAGACACGAGGAAGCAGTGCAGGAGGAACAGGAGAGGTTTGTGACAAAGCCCATCCCCCCACGCCTGGGAGCCCTTCACTGCGGGCAGACATGCTGAGTGGCCTTAACCCCCTCACACCTGGAAGCATTTCATCACAGGCTGGAACACTGGGGGGCCCTTCTCCTCCTACACTTCACCCCTATCAGACATATGACCCTGATCTGTGCACATCATCAGCAGCAGGGGCTTGTGAGGGGAGAGCTTCAGCTAACACTCAGTCCCAGGGCACTACACCCCCCATCAGTGTGGCTGCCGGACTTTGCTTACAGGCTCACACTGGTCACACTATTGACCCTATGCTCATGCCTATAACTGCCATTGATCTGAAAGCCCACCTAAGTGCCTTCCCTACCAAGGCTGACATGGAGTGTTACATACAAAGATTGGAGGCAGTGTGCAGGGGTGAGGTGGGGGCTCTCAAGGAAGAGGTATCTCAGCTTAACACTACAGTCACTGCACTAGAGGCCAAGGTAGAGAAGCTCTCCTCACAATTAAACACCCAGCAGCAGCTTCTGGACCTACACTCAGAGACTTTCAATGTGGTCCTTGATCTGCTGGAGGACTCTGAGAACAGAAACAGGAGGAATAATATCAGGCTCCGTGGGATCCCTGAGTCCGTGGCCCCACGTGACCTCTCCTCTGCCCTCCATGGCATCTTCAACTCCCTTTTAGGGAAGTCACCCACCCAACATATCGAAATTGATAGAGCCCACCGATCGTTAGGACCAAGAAACCCTGATACGGATAAGCCGAGGGACGTCATCTGTAGAATTCACTATTTCCAAGTCAAAGATGACATCATGCGTAAGGCGAGAGACCATGATGCTATTGATTTTAATGGATCTGACATTCTTCTCCTGTCTGATCTCTCACGCTTCACCCTGGCTAAACGGAGGGCTCTACGCCCCCTCTTGGAAGTGCTGCGGCAAAATAAGATCCCCTACAATTGGGGCTATCCTTTCCAACTACAGGTCCGAACTGATAAAGGAATGACAGTTTTGAGATCCCCATCGGATTTACAGAACTTTACCACCGCACTGGGCTTACCCCTGGTCACACTGGGTGATTGGCCTCGCCTTACTGCGTCTGATTTATGGGGTCTGCGTCGGAGTGGAGGACCCCCTGCTGGATCTTTGGGAAAGAGGAGAAGGGGCTCCCAACGTAGACATGGCTCTGTTAACTTAGCTGATGACACTTGAGGGTCGCGTGTAGCTTTTTTGACCACTTCTTTTTGTTTCTGTCATTTATAATACCCCTTCTGGTCACCGAGTTCCCATGTGTGGTCAGGTTGTGATTTTGCTTGAGTTTGACTATTACGAGTAAATTGGACCCATGTGTTCGGAGGTGACGATGCCTATTTTTGACGCCATCCAGGGCTCCTGTGTGGAGTCGCTTGGGGGGCCTGTTTTGCACTGTTTTTTTTTGACTGTTCATATATTTTCATAAGCTTTTTGTACATTGTGCTATGCTACTAGATTAGTGATACTTTATAATAACTAACACTGCTCCTGCATCTAATTCTGACATATGTCAGTACCCTTTCTTGGGTTTTACATACTGTGCCCATTTACAGGTATATGCTTAGCCCATGAGCTGGTTGGTTGTGTTCCACAAATGTGTTAGCCTTGCCGGGGTTGAGGGCCTACTGAGTGGAGCAATATTGCCTGCTGTAGGGGCTTGGCTGGTTGCTCTTTGTTCAATCACCTTCCCCACTAGGGTGTGTCTTTGACACTACTTTTCAGAGTTTTCTCTGATATTTCACTGCACCTAGAGGCCTAGTGGCCTCTTGGGGTGTTTAGCCGGAACCCTGTCTTCCGGCTGAACTGACTCTTTTTTTCTTTTTCTCCTTTTCTTGGAGCTACATTCCTCTTTACCTCTCTGGTTTTTTTCTTTTCCCCTTTTCTGTTTTTTTTCCCTCCTTTCTCCCTTTTCCTCCCTTGTTTATACCTCCCCGCACTTCCCACTTTTCCCTGTCCCTTGGTGACCCGGTAGTACTCTACACCAGATCCTAAGACTCTCATGGCAACCCTACAACTTTGCTCACTTAATGTCAGAGGATTTAATGTCCCTGAGAAACGCTCGAAAGTACTATATAGCATGCATAAAAAACGGGTCGATATCCTCATGTTGCAAGAGACACATTTTCGATCAGACAGAATCCCTAAGCTTAACCATAGATACTACACACAGTGGTTTCATGGTAGCAATTCTGACTCTAAATCTAAAGGAGTCAGCATTGCTCTGCACAAGTCTTTGCAGGCACAGGTGGTCGCCTCTAAATCGGATCCGAATGGTCGATATGTGTTCTTAAAACTGAAAATTGTTCATGATACATTTACCATAGCTAACATTTATCTGCCCAACCAGGATCAGGTCCGAGCATGCAGAAAATACCTACGGGACCTCTCAGCCTTTGCGGAAGGCTATGTGATTATGGGAGGGGACTTCAACATGGTGTTGGACCGCACTGTTGACTCTTCCTCGGGCAGGTCGGCGGTGTCCCCCTCACAGCTGGAGAGCCTGCATCGGGCCTTGAGGGACTCGAGGTTAATTGATGTCTGGAGACTACTGCACCCCACTGCTCGCAATTATACCTTTTACTCCACGGTACATGATTCTTAAGCAGATTAGACTATTTCCTGATTAGCCATGGGCTTTTGTCCCTTAACCCAAAGTCTGATATTGATACGATGCTATGGTCAGACCATGCTCTGGTCTTGCTTTCCCTTCGGCTGCCGAGACTCTCTCCTAGAGAATGGACTTGGTCCTTAAACCCTGGACTTCTCGAAGATATGACCTGTCAGGCGGCCGTTCGGACAGCAATCACGGACTTCCTAGATTTTCACAAGAATGATCTCACAGCTCTCCCGTACCAATGGGAGGCCTTGAAGGGGGTTATACGAGGAGTATTTATCCAACAGGGGGCCCGACTGAAAAAAGAAAGAATGACTAATATTATGGGATTGTTGACCCGTGTCCAAACCCTAGAGTCGGAACATAAACAAACAAGAGATATCAAAGTACTTGCTGACCTCTTACGGACACGTAGTGAGTTGAGCGCACTGTTGGATACGACGTTAGCAAGGCAGCGGGACCGCTTCCATAAGTACCTATATAAGTACTCTGATAAACCCGGTAAAGCTCTGGCGAGGTTCTTGCACCCTCGCGCTCCCACCACTTACATCCCTACCATGAGGTCTGCTACGGGTGATTTAGTCCATCTTCCTGCAGAGATTGTGGATTCATTCAGAGCATATTATGACTCTCTCTACAACCTGAGGGGTCCGTTGTCTGATATGTCCCCTACCGAGTTTGTCTCGAGTGGATGATTACATTCGTGACACGGAGCTCCCGCCTATGACAGAGATAGAATCTGAGGCCTTGGAGGACTCCCTCTCGGAACAGGAGATATTGGATACGATAAGATCCTTGGCCAATGGTAAAAGTCCGGGTCCAGATGGATTCTCTGCCGCCTTCTACAAATTATATGCGACTTCCCTGGCCCCCTTTATGACCAAACTATTTAACTCCATTTCGGCCACCTGCCCCTTTGCCCCCCAAACACTGATGGCTACAATTACTGTGATCCCTAAACCGGGCAAGGACCCCCTGTTATGCGCAAGCTATAGACCTATTTCCCTCATCAATGTGGATGTGAAGGTGTTCGCAAAGGTGTTGGCCAATAGACTGAGCCCTATTCTTCCTGGGTCCATCCACAACGATCAGGTGGGTTTTGTGCAACATAGGGAGGCCAAGGATAATACAGTAAAGACTCTGCTTCTGACTTCGTACATGCGCACGGGAAAGATACCAGCCTGTTTATTATCTATTGACGCTGAAAAGGCATTTGACCGCCTAGGCTGGACCTTCCTACGTGCATCTTTGAAGCAGTTGGGGGTGGGACCTACCATGTTGGAGAGAATTTTTGCTCTATATCATAGACCCACGGCCCGTCTTAGGGTCAATGGCACTTTATCCTCGCCCATTGACATAAGAAATGGGACTCGTCAGGGCTGCCCCCTCTCCCCCTTGCTATATATCCTTGCTATGGAACATCTAGCAGTGGCTTTGCGGAAGGTACCAGATGTCAGGGGTCTGCGGATTGGTCAGCATGAGTTTAAGTTGTCCCTATACGCTGATGATTTATTGTTATATATTTCCAACCCGGCTGTGGCTTTCCCTGTACTCCTCAGAGAGTTCCGTAAGTTTGGTGAGGTCTCCAATTTTAAGGTCAATTTGTCCAAAACGGAGGCGCTCAACATCTCCCTGCCTGATGACCTGATCTCTCAACTCAAATCGTCCTTCTCCTTTAGGTGGCAGACCACTGCATTAAAATATTTAGGAATCTTGATACCGGCTGACCTTAACGCAACATATGCTCTGAACTATGTCCCTCTCCTGCAGAAAACCATATCAGATCTTAAACGGTATAACAGACCTCAGCTATCTTGGTTCGGGCGGGTGGGAGTGATCAAAATGGATATTTTACCCCGATTCCTCTATCTCTTTCAGACAGCTCCTGTGCAGGTTCCGGATTGTTTTTTCAGGCGTCTGCAATCGGCCATTAACAGCTTTATTTGGGGAGCAAGGAAACCACGGACGCGGTTTTCAGTCCTAGTGAGACCTAAATTTAAAGGGGGGGGTAGGCCTTCCTGATTTTAAACGTTATTATCAGGCAGTCTTGCTCTCTAGGATTGTCGACTGGAGGTTCAGTGATGCCCATAAACAGTGGGTGCTCCTGGAGAAACTTCTATCACCCTCCTCCTTGTACTGACTGCTTTGGCTGGGGGGGACTGGACGCCCACCTGTGACGGGCTTCCCTCCCCTCACACAAACTGTTTTGAGGTTCTGGGATAGATCATACACGAAATTACGTTTGACTTCCCGATTGAGCAGACTGAGTCCCCTTTTTGACAATCCAGCCTTCCCCCTGCAATGAATAGATCTAGGTATCTGTACTGGTCACAACTAGATGGAGTGGGGCTGGGACAAGTGAGGGATAGGCTTGCGGGGCTCTCCGGCGTGGGGGGGTTGCGAGGTCCTGACGATGCGGCTCCTTTGTCCTGGTTGGAGTTTATGCAGTTGCGAAGTTTTCTCTCCAATATTTCAATAGGGGCGCTAACTCCGTTTGAATCCCTGATGCTCCCCACCGAGGGTCCCTCCCATGTGGTTTCGGTGCTCTATAGCCTGATCCTGAACTCGCTCCACACTGGCACGCTTGGATTTATGGAGGCTTGGGAGAGAGATCTGGGGATCACCTTTTCTGAGGCAGACAGCTTAAAAATTTTTACTCTTGTGCACAAGATGACAATGTCTAGTCAAGCGCAAGAGAGAAATTATAAATTGCTGACGCGTTGGTACAGATGCCCTACCCTGCTCCACAGGATTAATCCGGAAGTCTCAGACACTTGCTGGAGATGCGGTTCTGCTGTGGGCTCTATGCTTCATGTCTGGTGGTCCTGCGATCTCCTGCAACCCTTCTGGGCCTCGGTTTTCTATGCCTTCCATCTAATGACTGGGGTCCGCCATGAACCCTCTCCACAATTAGCTCTGTTATCTCTGATACCCGGCTCGATAACCTCCATCAAAAAGGGGATTCTGAGGTTCTGCCTAATAGCTGCCAGGGCAGTTATTCCCCGACACTGGAGGTCCACTGAGGTCCCCTCTACAGTGGAATGGATATCTGAAATGGATAGGTTGCACCGTATGGAATCGCTTGCAACGGGAGATAGTGACGCCGGGTATGAACAGGGGCGCACTTGGTTCCTCTGACAATCCTTTAAGGAGGGCCAGGGGTTCTTGACTTGGTTGCGCACCTACTCGTAATTTCCAACACCTGGGCGTCTAGACTGCTGGGTCTTTCCCATTCCCCCCCCCCCCCCCTTACCCCTCCTATCCCTTTCTAATTTTTCTCTTTTTTTCTTCTCCCTTCTTATGTCTCAGTGTATACATTTCTCATTGGCTGTGTGTGTTTTCTAAGTTTTGATCCAGACGTGATTTTCAGGTAATGAAACATGCATTCTCTTGTTGGAGGTTTTACTGGTGTCCCTTTGTACCTGATTGCTTACAGCTGTAATATGCCACTGTACTAGGATCTGGATTCTGTATTGGTTATTTCTATTGTTATGTTTGTTTGAAACTTTAATAAATATATTTACAGAAAAAAAAAAAAAACACCACACAGAGAAAATTTTTTATTAGAAATAAAAGAAAAAGCCATTAGGGACTCCATCTTTAATTAAAAAAATCCTCTTCCGTCCGACGTAGTCCAAAACACGATGTCCTCTCTGCTACATCCCCTGTGCATAGATATAGATGTCTATGCACAGGGAATGAGCAGACTGAGAACAATCTCATCTCTGCTACATCAGGCAGCAGGCAGGCTCTAGGACCCTGGAGCTGCACAGAGCAGACAGCTCTTACTCTGCGAGTTTCCCTGCTATCACTGGCACAGTAGCGAGCCCAATGCAAGACAATGGCAATCCTAGTTTTGTCAGAGTCTCTGACAAAACTAGGATTGCCATTGATTTGCATTGGACTCGTTACTGTGCGAGTAAACGCTGGGAAACTCGCAGAGTACCGAGTCCAACGAGTCCCTTAGTACTCGCAGAGTAACGAGTCCTAGTGAGTAGATTCGCCCATCCCTAATCCCTGTGTGTAAAGTGGCCTTAAAGCGCCTGTCACACGTGTCAATGTCGCCCGCGATATCGCTCATGCGTCACAAATTATTAATCGCCTGAGCGATGTGGCATTATCGCAGGTAAGATGCCACACGCATCAATATGACCCAGCGATGCGGTGATGTCGCCATATTTAGTCACTTGTACGATGTCAAAATAGAAAATACGTCGCTGAGTTTAGTGTCACACGCAGCGATGCACAAGGTCTACTGAGCGATGAGCGACAGGTTTTACATCTGGCAGTGAAACCTGCGATCGGCGATCAGCGACATATCGCTGGTTGCATCGCTTGGTCACACGCTTCAATGTTGCTCCTGCGTCACTTTTACGTCGCTTGAGCGACTGAAAATCCGTGACGTACGAGCGACATTGACAGCGATATCGACGCGTGTGACATCCCCTTAAGGCAGGGTGGGGAACTCCAGTCCTCGAGGGCCGCAAACAGTTCAGGTTTTCACGATTTCCTTAGTATTGCACAGGGATTGGAATCATCACCAGTGCAAGTGATTATGTTATCACCTGTGCAATACTAAGGAAATCCTGAAAACCTGCACTGTTTGCGGCCCTCGAGGACTGGAGTTCCCCACCCCTGCCTTAAGGCTATCGGTTGAACTAGATGGACTTAGTCTTCCTTCAACCTTAAATCTATGTTACTACGGTATGTTATCATTTATCTTACCATTTATGTTCTGCTTGTAACTAATCAGAAGACCCACTTTCTAATATGCCGTTTATTTTTTCTTAATAAAGATTATTTTTTCCACCTTTCTACATTGGTTCTCAAGCCACCTTTTTGTTTTTTTCCACATTTTTTTCACAACATTACACCCACAAACTAAAATGAATTTTATTGGAGATTTTATTTGATATACCAACACTAATGGTGGGTTTACACGCTTCAATTTCGTTGCGATATCGCAACTCAATGGCGCGGGAGCACGCAATTAGTGCACGTTCCTCCCGCATCGCATTGAATGTTTAGACGCTGCGATATCGGAATACAACGTCCGTGCGATGTCTACGCCCCCCAATCCAGGATCGCACACTTAACATGGGTGTCAATGGGTGACGTTTCAAATCGCATCGTAGTTGTGCGTTTACACAGCACGATCCGACTTCAATCTTCCTTCAATATCGGGGCATTGAATAGCACGCTCATTCAATCCCCGATATCGCATTGACATCGTTCCTGCATCGTATTGGACGTTCACACCATACAACGCAGGAACGATATCGGCTCCAACGATTGAACCACGTGACTTTTGATTGAAATCGTACTACGATATTGAAGCGTGTAAACCCACCATAAGTAGCAAGTATTTGTGAAATGTAAGGAAATCGTATTGTATTCAGCCCTATGCAGTGTGAAACGCCTAGGTAAAAGATGTCACCAATTAGTAAATTCAATATACCTGTGTGTAATTTATTCTCAGATAACTACAGATAAATGAAAGTGGGAGTGGAGAAGAAGTAGTTGTGCTACTCACCATCCTGCACCTTGGATTCCCAGGCTCCTGTATTAGTGGCTGGAGTCCACTGTATAGCAAAAGGAAAGGAAGATCCAGTGCCACATGTCCATAAAAGAGTTGAAATTCTTTATTAATCCAATAAAAACATAAGCATCTTGATCACACAGGGGCTAAGCCCTCTGTGGTCAAGATCTTTATGTTTTTGTTGGATTAATAAAAAATATTAACTCTTTTATGGACATGTGGCACTGGATCTTCCTTTCATATAACTACAGCTGCTCTGTGAATGGCTCAGAGATTTGTTTGAGAACATTAGAGATCAAAAAGCACCCTAAAAATAAATAAACTCATCAGAGAGGTCAGGGAAAAGTAATGTAAAAGAGTGGTTAGGTTCTAAAAAAAGATGAAAGAAAAAAAATAATAGTCCAGTCTATGAACATTATCCAGAGCACTACTTAATCCATCATTTAAAATTGGAAGGTGTATGGCACAGCTGCAAACCTAGCAAGACATGGTTGTTCACCTAAACATGCATCCCAGAGAAGGAAAGCACTAATTTGAGAAGCAGCCAAGAGGCCCATGGTCTTTCTTGAAGAGCTGCAGAAATCCACAGTTCAGGTGAGAGAATCTGTCTGAAAGTAATTTTTGAAAGCAAGTCATAAAAATTCCTTTTTGCAGTTTGCAAAAAAACATTTAAAGGACATATCATGTACAAGAATATGCTCTGGTCAAATAAGACCAAAGTAGAATATTTTAAGCTAAATGCAAAATGCTATGTGTGACGTAAATCTAGCACTGAACATAAAGCTTAAAACGGAAAATGCCCACAGGAAAATTGCCTACATGAAAATTGCCCACACGGAAAATTGCCCACACGGAAAATTGCCCACACGGAAAATTGCCCACACGGAAAATTGCCCACACGGAGAATTGCCCACACGGAAATTTGCCCACACGGAAATTTGCCCACACGGAAATTTGCCAACACGGAAATTTGCCCACACGGAAATTTGCCCACATGAAAAATTGCCCACATGGAAAATTGCCCACATGGAGAATTGCCCACACAAATTGCTAATTGCAGTATCACAAAGTTTCTGATCTCTGATATTTGAGGTGCAAGGTGAGGATGTTCACCTGATATGTGAAAAATGCCCACAGACATGAATGCCAACAGGAAAACAGGACTGAGAATAATAAAGAATTTTAGGTTATATGCTCTGCAAGACGAGGAATGGTATAGAGGTGTAAGTGAGATGCTTTGCAGGACTGCGGATAGTATAGAGGTGCAGGTGAGATGCTCTGCAAGACAGGGGATGGTATAGAGGTGTAGGTGAGATGCTCTGCAGGGCAGGGGGATAGTATAGAGGTATAGGTCACATGGATGTCACACTGATGGTAGCTGTTAGAAAAAATGCATAATTGCATCATACTCGTACCACAGTTGCATGACCATACGGAAAGCACTCGCGCGACTGTCAATCATCAAATCCCTCTGATAATGCATACCTTAAGGCTGCGTTACACACAGCGATAACACTAACGAGATCTCTGCAATGTCGCAGGTTGTGTGACGTTGCAGTGACCTCGCTAGCGAAGTTGCTGCGAGTGACATGCCACAGCAATCAACGATGAGCTCGCTGATTGCTAGTCACTGCGGAATGGCCGGGACCATTTTCCCATCGTTGGTCTCCCGCTGTCCAGCATCCATCGGCATGTGTGACTTGGGCAACGACCAGCGATGCCCATTCTGCGCCCGAGACGTTGAGCGATCCCAGTGAGCGTCAGGGGACGCAGCATCGGTATGTGACTGCAGACCAGCGATCACATAGCGATGTTCCAGCGATCACGGCCAGGTCAGATTGCTGGAGGGATCATTGAAACATCGCTATGTGTAACGGGGCCTTTAGTGTGCCTGTACCCTATAGGTGAGATGTTCTGTCAGACAGAAGAATAGTATAGAGTTATAGGTGAGATGCTGTGCAGCAAAGAAGAATGTCGGCGGAAATTGCCCATATAGAAAATTGCCCACAAATGTATCAACAACAGTTTATTAAGGAAGTCTAATAACAACAATAACTTCAGTTGATTAAACAATGATTGCACACCTGCAAATAATTAGCCACCTGGTGATAGTCCTGAACAGGAATAGTTTATTAAAGAGGTCTAATAACAACAATAACTCCAGTTTAGTAAACTAAGATGATAATGTATTAGACCTGCAGTCCCATGTAACTCCACAGATAATCCAGTGATACTCCTGTGAGTACAGATAGCAGTGATGGCTCCTCTGAATCTGCTGCTGGTTCGGTTCTGCTGTTTTGGGCTGGTGGGAGGGAGGAGTAAGGCAGAATCACTGAGAGATGAGAGCAGACTGGATCTATCTATTGCAGATAATGACCGACTGCTACAAACCACAGATCTTCAGCATTTCTGCACTAGGTCAAATGTAATTCACAAGATGATCACAGATCATGTGAATCCTCATCTTGCACTTCAAATATCAGAGATCTGAAACTTTGTGATGCTGCAAATGGCAGTGTTCTGTGTGGGCAATTATCCATGTGGGCAATTATCCGTGTGGGCAATATTCCGTGTGGGCAATTTTCCATGTGGGCAATTTTCCGTGTGGGCAATTTTCGCTGTGGGCATTTTTCCGTGTGGGCATTTTTCCTGCGGGCAATTTTCCTGCGGGCATTTTTCAGGGAACCAGCTTAACACATCCAACCTTAAAACGTGATGGCTGCGCCATGTTTTCAGCAGAGACAAGCTGGTCAAAATTGATGGAAAGGTGGATAGAACTAAATAGAGGTCATTCCTGGAGGAAAACCTTTTAGAGGCTGCAAAAGACTTGAGACTGGGGCATAGGAAACCCTTAGAGCACACCATGGTCCTTTCTAATTTTCACAACCAGCCTGTTCAAGGTTCCAAGGGAAGAATCAGCTTCTAACCAGTGTGCAACATACCAGGGAGAGCTACAAAAGCAGACTGCAACCAAAGATTGTTTAAACTATTATAATGTGCATTTAGTATGCAGGAAACCTATTATTGGCAACTGCATGGCTTCTTTTATACAGAGAATGTAGAGACATTTTATGCCAAGATTTGCATCGGCATTAGATCTACAGAGTGGGAGACGGGAGAGGGATTACAGCTCACTGCTTTTGATACTCCAGGATCATAGGAGTGGTTCTGCAAGGATCCGCCTAAGGCTGCCTTCAGACTTGTAGATGCATCTGCAGCGTTTTGCAGATGCATCTGCAAGCATCTGCATGCAGACCGCAGCCCCTATGTTTATAATGGTGCGCACGGCGGTCTGCAGATGCTTGCAGACCGCTGTGCGCTCTCATTGCCCGCCATTAGTGATCTGTGCGCAGGCGGATGCCTGCGTACAGATCACACACACTCGTCCGCACCAGGGACGTGACATCTCGCATGTGCGCAGATCACATATAGGAGTGAATGGGTGTGCACGGCGGTCTGCAAGCATCTGCAGACCGCCATGCGCACCATTATAAACATAGGGGCCGCGGTCTGCATGCAGATGCTTGCAGATGCATCTGCAAAACGCTGCAGATGCATCTGCAAGTCTGAAGCCAGCCTTAGTTCCAGGCTGTTGATTCAATACAGGTGTAAGAAAATCCAGCAAAACGAAATCCTTTTCACATAGCGATATTTCTTTATTTTAAAAGACTTCTATAAACAGGCAGGCAAGTGCTAAGAACAAAAGCCAATGCGTTTCGACGCAGGTGTCTTCATCATGGCATAATGGTACAGAAGTGCAGTTTATATACCTGCCTCCTGAATTTGCACAGCTGTAATAATCAGCAACAAGCAATCAGTGAGTTAAACAATTTTTTTCTTTTGATAAAGAGTTTTATTTGCAACAGCAGGGCGTCAGTATGGGTGCTAAGTTCTCCCCGACCCTGGCGAATATTGCCATGGGTGTGTGGGAAGAATTATATATTTTTTCCAACAATCCCTTCACACACCAGCATTTTGTGGTATGTGAGATATCTGGATGATATTCTGCTGGTGTGGAGGGGACCCCTCGTGACATCGCTGATTTTATACATTTTCTAAATGATACCTCTTTTAATCTCAATTTTACTAATCATTTTGAAAAAAAAAATGATACATTTTTTGGATATTACGTTAATGGGTAACTGCGATACTGGTACAGTAGATATAAGACCATATAGGAAACGTACTTCTGCGCTACGAATTCTATACTTACAGCTTCTTCTTGTCACCCTTTCCATGTCATTGAAAATATTCCAGTTGGTGAGCTTCTTTGCACTAAAAGAAATTGTTCTGACCCCATACAATTTGAGATCGAATCTTTTTTGGTAAAAGAGAGATTACAGTGTAGAGGTTATTCGAATAATATTCTAAAACGTGCGGATCACATTGTTAGATTTAAAAATAGACATGATCTTATAGAAAGGGACAGATCTACTTTTCCTACATGTGGAGGGGATATTTTAACCTTTTCTACCACCTATAGCCCACAATATAATGCTATTGTTAATATCATCAAAAAGTATATCCCTGTTGTATACACAGATAATAAACTGTCCAAAACCCTTGCTGAATTTCCGGTGCATTTTTCTGCTAGAAAAGCCCCTACGCTGAGTACACTTTTTTCTCCCAGTTTTTTCTCCAGTTTACATAAAGAACCTAGTACAGCCTGGTTAAACCTACGTGGTTTTTTTTTTTAATGTGGCCATACACGCTGCACAGTCTGTCATTTTGCACAAAAAGGTGCCATTTTTACTTCATGCAATGATAGTAAAAGATATACCGTATATACTCGTGTATAAGCCGAGTTTTTCAGCCCAAAAATTGGGCTGAAAAGTCCCCCCCTCGTCTTATACACGGGTCAATACGATAGGGGCTGAAAATAAGATGGGGGGGGGGGGCGCTGCGCAATATACATTACCTTGTCCGGTGCTGTCCCCGCTCCTCTCCTGGTCTGCGGTGCGGTTACCAGTCCAGTTCCATGCTGATCGGTGCGGTCCCGGCCGACTTCCTGCTTCCTTCTGTAATCTCCGCCCAGGTCAGGCCCTGCACCAATGAGAGCGCAGGACCCGTGCCGTCAATCACCGCCCAGACGCGGCCAGATGACGTTGGGGCCTCTGATTGGCCCGACGTCATCAAGCCGCGGCGCCTTGATGACGTTGGGCCAATCAGAGGCCCCAACGTCATCTGGCCGCGTCTGGGCGGTGATTGATGGCACGGGTCCTGCACTCTCATTGGTGCAGGGCCTGACCTGGGCGGAGATTACAGAAGGAAGCAGGAAGTCGGCCGGGCACCGCACCGATCATCATGGAACTGGACCGGGGACAGCACCGGATGGCCGTAGGAGCGGGATATGACAGCGGGGACAGCATCGGACAAGGTAAGAGACTGTGTATGTGTGTGTATGTATATGTGTGTGTATGTATGTGTGTGTGGATGGGGCTGGGGCTGCTGTATATACCACTGGGAGGCTGCTGTATATACCACTGGGAGGCTGCTGCATATACCACTGGGAGGCTGCTGTATATACCACTAGGAGGCTGCTTTATATACCACTGGGGAGGCCTATATACCACTGGGGGGGCCTGTATACCACACTGCTGGGGGCTGTATACCTGTGCTGGGGTCCACCCTCGGCTTATACACGAGTCAATAGGTTTTCCCAGGTTTTGGGGGCAAAAGTATGGGGGTCGGCTTATACACGGGTCGGCTTATATACGAGTATATACGGTAATATCAAAACCTTTATCAATTGTTGCACTAGTAATGTTATTTATCTTATAGAATGTATAGAGTGCCATATGCAATATGTAGGCTGTACTTCAGGGGAATTAATGAGGAGAATCTGCAGGCATTTTTCAGATTCCACCAGTACTACTGCCTTGAATATCTCAGCAGTCTCTAGACATTTTGCCAAAGTTCATAGAGGAAATACGTCTGCCCTGCGGTTTAAGGGCATTGAAAAAGTGTCTTTTGATTTTAGAGGCAGGGATCTTAGACGTAAACTGCTGCATACAGAATCACACTGGATTTTTCGGCTAGGATCTCGTACACCAGTGGGCCTTAATGTGAGGCAAGACATTATTCTTCATTATTAACCCTATTTTTTGTTGCATGTGCCTCCTTTTTTTAATTTAAGTGCACTTAGGTTTATCATTTTTAGGTTTAACTCACTGATTGTTGCTGATTATTACAGCTGTGCATTTGTTCAGGACTTAGGTATATAAACTGCACTCCTACTTCTGTACCATTATTCCATGATTAAGACACCTGCGTTGAAACGTGTTGGCTTTTGTTCTTAGCACTTGCCTGCCTGTTTATGAAAGTCTTTTAAAATAAAGAAATAGGGGGGGCGTGTCCTGCTGCTGATGGAACTGGTCACACACTAGCAGAGTTCCTCAGGAAAGGTCCTTATAACGGCAGAACTGCGGCTCCTCCAGAATCTGGAAGCATCAAATCAGGTTGGTAACAGCCCCAGGAACCCCCAGATATGCCGCGCACAGCCCCCAAAAGGAGACAAACAGATAACAGGGTCACAGACTACTTCAACGCTGAGCCCCTCCGATCATCCCCTCCTAAGATGGCGCCGGCCACAGAGCACCAGTCTCTCTCCTCTCACACTGGAGCCCGCTCTCCTGGTGCTGCAGAGGGATGGGGGGCAGAGAGTGAGGAAAATGCTCCGGTGACACAGGGAGCCCTGAGATCACTTCTGGGCTCCCTGAGGAGATCGAATATGGATGACATGAAGGAGCTTATAGGCTCTCCAGGAGAAGATCTGGGGGCTCTGTCTGAAAGAACCACTCACATGGAAGAGAAAATGGGGGATTATGCAAAAGCCCAGAACAGCCTGGCTGATAGTCATGCAGAGCTGGACATTGAGATGGGATCAGTTAAAGCCACATTATGCCATTTGGAGGACAAACTGAGACGAAATAATTTTAAAATCAGGGGCATGAGGGAGTCGGAGGCAAACATTGATGTAGCTGCGACAGCCATGGATTTTCTTAAAGCAGCTCTTCCGGATCTCCTCAGTGCGGATATAACAATAGAAAAAGCCTATCGCATTCCCAAACCGGCAAATCTACCAGAAGAAGTGCCAAGACACATTTTAGTCTGTATGGGATACCCTGGGGTGACCGACCGCTTACTGCAGAGGATGAGACGTGGTCCCCCCTCCCAGGCCCGTATACTGGGATTGCAATTTTTCCTGATCTGTCTCCAGGGACCTTAAGCAGACGCAGAGACTACGCCTCGAGCTGCAAGACCCTCAGAGAAAGGGGGATTTTGTACAGCTGGGGTTCCCCTGTGGCAGTGAATTTCAGATACCAAGGAAAAAGACACTCATTTTCATCCCCTACTGTACTGAGAAAATCTTTGAAAGTGTGGCGTCTCACTTCTCTCACTCCACAACGAATTCCCCCCCCGGAATCAAGATCCAGAGGCCAGTGAGGTTCCTGTGGAAGATGGGGTCGCTTGAAAGACAAGGGACGCAATGGTGTTAGGATCACCTCTGACAAGCTCTTCAAGGAAGTGTTTCTTTAAGGTTCAAATTTTAACTTTTTTGGGTTAAGAGCTCTCTGTGCTTCCTTAGGACTTTTAAAGGCTGGTGCTTGTTACATCAGTATTTGAAGCATAGAGAGTCTATCACCCCTCCCCCCCCCCCCCCACCCAGGAAGATATCCTTTTTGGTGGATTCTTAGTCAATGTTTACATATATGTTTTACATGTTTTACTTGTTGCAATTGCTTTTCTAAGGGTTCTTTTGCCCTCTGATTCCCCTGGTCAGTTTTCTCCCTATCTCCACCTCTCTTTCGTTCCCCCTGGTCTTCAGTCATCCCCCATTCAACCCCTCTTGGGCCTCTCTCTTCCTTCTAGTGTCCCTCTTTCCCCTTTCTTCTGTCACCCCTTTCGAGCTTTGTGGTCCGGGAGCTGTGGGGATATAGGTGTGAGGGGGACCCTGTACACGATGTCCTTTCATAGCTTGTCCCTTAATGTAAAGGGACTAAATTCCCCGGCTAAGCGTTCCTTACTATGGAAGGAAATTCGGGTCTCTCAGGCCGACGTGATATGTGTGCAGGAGTCTCACCTCTTGGAGAGTGCCAACGGCAGGCTCCACCACCGGATAAAACAATCAGTACAATTTCAACTGCAGAAAGTGATCTCTGACCCAGCGGGATGTTATGTCATAGTGATTTGTGAAATAGGGGGTTCCCCCTTCACGATTGCGAGTGTATATGCTCCTAACGTGGGTCAGATTAAATTTGCGAGAACGGTGTTTTGGGTTGCTAAAATGTCATATGGTAGGCAAACTGATTGTTGGCGGTGACTTTAACGAGGTCAGGGAACCCCCGGATGGATTCCTCCTCCTCGGTGACTAAGAGATCGGGGGTGTTGGGAAGGCTGTGCCGGGAGTACCACCTCCACGATGTCTGGAGGTACCACCATGCGGAGGAGAGGGATTATTCCGGTTGTCCCTTCAGATGTGCTGGAGGATTTGAATCACCCATTCTCCCTCCTTGAGGTGGAGTCGGTGATAAAAGGCCTGAAAATCAACTCAAATAATATTTGCTCAAAAATCAACTGATTTTTCACATGTGCATAAATTCTACTCCAGGATAGACTATTTTTTGGTCAATGATGTGGCATTGGGGAATTGTATATCATCGGGGATGGGAGTGATCACGTGGTCAGACCATGCCCCGATCTCCCTGGAGATCAGACTTGAAGTGGGTGGTGGTACTACTCGGAGCTGGAGACTAAATGCGGGTCTCCTGATAGAAGATGAAGTCACAGAGGATGTGGAAAAACATCTTCGGGACTATTTTCTCATAAACGACAACGGAGGGGTCGGGGACGATGTGCTGTGGTACGCGCACAAGACGGTCCTCCGCGGCCTCCTCCTTCAGAAAGCGTCACGGCTAAAGAGGAGAGAGAGGCTGCTAAAAGAATGGACGGCAGATATTCTGCGCTTGGAAGCGGCGAATAAATCCTCCCCTTCGGCTCAACTCTTGTCCCAAATACTCGCCACCCGTAACAAATTGAGAACGCTTCTCCTTCGACAGCATGAAGTGGGGTTGCGTAGACTAAAAACCAAATATTATGAGGCGGGGCATAGGGCGGGGAAATCTTAGCATCTAGACTTAAAAAAAGAGCCGCAAGGACGATGATCACAGAGATGAGGGGAGAGGGTGGGGAGCTAGTGAGGGAGCCGACTAAAATCATGGAGGTCTTTGCTGCCTATTACGAGAAATTATACAATTTGAAAAACGATGTAGACACTCCGCAACCCACGTCGGCTGCCATTGCGGATTTTTTAAAGGCACTTGACCTCCCGGTTGTCCCTTCAGATGTGCTGGAGGATTTGAATCACCCATTCTCCCTCCTTGAGGTGGAGTCGGTGATAAAAGGCCTGAAAATCAACTCAGCCCCAGGCCCAGACGGATTTGCTGGCGAGTATTTCAAAACGTTTAGTGAGGTTCTAGCCCCGTATCTCCTTAGGCTGTATAACCACTGGCAAGCGGTAGGTTCCATCCCGGAATCAGCCCTAGAGGCCACAATAACCACCATTCCTAAGCCTGGGAAGTCACAAGACCGACCTGAAAATTACCGCCCGATATCCCTTTTGAATGTAGATCTTAAGATCTATTCCAAACTACTGGGGAACCGATTGGCTGGGGTGATCCCCCTTTTGGTGGACCCTGATCAAGTGGGCTTCGTGCAGGGAAGGCAGGTGCTGGATGGAACCAGAAGGATGCTGAATTTGATAGAGGTAGGGGAGAGGAGGGGGTGCCCCAGTGTATTCCTTTCTCTAGACGCAGAAAAAGCGTTTGACAGGGTACACTGGGGATACCTCCGGGAGGTCCTCTCCACCTTCGGATTTGGGGGAAAAAAACATGTAGTGGGACTCTATGCCGATGACGTCATTATTGACACCTCGGATCCACTCTCCTCCCTCCCTGGAATAGTGGACACGCTGAACCTTTTTGCACGAATCTCATACTATAAACTAAATGCTGCCAAATCCATGATCTTCCCCATTGGAGTTTCAAAGCGGGACTCTGAGCGTCTCGCCCGGTCTATCCTTTTAGGTGGTGTCCTAAAGGCATTCAATACTTGGGGATATTTCTTTGCCCCTCAGCAGAGATGGCGACGCATAATATCATGCGTCTTATAACGGATTTGGGGGAGGCGCTCGGAGGATTTCCGCTGTCCTCTTTGTCCTGGATGGCAAGGGTGCAGACAGTGCGGATGATGTGGCTCTCGAAAATTCTCTACTTATTTAGATGCCTACCTATTTTATTCCCGCCAAGATTGCTTTCGCGCTTGCAAGCCATGATAAACAGATGTGTCTGAGCTGACAAACCAGCTAGAGTCCGAAAGTCTGTAATGCATCTACGTCTGACTAGAGGGGGGATGGGGGAGATAGTGCCATATCATAAGGCAATTATACTGGAGGCGGCTAGATTGTAGTGGAGGGATGACACTCCTCGGGGTTGGCTGCAAATTGAAGGGACCGAGTCCAGAGGGGGTCCGCTTTGGGCCCTCTTGGCCGCGGAGTCCCTGGGCACGGTGTGAAAAGATGGACTGCTGGCAACGGCTCGGGCGTTGTTATCCATCTGGGGGAGTTATGCTACGGGGTGGGCTAAACTGCCGCCCGAGGAGATTCCTCTGGAGGCGTTGCGGTGGCTCATTCCCTCGTTGAAACTCTCAGGGTGGAGAGAAGGTGGTCCTGAGTGGCTGAGTGACATCTTGGCCCATGGCCGAGTGCTGACACTAGAAGAATTTACCACTAAGTTCCTTCCTGCAGTTCCATCAAATTTCGTGCTGTCTCCAATCAAATTCTTGTCATCATGACTTGGGCTCCCCGAGGGATCCCTCCGCACTTCGACGGAGCTTACTGTCCAGCTCGGAGATTCCGAGAAATCTGTCTCAGCTGTATAATGACATACAAGAGAGGGAAATGCCTGCCAAGCTGTTATATATGGAAAAATGGGAGAAGGAATTGGGCTTCTGTGCGGGTGTAGAGGAATGGGAGGATGCATCACATTGCGTAGTGGCTGCATCAAGATGCATTACTCATCTGGAGTTACTAAAAAAAATCCACTTGAGATGGTATTCCTCCCCCTCAAAACTGGCAAAATTTGGTAGAGGTACAACTCCCTTGTGTTGGAGACAGTGCGGGCAGAAAGGAGACCTGGCCCACATGTGGTGGAAATGCCCCAGGCTGTCCCCATTTTGGCACGTGGTGTCGGGACTGCTTGTGTCTATTACGGGCATAGATATCCTCCTTTCGCCGCAATTGGCGATCCTCCACGTGGGGCTCATGCCTAACCCTCCAGTTGTGAAACATCTCATGACGTATGTTCTCACGGCGGCTAGAACCTGTGTGGCTGCTAAGTGGAAAAGTTCCACCCCCCCCTGCGATGGGAGATCTGACGGATCAACTTAATACAATTTTTTGTCAGGAATATTACTTGGCCATGGATAGAGGAGCGAGAATATATGTAGCGGAAGCATGGGATCTATGGGCTAAACACCCTCTGGCAATGCAAATACCACATTAACCACTTTTGGGAGTTGAAAGTTGCCCTCCGGATGTCCGTCCCGTGTATGATTGTCCCCACAGTTCTCGGGCCTAGACCCCTGTTCCTCCTCCTATGCTGATTCCCCCCTCCATCTGGTCCACATATTAGGCCCCCTGTCCCAGGGGCATCAACCCTTAACCTTTTCATCTTAGTCCCACTCTCCCTCTTTAATCTAATTATCTCTATCTTTTACCTCTACTCCTCATCATTGATCTGACTCTGATAAGGTGGGCTGCATACATTCAGGCAAATGCCATCACTAATGAATCACTACTATAAGCAGTGTCTACCATGCTTGCTATAAGGTAATGGCGAAGAGTCAGGAAACTCCCTAAAAAGATTTGTACAGCAATATTAACAGAACTTTGAATATTTAATCATTTGATTACTAATGCTTGTTCCCTAGGTGGCTCCATTTCTACGCAACTAGTAATGGCATATAATTCCCTGATATACGCTTTAACACAGGACACTGGGCAGATTTGGAGCCACTAATATTGAATATTGAATATTGAATGTTGAAGATTGTCTAGAGACAAAGTTGCTGGTAATTTAACGCATACTTAATTGTAAAGATTGTTTCCTAAAATTATTTGAGATACTTGCTGACCACCTTTGTAATGTCTTACTCTTTGTCTTTATATTTGTTTGTTGGATTTGCTGTGAATTTATAATAAAAACATATTGATGGAAAAAAAAAATAAAGAAATATCGCTATGTGAAAATGATTTCGTTTTGCTGGAATTCTTACACCAGCATTAGATCTACACTGGCGATGAAAATGAGAACAATGTATAATCACTTGATTTTTTTCAGACAAAATGTAATCTACATTGATCAACATTTAAAGGTTTTTGTGTAAGGGGTACACCATGCCACTAGAGCATTGTTTTTCCAAAATAACCAATGTTGATAAACTTAAAATTTTTATTTTACACAAAATGTGATTATAATTCTTTAATGATTGTAGCACTGAGAAAGATTAAAACAAAATTTTGTGAAGGTTACAACAGGCACCAATCAGGAATTGTACAGGCCTTTGCTTTGAATGACTTCAGCACACATGTGGCCACAGGACATCAATAGTCTCTCGCACTGCTCTGGTGTGATTTTGGACCACTCTTCGTCTCGTCTGTTTCACAGTTCTGTGACTGTTGTGGGTTTCTTGGCTATAACTTTGTCACCAAGGATTTTCCAGAGGTTTTCTTTTGGGTTTAGATCAGGATTCTCAGCTGGTTATTCCATTGTTTAAATATTTACTGTTTCAAGGAACTGCTTTACCCATTTTTCTGTGTGACAGGGCATTGTCCTGCATGAAAATTACTGGCTAATTAAGTTTTGGCATTGTTTTATCAGGTTAGTGTAGTAATACGACATTAGTTTGGACATGTTGAAGACTCCTCTCACTTTCTTTTTTGTCAAAATGTTCTTTGAAGTTCTTTTTTCTCCTTCGTATCATTGGGGGACACCGAACCGTGGGTGTATGCTTTTCTGCCGCTAGGAGGCAACACTAAGTAGCACAAAAGTTAAGCCCTCCATCCTGCAGAATACACCCGTACGTAGGCGTACAGTCAGTTTTTGCTTAGTGTCACAAGGAGGCACATGTGATCTGTATTTCAGACCACATCAACCTTTCTTTTCAAAATTAAAATTTTTTTTTTCCAGCTTGTTCTTATTTTTACCTCTTTACTCATGGCGCCGCTCTACTCAGAGCGCAGGGGACCCCAAGGCAGCGCACACCGCCCCCAGAGAGTCCACAAACCTCCACAAAGGACTCTGCTTCCCATACTCATGCAGGCAGACTGTTGTGAATTCATTGGAGCTCCCTTCGGTGGTTGTTGCTGGTGGTGCGGCTGATTGTGTGGGCTTCATAGGTGAGGGTGATTGGCAATCTGGTTCTTGGGGCATACAGTGTTGGCCAAAAGTATTGACACCCCTGAGATTCTGTCAGATAATACTCAGTTTCTTCCTGAAAATGATTGTAATCACAAATTCTTTGGTATTATTATCTTTATTTAATTTGTCTTCAATGAAAAAAAACACAAAAAGAATTGTCCTAAAGCCAAATTGCATCTAATTCCACGCCAAACATAAAAAAAGGGGTGGACAAAAGTATTGGCACTGTTAGAAAAATCATGGGATGCTTCTCTAATTTGTGTAATTAACAGCACCTGTAACTTACCTGTGGCACCTAACAGGTGTTGGCAATAACTAAATCACACTTGCAGCCAGTTGACATGGATTAAAGTTGACTCAACCTCTGTCCTGTGTCCTTGTGTGTACCACATTGAGCATGGAGAAAAGAAAGAAGACCAAAGAACTGTCTGAGGACTTGAGAAACCAAATTGTGAGGAAGCATGAGCAATCTCAAGGCTACAAGTCCATCTCCAAAGACCTGAATGTTCCTGTGTCTACCGTGCTCAGTGTCATCAAGAAGTTTAAAGCCCATGGCACTGTGGCCAACCTCCCTAGATGTGGACGGAAAAGAAAAATTGACAAAAGATTTAATCGCGAGATTGTGTGGATGGTGGATAAAGAACCTCGACTAACATTCAAACAAGTTCAAGCAGCCCTGCAGTCCGTTGGTACAACAGTGTCAACCCGTACTATCCGTCAGCGTCTGAATGAAAAGGTACTGTATGGTAGGAGAGCCAGGAAGACCCCACTTCTTACCCTGAAACATAAAAAAGCCAGGCTGGAGTTTGCCAAAACTTACCTGAAAAAGCCTACAACGTTTTGGAAGAATGTTCCCTCTTTTTGGGCAAAGGCATCAACATAGAGTTTACAGGAGAAAAAAGAGGCATTCAAAAAAAGAACACGGTCCCTACAGTCAAACATGGCGGAGGTTCCTTGATGTTTTGGGGTTGTTTTGCTGCCTCTGGCACTGGACTGCTTGACCGTGTGCATGGCATTATGAAGTCTGAAGACTAAGAATACATTTTGCAGCATAATGTAGGGCCCAGTGTGAGAAAGCTGGGTCTCCCTCAAAGGTCATGGGTCTTCCAGCAGGACAATGACCCAAAGCACACTTCAAAAAGCACTAGAAAATGGTTTGAGAGAATGCACTGGAGACTTCAAAGGTGGCCAGCAATGAGTCCAGACCTGAATCCCATAGAACACCTGTGGAGAGATCTAAAAATGGCAGTTTGGAGAAGGAACCCTTCAAATATCAGGGACCTGGAGCAGTTTGCCAAAGAAGAATGGTCTAAAATTCCAACAGAGCATTGTAAGAAACTCATTGATGGTTACCGGAAGCGGTTGATCGCAGTTATTTTTGGCTCAAGGTTGTGCAACCACGTATTAGGCTGAGGGTGCCAATACTTTTGTCCGGCCCATTTTTGGAGTTTTGTGTGAAATGATCAATGTTTTGCTTTTTGCTTCATTCTCTTTTGTGTTTTTTCATTGAAGACAAATTAAATGAAGATAATAATACCAAAGAATTTGTGATTGCAATCATTTTCAGGAAGAAACTGAGTATTATCTGACAGAATTGCAGGGGTGTCAATACTTTTGGCCAACACTATATAATGGTTGGAAGTAGATCAATCCTTGCCAGTTGTCTTTTGTTCCTGAAGGAGTTCACATCTCTCTGGTTTCTTCTGCTCTGTGGAGATCTTTGCAAGATAAGTGAATGTTTTTTTGATATTTCGTGGCACACTTGTGTGCTTAAGGATCTGCTTATGTTTTGTTTTATTCTGAGATGTGGGTTGCTATCTAGTCTGTATATTTGTTTATCTGCTCAGATAGGAAGTTTTCTTCCTAGGAATTTTACCATTCACTATTATCTGCTATTTACAGTTCTGCTGGCATTTGATTTATAGAAGTCTGCAGATGTAGTTGTCGCCGAGTCTTAGTGACTCAGGGTAGTTTATGTAATATCTGCTGTTGGTGGTTTTTGATAGTGTTTTATACTGACCGCAATAGTATGCTATCCTGTCTTTCCTATATAGCTAGTTTGGCCTGTTTTGCTAAACCTTACACTCTGCCTGTGTTTGTTTTCCTTCTCTTGTTTCCCAGTTAATATCTGTGGGGGGCTTGCTATTCTTTTGGGGTTCTTCTCTGAGGCAAGATAGTCAATCGGTTCATAACAGTACAACTGGCCAAAAGAGTTAAAATCGAGATACATGCATCTCAGAAGAAGGGAAGAGAAGTGTTTAGGCTGTGGTTTCTTTTTTCTTTCTTCCCTCTTTTTCTTTGGGTGACTGTGGAGTCTGGTGCCAGTATGAGTGTGCAGGAACTAGCTTCTTGTTTAGACCGGCTTGCTGCAAGGCTACAGGGAATTTCTGAGTATATAGTTCAGACTCCAGTTTTGGAACCAAGAATTCCTACACCAGATTTGTTTTATGGTGATAGGTCCAAATTTTTGAATTTCAGAAATAATTGTAAACTGTTTTTTGCTCTGAGACCTCGGTCCTCTGGTGATTCAGTTCAGCAGGTTAAAATAATTATCTCCTTGCTGCTTGGCGATCTACAGGATTGGGCATTTTCTCTCACCTCTGGGGATCCGGATTTACTTAATGTAGACTCCTTTTTTCAGGCCTTGGGTTTACTTTATGATGAACCTGACTCTGTGGATCAAGCTGAGGAGACCTTGTTGGCCCTGTCTCAGGGTCAGGAGGCAGCAGAATTGTATTGTCAGAAATTCAGGAAATGGTCTGTGCTGACTAAATGGAATGATGATGCTTTGGCGGCGCTTTTCAGAAAGGGGCTTTCTGACGCTGTTAAGGATGTTATGGTGGGGTTTCCTATGCCTGCGGGTTTGAAAGATTCTGTGTCTCTGGCCATTCAGATTGATCGGCGTCTGCAGGAGCGCTGAGCGCTTCACTCGGGATTGTCATCCTCAGAGCAGATTGCTGAGCCAATGCAGTGTGATAGGATTCTATCTCGCACTGACCTACAAGGACTTAGATGCTGTAATAAGTTGTGATTTTACTGTGGTGATGCTTCTCATGTCATCTCTGTTTGTCCCAAGCGGGCACAGAGGATTGCTGGTTCCGTCCGTCATTACTATACAACCTAAGTTCTTATCTGTGTCTCTGATTTGTTCCTTGTCGTCATTTTCTGTTATGGCATTTGTGGATTCAGGTGCTGCCTTAAATTTGATGGATTTTGAGTTTGCTAGTCATTGTGGCTTCCCTATGCAGCCGTTGTGGGACCCTATTCCTTTAAGGGGCATCGACGCTGCACCTCTTGCGCAGAACAAATCTCAGTTTTGGACGCAGTTGACAATGCGCATGGAACCAGCACATCAGGAGGATTGTCGATTTCTGGTTTTGCATAACCTGCATGATGCAGTAGTGCTGGGTTTTCCGTGGTTGCAGGCCCATAATCCTGTTTTGGATTGGAAGTCTATGTCCGTAAATATCTGGGGTAGTAAGGGGGTACATAATGACATTTCCTTCTTGTCTAGATCATCTCCGCCATAGGAGATTCCGAAGTTTCTGTCTAATTTTCAGGCTGTTTTTGCTGAACCCAAGTTTAGTTTTCTTCCGCCACATCGGACGTGTGATTGTGCTATTGATTTGGTGCCAGGCTGTAAGTTTCCTAAGGGTCGACTTTTCCACTTGTCTGTGCCTGAACATGCTGCCATGCGGAGTAATATTAAGGATTCTTTGGAGAACTCCCCATTGACATAAGCTGAGGCCTTCAAGCAATACTACTCTGCCCTGTATAATTTAGACACCACTAAGTGGTCCCTGTCTGGCAATACACTTAAGACACGTATTAAAGAGTATATACGATCTTCGGGCTGCCGAAACTTTCGGATGTGGCGCTGCAATCCCTAGATGTTTCGATTTCGGACCAAGAAATTATAGATGCGCTGTCCTCGACCAAATCGGGTAAAGCACCTGGCCCTGATGGATTTACAACTGGCTACTATAAAAAATTTAAAAAGTCCATACTGCCACACCTGAGAACATTCTTCAACACCATATCGTTAAAAGTCCCACCCCCGAGAGATGCGCTACGCGCCACCATCACAGTAATTCTCAAATCAGGGAAGGACCCTTTGGTATGCTCTAGCTACCGACCCATATCTTTATTAAATGTGGATCTTAAGCTATTTGCTAAAATCTTGGCGGCGAGGCTTTCCCCATTCATACCAAGCATAGTTCATCCAGATCATACTGGGTTTGTCCTGGGGCAAGAAGCCGGGGATGACACCACCAAGGCCATAAATTTACTCTATAACGCAAAACTCTCTAACACCCCATTGATGTTGTTATCCACGGACGCCGAAAAAGCATTCGATCGTCTACATTGGTCCTTCATCGAAGAGACACTGTCTCATATTGGTCTGGGACCAAAGATGCTTGAATGGGTCTTGTCCCTGTACTCCGTCCCATCGGCAAGAGTGAGGGTCAATGGAGTCCTCTCCGAATCTTTTGATATTGCCAGTGGCACTCGCCAGGGATGCCCGCTGTCCCCACTGATTTTTATTCTGACCCTGGAACCTTTGTTACGTCATATAAGGATGAATGGGGATATTTCTGTCCTACGAATTAAGTCGACGGAACACAAAATTGCCGCATATGCTGACAACCTTTTATTTTTTGTGACGCGCCCTGAGATCTCTCTGCCAAACTTGCTGAAGGAATTGGAGACTTTTCATTATCTCTCTAATTTTAAAATTAACAGAGCTAAATCGGAGGCATTAAATGTTTCCCTTCCCGACAGCTTGGTAGACAGATTAAAAGACGCCTTTACATTTCACTGGTCACCTAAGGCCCTCCGCTACCTGGGATTGCTAATCACACCGGACGTCCAAAATTTATATAGTGCCAATTTCCCTTCCTTGGTAAAGTCCATTAAAGCCGACTGCGAGAGGTGGTTGTCGTCCACCTTTACTGGACGGGTAGATGCCAACTCTTTAAAATGTGAAAAGAAAAATAGGGAGGGGGACAAGAGGCGCAATAGTGCCCTATCACTGGTGACACTTGTGTAAGGTGGTGGTGCTATGAAGCTGCTCACCTGGTCCAGTTGTGATCCCCACAACTGGTTTGAAGGCGTTTTGGAATCAGTGTTCCAGCTGCTGCAGGACCTCCACCGACCACTGGATAGTGGTTTGAATCCAAGATAATGATGGGAGTGCTGGTGTGTCACGGTCCGCGCTGCTGTGGTATGAATAAACTCACCAAAGAGACAGCAGTTATTCCATCCTTTTATTTCCTCCTCTTTCCTACGCGTTTCAGCGCCACACCCGGCGCCTTCCTCAGGGATATTACAATCATACCAGCAGAGGGGGTTTTTATAGCCCTCTGCTGTACAAACAAAAGAGGTGTCATCTGTTTACCTGATGATGTCATCCTCATCATCAAAATGGGTGGATCTGCCCATTTTGGCGCTATTTTTTACAAAACCTTAAATACATCTCAAAGTTATATAAATTTAGGCTTGATATTTTGACAAAAATACAACTAATTGTGCCCTTATAAAATTTCTTTAAAAATCACCAAATAAAAACTCGAAAGTTGCAAAAAATACATATATGCCATCTAATGGTATATGTAAAGATAAGACATATATATTGTGCCTGTATGGGACTAGAACCCGTGGTGTTGCATTCATGTAGGTTAGACATCAAGGTTTTAAGTTACGTGCCACCACTGGATTTGATGTTAAAAATTATTAATAAAATCTCTTGTAATAAAAAGGTGGCTCTGATAGGAATTTATGTCAAAAGGGGAGGAATAGCAGTTTGGTAATATAAAAATAATAATAACAATATTTTATTTTATTAATTGATTAAAAAAAGGGTATTTTTTTCTTTTTAAAAAATTTTTTTTTTTTTTTTAAAAACTGATTTGAATGTAAAATATATAATATATGCGTATGTTCATCCCTGTGTGGTGGCGCAGCAAGAAAGTGGTGCTCCCAAACTTCAACACCCCAGGTTCTACTCTCTAGCTGGGAATAAAAATGAAATCATCATATTAACAAGAAAATAAAATCATCATATCAACAAGAAAATGAACCAAATGACGAAAAGAACAGCATGTCTGAATTAATTTTGAGAATACATACTCAAGAAGGACACAAGATGGCGCTCACGCGCTGTATTAATCTATTAAACCAGGATTCTATCTCAGAACAAATCCCACTGATATATGCGGGCTGCTGATCTTGTTTAGGAAATGAAATAGACAATGAAGAGAACATAGGAGTGAAGATAGGAAGGTATAATCTATTAGTAGATAGCGATGGCCGTTGGTAAATGAGTTACAGAAAAATGGCAGTGAGTCAGCCCAGTCTGATCATTAGTTAAAACAGATGAATCTAGATAAGTGGACAGAAGGTGCTCATACGTTTCAAAAAAAAAAAAAGTGCACCTCTTTTTTAAGGGTGTCCTCCAGACTATGCAAATAGCTCTTTCATTAGTTTAGTGTCATTTTCACTTAGGGTGACAATGTTCTTCACGCGAGAAACTGATACAGCAAGTCATCGGGAACACTAAACCCATGGGTAATGAACCTTTGGGGGACATTGTCACCCTAAGTGAAAATGACACTAAACTAATGAAAGAGCTATTGCATAGTCTGGAGGACACCCTTAAAAAAGAGGTGCAATTTGGTATAGATTCAAGATTCATGTCCATATACATCGATGAAAACATTTGCCCTAGAGGTTTAAGATTGAACTTGAATTCTCCATTCCAGGAGGATGTGGAATTCACAAACAATTGGGACTTCATTTTAAGGAAATGTATGAACACTTTACTATGCATATTGTGCGACAAACGATCTAAATTAGCTGATGCGGCCACTATTGAAGTCAACAGACTCAGTGGGGAGCTAAACAAATATAGCAACAGCACGGAATACAAAAGGATTTACTCCAGTATCAGTACCAATCTATTACAGATTGAGCACGATACCATCATGAGGAAATCGAAGAAGCTTAACAGAGATAGGTTAGATTACACCTCTGGCAAACCAAACATAGAGAACCATACATACAACAGAAATAGGGTCTCATTAACATCAAAAGAACATAAGGAGAGAACTTTCTCCAACAGCTCTAGAAGGAGAAATAGTCATAGAGGTTACCATAGTAACAATCAGAATACTAAGGACAATCAGAACACTAAAGACATCAATACCAACAAAGATGCACCTACACTTATCCCAGAGAAAGTGACTTCTGGGAACAAAACAAATATAGATGTTTCCAATACAGTGACATATACAACCAATACAGAGAAGGAGTCAATACTACAGACAGGTACAATCTCTGAGCACCAGCAAACTGAGTCCATTTTGCATGCACATCAGAACATGACATCTCTAACTATAGATGAAGAGGAGGTATTAGAGGAACTTGAGACATGCATTGATGATACATCAGGTTTTTTGGCTGATGAAATTTTCAATGAAAATGGAGATATAATTGTTGAGAACCTAGAGGTTCTTTCAGAACATGAAATAACTGTCGGCTCTGGTAAAAATTTAGTGACAACAACTGCACAGATACACTCAAATAAGGAAAATGATGACATTTCTGAAAAGGTCACATATAGTGAAGAGGAACATCTGCAAAAAATTAAGGAATTGATCACTAAAATTAATAAGGAAAGACCCTTGCAACCCATTGTTTTACACAATAATTCTGAACCCATTAAAAAATTAAAAAATATTGAAAAAGAGAAAGATCTAATCATATGTGATCCTGAAAGTGCTCAGATTATTGATATCCCAATCAACTCACAAAAAGTCATCATAGATAATTCAAAAAACCAAAATAATTGCCTGGTGCCTTTTTTATCGGCAGCGAAAAACATGAATCAGGAAATAACAAGGTTCTTCACCCCCACGGGGGGAAAAAGAAAAAAAGAGGTACTAGAGGAAAAGGAAAAAAGGAAAAAGGTCAAAATAAGCCTTCTAGATTAGAAAACATCGATACCAACATTACCAATATTATCAATCTTTCCCAATATACACCTACTAATGAGGAAACTTCAGTATTAAATAAAGGTCTTTTATTTTGTCCATCAAATGAACCGGACAACTATGATTTGTTCATAGATATTCACCAATTTATCCGTAAGCTCACATTGAAAAGACACTTTGCACTGAAACCGGGTGGGAATGATATAGAGTCTAATGAGAGTAATAATGATGGCGATCAGAATATTTTCAAAAACAAATCTAACTTTTATCCACTAGAGAGCAGGGGTCATTATTTGGAAACCTTTCAGGATCTCCTACTGAATAATCTGAATAAAGAAACAATAATGAAATCCAATAATGCACGGAAGGAAAAGAAAAATCTTACTATGAAAGAGACTCTAGCTTTAAAAAGTCTCAAGAAGAATAAAAATATTGTTATACGGGCAGCAGATAAGGGAGGAGGTATAGTGATACAGGACAGGGCAGCATATATGGAAGAAGCTGATAGACTCCTGGGAGATCCCAAATACTATAGGAAAGTTGCAACTAACCCCTATCCAGAACTAACTAAAACTTATAATAAGAAAATTAAGGCAGCATATGAACAAGGAATAATTAATGATACCCTCAAGAAGTTCCTATTAACAACCCAACCCACCACACCTTTTCTTTATCATTTACCAAAGGTACATAAGAGCCTATCAAACCCACCAGGGAGGCCAATCATCTCTGGAATTGGTTCTTTAACAAGCAAATAAGCCAGTTTCATTGACAAAACTTTGCAAAAATATGTAGTGGGACTAAGTAGTTTTATCAAAGATTCCACAGAAGTTATCAAGGTTTTAAAAAGTGTTGAATGGAAAAAATCCTATAGATTTGTCACTATGGATGTGGCATCCTTGTATACAAACATTGGCCATACAGCAGGTCTATTATGTGCTGAATATTTTCTCAGAAAGGATTTAGATATGAGTGACCAAATGACATCATTTATCTTGGAAGGGTTGGAGTTTATTTTATTCAACAATTTTTTCTCTCATAATGGGGTGATGTACCACCAAACACACGGGACAGCAATGGGATCGAAAGTTGCTTGTTCCTATGCGAATTTGTATATGGGCCTATTTGAGGAACTGCATATGTTAACTGAGAAGTATAAAAGAGGTTTGATCTTATACAAAAGATTTATAGATGACATCCTGTTTATATGGGATACAGATTACAGTGATGTGTATGAATTTATTGGTTCCATTTTGCAAAACAACTGGGGCTTAGACTTAGAACCAACAGTCAACGATACCACAATTAATTTTTTAGACCTGACCATCTTTATAGATAAGGGAACCATAAACACAAAAACTTTCTTTAAAAAAACAGATAGAAATTCATACATTAATTATGAGAGCGGGCATTACGCTAAATGGCTGAAAAATATACCCATGGGGCAGTTCAGGCGTATCAAAAAAAAAACTGTACGAACCAGGAAGATTATTTGACCCAATCTGAAGTTTTAAGCAAGAGATTTTTGGAAAGAAATTATCCAAAAAAACTTGTGAAAACAGCCCAGAAAACCTGTGGTAGAATGAGCCAAGAAACCCTATTAACTCCAAAGGTGAGGAAAAGGCCAGCACAGAACAAGTTTATGTTCAACTTTGTAACCACATATAATAGAAACCATACTGCTATACGAGACTGCTTACAGACACACTGGCATATCTTGAAAAATGACCCTGTACTAAAATCCATAATCCCGGAAAAACCGGGTATAACTTTCAGAAGAGCACCCAACATTAAGAGCATCATAGTTCCTAGTCGGCTCCCACAGCATAAGACCTTAATTAAACCCGTCAAAACAGTAAAAAATACCACTAGATGTGGGAGGAGGAACTGCTTGTGTTGCGGAAACATCCAAGCAGTTTCTTCATTTGTTTCATCCTCAACGAATAAGAAATTCACAATAAAACATGACATGAACTGTACCACCAACTATGTCATCTATTTATTGGAATGTCCCTGTTTTTTACAATACGTGGGAAGAACGATAAGGTCGCTCAGTGAGAGGATAAATAAACACAGAAGCAACATTAAACATGGTTTCCAACTCCATGGGGTATCCAGGCACTTTGACAAACATCACAACAGAGACCCAACCTTGTTAAAAATCACTCCCATTGATCATGTGCCAGCAGAGACAAACAATAGGTTTGAGGTACTTAAGAAAAAGGAGAAGTTTTGGATGTATAACCTGGACACTTTAAAGCCAAAAGGGTTAAACTTGATCACAGAATTAATATAGAGCTATCATTAATCTTTTATTCTTCTTATATATTTTTATTATTCTTATATAATTTTATCATGCACTGTTATATCTGTTTTATTCCTTTTTATAGTACCAATTTTAGAGAATCTGTGTAACACAAACTACCTATTTGATACACTGCTAATGTCCTTTCATTTGCTTTTATTATATTGTGAAACCGGTGTATACTGCCCCAAGTGGCGGACATTTGCACTACATGGGTAGCCATGACAACTGGCTCCTCAGGATAGTCTGGGTACCACATCCAGTGCCACCTTGTGGCTTTGCCTGACTAAAAATAGTTGCCCCAAATACATTTCACTAGCTATCTATAACACACATGAGCACTCTTTGCCAACACCATCAGATATCTCTTTTTCTGATTTGGAAGACAGAAAAATTTGATTTGGTACACCACCTCTCTTATATATCTCCTTCACTAATGGTTACTATCACATTAACTATATGTATGCACTTCTTATATAAATTCACCATTCATTTTATATTTTATACACATTTATATATTTTGTATATATCTTATTCACTTATTAAACAATATTAACTTTTAAATTATCTGTGTAACACAGATCACTTACTTGTTACACTATACATGATTTTCTATTTTGCTTCCATTACATTGTAAATGTATTGGATTTTGCCCCCAGTGGCGGACATTTGCACTGCAGGGGGAGCCATAGCAACTGGCTCCTTAGCGCAGACGGGGTACCACATCCAGTGACACTGAGACAGCTATCTCAGATTAAAACTGTAATTTATATATTTTTTTTTTGAAACGTATGAGCACCTTCTGTCCACTTATCTAGATTCATCTGTTTTAACTAATGATCAGACTGGGCTGACTCACTGCCATTTTTCTGTAACTCATTTACCAACGGCCATCGCTATCTACTAATAGATTATACCTTCCTATCTTCACTCCTATGTTCTCTTCATTGTCTATTTCATTTCCTAAACAAGATCAGCAGCCCGCATATATCAGTGGGATTTGTTCTGAGATAGAATCCTGGTTTAATAGATTAATACAGCGCGTGAGCGCCATCTTGTGTCCTTCTTGAGTATGTATTCTCAAAATTAATTCAGACATGCTGTTCTTTTCGTCATTTGGTTCATTTTCTTGTTGATATGATGATTTTATTTTCTTGTTAATATGATGATTTCATTTTTATTCCCAGTTAGAGAGTAGAACCTGGGGTGTTGAAGTTTGGGAGCACCACTTTCTTGCTGCGCCACCACACAGGGATGAACATACGCATATATTATATATTTTACATTCAAATCAGTTTTTTAAAAAAAAAAAAAAAAATTTTTTAAAAAGAAAAAAATACCCTTTTTTTAATCAATTAATAAAATAAAATATTGTTATTATTATTTTTATATTACCAAACTGCTATTCCTCCCCTTTTGACATAAATTCCTATCAGAGCCACCTTTTTATTACAAGAGATTTTATTAATAATTTTTAACATCAAATCCAGTGGTGGCACGTAACTTAAAACCTTGATGTCTAACCTACATGAATGCAACACCACGGGTTCTAGTCCCATACAGGCACAATATATATGTCTTATCTTTACATATACCATTAGATGGCATATATGTATTTTTTGCAACTTTCGAGTTTTTATTTGGTGATTTTTAAAGAAATTTTATAAGGGCACAATTAGTTGTATTTTTGTCAAAATATCAAGCCTAAATTTATATAACTTTGAGATGTATTTAAGGTTTTGTAAAAAATAGCGCCAAAATGGGCAGATCCACCCATTTTGATGATGAGGATGACATCATCAGGTAAACAGATGACACCTCTTTTGTTTGTACAGCAGAGGGCTATAAAAACCCCCTCTGCTGGTATGATTGTAATATCCCTGAGGAAGGCGCCGGGTGTGGCGCTGAAACGCGTAGGAAAGAGGAGGAAATAAAAGGATGGAATAACTGCTGTCTCTTTGGTGAGTTTATTCATACCACAGCAGCGCGGACCGTGACACACCAGCACTCCCATCATTATCTTGAACTCTTTAAAATGACTATTCTTCCGAAGATCTTATATTACCTACAAACACTCCCCGTCAGCATACCATCATCCTTTTTTAAGATAATCTCACAAATTCAGACACGATTCATTTGAAATAATACGAAACCGAGTTTGGCAAGATCTATTTTACACAGACGTAAGAGGGAGGGTGGCGTGAATTTGCCAGATATCAAATTGTATCACATAGCCCGTCATCTCGCACGGGTGGTAGACTGGTGTAGACACGGAAACAAAAAATCTGGGTACTGATTGAACAGGACTCTACTTCCCTAAGACTACAGACGTTGCCTTGGACATCTATCAGACGAGGTGAGACGGTTTGCGACCACCCGACGATTGGGGCTACCCTCAAGGTATGCGACCATACCCTGGTCAGATCCCTGATTATTCCACACACCTCGACTTTATGTCCGATCCTGAGTCACCCTGATTTTAAACCCAGCATAGATGACCCAGTATTCCAATGCTGGATTGCGGCGGGACTAGACAGAGTTGAGAGTTGGGGCGTTGGTGACACTTGGCCCACGCTTGAACAACTTAACTCAGTTACGGACCCGAGGGCTTTGGGATTCTGGGGATGCTTACAGCTCACGCATTACCTCCAGAGGTTTCCTCCAAAGTCGTCCTTTATAGGGCCGGAGACGTTATTTGAACATATGTGTCTAGATGCGGATGATTGTAGACATGCGGTGTCAAAGATCTACGCGTGTCTGATATCTCCCCGGACTTGCCGGTTCCCCAATTTATGCTGAAGTGGGAAGCTGATCTAGGTCTGGAGCTGTCAATGGACCAGAGATCTGATATATTTACTTTAGCTCACTCCACCTCAATATGCTCGAGACTGCAGGAAGCTAATTATAAAATATTGACAAGATGGTATAGAGTTCCTGCCCAATTACACAGGGTTTTTCCTTCTGCTGATCCGGGTTGTTGGAGGTGTGGCGGGGCAGACGGTACCCTACTTCACATATTTTGGGAGTGTAGGAAGCTTAGACCGTTTTGGTCTGAAGTGACAAAGATCGTCAGGATTATCACAGCGTGTACAGCTGACCTGGGCCCGGACCTTTTCTTGTTACATCTCTGTGAGATGCCTCTTCGTAAATATAAGCGTTCCTTGTTGAGATTTTTAGTTATGGCGGCTAGATCGTGTGTTCCAATGCTCTGGAAGGCGGAGAGATGCCCCTCCGTGTCAATGTGGTTGGAGAAGGTGAACGATCTCATGCACCTAGAGGACTTGACTTCCTCAATCCATGACACGTATGTAGTTTTCTGTAATACGTGGTTTTCCTGGATGATGTTTCAACAATCTGATTTAAATAAGACTTCTAGAGACTGTTAGAAAACCCTTTCTTGTCGGACACGCCAATTAATTTGGCTGGTCTAGTGGAGTCGCACCTTTCCACCTGCGTAGAGGCTACGTGTTTCCACATAATTTGACACCGTCCCTTTCCCCCTTCCCTTCCCACCCTCCCCGTCCTCCCCCCCCACCCTCATGTCTACTCTCTGACTGTTCTTTTTCCTCTCTTTGGTTTTCCTCTCTCCCTTTTACTTGGTCAACTGTCAATATATGATGTTGCAGCAATGACTTCTACTGTGAAGATTAAATATTGATGTAAGGTCTTAAATGGAACATTATGTTGTAGGTCCTAACTCTTTAAGGCAGTGTCTACACCGTAGACTCATAAAAAATATATAATATTTGCTAAGTTTGGGCCTAACTGGTTTGGCCAACATGTCTACGTGATATTTGTTTGGATATACTTACTGAGAAGTAATGTCTGTGTTTTCTTTCCTGGTATGAAAATTCAAAACTTTTCTAAAATAAAGAATTATAAAAAAAGGATTCTTTGGAGAAGGGCCATATTCGCCCTTCCCCTTCGCCGTTGGGGGCGGGGTTCTTTTTTGTTGCCTAGAAAAATGGCTCCCTGAGACCCTGTATTGATTATCGCCTCTTGAATAAGATCACAGTCAAGTTTCAGTACCCTCTGCCTTTGAATTCTGACTTGTTTTCTAGGGATAAGGGGGCATGTTGGTTTACTAAAATTGACCTTACGGGGGCCTACAATCTGGTTCGTATTAAGCAGGGACACGAATGGAAAACCGTTTAATACGCCTGCAGGCCATTCTGAATACCTTGTGATGCCTTTTGGGTTGTCTAATGCTCCTTCCGTTTTTCAGTCCTTTATGCATGACGTATTTCGGGAGTTGATTGACAAGTTCTTGATTGTATATTTGGATGATATCCTGATTTTTTTCTGACAATTGGGATTCTCATGTGGAACAGGTCAGGTCGGTCTTTCGGATTCTGCGTGACAATGCTTTGTATGTTAAGGGGTCTAAGTGTTGCTTTGGTGTCCAGAAGGTTTCTTTTTTGGGCTTCATTTTGTCTCCTTCTATTGAGATGGATCCTGTTAAGGTTCAGGCTATTCATAATTGGGTTCAGCCCACGTCCGTGAAGGGTCTTCAGGAATTTTTGGGCTTTTCTAATTTTTATCGTCGGTTCATTGCCAATTTTTCCAGCGTGGTGAAGCCGTTGACCGATTTGACTAAGAAGGGTGCTGATGTGGAGAATTGGTCTCCTGCGGCCGTTTTTGCCTTCCAGGAGCTTAAAAGATGGTTTACTTCTGCTCCTGTGTTGCGCCAACGGGATGTTTCCCTTCCATTTCAGGTGGAAATTAATGGTTCTGAGATTGATGCAGGGGCCGTCTTATCTCAGAGGGATCCTGTTGGTTCCGCGATGCACCCTTGTGCCTTCTTTTCCCATAAATTTCCGCCGGCGGAACGCAGTTATGATGTCGGCAATTGAAGAGTTGCTGACCATGAAGTTTGCATTTGAGGAGTGGTGTCATTGGCTGGAGGGGGTTCAACATCATGTGGTTGTCTTGACTGATCACAAGAATCTGGTTTATCTCGAGTCTGCCAAGAGGCTGACTCCTAGGCAGGCTTGGTGGTCCTTGTTTTTTGCTCGTTTTGATTTTATGGTTTCCTATCTTCCTGATTCTAAGAATGTTAAGGCCGATGTTCTCTCTCGCAGTTTTTTGCCTGATTCTCTTGAACACTCAGAGCTGGTCGGCATTCTGAAGGAGGGGGTTGTTCTTTCTGCTGTTTCCCCCGATTTATGGCTTGCTCTTCAGGAATTTCAGGCGGATAAGCCTGAGCGCTGCCCTGTGGGAAAATGTTTGTTCCTGCCCCGTGGACTACTAGAGTGATTTCGGAGGTTCATTGTTTTGTGTTGGCTGGTTATCCTGGCATCTTTGGTACCCGAGATTTGGTCAGTCGATCTTTTTGGTGACCCTCTTTTTCCCGGGATGTGTGTTCTTTTTGTGCACGGGCCAAGCCTTGTTGTTCCCGTCCTAGTGGGTTGCTTTTGCCCTTACCTGTACCTGAGCTGCCGTGGACGCATATTTCTATGGATTTTGCTTCGGACCTTCTTGTTTCCCAGGGGATGACAGTTATCTGGGTTATTTGTGACCGGTTTTCTAAGATGGTTCATTTCGTTCCTTTGGCTAAATTGGTTCCGTTGTTTTTTCAGCATGTTGTTCGTTTGCTTGGTATTCCAGAAAATATTGTGTCTGACAGGGGTGCCCAGTTTGTTTCTCGGTTTTGGAAGTCTTTCTGTGCTAAGCTGGGTGTGGCTTTGTCTTTTTCTTGTGCATTTCATCTGCAGTCTAATGGTCAGATGGAGAGAACTAATCAGACTTTGGAGACTTATTGAGATTTTTTTTGTCTGCAGATCAGGATGATTGGGTTGCCTTTTTGCCTTTAGCCGAGTTTGCACTTAATAATTGGTCGAGTTCAGCTACGTTGGTTTCGCCCTTCTTTTGTAATTTTGATTTTCATCCTCGTTTTTCTTCGGGGCAGGTTGCGCCTTCTGCCTATCTGGGTGTGCATTCTGTAGTTGAGCGGTTGCAGCAGATTTGGGATTGTGCGGTTAACAACTTACATCATTCTCAGGAAGCTGCTCAACGTTTTGCTAACCGTCATCGGTGTGTTGGTTCTCGGCTTCGTGTTGGTGATTTGGTTTGGTTGTCCTCCCGCCATGTTCCTTTGAGGGTTTCTTCTCCTAAATGTAAGCCTCGGTTCATTGGTCTGTACAGGATTTCTGAAGTTGTTAATCCTGTCTCCTTCCGGTTGGCGCTTTCGAGCTCTTTTGCGATTCATGATGTTTTTCATAAGTCCTTGTTGAGGAGATTTGTTGAGCCCATGGTTCCTGCTGTGGCCCCTCCGGCTCCGGTCCTGAATGATGGTGAGTTGGAGTATGAGGTTGAGAAGATTTTGGATTCTCGTCTTTCGAGACGGAGGCTCTAGTACCTTATTCAATGGCGGAGTTATGACCAGGAGTATAATTCTTGGATTTCTGCCTCGGATGTTCATGCCCCTGACTTGGTTTGTGTTTTTCATATGGCTCATCCTGATTAACCTGGGGCCTCTGTTGAGGGTTCGGTGACCCCTCCTCAAAGGGGAGGGGTAATGTGAATTCATTGGAGCTCCCTCCGGTGGTTGTTGCTGGTGATGCAGCTGACTGTGAGGGTGATTGGCAATCTAGTTCTTGGAGCATATAACGGTTGGAAATGGATCAATCCTTGCCAGTTGTCTTTTGTTCCTGGAGGAGTTCACATCTCTCTGGTTTCTTCTGCTCTGTGGAGATCTTTGCAAGATAAGTTAATGGTTTTTTGATATTTTGTGGCACACTTTCGTGTGCTTAAGGATCTGCTTATGTTTTATTTTTATTCTGAGATGTGGGTTGCTATCTAGTCTGTATATTTGTTTATCTGCTCTCAGATAGGAAGTTTTCTTGCTAGGAATTTTACCATTCACTATTATCTAGCATTTCCAGTTTTGCTGGCATTTGATTTATAGAAGTCTGCAGATATAGTTGTCGCCGAGTCTTAGTGACTCAGGGTAATTTTTGTAATATCTGCTGTTGGTGGTTTTTGATAGTGTTTTGTTTTTTTGTTTTTTCAAACATCTTTTTTATTGAATAATTTTTCAAGTAGATTACTAAGTAAAACAATTCCCCTACAGAATACCAAAAGATGTTCAATAAACAGTAAACAATAGGCAAATAAGAACATACTTTATCGTAGCAATAGTCATATCCCTAACCCTCCCCACACCCAATTACCTCATGCTGCAGGAATGATTGGGTTAACTGTCACAAGCTTTGCAATGTAACCCCTAGTCATCAGGTTCTTCCTCAGAACTTTAAGAGGGAGTGGTGCAATGCCATCATTTCTCATCCAGGGTGCATTTTCCCCTCCTCCACCTACCAGCCTCTCTTCACATTCCTAGCCTCCCCAAGGAGTGACCTATGTCCTCTAGAAGATACCATGAGTTCCCCCTGAGTGGATCCATAATGCGTCTAATTTCCTTTACTGATTCCTGCGACTCTATGAACCCTCTCTATTTCTTCATAAAAGCGACCATTAACTGTTCCTTATCTCTTATGGTACATTTACACGCGGCCACAGAAAGGTAGGAACAGGCAGGCATTGGACACAAATTGTGCCTGTTGCCTTGAAAAGACCTTGATGTTGCTGCGTGTAATTCAGGACTTTCCTTCCTTCAGGGAAGACACAGGAAGGAAAGTCCTGAATTACACGCAGCCACATCGAGGTCTTTTCAAGGCAACAGGCACAATTTGTGTCCGATGCCTGCCTTTTCCTACCTTTCTGTGGCCGCGTGTAAATGTACCATCAGGGTTTCTCTCCTATCTACTTCCATTGCCCTGGACAAACCTATCAATATATCGGATTCTCTCGGGAGCTCTGCACGTAACCAGCAGGCGAGCAACAATTTCTTTGCCAAAAGAATGAGGACGTGTGCCAGATGTATTCCTTTTTATACCACCCTGCCTAGCGTCAAAGTCTTGAAATATCCAGATGGTTGGATCCATGGCATATGTGCCGCCACACAATGAAGTAACCAGGGTGTTGATCATATTCCAAATTCCTGTACTTTAGCGCAGCTCCACATGCCATGTATCATGTCAGTTCCTCCTGCTGACACTTCGGGCAACTAGTCAACCTATCTGGGTTGGACGCCGATTTCGGCAAGTTGCATCCATATACCATACCATGGATGATACGAAAGTGTGTATCTCTCCATTGTTCGTTCAATACGTACCGCCGTACATTCCCCACCCCCTCAGAATGCTTTCCACCACCACGTCTTGTCCCATGTATTTGGTCTATTTTGTGAATAACCCCAATTTCTCCCCGGAACTAATATCTCCCTAAGCTCTCTGTAAATGGCCGATATGGTTAGTTGCGAAGTGTCTAGGTTGATTAGACGGTCACAAATATTCGGTATAGCTTCATTCGATACATTACCGAGATGTGCCATAACATGTTGTTTCAGCTGGAGGTATTGGACTACCTGGCTTCCTCCTAGACTGAACCTCTCCAGAATTTCCTGACCTGTCATCCACCTTCTATCAGTTATCAGTATTAGATCGCCCATCTTCCTCACCCCTCTCTGTCTCCATATTTCAAATAACGCATTGACCCGTCCCATCATGAAATCCGGAAAAGCCCATGGATTGAGGTGTTTCGACACCCTCCAGGACAACCCACACTTTTTCCGCATAGCCTTCCAGGTCATGATAGGTGGCCGAAGATTTAATATGCATTGGTAACTTGATAGGGATGTGTGCAAAAGAGAGCATCTATCCCATGGCGCACAGAACGCTGTTTCCAGCTGTCCATCAGAATACCTATCAAATTTCTTAATCCACTCCACCACATGCCTCATCAAGCATGCCAAGTTATAACCTCTGAAGGCCACTTCTCACACACAGATATCTGAGTCCAATATCTGAACAGATCTCTGGTTGCAGTGAAATCATGGATACATTGCTCCATTTTGTGGCCGTGTACAACATGGAGCAATGTATCCATGATTTCACTGCAACCAGAGATCTGTTCAGATATTGGACTCAGATATCTGTGTGTGTGAAGTGGCCTTTATATTCGGCAGATTCGTACCTCCGCTGTCTCTTGTCAGCGTCAGGGTCCCCATGCGCAGTCTGGGTTTCCTCCCCCTCCAGACAAATGTGGAGAAAGCTTTATTCATGCTCCGTATATCTGAATGTTTCAGAAGCAGGGGAGAAGTCTGCATTGGATACAAAAGCCGTGCAAAGCTTATCATTTTCACCAGATGACATCTTCCCAGCAATGACAAAGGCAACCCAGCCTAAATCCTCAGTTCCTGTTCAATCCTGTCGAAAAGTGGCTTGTAATTAAGCGTGTATATCTGCCCTGGAGTCCTTCCCAGCAAAATCCCCAGGTATTTAATAGATGACTATGCTAGGGGAATGCCCAGTGCCTTCAGGGCCTCGCCCGGATAACCCCCCCCCTTAATTTGTAGAATTTCACATTTCCGCCTATTAAGCTTAAATCCGGCAAACCCCCCGAAAGTCTCGACATCCGCAACCAGAGCAGGTAAGTCACGTCCTGGATTCTTCATAAAAAATATATCATCTGCAAATAAAGCAGTTCGTACTTCCGATTGTCCCACCTTAATACCTGTAAACCTGCTGTGGTTGCTCAGATATCTTGCGAGGGGCTCCAAGGCCAAGTTGAACAGTTGATAAGTTTGAGTGAATGGGCGAGTCCCATTGTATTGATACCCAAGCCGGACGGCTCCTTACGATTCTGTAATAACTTTAGGAAGCCCAATGAGAGTCACCCAAGGAGAAGACCGCTTTTGCTACGCCTAAGGGTCTATTTCTCTACATCGTCTTGCCATTTGGTTTACATGGCGCCCCGGCCACGTTCCAGAGGCTGATGGACCTGGTGCTGGAACCCCATCAGACGTATGCATCTGTGTACCTTGATGACATCATTATCTATAGCACCGAGTGGCAGACCCACCTGGTTTAGGTACAGGCCGTGGTGGATGCGTTTCGTGCAGCCGGGTTGATGGCCAATCCCAAGAAGTGTGCTTTGGGGCTCATGGAGGCCCGCTACTTGGGGTATGTGATAGGCCAAGGAGTGATTAAGCCCCAAATTAACAAAGTTGAGGCAACCCAGAAGTGGCCTCGACCCCTGACCAAAAAGCAGGTCCTGGCTCTCCTAGGTATCGTGGCATACTACAGACTGTTTGTTCCTAATTTCACTGGATTGTCAGCCCCCTTGACGCTTAAGAAGTCCGTCATGGTACGCTGGACTCCGCAGGCCGAGGACTCCTTCCGAGCTCTGAAGGGGGTCCTGTGGGGACAGCCCGTTCTCGTCTACCCCGATTTTCGTAAGGAGTTTATTATGTAGACTCATGCCTCGGAGGTTGGACTGGGGGCGGTGCTTTCCCAGGTGGTACGGGGGGAGGAACACCCCATCACCTACTTGAGTAGGAAGCTCACCCCTCCCGAGTGGAACTATAGCGTTGTGGAGAAGGAGTGGTTGGCCATCAAGTGGGCCTTGGAGTCCCTGCGCTATTACCTGTTGGGACGGCAGTTTCGGCTCGTGACGGACCACTCCCCGCTGGTCTGGATGAGGTCCACCAAGGAATGGAACATCCAGGTCACCCGGTGGTTCCTTTTCCTGCAGAACGTTTGGTTTACTGTGGAACACCAGGCCGGGAGTTGTCTTGTGGCCCGTGTTTAGTGACTGGAGTTCAAACCCGCACGCTTGAACTGGGGGGGAGGGGTTTGTGAGACAGTGACCGTTATGATCTGTGATGGCCGGTATGTGTCTCCCAGGTTGTGCTCCCTCCACGTATAGGAAGCACTCCACTCCGGGTTCATAGAGGATTCCCCGGAGGTAGGCACGGGGTTAAAAGCTAGGCAGGAACACAGCGTGTGGTTCTCTGTGTGGAGCTTCGGTCTGAGGGAAGACAGATGAGGCTAGTGAACGGCCAGGTCAGGAGAGTGTTGAGTTTGTATGCTGATACCACACAGCCTAGCCCGGAGGGCTTGATCTCGGTGAGACCTGGACTGGAGAGACCCCTGTGATAAGGGTTTGTGTGCCAATATGCTGGTGGTATGAAGTATATCCGGCTGCGTCCCGGATCCCGGAGGTTTGTGCATAAGAGGAACTGTATCAATAAACCGTGTGCTGTGTGAACTATGCCTGAGTCCCTGCCTTCTGTTGTGCCAAACCAACGTCGCTACCTCACACACAGTATATGGTCGCTCAGTGGTTAGCACTGTACGGTGGCTCAGTGGTTAGCACAGTAAACACTGGCTCAGTAGTTAGCACTGTATACGGTGACTCAGTGGTTAGCACTTTATGGTGGCTCAGTGGTTGGCAATATATATGGTGGCTCAGTGGTTAGCACAGTGCGGTGGCTCAGTGGTCAGCACAGTGCGGTGGCTCAGTGTTTAGCACTAAGGTGGCTTAGTGGTTAGCACTATATGGAGGCAGAGTGGTTAACTCTGTATGGAGGCTCAGTGGTTAGCACAGTATGGTGGGTTAGTGGTTAGCACTGTACATGGTGATTCAGTGATTAGCACTCTATGGTGGCTGAGTGGTTAGCACTGTATATGGTGGATGAGTGGTTAGCACTGTATACGGTGGCTCAGTGGTTAGCACAGTAAACGCTGGCTCAGTAGTTAGCACTGTATATGGTGACTCAGTGGTTAGCACATTATGGTAGCTCAGTGGTTGGCAATGTATATGGTGGCTCAGTGGTTAGCACAGTGCGGTGACTCAGTGGTTAGCACAGTGCGGTGGCTCAGTGGTTAGCACAGTGCGGTGGCTCAGTGGTTCGCACAGTGCGGTGGCTCAGTGGTTAGCATAGTGTGGTGGCTCAGTGGTTAGCACAATGCAGTGGCTCAGTGGTTAGCACACTGCAGTGGCTCAGTAGTTAGCGCTGCGTGGTGGCTCAGTGGTCAGCGCAGGATGGAGGCAGAGTGGTCAGCGCAGGATGGAGGCAGAATGGTCAGCGCAGGATGTAGGCAGAGTGGTCAGCGCAGGATGGAGGCAGAGTTGTCAGCTCAGTGGTTGGCAATGTATATGGTGGCTCAGTGGTTAGCACAGTGCGGTGACTCAGTGGTTAGCACAGTGCGGTGGCTCAGTGGTTAGCACAGTGCGGTGGCTCAGTGGTAGCACAGTTCAGTGGCTCAGGGTTAGCACAGTGCGGTGGCTCAGTGGTTAGCACAGTGCGGTGGCTCAGTGGTTTGCACAGTGTGGTGGCTCAGTGGTTAGCACAGTGTGGTGGCTCAGTGGTTAGCACAATGCAGTGGCTAAGTGGTTAGCACACTGCAGTGGCTCAGTAGTTAGCGCTGCGTGGTGGCTCAGTGGTCAGCGCAGGATGGAGGCAGAGTGGTCAGCGCAGGATGGAGGCAGAATGGTCAGCGCAGGATGGAGGCAGAATGGTCAGCGCAGGATGGAGGCAGAGTTGTCAGCGCAGGATGGAGGCAGAGTGGTCAGCGCAGGATGGAGGCAGAGTGTTCAGCGCAGGATGGAGGCTCGGTGGTCAACGCAACATGGAGGCAGAGTGGTCAGCGCAGGATGGAGGGCCAGTGGTCAGCGCAGGATGGAGGGCCTGTGGTCAGCGCAGGATGGAGGCTCGGTAGTCAGTGCAGGATGGAGGCTCGGTAGTCAGCGCAGGGTGGAGGCTCGGTAGTCAGCGCAGGATGGAGGCTCGGTAGTCAGCGCAGGATGGAGGCTCGGTAGTCAGCGCAGGATGGAGGCTAGGTGGTCAGTGCGGGAAGGGTGCTCGGTGGTTAGCAGAGGATGAGATCTGATGGGTGGACAGTGGTCAGTCGCAGGATGGAGGGCCAGTGGTCAGCGCAGGATGGAGGCCAGTGGTCAGCGCAGGATGGAGGCTCAGTGGTCAGCAGAGGATGGAGGCAGAGTGGTCAGCGCCGGATGGAGGCAGAGTGGTCAGCGCCGGATGGAGGCAGAGTGGTCAGCGCCGGATGGAGTCAGAGTGGTCAACGCCGGATGGAGGCAGAGTGGTCAGCGCCGGATGGAGGCAGAGTGGTCAGCGCAGTGCGGTGGCTCAGTGGTCAGCTCAGTGGTCAGCACTGCGCGGTGGCTCAGTGGTCAGCGCAATATGGAGGCTCAGTGGTCAGCGCAATATGGAGGCTCAGTGGTCAGCGCAATATGGAGGCAGATTGGTCAGCGCAGGATGGAGGCAGAGTGGTCAGCGCAGGATGGAGGCAGAGTGGACAGCGCAGGATGGAGGCTCGGTGGTCAGCGCAGGATGGAGGCTCGGTGGTCAGCGCAGGATGGAGGCTCAGTGGTCAGCAGAGGATGGAGACTCAGTGGTCAGCGCAGGATGGAGGGCCAGTGGTCAGCGCAGGATGGAGGCTCAGTGGTCAGCAGAGGATGGAGACTCAGTGGTCAGCGCAGGATGGAGGGCCAGTGGTCAGCGCAGGATGGAGGCTCAGTGGTCAGCAGAGGATGGAGGCTCAGTGGTCAGCGCAGGATGGAGGGCCAGTGGTCAGCGCACTTCCATCCCCCCCTTCCATCTGCTCCGGTTTCACCCGCACCCGGTGTTTACATCGCCGCTACAGCAGGTAATGAGCGGTCATGTGACAGGCTCTGAGCACGTCACTTCAGCCCACCTATCATATGACCGCTCATTACCTGCTGTAGCGGTGATGTAAACACCAGCGAATGGAGCCAAAGGGGGAATGGAGGGCCAGTGGTCAGCGCAGGATGGAGGGCCAGTGGTCAGCGCAGGATGGAGGGCCAGTGGTCAGCGCAGATGGAGGGCCAGTGGTCAGCGCAGGATGGAGGGCCAGTGGTCAGCGCAGGATGGAGGGCCAGTGGTCAGCGCAGGATGGAGCAGTGTCAGCGCAGTGGGGGCTCAGTGGTCAGCACAGTGCGGTGGCTCAGTGGTCAGCACAGTGCGGTGGTTCAGTGGTCAACTCAGTGGTCAGCGCAATATGGAGGCTCAGTGGTCAGCGCAGGATGGAGGCAGAGTGGTCAGCGCAGGATGGAGGCAGAGTGGTCAGCGCAGGATGGAGGCAGAGTGGTCAGCGCAGGATGGAGGCTCGGTGGTCAGCGCAGGATGGAGGCTCGGTGGTCAGCGCAGGATGGAGACTCGGTGGTCAGCGCAGGATGGAGGCTCAGTGGTCAGCAGAGGATGGAGACTCAGTGGTCAGCGCAGGATGGAGGCTCAGTGGTCAGCGCAGGATGGAGGCTCAGTGGTCAGCAGAGGATGGAGGCTCAGTGGTCAGCGCAGGATGGAGGGCTAGTGGTCAGCGCAGGATGGAGGGCCAGTGGTCAGCACACTTCCATCCCCCCCTTCCATCTGCTCCGGTTTCACCCGCACCCGGTGTGTACATCGCCGCTACAGCAGGTAATGAGCGGTCATGTGACAGGTTCTGAGCACGTCACTTCAGCCCGCCTATCATATGACCGCTCATCACCTGCTGTATCGGCGATGTAAACACCAGCGAAAGGAGTGAGCTGGGAAGGGAATGGAGCCGGGGGGGGGGGGTAGGAATGGAGTGTCGGAAATGGAGCAGTGGGTGGCGGAAATGGATCTGCGAGTGGCCATGGCAGGCAAGAGGGGCCACCAATGAGCGCCCTGGAGCTGGCAGCACACGATTTCGGCGTCAGACATGCACGATTATGAGATTTTCATAGAGTAGCTCTTAAGAAATCCCAGTTAATCCTATTGAAGGACTTTTTGGTGTCTAAGGCCAATAGTAGGAAAGGTGACTTTGAATTGGTTATCATCCTTATCAGATTAATCACTCTTGAAACACAGTCTGTAGTTTGGTGCCCTTGGATGAACCCCAATTGGTCGTTGAGGATGATTACTGGGATAATTTTTTGTAGTCTGTTGGCGATTACTTATTACTTTGGAGTATATTTTTATATCCGAATTAATTGGTGAAATTGGTCTATAGTTAGTTACTGATTTCAAATTGTCCGTTGGTTTGGGAAATAGCGTGATGGTTAGTTGTAGCATTTTTCTGAGAATTGACCAGTTAAAGATTTTTAACAAAGCAATGTTACCATGTGGGGTGGTAGTAGATTAGAAAATTGTCTGAAATACTCATTGGAGAATCCATGAGGACCAGATAAGTTGTTGAGTTTTAATTTATTGATAACTTTTAGAATTTCCTCACTGGTAAATGGGGAATTTAACTAGTCAAGCTGCGACTGGGAGATTATCCGTAGTTTTATCTTGGATAGAACGTTATCTGTTTAAAAGGCCCGTTACACGGTACGATATCGTTAACGATATTGTTGATATGTCACGGCTCTTGGGGCGTTGCTACGACGTCGTAACGACACGTACATACGATCAACGATAAGTCGGCTGATCATTGATCGGAGGTTTAAATCAGTCCTTTAATCAGTCGTTGATAGTCCATCCAACCTGCTGCATCGGTGTGTGTGACACCTTGATAACGATGTCGTTTACGACTTCGCCTATTCAGAACTGAAGGACATAGGCGATCAAACGACTGCAAGTGTCGTTCGCTTGTCGTGGAATCGTTGCTGCGTTGTTCGCGAAATATGTACGTGGGACACCCCACTACCGATCAATTAACAACGTTCCAGCGATCTAGGTCAAGTTGGATCGCTGAGACATTGAAGCATGTAACAGGCCCTTAAGTTTCATTAGGCTATGTAGACGCATCATTTTAGAGATTGTACAGACGAGTAATAATCTGCAAAGACGTCAACAATATCTTGAAGGTGTGACAAATATGAACCATCACATTTTTTTTATCTTGTTTCCAAAGCGTGCTTCTTTGATTCATACATTTTGTAGGTTTATTCCAGGATGTACAGTTGTGCTAAAAAGTTTACATACCCTGGTAGATTTTTTGCTTTCTTGGCTTTTTTTTGAGAATATTAATGATAACACAAAAACTTTTTTGAGTTGTCAGCTCAGTGGTTGGCAATGTATATGGTGGCTCAGTGGTTAGCACAGTGCGGTGACTCAGTGGTTAGCACAGTGCGGTGGCTCAGTGGTTAGCACAGTGCGGTGGCTCAGTGGTAGCACAGTTCAGTGGCTCAGGGGTTAGCACAGTGCGGTGGCTCAGTGGTTAGCACAGTGCGGTGGCTCAGTGGTTTGCACAGTGTGGTGGCTCAGTGGTTAGCACAGTGTGGTGGCTCAGTGGTTAGCACAATGCAGTGGCTAAGTGGTTAGCACACTGCAGTGGCTCAGTAGTTAGCGCTGCGTGGTGGCTCAGTGGTCAGCGCAGGATGGAGGCAGAGTGGTCAGCGCAGGATGGAGGCAAGAATGGTCAGCGCAGGATGGAGGCAGAATGGTCAGCGCAGGATGGAGGCAGAGTTGTCAGCGCAGGATGGAGGCAGAGTGTTCAGCGCAGGATGGAGGCTCGGTGGTCAACGCAACATGGAGGCAGAGTGGTCAGCGCAGGATGGAGGGCCAGTGGTCAGCGCAGGATGGAGGGCCTGTGGTCAGCGCAGGATGGAGGCTTGGTAGTCAGCGCAGGATGGAGGCTCGGTAGTCAGCGCAGGGTGGAGGCTCGGTAGTCAGCGCAGGATGGAGGCTCGGTAGTCAGCGCAGGATGGAGGCTCGGTAGTCAGCGCAGGATGGAGGCTAGGTGGTCAGTGCGGGAAGGGTGCTCGGTGGTTAGCAGAGGATGGAGATTCAGTGGTCAGTGCAGGATGGAGGGCCAGTGGTCAGCGCAGGATGGAGGGCCAGTGGTCAGCGCAGGATGGAGGCTCAGTGGTCAGCAGAGGATGGAGGCAGAGTGGTCAGCGCCAGATGGAGGCAGAGTGGTCAGCGCCGGATGGAGGCAGAGTGGTTAGCGCCGGATGGAGTCAGAGTGGTCAACGCCGGATGGAGGCAGAGTGGTCAGCGCCGGATGGAGGCAGAGTGGTCAGCGCAGTGCGGTGGCTCAGTGGTCAGCTCAGTGGTCAGCACTGCGCGGTGGCTCAGTGGTCAGCGCAATATGGAGGCTCAGTGGTCAGCGCAATATGGAGGCTCAGTGGTCAGCGCAATATGGAGGCAGATTGGTCAGCGCAGGATGGAGGCAGAGTGGTCAGCGCAGGATGGAGGCAGAGTGGACAGCGCAGGATGGAGGCTCGGTGGTCAGCGCAGGATGGAGGCTCGGTGGTCAGCGCAGGATGGAGGCTCAGTGGTCAGCAGAGGATGGAGACTCAGTGGTCAGCGCAGGATGGAGGGCCAGTGGTCAGCGCAGGATGGAGGCTCAGTGGTCAGCAGAGGATGGAGACTCAGTGGTCAGCGCAGGATGGAGGGCCAGTGGTCAGCGCAGGATGGAGGCTCAGTGGTCAGCAGAGGATGGAGGCTCAGTGGTCAGCGCAGGATGGAGGGCCAGTGGTCAGCGCACTTCCATCCCCCCCTTCCATCTGCTCCGGTTTCACCCGCACCCGGTGTTTACATCGCCGCTACAGCAGGTAATGAGCGGTCATGTGACAGGCTCTGAGCACGTCACTTCAGCCCACCTATCATATGACCGCTCATTACCTGCTGTAGCGGCGATGTAAACACCAGCGAATGGAGCCAAGGGGGGGAATGGAGGGCCAGTGGTCAGCGCAGGATGGAGGGCCAGTGGTCAGCGCATGATGGAGGGCCAGTGGTCAGCGCAGGATGGAGGGCCAGTGGTCAGCGCAGGATGGAGGGCCAGTGGTCAGCGCAGGATGGAGGGCCAGTGGTCAGCGCAGTGCGGTGGCTCAGTGGTCAGCACAGTGCGGTGGCTCAGTGGTCAGCACAGTGCGGTGGTTCAGTGGTCAACTCAGTGGTCAGCGCAATATGGAGGCTCAGTGGTCAGCGCAGGATGGAGGCAGAGTGGTCAGCGCAGGATGGAGGCAGAGTGGTCAGCGCAGGATGGAGGCAGAGTGGTCAGCGCAGGATGTAGGCTCGGTGGTCAGCGCAGGATGGAGGCTCGGTGGTCAGCGCAGGATGGAGACTCGGTGGTCAGCGCAGGATGGAGGCTCAGTGGTCAGCAGAGGATGGAGACTCAGTGGTCCGCGCAGGATGGAGGCTCAGTGGTCAGCGCAGGATGGAGGCTCAGTGGTCAGCAGAGGATGGAGGCTCAGTGGTCAGCGCAGGATGGAGGGCTAGTGGTCAGCGCAGGATGGAGGGCCAGTGGTCAGCACACTTCCATCCCCCCCTTCCATCTGCTCCGGTTTCACCCGCACCCGGTGTGTACATCGCCGCTACAGCAGGTAATGAGCGGTCATGTGACAGGTTCTGAGCACGTCACTTCAGCCCGCCTATCATATGACCGCTCATCACCTGCTGTATCGGCGATGTAAACACCAGCGAAAGGAGTGAGCTGGGAAGGGAATGGAGCCGGGGGGGGGGGGAGGTAGAATGGAGTGTCGGAAATGGAGAGTGGGTGGCGGAAATGGATCTGCGAGTGGCCATGGCAGGCAAGAGGGGGCCACCAATGAGCGCCCTGGAGCTGGCAGCACACGATTTCGGCGTCAGACATGCACGATTATGAGATTTTCATAGAGTAGCTCTTAAGAAATCCCAGTTAATCCTATTGAAGGACTTTTTGGTGTCTAAGGCCAATAGTAGGAAAGGTGACTTTGAATTGGTTATCATCCTTATCAGATTAATCACTCTTGAAACACAGTCTGTAGTTTGGTGCCCTTGGATGAACCCCAATTGGTCGTTGAGGATGATTACTGGGATAATTTTTTGTAGTCTGTTGGCGATTACTTATTACTTTGGAGTATATTTTTATATCCGAATTAATTGGTGAAATTGGTCTATAGTTAGTTACTGATTTCAAATTGTCCGTTGGTTTGGGAAATAGCGTGATGGTTAGTTGTAGCATTTTTCTGAGAATTGACCAGTTAAAGATTTTTAACAAAGCAATGTTACCATGTGGGGTGGTAGTAGATTAGAAAATTGTCTGAAATACTCATTGGAGAATCCATGAGGACCAGATAAGTTGTTGAGTTTTAATTTATTGATAACTTTTAGAATTTCCTCACTGGTAAATGGGGAATTTAACTAGTCAAGCTGCGACTGGGAGATTATCCGTAGTTTTATCTTGGATAGAACGTTATCTGTTTAAAAGGCCCGTTACACGGTACGATATCGTTAACAATATTGTTGATATGTCACGGCTCTTGGGGCGTTGCTACGACGTCGTAACGACACGTACATACGATCAACGATAAGTCGGCTGATCATTGATCGGAGGTTTAAATCAGTCCTTTAATCAGTCGTTGATAGTCCATCCAACCTGCTGCATCGGTGTGTGTGACACCTTGATAACGATGTCGTTTACGACTTCGCCTATTCAGAACTGAAGGACATAGGCGATCAAACGACTGCAAGTGTCGTTCGCTTGTCGTGGAATCGTTGCTGCGTTGTTCGCGAAATATGTACGTGGGACACCCCACTACCGATCAATTAACAACGTTCCAGCGATCTAGGTCAAGTTGGATCGCTGAGACATTGAAGCATGTAACAGGCCCTTAAGTTTCATTAGGCTATGTAGGCGCATCATTTTAGAGATTGTACAGACGAGTAATAATCTGCAAAGACGTCAACAATATCTTGAAGGTGTGACAAATATGAACCATCACATTTTTTTTATCTTGTTTCCAAAGCGTGCTTCTTTGATTCATACATTTTGTAGGTTTATTCCAGGATGTACAGTTGTGCTAAAAAGTTTACATACCCTGGTAGATTTTTTGCTTTCTTGGCTTTTTTTTGAGAATATTAATGATAACACAAAAACTTTTTTTTTCCACTCATGATTAGTGGTTGGGTGAAGCCATTTATTTTCAAACTACTGTGTTTTCTCTTTAAATCATAATGCCAAAAACATCCAAATTACCCTAATCAAAAGTTCACATTCCCCAGTTCTTAATACCGTGTATTGCCCCCTCTAAGGGCCGCTTTACACACACCAACTTCTGTGACCAACTTCTGAACAGATCTCTGGTTGCAGTGAAATCATGGACACATTGTTCCATTTGTACGCAGCCACAAAATGGAACAATGTGTCCATGATTTCACTGCAACCAGAGATCTGTTCAGAAGTTGGTCACAGAAGTTGGTGTGTGTAAAGCGGCACTTAGGGAACCTTTACGTGTCGCAACATTGCATGCAATTTCACTTGTAACTTACTGGTTGCAGTGAAATCATGGACACATTGTTCTATTTTGTGGCCGTGTACAAATGGAACAATGTGTCCATGATTTCACTGCAACCAGTAAGTTGCATGTGAAATTGCATGCAATGTTGCGACGTGTAAAGGTACCCTAACATCAATGACAGCTTGAAGTCTTTTGTGGTAGTTGTAGATGAGGCTCTTTATTTTGTCAGATGGTAAAGCTGTGCATTCTTCTTGGCAAAAATCCTCCAGTTCCTGTAAATTCCTGGGCTTTCTTGTATGAACTGCGCACTTGAGTTCTCCCCAGACTGTCTTAAAGCGGTTGTCCGGGCTTTTCAAAAAATCTTAGTGCATATCTAGGCTGCAGAATGCTGACAATATGTAATTTACTTTCTGTCAGCATTTTGCAGGGTTTCTTAGATATCACGGTTTTGCGTCTGGAGGATAACGTCCAGTGGGCATGTTTGTATTAGAGCTGGCATGGAAATGAAGAACTGATCATTTCCACCTACTCTACTCTAAGCCCACCCACCACAGCAACAACCCCACCTTCCATAGCAACAGGCCTCCCCGTCCACATGAATGAGCCCTTCCCACACAGTACCCAATCCTTCCCCTATAGCAGCCATCTGTCCCCAATACAGAGAGCAGAACTTCCCGGTGTATAGATGCTCCTCCCCTCAGCCAGTCACACCACTGAACAGCGATCTATGGAAACTCTAGTGAGGAGGGAAAATCCTCCTGTAGTCAGGGCCACTCAGTGATTACAATAAATAACTTACTCATTATCAGTGATTCCTTCCCTCCACTGTCCTGTGCTGACAATGATGGTGTTATGTATTGACTGCCTTGTAGTAGGATTAAATGAAGCCTTTTTTTCCCTGCTCAGTGAGAGTAGATGAGGCTACTGAGCGGAGCATATAGTAGTAGGTGTGTGTGTGAATGCTCAGGTATACTAAAGGACGTGTCTGGGCTGGTTGCTCCCAATCCCTCGGCCTTGAATGGATCAGCTGACATCCACCTGTTGCTGATTTCAGTTCACTTCTGGACTGTGACCTGATGTGAGCAGACGCTGATCTGAAGTTGCTGTGCTTTTTTTCTTTTGGAAGTTGATGGGGTCTGTGGGTGGAGGGTAGGTGCTTAGGCCTAGGGCTTCTCAGGAGCTTTAGGGACTTAGGCTGGCAGCTCAAACCTCCTCACCCTCAGAGGTACCTTCAAGATCAGGGCAAGTCAGGGACCCCAGTATCAGGGCCAGAGCAGGCTCCCCTGACTCCTTACGCCCAGCTCCCTCCTTACTTATGGGCACCCCGGCCCCTCCGGCGTGACATAATCAGCAACCCACTATTTTTTCCCCGAAGCCGCTATGTCAACTAGAGCTTTTGCGCACCTGGTGGAGGAACTCTCTCAGGAGATTTCTACCTTGCGAAACCAGGTGGTGCATCAACTTCGAGAAGCGGTTGGGTATCTGGCTGCGGTTCACACGCTGGCTGTACCAGAACCCAATATCTCCCTCCTTGACTGATTTTCAGGAGGGAGAGATTCATTTTTTTGTGTTTAGAGAAGCCTGCAAATTATATTTTAGGCTGCGTCCCTCGTTCTTTGGGGAGCGAGGAACAGCACGTGGGGATTATACTCTCTCTTAAGGGGATTCCCAGGCCTGGGCCTTCTCTCTGCCGACCGATTCTCTTTTCATGCGGTCGGTGGAGGTTTTTATTGCAGCGCTTGCCCTGGTGTATGGCCACCCTGATGCCGTCTCCCTTGCTGAGTCTAAACTACGTAAGCTCAGGCAGGGAGCATGACTGGCCAAGGAGTATTGCTCTGAGTTCAGGAGGTGGGCCACTGACACTTAATGGAACGACCCTGCTCTGAGGAGTCAGTTCTGTCTAGGGTTGTCAGATCGGTTACAAGACACCATGACTCAGTACACTGCTCCGGAGACGCTGGAAGCTGCAATGGTTAGCTTGCTATCAGGTTGGACAGACTCCTAATGGTGCCGTCACACGCATCAATCTAATGAACGATTTTGTTAGCGATCACATGCACGCGCGATCACTAACAAAATCGTTCAGATCGCTGGTGAGCTGTCACACAGGCAGACTCACCAGCGATCAATGGACCAGAGACATCGTGGAAACGATTTAAATATCGTTTCCACGATGTCTTGCTCCCACTGCCAGGCTGCGGTAAGCGGGAGCTGGCTGGTCTCCAAAGTAAACTGAGGGTAACTAGGCAGCCCGCTGCCTAGATACCCGATATATACCTTGGTTACCAGCCTTCTCCGCTCACCGGCTGGTATCCAAGGTACACAGCGGGTAACTAGGGTCCGCTGTTTACCTTGGATACCAGCCAGTGAGCAGAGAAGGCTGGTAACCAAGGTATACATCGGGTATCTAGGCAGCGCGCACTGCCTAGTTACCCGCAGTTTACCTTGGATACCAGCTCCCAGCACTTGCTGAGAGGCGCTGGGAGCTGGCTTATTGGTCATGCTGCATGTCCACAGGGCGAGCAACGATAGATTTGAAGTCCTGTCCTCAAATCAAACGATGAACGATCAGCCGACTGATCGTTCATCGTTTGTAGTGTCACACGCAACGATGTTGTTTCGACATCGTTCAAGCGTCACAGAACACGTGACTTTTGAACGATATCGGCAACGATATCATTATGTGTGACGTGGCCTTAAGGGTACCTTTACACGCCGCGACAGCAGGCTGGATACATCGCGCTACAGGCTACAAATGTAGCTTGTAGCGTCAATGTAGCCCGTCGTAGCGGCGTCTGAAGACGCGACGCTACAGCCGGCGACAGATACATCTGTTTATGGGCTCTGCTCGAAAACAGATGGCTATATCGCCGATGGTAGCGAGCTGTATCGGCGTGTAAAGAAGCAACGGAAGGGAACTCTGGACACCCTGCGCTGTAGCTGCAATGTAGCTAAGGCGTGACCCTGGCTCCGTGTTACCGCGCCCCATGTGCGATCATTGGTGGAAGCTGCTGCATGACGATTGGTAGTCGCTGCATAGGGAGGCATATTTAAGGAGCTGACGAGTCACACTACACAATCGCTTGAGCGTGCTGTATTACTCAGCCTCCTGCGTTGCCTGCCCAATCAGGATGTTATTGCTTCGTCCTATCAGCGTACGGACGTCTCGTAATCCACAATTGTGGCACGCCTATGTGCTGGCCCTGCTGCACCAGGTCCGCCCATAGTAGCTGGTTATAGCGGTGTGTAAATGAGCTACAGCTGGCTACTTGAGACACCCGGCGATGTAGCTAGCTATAGATGTAGCGTGGCGTAGCGCACCTTGTCGCGGCGTGTAAAGGAGATGCGTTGACCGTTTGTAGCCGTTTGAGCGTGCTCGTGCACGTGAAGTAGCGCGATGTATCCAGCCTGCTGTCGCGGCGTGTAAAGGTACCCTAAGAGAGAGATCGCATCCGACCCTGGCCCCGGAGACCATCCCTGTTGTGAAGGTTACACGTGTGGGTTCTGATGTTCCTAAGCTGTTGGGGACTGCGGAGTCTTGTGCTAAACCATTTGCAGGACATCAGGTTGGGCAGTCTTGTTTCTTTTGCGGTCAACCTGATCACTTCATTAGGGTCTGTCCATGCCGTGTTAACCCCACTTCTCAGCTGCAAACGTCCCATGTGGATAAGTGCGTGAGTGCTGCTGTGTCTGCCGTGTTGGTCAGGCCTGCTCCTATGTCTCCATCGGTGGTGGTTAAACACCCACCAAAGGATAGGAGTGGAACCCTGCCTGTATCTCAGATCGACGCCAAACTCAGGTGTTATCTGAAGAAGCGTGTTAGGAGGAAGGCGGTAACCCCCACTAAGCCCTTGGTGAGGAAGGTCCCCAAGACAAAACCGGTAAGCATTTCTGCCGTTTGTTCCCCTGAGAGTGAACCTTCTGTCTGTGACCGCGTGCATGGCAATAAACGGTCAGGTCCAGACCTGAGTGTGAATGACTATTTGTGGGTGCTGTCAAAGCACATAAGGTGGAAGTGTGCGGCTGAAGCTCCTACTACGGGAGTTATTGGTCCATTCAGAATAGTGGCCATTTTTAACCCTGTATTGTTCCAGTTGGCCATCCCACCATTGCTGTGTACCAGTAATATCCTCCATAGGTTGTCACTCAGGAAGTTCAGTCCATTGCCGGACGTGTCCAGTTTAGAGTCCTGAGGCCTCTCGTAAAAGGGGGGGTACTGTTACGTATTGACTGCCTTGTAGTATGGAAGTGCTGCTGCTGTAGGTTTAAATGAAGTCTTTTTTTTTTTGTTCCCTGTTCAGTGTGAGTAGATGAGGCTAATGAGCGGAGCATGTAGTAGCAGGTGTGTGTGAATGCTTAGGTATGCTGAGGGGCGTGTCTGGGCTGGTTGCTCCCCACCCATCGGTCGGTCTTAAATGGATCAGCTGACATCCACCTGTTGTTGCTGATTTCAGTTCACTTCTGGACTGTGACCTGGTGTGATCAGACGCTGGTCTGAAGTTGCTGTGTTTTTTTTCGCTTGGAAGTTGCTGCACTCTGTGGTCCGTGGGTGGAGGTACGGGCTTAGGCCTAGGGCTTCTCAGGAGCTTTATGGACTTAGGCTGGCGGCTAGATCCTCCTCACCCTCAGAGGTACCTTCGAGATCTGGGCAAGTCAGGGACCCCAGTATCAGGGCCAGAGCAGGCTTCCCTGACTCCTTACGCCCAGCTCCCTCCTACTTCTGGGCCCCCCAGCGTGACAGATGGGGCTAGGCTGCAGGGAGCAGTGAAGGAGAACGTAGTGTGTGATGCGCAGTGATGGGGTTCTGCAGCTTCTAATCTGCACAGAGGTGCCAGTCACTGATCTATTCTCTGTGAGACAGTGTAATAAAGCTGCAGCTGTGTGAATGAGACAGCTCTGTGTCACTGATGTCTTCACACAGCAGAAGATCTGGTACAGTGTATCAGTATGAAGGATGGTCAGCACGGTCTCTCTAATGACACAAATTGGAGCAGTCTGTCCAATCAGTAACTGCAACAGTGTGAAGTGTTGGGGGGGTGTATCTATGGAGATATATATACAGTTGTGGTCAAAAGTATTGACACCCCTGCAATTCTGTCAGATAATATTTAGTTTCTTCCTGAAAATGATTGCAATCACAAATTCTTTGGTACTATTATCTTCATTTAATTTGTCTTCAATGAAAAAACACAAAAGAGAATGAAGCAAAAAGCAAAACATTGATCATTTCACACAAAACTCCAAAAATGGGCCAGACAAAACTATTGGCACCCTCAGCCTAATACTTGGTTGCACAATCTTTAGCCAAAATAACTGCGATCAACCGCTTCCGGTAACCATCAATGAGTTTCTTACAATGCTCTGCTGGAATTTTAGACTATTCTTCTTTGGCAAACTGCTCCAGGTCCCTGATATTTGAAGGGTGCCTTTTCCAAACTGCCATGTTTAGATCTTTCCACAGGTGTTCTATGGGATTCAGGTCTGGACTCATTGCTGGCCACCTTAGAAGTCTCCAGTGCTTTCTCTCCAACCATTTTCTAGTGCTTTTTGAAGTGTGTTTTGGGTCATTGTCCTGCTGGAAGACTCATGACCTCTGAGGGGGAGACAGCTTTCTCACACTGGCCCCTACATCATCCTGCAAAATTTGTTGGTAGTCTTCAGACTTCATAATGCCATGCACACGGCCAAGCAGTCCAGTGCCAGAGGCAGCAAAGCAACCCCAAAACATCAGGGAACCTCCGCCGTGTTTGACTGTAGGGACAGTGTTCTTTTCTTTGAATGCCTCTTTTTTCTCCTGTAAACTCTATGTTGATGCCTTTGCCCAAACAGCTCTACTTTTGTCTCATCTGACCAAAGAACATTCTTCCAAAACATTTTAAGCTTTCTCAGGTAAGTTTTGGCGAACTTCAGCCTGGCTTTTTTATGTCTCTGGGTAAGAAGTGGGGTCTTCCTGGGTATCCTACCATACAGTCCCTTTTCATTCAGACGCCGACGGATAGTACGGATTGACTCTGTTGCACCCTCGGACTGCATGGCAGCTTGAACATGTTTGGATGTTAGTCGAGGTTCTCTATCCACCATCCGCACAATCTTGCGTTGAAATCTCTCGTCAATTTTTCTTTTCCGTCCACATCTAGGGAGGTTAGCCACAGTGCCATGGGCTTTAAACTTCTTGATGACACTGCGCACGGTAGACACAGGAACATTCAGGTCTTTGGAGATGGACTTGTAGCATTGAGATGACTCATGCTTCCTCACAATTTGGTTTCTCAAGTCCTCAGACAGTTCTTTGGTCTTTTTTCTTTTCTCCATGCTCAATGTGGTACACACAAGGACACAGGACAGAGGTTGAGTCAACTTTAATCCATGTCAACTGGCTGCAAGTGTGATTTAGTTATTGCCAACCCTGTTAGGTAACATAGTAACATAGTTTTTAAGGTTGAAGGAAGACTTTACGTCCATCTAGTTCAACCCATAGCCTAACATGTTGATCCAGAGGAAGGCAAAAAAAAAACCATGTGGCAACACTAAGCTCCACATTGGGGAAAAAAATTCCTTCCTGACTCCAGATATGGCAATCAGACTAGTTCCCTGGATCAACGCCCTATCAAAGAATCTAGTATATATAACCGGTAATATTATAGTTTTCAAGAAAGGCATCCAGGCCCTTCTTAAATGTTAGTGTGGCAGAGAGTTCCATAGTCTCACTGCTCTTACAGTAAAGAATCCGCGTCTGTGATTATGATTAAACCTTCTTTCCTCCAGACGTAGAGGATGCCCCCTTGTCCCAGTCTCAGGCCTAAGAGTAAAGAGATCATTAGAAAGTTATCTGTACTGTCCCCTCATATATTTATACATTATTATAAGATCACCCCTAAGCCTTCGTTTTTCCAAGCTAAATAACCCCAAGTTTAATAACCTCTCTTGATATTGCAGACCCCTTAATCCTCTAATGACGTTTGTCGCTCTTCTCTGGACCCGCTCTAGTTCAGCTATGTCTTTCTTATACACCGGAGACCAGAATTGTACACAGTATTCTAAGTGTGGTCGCACTAGTGACTTGTATAGAGGTAAAATTATGTTCTCCTCATGAGCATCTATGCCTCTTTTTTTTTTTCCAAATCATTTTTTTATTATTTTCACATTCAAAGAAAACAGATCATGACATGTCATATGCTCATATATATATCAACAGAATAGTTTACAACTCAATTATCCTCAAACATTAAGACGCATACATATTACAGCAAAATTTTTTAAGTACAAGAATAGTAAACCAAATCCAACATCCCTCCCCACCCCCCGGTCAGCATCTAAATCAAATTTACTAGATTCCATAAAGCAAATTTTACAAGCATCTTACAACTTGCTACACACAACACGTTCGACAATGATTAGATTCGTCATAGCATCCCTACTTAAGTGACATCCTCCTCAGCGGATCGCAAGAGTAATTTACCCAACGTTCCTCCCAATTCCTCTAAAGCATACCACTCAGAGTGTTGGAATGATATCATTATGTTTTGAATTTCTGAATCAGTAAGAGATGTTTCTATATATGCCCTCCATTTATTAAAGAAACGTTTAATTCCTTTCGTTAAGTTCCTCAACGTTTTCCTCCTCTCTAAATGTAATAACTCTGATAGGGCCAAGTGAATATCCACCTCCCCCGGCAATACCCGCTCCATCCAGCGTTGAAGTATCGCTCGTTTTGCTATTAAGGCGATGGTATGAAACAGTAAATGTGGATTGCCCCCTTGTATGTTGTTTTCAGTGTAATGAAACAGCCAGTACATTGGATCCAGCTCTACCGTGATTCCACAAATCCTTTGCACTAGACCCTGTATCATCCCCCAAAATTATTTGGAGTATGAGCAAGACCACAACCCATGCTCCATGTCTGTTCCAGCCTTTCCACATTTAGGACACTTTACTAATCTATCTGGACGCTTAGAGTTAGGAGGGATATTAAATCCTATTACAGCACCATGCATGATTCTGAATTGACTGTCTCTCCATCGTTCGTTAATAATTTGTTTTTTAACCGTTCTCCAGCCTTGTAGTATTTTTTGCGATAAATCATCATCTGTCCAGTACTTTCTCCACTTTCCAAACATCCAATCCTCACATAATGGTTGTAATTCTGCTCTTAATGTTTTATATACAGAGGAGATTGTAACGTCCATAATATCTTTTGACATCAGAGTCTCCCACGTATTTTTGGATATTTCCTTTGTTATGTTTCTCAAATTTTGGAGAATATGGTAATTCAATTGGCTGAATTGTAATAATTGAAAGCTAGGCAGATGATATTTATTCATAATTTCCTGACCTGACATCCATCTCTTTTCTGTCACATCCATCAAGTCCCCAACTGTTTTAATGCCCTTTCTTCCCCCATTCCCCAAACAAGCTATTCTCCCTTCCTAGTCTAAAGGCCGGATATGCCCAAGGATTCAGATACCTTGACACCCTCCAAGATAGTTTTAGTTTTTTCCTTATCATTTTCCACGTTGCCATGGTGTCTTTACAGATTGTTGAACTTTTAATGTGTGTGGGTAAGTAGCATAAAGGTGAGTGTAACAGTGCCGCCAAATCCCAAGGTGCGCTAAACTCCGATTCCAAGACCAGATCCGAGTATCTATTTGTTTTCTTCATCCAGTCTATCACATGTCTTGCTATACATGCCAGACTGTATCCCCTTATGTCTGGCATACCCACCCCCCCTTCATCCGTATGACGAATTAGATATCTAAAGGCTATTCTAGCTCTATTGCCTTTCCAAATGAACTTGGAGAAAGCTTTATTGATCCTATTGATATCGTCGTGTCGTAGCAACATTGGGATCGTCTGCAGAGGGTACAACAATCTGGCAAAACTTATCATTTTAAGAAGATGACATCGTCCAAGCAATGACAAGGGAGTCCCTTCCACCTCTCTAACTCCTTTTCTATCTTTATTATAATCGGTGTGTAATTCAACTTGTATATTTGATGTGTTGTTCTACCCAAATATATTCCCAAATACTTGATATGGTCCTTCACCACTGGAATCCCACACAAACTAGCATTTTGCTCCCGTGGTTTATCTTTTCTAAGAAACAGAAGTTCACATTTCTTGGTGTTTAGGTGAAAGCCCGAAAACTGGCCAAACCTTTCGATTTCAGCCAATAGTCCTGGAAGGTCCCGTGCGGGATTATTTAAAAATAAAATAACATTATCTGCAAAAAATGCGGATTTAACTTCCAACTTTCCCACCCTTATTCCTGTAAAAGTGCTGCGTTCGTTTACATGTCTAACCAGTGGCTCAATAGCGATATTAAACAATAAAGGCGACAGGGGGCAGCTCTGTCTGGTCCCCCTCTCTAGTTGAAACGTGTCCGATAAATGTCCTGTCGTGTATATCCGCGCCTTAGGATTACGGTACAGATTTGTGAGAAATTGTCTAAAAGGGCCTGTCTCTATGCCTCTTTTAATGCATCCCATTATTTTATTTGCCTTTGCAGCAGCTGCCTGACACTGGCCACTAAATGTGAGTTTGTCATCTACCCATACACCCAGGTCTTTTTCAGTGACAGTTTTGCCCAGTGTTTTACAATTAAGCACATAATTATACCTTTTGTTTCCTCTGCCCAAGTGCATGACTTTACATTTGCCACAGGTAAGTTACAGGTGCTGTTAATTACACAAATTAGAGAAGCATCACATGATTTTTCTAACAGTGCCAATACTTTTGTCCACCCCCTTTTTATGTTTGGTGTGGAATTCTATCCAATTTGGCTTTAGGACAATTCTTTTTGTGTTTTTTCCTTGAAGAAAAATTAAATGAAGGTAATAATACCAAAGAATTTGTGATTGTAATCATTTTCAGGAAGAAACTGAGTATTATCTGATAGATTTGTAGCGGTGTCAATACTTTTGGCCACAACTGTATATATATACTCTGCGGGGGAAATCCGCAATGTAACCGCAGCATCGGAAGCTCCTATGTTTATTATGGGAGCACACGGTGCTGCGCTTGACTGCGCATGACCGTGCACACCCATTCACTGCCTTGTGTAATCTGTGCGCATGTCGCGTCCCTGGTGCGGACGAGAGTATGTGATTTGTGCGCAGGCATCCGCCTGCGCACAGATCACACATGGCAGTGAATGGGTGCGCACGGTCTTGCGCTGTCAAGCGCAGCACCTTGCGCTCCCATTATAACCATAGGAGCTTGCAGTGCTGCGGTCACATCGCGGATCCCCTCCGCAGAACGCTTCGGAGGGGTCCGCAATTTTGAAAGCAGCCTAAGGAATTTGATACTAAAAATAAAGGGGTTGTTTATGTTTGTTGAGGAGCCCTTCCTTCCTTGCTTTTCACTATTCATTTCTGACACTGGCATACCTCAATCCTGTATAAGGTGTGTAACTATATCCTATCACTTTATAATGTTCGCAATTTTCCGATTTTCGTTTTTCCCTCCCCTTCTTCCATAACTTTTCTTTTTTTCCGTCAATACCTACATATGATGCTTGTTGTTGTTTTTTGCAGGATGAGTTGTTCTTTCGAATGACGTCATTTATTGTACCATATAGTAGTGTACAGGAAAATGGGAAAAAAATTCCAAGTGTGTTGAAATTGCAAAATAAAGTGCAATTCCACATTTGTTTTTTATGTTTTTTATTCACTATATGGTAAAACTGATGTGTAGGTATGATGACTCAGGTCAGTACTGTATGGTAACACTGACGTGTTGGTATGATGTCTCGGGTCGGTACAAGTTCATAGATACCAAACATGTATACTTTGACTGCTATTTAAGTATTGAAAAAAATGAAGAATTAAAAAAAAAAATAAAAAGATTTGCGATTTTGCACCATTTTCCACGATCCGCAGCGTTCATACAGTCAAACATGTATTATGAGAAACATAATTCATATTTATTTTTAATTTAAAGCGAACAGTCACTCGATTTTTGTGAATTAACCCTAGGATGCATACCTGGGGCCCCGCAGGCCTGCTAGGTTACTTGTTTTCTATTTTCTGCAAGATTACTTTAGTTAGAATTTTGAAACTCTACGTATTCCTCAGGTATATAGTTGTTAGTAATTTCCAGTTGTTCATATATTTTTATGTTATAGGCATTTCGGTACAACAACTCATTTTTATTTATTTTTTTGGGACTACCCCATATTCACATACCAGGGGGCCTTTTAGGCCTGTACTTTGTTTACAATGTGATCCTGAGTCTTTTTGACTGTACTGTTGCTGGGGAAGACTTTGTCTTTATTACTCAGTCTTTATGAGTCTGCTGTTGCTGGGAAGAGTGTGGAATTCTGCCTGACTACATGGTCATGTGATCTTGGGAGGGAGGCTCCCTCACAAAGTCCTGCATCTCTGACATCGCAGATCATGAACGCACTGGAACAGGAGGACAGACAACATCCTGTTCATTGTGTGCAACTTGCTGAAGAGACTCTGGAGGAAGGAGTCAGCTTTCTTGTTTCTGGAAAAAGAAATTTTCTGAGCTTCAAAAATCCAGAGGCTTCTACTGCACCTAAAAGAAAGTGGTGACCTGCTGAAGGTAAGAGAAGGAGGGCTGCACATTACCTTTAGCACCCACACTAACAAAGAGTGCACAACCCTGATTGTAATAATTTTTTTTTTTTTTTCGTTTTAGTTTACTGACATCTAAGGTTACAATGGCACAGTCTACATCCAGGGGTTTCACTGACCAAGAAATTGAGGCAATCATTTTTGATAGTGATGAAGACAGTGAACTTTTATTGTCCAATTAAGAGTACATGCCACCAGCTAATGTCTCTACTTCATCGTCCAGTGATTCTTCAGATAATGAAGTAGTGGATCGAGCAGAACGTACAAATAGAACATCCAAAACTGTTTTTTGAACAGTGCTGCTGGGTTCTTGGACGCACCCCATCACATAATATTATGAGCGTTGCTGAAGGCGCTGTAGGAATTCCCCAATTCTTGTCCAAAAGAGATGTTTTCTGTAAATTTTTTTCAGATGATAGTACACAAAACTACCTTATCTGCACTAACTTAGAAGGCAAACATATCGCTTCAGGAAGAAAAAAATCATGGAAAAATATAACAAAAGAAGAACTATATGGTTATATTGCCCTTACTCTTCTGGCAGGGTGTAAAAAATCATACGATGTTCCAATCAGACAATTATTTCTGAACCATTTTTCAGATCTACACTACAAAGCTACAATGTCAGTCAATATATTTGAGAATATTCGGAGAAGCTTTCGTTTTGATAAGAGAACCCGTCCTGTGAGGTTGGAAACAGATAAATTAGCCCCTATTAGCTACATCGGTAATCTTTTCATCAAAACTGTACAAAGCTTTACCATTCTAATGACAATGTGATAGTGGATGAGCAACTTCTTGCCTTTAGGGGACGTTGCAAATTCATTTAGTATATGCCCAGTAAACCTGCCAAGTATGGCATAAAAATTTTCTGGATATGTGATTCTACAAGCTTTACAAGCATGAATGGTCTGATTTACTGTGGCAAAGAAGCTGATGCTCCAGTCCAGAAAGACCTATGTTCTCACATAGTAAAAACACTTGCAGTACCAATTTTCAATTCTGGAAAAAATATAACAATCGACAACTACTTTACCAATCTGGAACTGGGCAAATTTTTGCTTCAGAAAAAACTCACACTTGTTGGTACTATGAGTCCAAACTGTCACAAAATTCCTCCAATCATGAAGCACAATCCCAAGCGACCACTTTATGAGAGTGTCTTTGGTTTCTGCAATCAAGCGACAATGGTATCTTATAAAGCAAAGAAAGAAAACTGGTACTATTACTGAGTACAATGCATCATAACGGAAGTATTGACACCGATGACAGGAAACAGAAACCTGAAATCATACTGCATTATAATAAAAGAAAAGGTGATGTGGACAAGATGGATGAAATGATTGGAGAGTATTCGTGCAAGAGGCAGACAAAACGTTGGCCTGTAGTCATTTTTTATAATATCCTTGATGTGTCAACCCTCAGTAGCTATATTGTTTATAGTGAAACTCATCCAGAATTCCATGCCAACAGGAAGGACGAGATGTCTATTCTTGACGGAACTTTGCTATGAACTTTTGATGCCTACCATGATGGAGCGAAGCAACACGAAATGCTTGCCAAGGCAAATTACGGCAGCTATGATCCGATGTGGTATACATTTTCAGGAACATCCAGAGCCAAGAGAAAAAAAAAGAAAGCACTGTTATATTTGTCCAGCAAAGAAGGAAAGGAAATCTGAGCGTTTCTGTACCACTTGTGGACAAAATGTCTGCAAAGCACATTGTTCCGAAAAAATATGTGAAAAATGTTGGGGTAATCAGTAAAGTTGAAAAGGAAATTCTTTGAAAAGAAATATTCCTGCACCATGTTTACTACAACTTTTATATAAAAAACTATTAGACAAAAAAGTCGTTTATATATATATATATATATATATATATAATAATAAAGAATTATATAGAATGCTTATATTGGGCGTTTTAAGCCAGTGTAATTACTTTTTTTTGTTTTATGCACATAATTATAATGTTTTGAAATATTCACATCTTCTACTATATAATTGTCTAATGTTCTCTGTCTGCCACGGAAATCGCGCGACAGACAGAGGCCGCTCATTGGTGCCAATGAGTGCAGTGTATGCAAACAGGCGCGAGAATTCAAAGTTCGAATTTCGCGACTATTTGTGCACGGTGGCCGCAGCGGTGGCTCTCCTCACAGCCCCCCCCACTCCTCCTGCCTTCGCTCCCCGTGGCACCCACGCAATTTCTGCCCCCGCTCCCCGTGGCACCCCCGCTCTTCCTGCCCCCCTCCGCTCATCGCGGCACCCGCAGCCCCCCTCCCTCTGCCCCCCGCCTCCTCCTGCCCCCCCCCCTCGCTCCTCCACGGTGATAATAAAAATTAAAAAACCCTCACTGAGGATACTCACCCGTCCACCGGCTCACTCTACGTCCGTCTTCTAGCCACTAGGGTTCGGGGACCTGTTGTTGCCTGGGAAACCGATCAGCTGATCGGTTTCCCAGGCAACGACAGGTCCTGCCATGGGAGCTACAAGACGGAGGTGAGCCCACCCGCCGGCACCATCCTGCCACCCCACCGGCACCATCCTGCCACCCCGCCGGCACCATCCTGCCCCCCCCCCCCGCCGGCTCCATCCTGCCCCCCCCGGCTCCATTCTGCCCCACTCGCTCCATCCTGCCCCCCCCGCCACCATCCTGCCCCACTCGCCACCATCCTGCCCCGCTCGCTCCATCCTGCCCCCCCGCCACCATCCTGCCCCACTTGCCCCCATCCTGCCCCCCCACCTGCCACCATCCTGCCCTGCTCGCCCCATCTTGCCCCCGCACCTGCCACCATCCTGCCCCCCCACCCGCCACCATCCCGCTCCACCTGCTCCATCCTGCTCCTCCGGCTCCATCCTGCCCCCCCCGCCGGTTCCATCCTGCCCCGCCAGCTCCATCCTGCCCGCCGGCTCCATCCTGCCCCGCTCGCCACTATCCTGCCCCGCTCGCTCCATCCTACCCCGCTCGCCCCATCCTGCCCCTCACCCGCCACCATCCTGCTCCTCTGGCTCCATCCTGCCTCGCCGCCACCATCCTGCCCCCCCGCCACCATCCTGCCCCCACGCCACCATCCTGCCCCCCCACCACCATCCTGCCCCCCTGCCACCATCATGCCCTGCTCGCTCCATCCTGCCCCCCCGCCACCATCCTGCCACCAATCTGCCCTTCAGCCACCATCCTGCCCCGCTTGCTCCATCCTGCCCCCCCCATCACCTCCATCCTGCCCCCCCTCCGCCTCCATCCTGCCCCCCCTCCGCCTCCATCCTGCCCCCCTCCACCGCCTCCATCTTGCCCCCCCTCCGCCTCCATCCTGCCCCGCTCACTCCATCCTGCCCCTCCCCCCACCACCCTCCTTCCCCCCACCACCCTCCTGCCCCGCTCACTCCATCCTGCCCTCCCCGCCACCATCCTGCCCCCCGCCACCCATCCTGCTCCCCCGCCTCCATCCTGCCCCCCCGCCTCCATCCTGCCCCGCACGCCACCATCCTGCCCCCCCATCCTGCCCCCCCCCACCCGCCACCATCCTGCTCCTCCGGCTCCATCCTGTTCTGCCGGCTCCATCCTACCCCCCCTGCCACCATTCTGCCCCCCTGCCACCTTCCTGCCCCCCCTGCTCCATCCTGCCTCGCTCCCACCATCCTGCCCCCCCTCCGCCACCATCCTGCTCCATCCAACCCCTCCCCCGCCACCGTCCTGCCCCCGCTCGCTCTATCCTACCCCCCCCGCCATTATCCTGCCCTGCTTGCTCCATCCTGCCCCCGTCGCCACCATCCTGCCCCGCTCTCTCCATCCTGCCCCATTCACTCCATCCTGCCCCACTCGCCACCATCCTGCCCCCCCCATCCTGCCCTGCCAGCTCCATCCTGCCCTGCCGGCTCCATCTTGCGCTGCTCACTCCATCTTGCGCTGCTCACTCCATCCTCTGCGCTGCTCACTCCATCCTGCGCTGCTCACTCCATCCTGCGCTGCTCACTCCATCCTGCGCTGCTCACTCCATCCTGCACCTGCTCACTCCATCCTGCCCCCGCTCACTCCATCCTGCCCCACTCGCTCCATCCTGCCCCACTCGCTCCATCCTGCTCCGCTCGCTCCATTCTGCCCCCCTCACTCCATCCTGGCACCACCCTGCCCCCCCCCCACAACCATCCTGCTCCTCCGGCTCCATTCTGCTCCCTCCATCCTGCCCTGCTCTCTCCATCCTGCCCCTGCTGTTCTTGCTCCCTGGCCCTCCATCCTGCCCCCCGCCTCCATCCTGCCCCCCTCCGCCTCCATCCTGCCCCCCCCCCCTGCCTCCATCCTGCCCCCCCCTCCGCCTCCATCCTGCCCCCCCGCCAGCTCCATTCTGACCCCCTGCCGCTCCATCCTGCCCCCCCCCCCCGCCGGCTCCATCCTGCCCCCCCCCTGCCAACTCCATCCTGCCCCCCCTGTCGACTCCATCCTGCCCCCCCTGTCGACTCCATCCTGCCCCCCCTGCCGACTCCATCCTGCCCCCCTCCGCCGGCTCCATCCTGTCCCCCCCCCGGCTCCATCCTGCCCCGCTCGCTCCATCCTGCCCCGCTCGCTCCATCCTGCCCCGCTCGCTCCATCCTGCCCCGCTCGCTCCATCCTGCCCCGCTCGCTCCATCCTGCCCCGCTCGCTCCATCCTGCCCCGCTCGCTCCATCCTGCCCCCGCGTCATCTGCCCGCGTCCACTCCTGTCCCGCTCGCTCCATCCTGCCCCCCCCTCCATCCTGCCCCCCTCCGCTTCCATCCTGCCCCCTCCTCTGCCTCCTCCTCTGCCCCCCCCTCCCTGCCTCCCACCTCCTGCCCCCCCCTCCTGCCTCATCCTGCCCCCCTCTCGCTCCATACTGCCCCCCCCCAGCTCCATACTGCCCCCCCGCCAGCTCCATCCTGACCCCCCCCGGCTCCATCCCTCCCCCCCCACCGACTCCATCCTGCCCCCCCCTGCTCGACCCCCCTGCCCCCGCCCCCCCGCTCCCTGCCCGCATCCGCCCCCGCTCCACTCCCCCCCTACCCCCCATCACTCCCCCCCCCGCTCCATCCTGCCCCCCCCCCCGCTCCATCCTGCCCCCCCGCTCCATCCAGCCCCCGCTCCATCCTGCCCCCCCCGCTCCATCCTGCCCCCCCGCTCCATCTTGCCCCCCCGCTCCATCTCTGCCCCCCCGCTCCATCCTGCCCCGCTCGCTCCATCCTGCCCCGCTTGCCACTATCCTGCCCTGCTTGCCACCATCCTGCCCCGCTTGCCACCATCCTGCCCCGCTTGCCACACATCCTGCCCCGCTCGCCACCATCCTGCCCCGCTCGCCACCATCCTGCCCCGCTCGCCACCATCCTGCCCCGCTCGCCACCATCCTGCCCCGCTCGCCACCATCCTGCCCCGCTCGCCACCATCCTGCCCCGCTCGCCACCATCCTGCCTTCCGCCACCATCCTGCCCCGCTTGCCCCATCCTGCCCCCCCACCTGCCACCATCCTGCCCCGCTCGCCCCATCTTGCCCCCCCACCTGCCACCATCCTGCCCCCCCACCTGCCACCATCCTGCCCCCCCACCTGCCACCATCCTGCCCCTCCACCTGCCACCATCCTGACCCCCCACCCCCCACCATCCTGCTCCTCCAGCTCCATCCTGCTCCTCCGGCTCCATCCTGCTCCTCCAGCTGGCTCCATCCTGCCCCCCCGCCGGCTCCATCCTGCCCCGCTCGCTCCATCCTGCCCCGCTCGCTCCATCCTGCCCCGCTCGCTACCATCCTGCCCCGCTCGCTCCATCCTGCCCCGCTCGCTCCATCCTGCCCCCTCGCCACCATCCTGCCCCGCTCGCCACCATCCTGCCCCCGCCACCATCCTGCCCCGCTCGCCCCATGCCTCCCCCACCCCCTGTCACCACATCTGCCCCCACCCACCACGTCACCATCCTGCCCCCCCACCTGCCACCATCCTGCCCCCACTCTCGCCCCCATCCTGCCCCCCCACCTGCCACCATCCTGCCCCTCCACCTGCCACCATCCTGACCCGCCACCATCCCGCTCCTCCGGTTCTATCCTGCTCCTCCGGTTCCATCCTGCTCCTCCGGCTCCATCCTGCTCCTCCGGCTGGCTCCATCCTGCCCCCCCGCCGGCTCCATCCTGCCCCGCTTGCTCCATCCTGTCCCGCTCACTCCATCCTACCCAACTCACCCCATCCTGCCCCCACCCGCCACCATCCTGCTCCTCTGGCTCTATTCTGCTCCTCTGGCTCCATCCTGCTCCTCTGGCTCCATCTTGCCTTGCCGGCTCCATCCAGCCCCGCCGACTCCATGCTCCTCCCGCCACCATCCTGCCCCCCTGCCACCATCCTGCCCCCCGCCACCATCATGCCCCTCTCGCTCCATCCTGCCCCGCTCCCACCATCCTGCCACCCCTGCCACCATCCTGCCCCGCTTGATCCATCCTGCCCCCCCCACTCGCCACCATCCTGCTCCTCCAGCTCCATCCTGCCCCGCCGGCTCCATCCTGCCCCCCTGCCACCATTCTGCCCCTCCTGCCACCTTCCTGCTCCCCCCTGCTCCATCCTGCCCCGCTCCCACCATCCTGCCCCCCCCCCCCTGCCACCATCCTGCCCTCCCCCCGCCACCATCCTGCTCCATCGGCTCCATCCTACCCCCGCCACCAGCCTGCCCCCCCCCCACATCCTGCTCCTCCGGCTCCATCCTGCCCTGCTCGCTCCATCCTGCCCTGCTCGCTCCATCCTGCCCTGCTCGCTCCATCCTGCCCTGCTCGCTCCATCCTGCCCTGCTCACTCCCTGCTCACTCCATCCTGCCCTGCTCACTCCATCCTGCCCCGCTCGCTCCATCCTGCCCCTCTCGCTCCATTCTGCCCCACTCGCTCTATCCTGTTCCCCCCCGCACCACCCTGCCCTCCCCCACAACCATCCTGCTCCTCCGACTCCATCCTGCTCCCTCCATCCTGCCCTACTCTCTCCATCCTGCCCTTCTCTCTCCATCCTGCCCCACTCTCTCCACTCTCTCCATCCTGCCCCGCTCGCTCCATCCTGCCCCCACTGTTCTTGCTCCCTGGCCTCCACCTCCATCCTGCCCCCTCCACCTCCATCCTGCCCCCCTCCGCCTCCATCCTGCCCCCCTCCGCCTCCATCCTGCCCCGCTCGCTTCATCCTGCCCCGCCCCCACAACCATCCTTCTTCTCCGACTCCATCCTGCTCCCTCCATCCTGCCCTACTCTCTCCATCCTGCCCTACTCTCTCCATCCTGCCCTTCTCTTTCCATCCTGCCCCACTCTCTCCACTCTCTCCATCCTGCCCCGCTCGCTCCATCCTGCCCCCACTGTTTTTGCTCCCTGGCCTCCATCCTGCCCCCGCCTCCATCCTGCCCCCCCCTCCACCTCCATCTTGCCCCTTTCCGCCTCCATCCTGCCCCGCTCGCTTCATCCTGCCCCGCTCGCTTCATCCTGCCCCCCGACACAATTCTGCCCCCCCCTCTCCCCCGTAATCGTCCTGCCCACCTGCTCCATCCTGCCCCCCCCAGCTGTTAGCGGTCATGTGACCGATCAGCTGATCGGTTTCCCAGGCAACGACAGGTCCTAAAGGCCTGTAGGAACTAGAAGACGGAGGTGGAGCGAGCTGGCGGACAGGTGAGTATCCTTTCTGAGGATTGTTTTACTTTTACTGTGGAGGAATGGGGGGCCTCGGGTATCTCCATATACCATAGTTCTGCTATACATGTACTGTAATGTACCGCCATATACCATAGCGCTGCTATACATGTACTGTAATGTACCACCATATACTATAGTGCTGCTATACATGTACTGTAATGTACAGCCATATACTATAGTGCTGCTATACATGTACTGTAATGTACTGCCATATACCATAGTGCTGCTATACATGTACTGTAATGTACCGCCATATACGATAGTGCTGCTATACATGTACTGTAATGCACTGCCATATACCATAGCGCTGCTATACATGTACTGTAATTTACTGCCATATAGTATAGTGCTGCTATACATGTACTGTAACGTACTGCCATATACCATAGCGCTGCTATACATGTACTGTAATGTACCGCCATATTCCATAGCGCTGCTATACATGTACTGTAATGTACTGCCATATACTATAGTGCTGCTATACATGTGCCGTAATGTACCGCCATATACTATAGTGTTGCTATACATGTAATTTAATGTACCGCCATAAACCATAGCGCTGCTATACATGTAATATAATGTACCGCCATATACTATAGTGCTGCTATACATGTACTGTAATGTACCGCCATATACCATAGCGCTGCTATACATGTACTGTAATGTACCGCCATATAATATAGTGCTGCTATTCATGTACTGTTGTAATGGATGCCCCCCACACCTTTCGGGTGAGGCTGTCATCTTAATTGTCTGCTGCCAAATTGGATGCTTTGTCTAAGTGTGTGCACATCACCGAAAAGAGCCACGCTGACACACAAGTCAATGTAGAGCTTAATGACAAAGACCTTTTATTAAGGGAGGGGTTAGCAGTTTTATACTCATCATTAAAGGGGCGTTTCTTAAGGGTGGTTTAAGGTAATTGCATCATTTTATGCTGAATATACATTTTTTTCTGAAGAAAACATTTGATTATATTCTGTGTGTTAGTTTAAACTAGCCTTGAAGTGTACATTCAGTCCGAAGACATTCTGATAAGAGCTTCAGTGCAGCTACCTCTAAGTCAAAACATTTATAGAAAATCTGAGACACAGAAAACCCGAAGGTAGGAGGGAAGAAGGAGAGAGAGCTTAGCTAGTGGAAAGTGCAAGGCCTCTTTCCTACAAACAGGCCTCGAGCCTGAAAGATTTCTGAATGACTATATACTAATATAAATTATTAACTATTTATTGCCATAACACTGTAATGTACCACCATATACTATAGTGTTGCTATACATGTACTGTAATGTACTGCCATATACCATAGCGCTGCTATACATGTACTGTAATGTACCGCCATATACCATAGCACTGCTATACATGTACTGTGATGTACCGCCATATACTATAGTGCTGCTATACATGTGCTGTACCAACATATACCATAGCGCTGCTACTTATATATATATATATATATATATATATATAATAATAATAGTTCACTCACATTGACTGAACAAGTTCTGTCAGTCACAGCATGTCAACTACATACATATTCTAGAATACCCGATGCGTTGGAATCAGGCCACCATCTAGTCTTAAATAAACTTTGAAAAGTATTTCTATTTGAGTTACTCCATGTTATTTGCACGGAGGCCTAAAAGGCCCCAGGTATGTGAAAGTATAGATTTCTATGGCTGCGTGTTCTAGGGTTAAAGGGATCCTGTCACCCCCAAATTGCCTCCTAAGCTATCAAAACATGTTCCTGCAGCATCCCATCACTAATCCCATACTCCTTTTGGCACAGAAAAGCATCCTGTGAAAGTGTAATCAGTGCCTCCCTGCTCTCCTCGGCGCTGCCTGGGCGGCAATGGGGCTGTAATGACACAAAACGTGTCATTTCCGGCATCGGGTGACGTCGGTACACCCGCGCTGCTCTGTAGACTTCAAGCCCCGCACTGTCCATGCGGCATGGGTGTACCGACGTCACCCAATGCCGGAAATGACGCGATTTGCGTCATTACAGCCCCATTACAGCCTTTACAGCACCGAGGAGAGCAGGGAGGGGCTGATTACAATATGCATAGAAGATCACGCCTATTAAGGAGTGATATTAGGACGAAGATGGCCAGCCTTGGTGACTAAAGAATATAGCCACTGTTCATTGTCATCACAAATAAGTAAGTTATAAAACGTTTTTCTACACTTTCACAGGATGCTTTTCTGCGCCAAAAGGATTGTGGGATTAGTGATGGAATGCTGCAGGGACATGTTTTGATAGCTTAGGAGGCGATTAGGGGTGACAGGATCCCTTTAAACTAAAAGCTCCCTAGGGCCTATGGTGCGATCTAAGAAGGAGGCTGTCCGGAAAATAGGAATTCTTGTTATTGTTTTAAATTGTTTGAAATGACAGCCAGAGATTACTTACTTCTCAATGTAAATTGTCTCTCTTGTAATATCTTGTATACCTTTTGTAAGCACTGCTAACTTTATTGAGTAAATTTTATAAATTTACTTAGTTTCGTTCTTCTTGTTTTATGACGAGCTGACACACATCCTCGCTTTTTCACGTTACCAAACAGGTTACCGATCCACCGGAAAGAGATCGGTGCTGGCAACATAATTTTTGTATTTATGAGATATTGTGGGCCTGAGGGTGACTGGATCGAGGTATGTATAAGTTTCTGGCAAGAACTGATGGTATATATACATCCCATCGCATCACGTGCTGCAGTAGATGCAATAAATAAGAGCAGCTGGGCTCCTTTTCTTATACTCTGGCAATACTGGGTTTTGCCGGCAGGATAAGGGGGCGCCAGAGAGCTGCAGGTTCTGACTAGGTTTTCGTGACAGAGGCCATTATGCCATGACTGCCCCTGTACACAGAATAAATAACTTATACAAATCTCCCACCCTCTTAATAATCTTTTTCTGGTCCGATGGGCTTGCTTGCAGATTGGTTAGTCCTGCCTTACCTGTCGTCCGTCCCAGCTCTCCTGCCGTAGCCAATGACTGGTTAATTTGGCCTTGTGATTTGGATCGTTGTCATGTTGAAACATCCAAGTACGTGTCATGCACAGCTTTCGGGCTGATAACGTGCAGCATTCGTCTTTCCTTCAACTTTGACCAAGTTTCCTGTGAATTTGTAGCTCATACATCCCCACATCTTCAGTGATTCACCTCCGTGCTTTACAGTAGGAATGGTGTTCTTTTCATCATGGACCTCTCCAAATGTAACATTTATGATTGTGGCCAAAAAGTTTGATTTTCATCTCATCACTCTACATTACCTCGTTCCAGAAGTGTGGAGGCTTGTGTCTGTGCTGTTTGGCATATTGTAGGCAAGATACTTTGTGGCATTTGCGCAGTAATGACTTTCTTCTAGCAATTTGACAATGCAGCCCATTTTTCTTCAAGTGCCTCCTTATTTTGCTTTTTGAAACAGCCACACCGCTGGTTTTCAGTGAGTCCTGTTTTTCAGCTGATGTTATTTTGTGGGTTTTTCTTTACATACGTCGGTTTTGGGGGCAGAAAACGCTCCAGAATAAGAATGAGCATGTCAATTATTGATCTGTTTTTTTCTATTATGTGTTTTTAATTAAAACTATTGTTATGTTAAAAAAAAAAAAAAAAAAAAAAAAAGCCGCACCACAAAAAAGAACGGATCAAAAAATGGATGATGCATTTTTTTTTTGCAAAAAACTGATCTAGTTTTGCTACAAAAAATTCATAAAAATACACATACACATACAGATGCTGTCCTGGGTGGGATTTGAATCCAGGGCCCCAGAGCTACAAGACTGCAGTGCTAACTACTCAGTCAAAACTATAGAGCGCTTGACACCATTTTTAATTCACAGCAGCTAGCCCTACAAATTTTGTTTTTGACCCTTAAACTTATTGTATTATCCAATGCTTGTTCCGCTAGAACAGTGATGGCGAACCTTTTCAGAGGCCGAGTGCCCAAACTGCAACCCAAAACCAAATTATTTATGGCGAAGTTCAAACACGGTAATGTAACCTAAGTTACAGCAGGAGTGGTAATCCTAAGCGCTGCACAGGGAGGAGAGCCAGCAGATGCTAACTCTCTTCCCTGTGCAGTGCTTGTAGTCCTGAAAAACTGATGATCAATTCAATTATTTTAACAATTGATTTTAAACTTGCCTTTGCAGTCTTCTCTTCAGCAGTGGTCATACAGCTCGTGTACTGCACATTGAAGCTGAGCTGCTCCTATTGCCCTTTCTAGAAACAGCAGGTGGATTGATCTGTATGGAAAAAATGCAGAATATTAGACAGATAGGAGATAGATTTTATCATGGAATGCAAGCAGATTTCATACTGAAATCCTGGTCCTCATCTTGTAGTAATATCTCCATCCTGACCCTCTCCTTGTAGTAATTTGTCCCATCCTGACCTTCCCCTTCTAGTTATGTGCTCCATCCTGCCCCTCTCCATGCAGTTGTGTGCTCCATCCTTACCCCTCCTAGTTATGTGCTCCATCCTGACCTTCTCCTTGTAGTAACGTGCTCCATCCTGACCCTCTCCTTGTAGTAATGTGCTCCATCCTGACCATCTCCTTCTAGCTACGTTCTTCATCCGGATCCTCTCCTTCTAGCTATGTGCTTCATTCTGATCCTCTCCTAGCTATATGATCCATCCTGACCATTTCCATGCATTTATGGCCTCATCCTGACCCTCTCCTTGCAGTTGTGCTCCATCCTGACTGTCTCCTGGCAGTAATGTTCCTATTCTGACCCCCTTCTTGTAGTAATGTCTTCATCCTTGTCCCCTTAGGTAATGTCCTATCCTTGTCCCCTTGTGGTAATGTCCTCATCCTGCCCCCATCATGTAGTAATGCGCCATCCTGCTGTAATGCCCTATCCTCGTCCCCTTGCAGCACTATGCCCCATCCTGAAGTAATATGTTACATTCTTGTCCCCTTACAGTAATATGCCCTATCCTGCAGTAATGCCCTATCCTTCTCCCCTTGCAGTAATATGCCCCATCCATGTCCTCTTGAAGTAATATGCCCCATCCTACAGTAATGTGTCTCATTCTTTCCACTTGCCATTAATATGGCCCACCCTTATTCATTTGCAGTAATATGCCGCATCCTGCAGTAATATGCCTTATCCTTGTCCCCTTGCAGTAATATGCCCCATCCTGCAGCAATGTGCCTCATCCTTGGCACTGTGCAGTAATATGCCCCATCCTTGGTGTCTAACATCGGCTTCTTTCCAATTACAGAGAGCATGCTTGATCTACTGATATTACTGTACAATATTGTAGTGTATTTTTTAAGATCTTTGTTTTATGTTAAGTTTGAAAATATGAGCTTATATGATTTTTATCAAATGTAAAATACATGATTTTATCTAAACAGCTATTTCCTGGTGGACTCTGAAGGGAAAGTGTTAATGACCCAAGACGGAATATTCCGAAGTAACTGTATGGATTGCTTGGATCGTACAAATGTGGTTCAGAGTTTGCTGGCACATCGCTCTCTCCAGGCTCAGTTACAGGTATTGTATTGTTATTGATTCACTATTCTACTGCTACTACTATTTTAAAGGATATTTTTAAAGGTTTTTCAAGAATTAGAAAAAAAGGCTACTTTCTTCTGAAACCAGTTCCACATCTGTCTATGTACTGTAGCACTGCTATATTGACGCATATAAGGATGAATATTCAGTGCAACACACAACTTGTGGGCTGTTGTGGTGCCATATTTGGAAGAAAGCAGTTAGTGGCTTTGAATAACTCCTTTACTGTCAGGTGATTCATGCTGCCCAAACAGTGGGCAGTATGATTCACAGCTATGCTGCATGTTTACAACAAGGCATATCAGCTTTTGAAACACTCCACTGTTACAGAGAAAATATACTTTGAAAATCTAGCTTGAAAGCAGACTTGACCTGCTTCACTATTTTTCCAAGTTCAGCTGCAAGTAATTGACTGGTCACTTATTTGTGTGTGAATATAGGTAGAGATCTGTCAATCATTTCAATTAGCATTGAGAGAAGCTTTGTTATAGGCAGCACTGCACTATTCTTCTCCCTTACTAAGGCCCCCTTCACATCACGTTTTTCGCCTGTCCATGTGGATCCTTGAATTTGAAGGACCACACGGACAGGCACAGATTTGTGCTTTGACAGCCGGCAGGTCCTGGCTGTGAGAGCGCGGTACATAAGCTATTAGCGTACGTACATTGATGGGCAGCGTCCTCAATGAGGAGCTGTCCCAGGTACTTAGGATAATTGCGTAGTTACGCCGCCGCCACTTTCCATGCAGAAATGTTCACCTCCATGGAGAGCGGTGGCGACTTAACTATGCATTTATTCTAAGTACCTGGGAGAGCTCCTCATTGAGGATACTGCCCAGCAGTGTACCGCGCCCTCACAACCAGCCCGCCGGCTGTCAAAGCACATTACAGACAGCCAACAAATCCCAGCTATTCAGTAATGTCCCAATTTAACCCCTGAACTACCAATGATTTTAAGCACCATGTCTCTAGGGAGGGGGGCAATCCCTAGAGACATAGTGCCACTGCATTTACACAGATTAACCCTTTATTACCCTGGATCATTACCGCATATGCAGCAACTGTGCTCATATGCCGCACAGATGCTGCATATACAATTTAACCCCACAAAATATACAAAAAGTGCCCATCAGCTAGGTGCTTAGTAATCATCTTGCACCGCTGACACAGCGGTACAAGATGATTACTGTACCGGCAAAGTGGGAAATTTTAAACTTGCCGGCTTTAACAGCCGGCGAGTTTAACGCGTTTTTGGCGCCACACCCCACTGTGTGGTGTATGGGGGCGAGATTTTCTCGCCCCCATACACTTGCATGGTGCTCACGCGTGTCAGATTCGCGTGCAGTCGCAGCATGCTGACTCACAATGCGAGTTAGGTGCTGGGGACTCGCACCAGTGTGCCCTGCCTGTAGGGCAACACTGGTCCGAGCGCAATGCGAGTTTCCCTCGCATTGCACTCGTGCGAGTCCCTCGCCCATTGTGCCTTCAGCCTTATGGTGTCTCTGGCTTCTCTTCACTGTACCAAACCTGATTGATCACCATGAATGGAGCTAGGAAGCAAAGGTGCTAACCTGTTTGTTATTGTCTTGGCAAAGATCTTCACATCCACGTTAATTAATGAGAGAGGTCGGTAATTTCAGCATGATAAAGGATCCTTTCCAGGCTTAGTGATAACTGTAATCGTAATTGCCAGGGTCTGTGGGCCAAAGAGACAGCCCTCGGAGATGGAATTAAATAATGTAGCCATGAATGGTGTCAGACCAGGGGCAAGTACGGTAACTTATAAAAAATAGCCGAAACCTATCAGGGCCAGGACTCTTGCCATTTGCAAGCAATTTAATGATTTCCGTGATTTCCTGCTCTGAAAATAGTCAATCCAGAGCAGCCACCTCCTCGTCCAGGATAGGGGGCAATGGGGTGTCATTTACATATATCAACCCTAGTCTGAAAATCCACCGCAGACATATCAGTCAATGTAGTGATGGGCGAATCCTAAATTACTCGGAATCGCTTGACTCTAGCGAGTCCGAGCCCAGGACTCACTACTCGTTGCGAGTCTAGCGAGTCCAATGTTAATGAATGGGGAAGCGAGTAATAACGAGTAGTGTGAGATTTACAAATCGCAGATGTGTGTCGGAAGCTTCAGCCTGAAGCAATCCTAGTTTTGTCATTTATTTGCATTGGACTCGTTTACTTTGTAACTGTAATTGCTGGGAAACTCGCACAGATAAGAGTCCTGTCTTCTCAGTGTGCTGGCTGCCAGCTCCAGGGTCCTAGAGCCCGCCTGCTGCCTGATGTAGCAGAGCTGAGATTGTTCTCAGTCTGCTCATTCCCTGTGTACAGACATGAATGTCTGTGCACAGAGATGATGTAGCAGAGCTGAGATTGTTCTCAGTCTGCTCATTCCCTGTGTACAGACATGAATGTCTGTGCACAGAGATGATGTAGCAGAGCTGAGATTGTTCTCAGTCTGCTCATTCCCTGTGCATAGACATCTATAGGACAGAGAGTCGTTTTGGACTGCGTCGGACGGAAGAGGATTTTTTTAATTAAAGATGGAGTACCTAATGGCTTTTTTTTTTTATTTCTAATAAAAAATTTTCTTTGTGTTGTGTTTTTTTTAAAACAATTTAATAGAAATTCATGGCGGTCTTGTCTAATATTGGCGTGACCGCCATAAATTTCGAGCTTAGGGCTAGCTGATAATACAAAGCTGGCCCTAACCTCTTTATTACCCAGCGTGCCATCGCTACCAGGGCCGCTGGAAGAGCGGGGTTCAGCGCCAGAGGATGGCGCTTCAATGAACGCGCCATCTTCTGGGGCGGCTGCGGGCTGCAATTTGCAGCGGGGGGTGCCCAGAAAGCTTGGGCATCCCTGCGCTGCGGATTCCAGCCCCCAGCTGCTTAGCTGTACCTGGCTAGACATAGAAATTGCGCGGAGCCCCACGCATTTTTTTAAAATTATTTTATGAAATTCTGAGATTTCTGACTCTGACTCTGACTCTGAGACTCTGACTCTGAGACTCTGACTCTGAAATTCATGAAATAATAAAAAAAAAATGCGTGGGGCTCCGCGCAATTTCTATGTCTAGCCAGGTACAGCTAAGCAGCTGGGGGCTGGAATCCGCAGCGCAGGGATGCCCAAGCTTTCTGGGCACCCCCCGCTGCAAATTGCAGCCCGCAGCTGCCCCAGAAGATGGCGCGTTCATTGAAGCGCCATCCTCTGGCGCTGAACCCCGCTCTTCCAGCGGCCCTGGTGGCGGTAGCACGCTGGGTAATAAAGGGGTTAATACCAGCTTTGTTATACAAGCTGGTATTAAGCCCGAGATTCTTAATGTCAGACCACGTTTGACCCAGCCACTAAGAATCTCCAATAAAGGGTTAAAAAAACACAACACAGAGAAAATTTTTTATTTGAAATAAAAAAAAAAAAAGCCATTAGGGACTCCATGTTTAATTAAAAAAATCCTCTTCCGTCCGATGTAGTCCAAAACGCGATGTCCTCTCTGCTACATCCCCTGTGCATAGATATAGATGTCTATACACAGGGAATGAGCAGACTGAGAACAATCTCAGCACTGCTACATCATCTCTGTGAGCAGGCGGGCTCTAGGACCCTGGAGCTGGCAGCCTGCACACAGAGAAGACAGCTGGACTCGGCTCGCAATGTAACAGCAGTTACTTTGCGAGTTTCCCTGCTATCACTGGCACAGTAGCCGAGTCTAATGCAAACAATGGCAATCCTAGTTTTGTCAGCGTTTCTGACAAAATTAGGATTGATATTGATTTGCATTGGACTCGTGCGAGTAATCACTGGGAAACTCGCAGAGTACCGAGTCCTGCGAGTCCCTTACTACTCGCCGAGTAACGAGTCCTAGCGAGTAGATTCGCCATCTCTAAGTCAATGGCCCTCTTATATTGTAGAGCAAATCATAATATTCCCTGCAGGTTTCTACTATCGCCAAAGGGCTATGAAGAGGTCTGCCTGATTTAGAATTTATGGTGGGGATATACAGTTGTGGCCAAAAGTATTGACACCCCTGCAATTCTGCCAGATAATACTCAGTTTCTTCCTGAAAATGATAGCAATCACAAATTCTTTGGTATTCTTATCTTCATTTAATTTGTCTTCAATGAAAAAACACAAAAGAGAATGAAGCAAAAAGCAAAACATTGATCATTTCACACAAAACTCCAAAAATGGGCCAGACAAAAGTATTGGCACCCTCAGCCTAATACTTGGTTGCACAACCTTTAGCCAAAATAACTGCGATCAACCGCTTCCAGTAACCATCAATGAGTTTCTTACAATGCTCTGCTGGAATTTTAGACCATTCTTCTTTGGCAAACTGCTCCAGGTCCCTGATATTTGAAGGGTGCCTTCTCCAACCTGCCATTTTTAGATCTCTCCACAGGTGTTCTATGGGATTCAGGTCTGGACTCATTGCTGGTCCCCTTAGAAGTCTCCAGTGCTTTCTCTCAAACCATTTTCTAGTGCTTTTTGAAGTGTGTTTTGGGTCATTGTCCTGCTGGAAGACCCATGACCTCTGAGGGAGACCCAGCTTTCTCACACTGGGCCCTACATTATGCTGCAAAATTTGTTGGTAATCTTCAGACTTCATAATGCCATAATGCCTGCTCCTCCCCCTTCTCCCCTCATCTCTGCTGAAGACTTTGCGACCTTCTTCAAGGAGAAAGTCGACAAGATCAGAAACAGCTTCAGTCCACTATCCCCACAACTCCCCCTCCCACCTACACTGCCCTCCTCCTCCATTAGCCACTTCCCCCATAACTGAAGACCAACTCTCCTCCCTCCTGTCAAAATCACACCTCACCACCAACGCCCACGACCCGCTCCCATCCCACCTCATTCCGAACCACACCTCCATTTTCATCCCAGCCCTCACCCACCTCTTTAACCTATCACTTAGCACTGGCGCCTTCCCCTCGGCCTTCAAACAAGCCCTAATCGCGCCCATCCTAAAAAAAACATCACTTGACCCTACCTTTGTCTCTAACTATTGCCCCACATCTCTTCTCCCATTCACCTCTAAGCTACTTGAACAGCACGTCCACTCCAAACTGTCCTCTCACCTCTCCTCGTGCTCCCATTTCGACCGCCTACAGTCCGGCTTCCGACCCCTCCATTCCACCGAAACAGCCCTGACCAAAGTCACCAACGACCTACTGACCGCCAAGAACAAACACCACTACTCCATCCTCCTCCTCCTTGACCTGTCTGCCGCCTTCGACACGGTTGACCACTCCCTTCTTCTCCGGATCCTGGAATCCCTCGGCATCACCCACCTTGCCCTCTCTTGGATCTCTTCATAGCTAGCAGACCGGACCTTCAGTGTCTCCCACTCCCACACCTCCTCCTCGCTCTACCCCATTTCTGTCAGAGTTCCCCAAGGTTCGGTCCTGGGACCCCTATTTCTCTCCATATACACTCTCGGCCTAGGGCAACTCATTGAGTCCCACGGCCTCCAGTACCACCTCTACGCCGACGACACCCAAATCTACCTGTCCGGCCCTGACATCACCTCCCTACTCTCCAAAATCCCACAATGCCTTTCCGCCATCTCATCCTTCTCTGCTTGCTTCCTTAAACTCAACATGGACATAACTGAATTCATAGTCTTCCCCCCAAGAAATTCCCCCCCACTTCCCAACCTATCCATCTGCGTCAACGACTGCGCCCTCTCCCCAGTCCCCCAAGCCATGTGCCTCGGGGTAATCCTTGACTCCTCCCTATCCTTCAAGCCCACATCGAGGCCCTCACCACATCCCTCCGGCTCCAGCTCAAGAACATCTCACGGATCCACTCCTTCCTCACCCACGACATCGCTAAAACACTCATTCATGCTCTTATCATCTCCCACCTTGACTACTGCAACCTCCTTCTCAATGGCCTCCCGGCTAACTCCCTCACACCTCTCCAGTCTATCCTCAATTCCGCTGCCCGACTAATCTACCTGTCCTCCCGCTACTCCCCTGTCTCCCCCCTCTGCCAAGCCCTTTACTGGCTCCCCGCCTCCAAGAGATCCCAATTCAAAATACTAACCATGGCGTACAAAGCCATACACAACCTGGCCCCATCATACATCTCCGACCTGGTCTCCCGATACCTACCCTTACGCAACCTCCGCTCCTCCCAAGAACTCCTCCTCTGCTCCCCCTCATTACATCTTTGCACAACCGAGTCCAGGACTTCTCCCGGGCATCTGCCTTACTCTGGAACTCCCTGCCCGAACACATCAGACACTCGCCTACCCTGAGAAGCTTCAAGTGTCACCTGAAGACTCACCTATTTTGTCAAGCCTACAACGTGCCATGAGAGCCAGGCGACCGCCCCATACCTGCCATTCCCCCATCCTACTGTATCCCAACCCACCCCTCGTAGACTGTGAGCCCTCGTGGACAGGGTCCCTGCCCCTCCTGTACCTGTACGTCCTGATCGCCTAGATTTAGTATACTTGTTCTTGTCTCCCTTATCCTCATGTAAAGCGCCATGGAACCTAATGGCGCTATATAAATTATTAATAATAATAATAATAATAATGCCATGCACACGATCAAGCAGTCCAGTGCCAGAGGCAGCAAAACAACCCCAAAACATCAGGGAACCTCCGCCATGTTTGACTGTAGGGACAGTGTTCTTTTCTTTGAATGCCTCTTTTTTTTCTCCTGTAAACTCTATGTTGATGTTTTTGCCCAAAAAGCTCTACTTTTGTCTCATCTGACCAGAGAACATTCTTCCAAAACATTGTAGGCTTTCTCAGGAAAGTTTTGGCAAACTCCAGCCTGGCTTTTTTATCTCTCAGGGTAAGAAGTGGGGTCTTCCTGGGTATCCTACCATACAGTCCCTTTTCATTCAGACGCCGACGGATAGTACAGGATGACACTGTTGTACCCTCGGACTGCAGGGCAGCTTGAACTTGTTTGCATGTTAGTCGAGGTTCTTTATCCACCATCCGCACAATCTTGCGTTGAAATCTCTTCTCAATTTTTCTTTCCGTCCACATCTAGGGAGGTTAGCCACAGTGCCATGGGCTTTAAACCTCTTGATGACACTGCGCATGGTAGACACAGGAACATTCAGGTCTTTGTAGATGGACTTGTAGCCTTGAGATTGCTCATGCCTCCTCACAATTTGGTTTCTCAAGTTCTCAGACAGTTCTTTGGTCGTCTTTCTTTTCTCCATGCTCAATGTGGTACACACAAGGACACAGTACAGAGGTTGAGTCAACTTTAATCCATGTCAACTGGCTGCAAGTGTGATTTAGTTATTGCCAACACCTGTTAGGTGGCACAGGTAAGTTACAGGTGCTGTTAATTACACAAATTAGAGAAGCATCACATGATTGTTCTAACAGTTTCAATACTTTTGTCCACCCTCTTTTTTATGTTTAGTTTGGAATTATATCCAATTTGGCTTTAGGACAATTCTTTTTGTGTATTTTCATTGAAGACAAATTAAAGGAAGATAATAATACCAAATAATTTGTGATTGCAATCATTTTCAGGAAGAAACGGAGTATTATCTGACAGAATTGCATGGGTGTCAATACTTTTGGCCACAACTGTATGTGGTAGGGATACATGGATGCAGAAATCTAGCCAGAGCTTTATCTGGTTTATCAGAGAACTCGTATGGATATTTACGAAAGCGATCCTGTTGCCTAGCCGATACTGAATCTAGCAAGGAGCTCATGTCAGCTCAAGCCTTTAAAAGGTCAGCCAACACTTGAGGGTTTTGAGATCGTTAATGCCGGGATTCCAGATTTTGAAGCTTAACCAACTAATCTGTTATGTTGGAAGCCCGTTCGCTTTTAAACCTTACTCCCTGCTTATTTGAGCACCACCCTAATAACCCCCTTCAATGCCTCCCATTGAAATGAGAGAGCCGTGGGATTGTCTTTATAAAAGTCTAGAAAATCCGAGATTGCCATCTGTACAGTTGATTTGCACTCTGGGTTCTTAAGCAATCCTGAATTGAGGGACCAAGTCCACTCACTGGGGGATAGTTTCGGGAGGTTCAGAGACAAAGTGACTGGGGCATATTCCGACCATATCATTGGGTCAATCCGTGAGACCGGATCTGAGGACAGTAGTCTTGGGTCTTTAGATGGATCAACCTCCATACGTTAACCAACCTAGACTACACCATATTAGCTCTCCCACTCTCCAGCTGTGAGACAGGCACCTGAGGATGAGTCCACATTGCGGTCCAGGACGAAATTAAAGTCTCCGCCAGCCATCACAGAACCCCCGGCAAAAGCTGAAAAGGCTTGTAGATAAGTTACGCAAGTCCAAACCTGATCCTGGTTAGAGAGAAATTGGCAATGGTAAATATTTAGTTTGCTATTTTAAAACATTTTTTTAAAAACCTACCATTTGGATCTGATTTAGATTTAAGCTCTTGAGCCAACAGCGATTTATGAAGGGCAGTGCTGACCCCCCTAGATTTTGATTCCGGATTGGTAGTGTTGATACCAATACCGATACCAATTGATACCATTGGTTATAATATCTGTGCTTAAGGCTGGGGTACTCTGTCCGACCTGAAGTGTGTCTCGTAGGAGAAGAACATGAATACGTTTTTTGGGCAAGTGGTAGAGCACCTGGGATCTCTTTTCAGGGGAGTTAAATCCCCTGATGTTTAAGGAGCACAAATTCAAGGTCAACATGAGTACTCAGAAGCAGAAGTGGAAACCGGGGAAGAAAAGAATAAAGGGAGGGAAGCAAAGGACGGAAAGCTAATGTCCTCACAATAAGGGGAAGGAAAGGGAGAGGTAAAGATAGAAGAAAAGAAGAAGTAAGCTAGAAAGAAAAGTAATAAACAAGTGAAAAATAGGCGGGCCAAGTAAACAAAAACCATTGGTCCCATCTAGGTAGTCTAAAGGCTTCTAAGCCGAAAGACTATGGAGACAGAGAAAGCTCTGCAAGTAGTGTCAAAGACACACCCTAAAGTGGGGAGTGACTGAAACAGGTCACCTTTTTGTTACAATCAGTCACACCTCCACAGTCACCAAGTCTACAAAGGCCCCTGCACACAAGTGTAACAGTTAGATCCACAATTGTAAATTTACTCACAGAAGTATAAATTGTACTGGAGTCCCAAGCCAGTAACTTAGTAAACAGGTAAATGCTTCAAGAATCTCTCATCAAAGTGAGAGGCAACTAGAGCTCTGGTATACATAAGAACAAAACAGTATGTGAGAACAAAAATGAACATTTTCATGGTAGAATCAGAACACACGTCTAGTCACCCATGACTGGACAAATATAGGAAAAAGCACAGTAGAGTAGGAAGTGTTTCATTTTCAAGTATCTCTGCTAGTGGCACCAGAACAAGGCCTCAGGCCCCACTTTTTTTTCTTCTCCGGATTAGAAGGAGCTCTCCGATCTCCCCAAGGTCCCCTGAAGAGGAACATGGACTTCTGGGGCCACTCCGAGATGGTCGCCAGTGAAAGGCCCAGAGCCCCGCAGAACTCTGTCAGGTCTGATGGTGTTCTCAGCAACAACATCCCTGTGCATCTGCAGCTGGAAGGGGTAACCCAAAGAGTAGGAGATGTCCCTAGTAAAGAGGACCTCAAGCAGAGGCCTCAAGGCCCTTCTTTTGGCGAAGGTCAGTCAAGAGAGGTTAGCAAGGAGAAATATTGTCGACCCATTGAAGTCAATGGCCTCCGAATCTTTGGCCTACTGCATAATGTCCTCAAGTTGAAAAAAATGAATTTGACAGGTAACATCTCTTAGCCAAGAGGGGTCAGCATTTTTAGGGTCTAGCCACCTATGGACCCTATGCATTTCAAAGTGCTCATCTGTGGGTCTGTCCAAAAGGGAGTTTAAAATGCGTTGAAGAACCGGAACTAGATCCCGTGCTGTCACAGGCTCTGGGAGCCCGCATAGCCGGATATTCTGCTGTTCCTATTCTCTGAATCCTCCATCATGTAGAAAAGTAGTTGGAAATTCGGAAAATGTTGATCAAACATCTGTTGCTGCAACTTCAATTGGGAGGAGAGGTCTGCAGCGTCAAGTTCAATCACCTTAACAGTGCCATTAAGCTGAGTCATCTTCTTTAAGGGATCTAATTTCTGATTTACACACAGCCTCAATGCACTGAATATAGCCCTCTATGTCCTCCTTGGTGGGAATGGTGCTTAGCTGGGCACAGAGTTCATGTATTTCCACTCTTGGGGACATAGGACCCAAGGATCCCATCCAATCAGTGTGTCCCCTAGGCCTAGTATGGGGTGAGGTCTCTGTTGTAATTAAGAAGTTATCAGTAGGGCACTGGTCTAGAGAGTCTGCACAGGGAGCTGTTACTGCTGCAGCATCCAGACAGCAGTGTGCTTTTGGAGAAGCTCGGGGCACCCTCAGTGAGTCACATGTGGAGAGGAGATTCCTGTTGTTGTTGTAGTTGGTGGGGGAGGGGGAATGGTGGTCGTTCCCATTCCCTCTGGTGATTGATTAATCTACCCCCTCTACTGCTGCCCGTGGCTCTCCGTTGCCCGCTACCTGATCTGGCTCCCAGTCTGCACCTGGGAGTACGGCGCTTAGATGACAGTCCTAGAGCAGAGGGGGAGGAGGAGGTCTCTCCCGAGCGCCGGCCACCAGCCGCACTCCCAGGGTCTGCCAATGATGGGCATGTGGTTGCCCGGTCTGATTTTCCCGGGGCCACCAGGTACCTTGTGATGTCCTGCTTGACAGGCATCGCAGGGGGATCTTGGTTCACCTGAGAGCGGAGGACGATTTTTCCGATCATAAGGATGCAGGGGCTTGCTGATGAGAGCTTGTATTAGGCTGTGGAGGAGCCGTAGAAACGAAGCCTTCACAGGATGCGACTGTGCAGCGCCATGTTTAGGCCACACCTCAGATTACCATAGATTGACCATCCTTGATCCTCGTACCTAAGTTTCTTGAGAATTACGTCTAAATTCTCCTAGCTTTCACTAAAGTGCACAGAATGTCCTAGAATGTCCTATAGGCACTGAAGCATACTTGCTGCCATTGTACAGTAGCACAGTTTTCAGACATTTTTTTGGATGAATTAAAGGGACTCTGTCAGGTCATTTTTCAGTATGATACTGATAATACCCTTGAATAGTGCTCGGGTAGACATTTCAGAATATGTAAAAATCATTAATGCACCATGTGTCGTTCTCTTGCTTTTAAGCACCTTCACACCCTGCAGGCAGCTGTAAAAGTAATTGACATGACTCATGAGCTGTTTGAGAGTCACAGTATGTGTTATTTAAATATCCACACCTATGCAAGCTGGTATTCTGTCTCTTCCCTCCGTGATTGAAGTTACACTGAATCTCTCCGGTTCTGCAGGCTGCTGGGGAGGGGGTTGAGAGGTGTTTTTTGCTACAACTCTTGTAGTAACATCACCACAGTCTGTACTATCTGTATAAGGTTTCTGTTTATTTGAATATTGGTTTTTCTGCATACATGTAATGTGTGTATCTGCTGAGCAAATTATCAAATATTCATATAAACACAAAGAAATATCTCAGAGCACACATTACACTATGTCTCAGATACACACAATGAAAATTTCAGATCTGCACATGCTGAGATTAAATCTGCTAAGAGCACACATCTCCTCCCCCTTCAGCATACACACTCAACTCAGAGGAGGGCAGAGCAGTGTAGTGATGCATGAATTTATTTTGAAGTTTACACAGAATAGGAGGGAAGCTTAAATAATAGAAATACATGAATAGAGAGAGCGTAGAGAGTGTAATTAAAAAATATCAATTACATATGGATTTTTGACCTTACAGATTCCCTTTACTAGTCTCCATTCACTCACATTGTACTCGATGTAAAATTTTTCCATCATTCCAGGTACATTAATGTAATAATCTCGTGCTTTTTTCCAAGATCGTGTGCTCTAAAGATATTCATTTTCTCTGCTTCTGTGCCTTGTAAAACATGTACCAGGATCTAACAGTTTTTTGCCTTGTAGTGCCTGGAAGTTCTGTAGAATATTTTGGAAGGTCCAAGGTCCTGACTAAATCATTTAATTTGAGCTGTTAAAAAAGCTGTGGCTCTTTGGGAATAGAGTGAAAGTCTTTGTCAGAATCCTACTCTTCATGTTCTGAATCTTTTGAATCAGGTGTATCTTCAAGTTTCTCTGGAGGTGAAGGGACAGGTATTCCTGGACTTTTAGGCACAGGGTAAATTGCTAATGAGAACATCGGGTATATAATTTCCTTCTTATTTTCCTTCCACATTATGTACAAAAGTAGCAGTCCATCACTAAGATTTTGTGGTTCCCTCCAGATCATAGGTATGCTGAAACAAAAGCTCTATTTTTTACCTTTAGACCAATATCGTAGTTCTTCTACACAAACAGAACACACAATATATATGAAGCTCATGACTTGTCTTGATCACCTAGGTTTACATTAAAGTATGCATAATACACTTGTCTAATGAAGTCCGTAATGTTCCTTTGTTGTTTTTTTTTTTTACTACAAAACAATCGCAAATGCAGCAATAGGCAGGTGAATTGTGACACCTCCATGTAGCCATTTCGATCATATTGTTTGAAAGACAAGCTTAAGGACTCTCTCTAAATGAAAATCTGCCTTTGCTCCCCGTAGCAACCAAGCACAGTGCAGCTTTCAGTTCAGTTGGTTAATGTGGACACCTCTACACTGTTATAAACTGTGTGTGTGTGTAGAAAAAATCTGTCTTTACTGCTCTAAAACAAACCATGTATGCCAAAAGCAGAATCAAAATGCACTCTCAGGATGCAGTCAGAGCCCAAATGTGAAGCAAGCCCAGCTGCAGGCTGATAAATCATCTCTACCAGCAAGATGTGGGAGGCGATCTGCCATGCATACACTGAGCCCGCTTAGAGCACCATTCACACAGATACAGTTGATGCAGAGTGTCTGAAAGCGACCCATCCTGCGCCGCTGCTTGAGCGATGGGTCGCACAGTACGATACCTCTGCACCACTAGATGAATGGCGCCCCTAAGGGCCCAACTGCACTCTGGATAGATAAAAAGTGCAAAAAGTCTCTTATATGATGAATATGCATGGCAGATCGCCTCCCACATCTTGCTGGTAGAGGTGATTTATCAGCCTGCAGCTGGGCTTGCTTCACATTTGGGCTCTGACTGCATCCTGAGAGTGCACTTTGATTCTGCTTTTGGCATACATGGTGAGTTTTTTGATGCTGCTTTTTTCTAGTAGTTTTCTGCTCTAAAACAACCAATCACAGCACAGTTTTCATTTCTTATACTGCTGAGGTAAAATGAAAGATATGCTATGATTGGTTGCTACGGACACCACAATGCTTTTTGGAGGCTGGCTTAAGAAAATGTCATCTGTCCACAGCATCAGTTTCATCACATTTTTTTTTATTTTTTTTTATGGTTCAATCTATTTTTATTGAGAATTTAAACACGTGGATAAAGCATACAAGTAGTACAGTATCGTTATGGTGGGCATATAATGAGAGATACATATTGGGAGCCATTAGGTACAAGCGGGTGACAGTGTTTGAAGTTACATGGTAGTAGAGAAAAAAAAATAATAAAAATAATAATAAATGAGCAATAGAGAAAAAACAAAACCCTGGAAGAGGGGAAGTAGAAAGCAATAAACAGAGGTTAAATACAAAAACAGAAAAAAAAACAACAAAAAACCAAAAACCAACAAAAAAACAAAACAAAGAAAAAAAAAAAACAAAGAAAAAAAAAACCTACAGCAGTAGAATAAATGATGCAGTAGAGGAGTCCTTAGGCCACGTGCACACGTTGATTGTTTGATGAGTTTTTTACCTCAGGATTTGTAGCCAAAACCATGAGTGGATGATTAAATACAGAAGTGGTGCAGGTGTTTCTATTAGACTTTTCCTCTGATTGCTCCACTCCTGGTTTTGTCTACAAATCCTGAGGTAAAAAACTCATCAAATACTCACCGTGTGCACACCCCATTTGGTGTTTGTGAGAGAAACTAACTGTAGTGCTAATCTAGTGAGTCTAAGGGCTGTGCGGTGTTAGACCGGGTGACTTGCAGTTGGTCCTGTAGAAACAATTGGCTTTTGTAGGTTAGGTGAACTACAGGCGAAGTGTGGATGTGGAGAAGGGTCCTTACGAGAGAACGAAAGTGACATAGGGGGAAGTAGGAGAGAGAGAAAGGATTATAGAAAAAAAAAAAAGGAAAATATAAACAGGATAGGCGAGGGGAAGGGTAAGGAAAGTGTGGGCGTGTTTTTTTTGGGGGAGGGGGAGGGGATGGCAGGGGGCCTCTGTGTCCTATAGGCCTTGTGTCTAAGCCTCGGGGCCCTGGTTCAGTACTCTTGTAGGAAGAGTTTTGTGAAGTTTGGGGAATTTCTGTACATGATCCACTCCATCCAGGTGGTATTGTATCTGTTCATTGACCCTGTGCCTTCGGCCGCCAGCTCCTCCATCCGGCAAATGTCGAGCATTTCTGCGCACCAGTCCGCTAAGGGGGGTTTTTCTGGTGATTTCCAGTAGCGTGGGATGACGGACCGGGCGGCCGACAAGCAGGATGTCTTTTTTGATATTTTTCATCGACCCAGGGTAGACCGACAGCAAGGCCATTTCCGGGCCACCGACCACTACTTTGCCCGTGATGAGGTTGTAGTTTCGGAACACCCCTTCCCAAAAACCCCTAATTGCTGCGCAGTTCCACCAGATGTGGAGCATGGTTCCTTCCTCTGTTCCGCAGCGCCAACATGTTTTCGAGACTGAGGGGAAGATTACATGGAGCCTGTCTGGGCAGCGGTACCATCTATATAGTATTTTGTAATTTTTTTCTTGGGCTGCGCATGTGTTCGCTATCTTACGGGTAAGTATGAAGCTTTTTTTCCATTCAGCCCGGGAGAGCTCTCTACCTAGTTCCTTCTCCCAGGCTAGTTGGAAAGTTCGCTTGCCGGTCCTTCCCTCCCCTGCAATAACCCGTTGGATCTCAGAAATTGTGTGGGGGGAGGGGAGTCTCGAGTGAACAGATCCTCCATGAGTGAGGGGAGATGTCTGATCCCGCCTATCTGTTCTGCCGTGGAGAGGTAGGATTGTAGTTGGAGGTATTCGAGCCACTGTAGTGCCTTAGGGGTCGGGCTTTGCTGCATACATTCGAATGGGGGTAGTTTTCCGTTTAATAGTATCTGCCCTATGCGGACGTCTTCCATGTCTGTCCAGCGCAGGAATGTGTGTCTGTGCATCCCTGGTTTGAATCTCGGGTTTGAGAAGATGGGCGAAAGCGGGCTCAGCGTCCCCCTCCCTGGGGGACGCTGTGTAGGATTCCCATATTCGTATGGTGTCTTTAGTGAGGTTGTGGGTTATGTCCATCTGTTGGGGGTCTAGTGGAAATACCCATGGGAGGTACCGTAGGGAAACCTTCACCGCTTCCTGTTCTAGGGTCACCCAGCGTTTGGAGTGGGGTCTGTAATGCCAGGCGATCAGCTGGACTATGGATGTCGCTATAAAGTATCTGTGTGGGTCCGGTAGCCCCAGTCCACCTGTTCAGTGGGATCTGATAAGATCTTCCTGTGTACCCTGGGTCTTTCCCCTTTCCAGACAAATTTCCCTCTCAGAATGCGGAGTTTGGAAAAGAAGTCTCTGCGGGGTAGTATGGGGATGGTCTGGTAGGTGTATAGGAGTCGGGGTAGGATGTCCATCCGTACCACTTTTATCCTCCCCAGCCAGGATAGCTGAAGTGTGCGGTATGTGGCTAATTGTGTCTCCAGTAAGGCGAGGAGAGGTTGGTAGTTGAGCAAATATAATTTTGACAAGTCGGAAGGAATACCTACCCCTAAGTATCTAATGGATTCAGCTTTCCATTTAAAGGGAAAACTTGTTTTGAGGGAAGAAACTTCCTTAGCGGTTAGGGAGATATTCATTGCCTCCGACTTGGAGAAATTTATTTTAAAGTTGCTCAGGGAACTGAAAATTTTGAGCTCTTGGAGGATAGATGGGATCGAGGTCCATGGCTGGGAAATGTAGAGAAGTAGGTCGTCGGCGTATAGGGCCATTTTGTGATGGCACAAGTCGGTTTGGAGTCCGTGGATGTCTCTGTTTCCTCTGAGGGCGTTGGTTAGATGTTCTATAACGATCACAAAGAGGAGGGGGGATAGTGGGCAACCCTGCCTAGTCCCATTTCCGAACGGGGCTGACAGGGAGCCGTTAACTCGGACCCTGGCTGATGGTGCAGAGTAGAGGGAGAAGAGTTTGTGAAGGAATTTGGGGCCGAGTCTAATCTGGGTCAGCGCCTCCTTCATGAAGCCCCAGTGGACCCTGTCAAAGGCCTTTTCAGCATCGATTGATAGTATGCTGAGGGGGACATTTTGTTTCGCCTTGCTTATGAGGAGCAAGGTCTTAATGGTGTTGTCCCTGGCTTCGCGTCCTTTGACAAAGCCCACTTGGTCAATGTTGATAATCGAGGGGAGCCAGCCTGTCTGCCAGGATCTTTGAGTATAGCTTTATGTCGATGTTTAGCAGGGAGATGGTTCTGTAGTTGGTAGGTAAGTTTGGGTCTTTCCCCAGTTTGGGTAGAATACTTATGTGAGCCTCTAGGGATTGTGGGGCGAAGTTTGTTTCGTCTGTGATTGAGTTAAATGTAACCTGCATCTGGGGCAATAAGTGTGTTTGGAGGGTTTTGTAGAAGATTGGGGTAAATCCGTCGGGTCCTGGGCATTTAGATGATGGGGTGTTGTTTATGGCTGTCAGAATCTCTTGTTCCAAGATCTCGGCTTCCAGGGCCTTGACTTCTACTGTCCCTAGGGGGGGGAGAGCTGTGGAGGTGATGTATTCCTGTGTTTTTCTGAGTAGGTCTTCGGGTGGCATATCCGCAAAGCGGCCTTTGAGGTTATACAAGTCTTTGTAGTAGGATCTGAATACTTCCAGTATCTCAGATGGGTTGTATGTGTTTTTGCCATCCGATGACCTAATCTTTGGGATATAGGTGCGGTTTGACCTAGGATGTAGTAGGCAGGCTAACGGTCGGCCACATTTATTTGCGGCCCTGTAGAAGTAACACTTAGACCTCTCTGTCTGTTTTAGGTGTTTCTGGTCCAGGAGTGCTTTGAGCTCTTGTCGTTTCAGGACGAGCTCGGCTAGGACCTCTCGGTCCAGCGTCTGTTTGTGTTTCGTCTCTAATCTGTGGGTTTGGGAGAGGAGGTCTGTGATCGCTTCGGACCGGAGCCTTTTGAGTCTGGCTCCGTGTTTTATTAGGGTTCCCCTTAAGCAGCACTTCAGGGCCTCCCATTTGTAGGGCTGGGGAGTGGGGTCTGAGTGGTGGACCTGGGTGAATGTCTCAATTTCCCTTTTTAGTTCTGTCAGGCATACGTTGTCTTTCAGGAGGTTGTCGTTCAGTCTCCAGGTCCACGGTTTCCGGGTTGTGTCTGGTAGGGTTAGAGATAGGTACACCGGGGCGTGGTCTGATAGGTATAGGTTACCGATGGTGGCGGATGGGTCCCAAGATAGGGCCTTGTGACTCACCAGGAATAGGTGTATGCGGCTGTAGGAGTTGTGGACGGTCGACTAGAAAGTGTAGTCTCTATCCAGGGGGTTGAGGGTCCGCCATACGTCTACAAGCTGGAGCGTGTGAAGGAGCCTTCTGAAGGCCTTCAACCGTCTGTCTGGGATCGTGCCTCTCCCAGATGTGGAGTCAAAGGTGGGGTCCATTGTGTTGAAGTCTCCGCCAATTATTGTCGTCCCCTCAGCGAAGCCAGCGAGGCGGGTTAGGAGGGCCCTCCCGACTTTGGTTTGGTCTCTGTTGGGCAGGTACCAGTTGGCCACCGTTAAGGTAGTGTTGGACACTCGAAGTTTTAGGAACACGTATCTCCCCCCTGGATCGATTTGTGAGTCGAGTACCGTGTGTATCAGATTTTTGTGGATCGCGATTGATACTCCCTTGATCTGGATTCCGGGTTAGTGCTGTGTATCCATATCGGGTAGTATTTGTTATTTAGGTTGGGTAATGACCAGGTTTTAAAATGCGTCTCCTGGAGTAGTACGATCTGGGTCTGTTTCTTATGCATGTCATAGAGAATCTGGGAGCGTTTTTGGGGGGTGTTGAAGCCTCTCGCATTGAGGGTCCCGATTCTCAGGGTGGCCATGCTGTCGGTCGTCCCCCTGGTCGCGCAGTGGATAGGGGCTTGTGGGGTAGGTCAGGGCCACGCGTCGTGTCGTGGTTGAGTCGTTGGGGGTGGGGGGGGGGTGGTTGCGCTATGGGGGGTTGAGGGGGCGAGTAGAGAGGGAGTTGGGGAGTGTGGTCAGGTTAAAGGGGGGAGGTGGTGAAACTGTTATGTTTCGTGGACAAGAAGGTCAACTCCCGGTTTGGAGTTGGTGGTGTGTTTGGGGTCTGTATTAAGATTGCCGCACCTGCCTGCAGCGTGCGGCTCTTCTTTGGGGTTGATGCCTTTCCTATTGGAGTGGAGACTCCCCACGCCAGGGCCTCAGTTTGTAGTAATTATGCAGTAGTTAGCAACAGTGATTGCAATTGTACAATTTAGCGATATGTGATGTGGATCCTGGGTGCCGGGATTCTTAGGTCTTCCAGGAACGCTGGGATGTCCCTTGGGTGGGAAACGGAGAATAATTGGTCATCCCTGCGGACCTGGAGGCGGAACGGGAAGCCCCATGAGTATGGGATGTCCCCTCTGCGGAGCACCTCTAAAAGTGGTCTGAGGGCTCTGCGTTTTTGGAGTGTGCGTCGGGATAGGTCTTGCATTAGTTGGATTGGGTTGCCTTGGAACAGTAGGAGATCTCTGTTTCGTGCCCTTGCTAGTATTTTCTCTTTGGCTCTGAAGCTATGGACTCTGCAGATAATGTCCCTGGGTCTGGCGCCGTCTGGTGGGGGTGGGCCCAGGGATCTGTGTGCCCTATCGAATTCTAGGGGAGTATTTTCGGGCATGTTGCGGATAGAGTTGAGGAACCCCCGGAGTGTGGCGTCTAGGTCTCTGGTAGGGATGGATTCTGGCAGACCACGGACTCTGACATTGTTCCGTCTATCACGGTTTTCTAGGTCCTCTATTAGATCCATTAGGTGGTCAGATGTAGACGTCTGGAGGGAGACCTGTTGCTCTAGGGAATTCAGGCGACTGGTTAGCTCTGCTATGGTGGTTTCAGCGGAGGCGACTCTCCTGACCAGCTGCTGGTACTCGCCCCTCATTGCTGCTGCCTCTGCCCTGAATAAGGATTCCATCCTGATGAGGAATCCCTCCATCTCCTCTCTGGCAGGGATGGATTGGATGCGGGCTCTCAATTCATCCCAAACCACCCCGTCCGCTGCCTGGGTCGTGGGGAGGGCCTGGGGGGTTGACGTGTGGATCGGGTGGTCAGTAGCTGGGCCTGTGGGGGGACCGGTGTTGGGCCCTGCAGTGTGTGGTGGGGCCTGGGCGTTATTAGGCCTTGGGTGGCCCTGGGGGTCTTGGGGCCTTTGTGGCTGAATGTGAGCCCCCCTAGGGTCTGGGTGCTGGGGGCTACAGGGTCCCACCACTCCTGCTGTGGGAATCGGGGCTCTGTGGGGTGGAAGTCTTGTGTGGCCGGTCCCCCCCCCTCGCCCATTACCATCCACTGCTGCTGTGTCTCCCGGTCCTGTGGTGCATAGTGCTGCATGTGCTGCCTGGTCGTCCCTTTGGGGCCTGGGGTGCCGTCCTGCGGCCTCTGGAGTGTGGGGCCGCATTTCCTCCACGTTCGGGTAGTTGGGGACGGATGTGCAGCGTGTTCATCTGTCCGGGGGCCGCAGTTATCTCCTGCGGCCTCCCGCATGTGTGGCTGCGTTGCCGGGGCAATGTCTTTGTTGTGCAGGCCGGCATCAGTGGGTGGAAGGTGTGCGGCTGTGTTTCGGGGGCGGTCTCCGCTTCCCTCGCCAGCTCCTCGCTCATCCCCTTGCTTCTGCTGTCGGGTACTCTCCGGCTCCGGTCTGCTGCTCTGCCCCACGTGGTCCGCCATCTTGCTGGTGGTGCAGGGGGTCCCTCTTTTGTCGGTGCTTCTTAGGAAGCGGTGGATGCTTGGGGACCCGGGGGACCGGGCGGGTGCTGGGCTTGGTGGCTCTTCTTTTAGCCGGCATAGTAGCCGGTGCGGTCACTGTTGCGGCGGGTATTCCTTGCGTGGGGAGCAGGAGCTTCGGACTTAGCTTCCTCTCCTCTCCATGGCCAAGCCATGCCCCATCAATTTCATCAAACTTTTAATCTAATGTTACCAAAGTCATCCAAAGAATACCCAAAGGAGTCCGTATGGGTCCAGAAAAAGCCTATGAAGTCAGTGTTTGTGAAAAAAAAAATGGATGTGATGCACTTTTTTGATATTTTTACTGAGTTCAGCAATCGAAAGTCTCACATTCGTGGTTGTGGACCCACTATGCCAATGGAGCAGACTCACCCTGAAGGGGTGTAACTAAGTGATTAGCTTAATTTCTCTAGAGCCATTGATTAGGCTTGTGCTGAGTTCGTCACCAGGTACCACCCCCAGGGGAACTGTCTGTACCATAACTGCTGACCCCAAGATGCCGAGAAGACTGGCACAGGGACGGGTGCTGGCAGACGGACAGGTATTGGCAGGCTAGCTGATTTTTGCCTATACGGCACATACTGATTTTTGCCTATACGGCAGGTACAGAAGTTTCAGGCAGATACTGGCAGCTACTGGCAAGGTATGGCATGTACAGGCATGGTACGGCAATTACTGGCACTAAAATAGAGGTACGGGTTAGCAGGCCACGATAAGGGACACTGGATACAGGGAACGGGACCTGACAACTAGCAGGCATGTCTCTAGCAGAAAGACCATGTTGACCAGGCATCTCCCTTTGGGGGAGCGACCTTAAGTACCTAGTGTCCACCAGCAATTGGATGGAGATACATTCAGAAAAAACACACACTGAACACACACTGCCCCTTTAGGAGGTGATGAGGATTGCGTGCGTTTGCATCCTAAGCACACTCCCTGGGGATCGGTGTGACGGAAGCAGGAAACGAGACACACACCACACGGGTTGGCCAAATGGGTGAGTGCACTGTTGAGCCTGCTGCAAGGTTGTGGGTTTTGGCGTAACCCCTCCCCCTCTTACATCCCCTGTTCCAGGCGTAACCTCTCCCCCTTTTACATCCCCTCTTTTTCCAGGCCTTAAAGGAGTCTTTTCTTCAGGAGAGAGGGACATTAATATTCTTCTATGACTCCCATGATATCTTCTCAGGACCAAAACTCCTACGTCTACCTGTGGATGTGCTATATGTGCAAAATGACCCATTGTCTGAGTAGCTTGTTTTAGAGCACAGCACATTCTCTCTCCCCATACACCATATCCATGCACCAGCACTGACAAAAGTAGTAGTAGCCAGCAGAGCCTGTCTTCCCATGAGACCTCCAGCGGAGACTTGTCGAGCGACATAATTTCTCATCCGACTAAAGTTATTTCTGCGAATGTACATGCTGTAGAGGGGTTTCCTGTTTTTTCTAGTCTTATAAACTCTGAGAAAACATGGAAAATGCAGGACCAAGAATAGGCAGTGTGCTCTTTGTGATCTTAAGTTACCTGTCTCCTGGCCTAAAAAACTCTGCAGGCTTGCACAGAATAGACTGTGAGGAAACTGTGGATTTTCATCAGATCCTGGAGCTGTGATCAGAAGTTGAGAATTTCCTGATATCCCTATCCCAAAAAAGGAAGCATACAAACATGGTCAAAATTGTTGGTACCCCTCATTAAATTAAATAAAAACCCACAATGGTCACAGCAATAACTTGAATCTGACAAAAGTAATAATAAATAACAAATCTATAAAAACGAAGAAATGAATGTCAGACACTGCTGCCACAGAATTTTTATGAAATAGTCCTGGACAGAAATGATGGTACCCTTAACTTAGTATTTTGTTGCACAACCTTTTGAGGCAATCACTACAAACAATTCCTGTAACTGTCAATGAGACTTCTGCACCTCTCAACAGGTGTTTGGCCTACTCAAGGGCAAACTGCTCCAGTTATTTCGTGTTTGAATATTGCCTTTTCCAGATGGCATGTTTCAGATCTTTCCAAAGATGCTCAATAAGATTTACGTCAGGGCTCATAGAAGGCCACTTCAAAATTAGATCAATGTTTACGTCTTAGCCATTCTTGGGTGTTTTTCGCTGTGTGTTACTAAATAATTGCATCATCTTATGCTGAATCTACATTTTATTCTGAAAAAAAAATTCAATTATATTTTGCGTGTTAGTTAGCCTTGAAGTGTACATCTAGTCCAATGCTGATAAGAACGCTTCAACACAGCTACATTATCTTGAATCAGAAGAATTTCCTGAGGAGGCAGGGAGGATTCACATAACCATGCTTTTGTAAGGTTTCTGAATGTCTGCTATTAACTAATATACCTTATTAACTATTTATTGCCATAACACATGTTGTGTGGTACACACCATGTCACCAAACACCACAGTGAGTATCTAGCCCTATATACAGGCCCACTGATTGATTACAAGATTGTAGACACCTGTGATGCTAATTAGTGGACACACCTCGATTTAACATGTCCCTTATTTCACATTAATTTCAGGGGTTACATCATTTCTTTCCAGGCCTGCTTCATGAGTTTATTTTTTTTTATTCTGTGGAAGCAGAGTTGAAAAGCAATGTCTGACTTTCATTTGTTCATTTTCATAGATGTATTATATATTATTACTTTTGTCAGATTCAAGTTGTTTCTGTAACCATTGTGGGTCTTTCTTTGATTAAATGAGGGGTACCAACAATTTTAACCACGTATGTAGCTCCAAATCGGCTGTGAAATCATCCCCAATATCTGAGGAATCAGACAGATCAAAGAGGGGAATGCAATTCTTCATACAGTCCTTCCTCATTGTCAGATAGTGAGTCTCCAGGGAAGGCAGTTCTTTCTTATGGATGGAGGAGATGAGCAGCTTAGTGAAGGCAGTGAGATCCACAATGGGCGTTGTGGAGGAGACTATGCAATAGTCTATGCAGACATTACGTTTGGAGGCTTAGGTCAGAGAAACTGTTGTTTTTTCCCAGTGAATGAAAAGGTCCAGGCATTGATCTCCAAGGTGTGGAAAAATATCTGACAAAAGAAGCTCCTCACCCTGAGCATCATTTAAATGGAAGTATCTTTTTGAAGATTCTCCTTTTTAAATAAATAACACCAATGATGGTCTAACTGCAGTTTCCAATATCGTGTCTGCTCTCTACCTGAAACTTAACCTTTCCAAAACTGAACAGCTGCTCCTAACCTCCCTAATTATGACATCTCTATCTCAGTGTGCGGCACCATGATAATGCCTAGTCAGCAGGCTCGCTGTCTAGGTGTTATGTTTTTTTTCTCCTTCGCCTCATTGGGGGACACAGGACCGTGGGTGTTATGCTGCTGTCCACTAGGAGGCGACACTAAGCAGAATCTGCAAAAGAGTTACGTGGCTCCTCCTCTGCAGCATATACAGCCTAGAGCAGGAAATGCTTCTCCTGTTTTTTGCTTAGTGTCGAAGGAGGCACACCTACATTTTTACTCTCTACTTTTTCATCAATTTTTCTTCCAATGAAGAAAAGTGGGTCCGGCGTGACCCCCGGCATGCTCCTTCCTCGGCCACCCACTGTTGGGGCGCTGGGTTGAAGTTGAGAATCGTTACATATGCCGTACTCCTTTCTCGGCCTCCCACTGTTGGGTTGCTGGGTTAAAGTTGAGACAGCCCAGCATAACATCCACCTTCCTCTCTCCCTCGGGGTCCTGAGTTGAAGCCAGAGCTGGACTTTCTGCCAGATGACGTCCCCCTAATCACCCTCTGGGTGCTTAGGCTGAGGCACCACAGGTATCAGCAGCACATGCTGCATTCTGGGCTGGGATTCTGGATGGATGCCTGCAGGAGCACAGGCTCAGAGACGACCCCCTAATCACCCTATGGGTCATTAGGCTGGGCACCACAGGTACCAGCAGCACATGCTGCACTCTGGGCTGGGATTCTGGAGCAGTCCCCCCTAATCACCCTGTGGGTTATTAGACTGAGGCACCCGGCTGCCTGCAGGAGCGCAGGCTCACAAGCTTCTCAAACAAGCACAGCAGTCCCCCTAATCACCCTGTGGGCTATTAGGCTGAGGCACCATAGGTACCAGCAGCGCAGCTGCACTTATCTACCCCAGGATCCTGGTGGGGTCCGGGTACAGCCCCACTCAGCCCTGCAGGGCCAGAGGTGTCTACCTGTCCCCCTTCTCCCTGCACAGCTTTCACAACAAGGCAGGGAGAAGAGGTACTCAGCTTCCCCTACGCTGTCCCTGCTAGAGCAGGCAGCAAGGTACCTGGGGCGGCAGGGACCCGTCATGGCCCCCCCTCGCTGCCAGACCGGCGGTTCTGGATCCGTCCCGGACCTCCGCGCCGACCCCCCCCGCCATTGCGGGGCCGCAAATCACGCTAGGCCCCGGCTTCAGGCCTAGCGTGGAAGGGACCGCCTATCCCCGCCCACCGCCCGCCCTCCGGACGCGTCAAATGACGCGGCGCCGCATCACGGAGAGGGGCGGGAAGTTCCTTTGGGGCGCTTGTATTGCGCGCCCATTCAGGTTCCCGCCCCCTCCTTGTTCCTCCTGGCGGCGCCAAAAACGCTCTGGGCGCCATTAGGATGTGGGCACAGCACACTGTTAGGCACGGCGGCCATATACAGTGTGTTAGGGCTATGGGGGCATACAGGTTATGGGGGCATATATCAGACCAGCAGGGATTGTCTCCCTGCTGCAGCTCTCTGCCCCCTGCACACACCATGAGTGACAGGCTGTGGGCACAGCACCCTGTTAGGCACAGCGGCCATATACAGTGTGTAATGGCTATGGGGGCATACAGGTTATGGGGGCATATATCAGACCAGCAGGGTTTGTCTCCCTGCTGCAGCTCTCTGCCCCCTGCACACCATGAGTGACAGGCTGGGGGGGCAGATGCAGGGCTGTCAGCAGGGATATGATTCCCTGCTGCAGCCTCCTCTCCCCCTGTACACCATGTGCAGACTATGCCACGTGTGACAGGCTATGCCACGGGTCACAGGCTAGGCCATGTGTGACATGCTACATAGGCATTTACGAGGGCCAGTACAGCAAGTGGGCTGACCGACGTGTTCTGCCCTGAAATACTCTGTGCTGCTGTGAATACAGTTTTTGTGAATATTTCAACTTCATCAACTGCTGCAGCACGGTGTTGTCATCACTAACATCACAATGAATGTACCGTGCCTTACAAGATCTCTCCTGACATACTCTGTGCTGCTGTAAACCTTTTTGTCAGCAGCTACACATAATCTCAGTGAAGAAAGTAGGCGTCAGACTGTTCTCAGTACGCACAGGGGAGAAGTGATCCACTCAATCCCCTATGGATGTAATGTGTTTATTTTGTGTCGTTACGATGACACGGCTTCGCCTATGTTCACATCCAGCGAGCAGAGTTCCTCTGCCTAGTGCGGGTGACACACTAATAGGCACAGCCTGGCTTTCCTTGCATCGTGTCAGCCAATGATGCCAGTACCTATCAGAGCACATAATGCTAAATCTAGGTAGGCAGTTTTTACGTCTGCGACTATGTCGCAGCTTATGGGAAACTAGCATGCAGCAAGCAGGATGATGGCTCCGACGTCTGATGGTTTTCGCAATCCAACCCCAGACTCGGACCTTCATGCTTCTCCAAATCAACGTCCCATCTCAAAGGAAGCTAAATGTCGATAATTCGAACATTCAACTGTGTCTCGCAGGACGCAAGATCGTACCCATGGGACCCTCAGCGCCCCACTTACCATAAGGGAGTTTTGTTGGATTTGGACTCCATGGCAAGGCTCGTACGGTACCCTATCTGACAACAGGTTTTCCCTAGGGTCACAGTTCTGCTGAACAGAACACAACAGTGAGCATCGGAGTCCGCTACCATACCTTGAGGATGCCAATCGCAGCACCAGACGGTGCCTCACTCGCAGTCAACCAGCCAAATTGCGACCTCTTGGGAATTCATTTAACGGATCATCGTCTAGATCAACCCAAACTCGATCAACGCACATGTAGCGATCACAGACAACCCTCAATTCAGGGAGTCGTTATGCCTGTGCTACACGCAGAGCGTGTTTAAAGGTTCTATGCCTGTGCCACACACACAGCAGGGTTTTAAAGGCTCTATCCCAAATATCTTGTAGCCCATAAACAAGAACGTGCAGTACGTCCCGTGCTAGACTGACACAGCTAGACAAACATACCTGGGACAGATTTTTCCACACAGATTCTCTCCGCTCCATAATAATGTTTCATGGAACACGGAGAATACCTTGTATCCTTAGATATACAGGATGACTACCTGCATGTTCCACTTGCAGCCACTTATCATATTTACAATTTGCAAAGGCCATTCCTAAGTGTGGCGTTTCCGTGCACACTTGTTACAGTTCCCTCAGTGGTCACAGAGGTTATGGCAGTTGTCTGGGTTTTTCCTGCATTCCAGGGACGAGGTCACTCTTCCATACCTGGAAGTTTACTCCTCAATACACGACCTTCAGGGATTGAGAACGCAGCGTCTCTATTACGGTGAACACTTTATTAAGACTTGGTTGGCTGGTCACCCTCCACAAGTCTACGCCAGTTTTCACTGCAGTCTTTAGTATTTTCGAAACGCAGTTCAATATATTCAAAACACTAGTCAGACTTTTCCGAGACTAGGCATAGGCACTTCAACTGGAAGTCCGCACTCTCCTTCAACGGTCACCTCAGCCTGTCAGAGCTGACATGACGGTCAGAGGCAGGACGGTGGCAGCACTGGTAGTTATTCCTTGACACAGCTGCTCCTCAGGCCTCCCCAATTATCCATGCTCACGTCATGAGATGAGATGGTACGATCACGTATCAAGAGTTGTCATCTTCCAGTACCAGCAATATGGTATCTTCTGTGGTGGCTCAGCCACTCACTAGTACGCAGGGGAAGTATCTTCTTCCAAAAAGGTGAAGGGTACTATTCACGGACGTGACTCGGACAGAGTAAGGCGCGCTGTACCTACATCTCAACACTCGGAACAATTGATCCTGATCGGAATCAACGATACTCATCGTCCTTTGGAAGATTTGGGCGAGATTCCCAACACGGAAGATTTTATCCCTTATTCTGGCGTACCGCAATTTCAGAAGGCAGTCTGACGATGCCATGGCTGTGGCATATGTCGATTCCCTAGAGCGAATCCCGAAGTTCTCAGGCAATGAAGGACGTTTACCACATTCTTCACTAGGCGGGATTCACAAACTCAGTATTACCGGCTACTATTCTACGCTCGTAGATGCTTAGAACAAACAGTTCCTCCGTTGCCAAGGGCTTACCTCAGAATAGGATTCCTACATCTAGGTGTCTTCAAAGAACTCTGGCATCGTTAGAGAACTCCGGGAACATCCGTAGTGGAGTCACACCTCATTACCAAGGTTCCTAGCTTCATAGCCAGGTCCCACGACCCACAGTCATAGACGGCGGAAGGTCTAATCTTAGACTGGACCAAATTCCAACTCCACTCCTTTTTTTCCGAGAATACCACTATCCTAAGGTAGTGAAGATAATCAAACTGGACTGTCGACAAATCATCTTTGTGGCCACACACACTAGCCCAAGCACGCTTGGTATGCCGATCTCTGTCACTTCATAGCTGACGTGCTATGCCACCTACTTGATCGTCCAGATCCACTTTCGGAAGACCGTCTTACCATCATAATTCATCGGCTCTGAATTCGACAACGTGACCCTGGACACCTGGGTGTTCACATAATGTTGTCACAACCTCAATCAGAGCGCGGACAGTTTTTCTGAAGAGATATTCCATCAACATGGGAAATCATTCTCTTTCCTCCCTATCGGCATCGCCTTGTTACCAGACCTCAATTTTTATCTTTTCTTCAAGGAGTCTGCTGACTTGTTCCTCCCTTTCAGTCTACTAGACCCAGGGGTCCTGACCCTCGTCCTCGCAGGTTTTACGCTACCCACATTTTAAGCCATGGGGGACAAATCCCTTTGTTTTCTCACGCAGGGAGTTGTTTTTTTCTGGATGGCAATTGCCTCTCTCCGCAGAGTCTTTAAATTTGCAGCGTTTTCAGGTAAACCACCTTTTTTGGTTTTTTTCTGGTCTCCCAGACAATGTTGTCCTACGTCCGGTTGGTTTTTTCCTCAAGATGATGGTGTCCTTTGTTGTCCGCCTACCTGAATATATATTTCTGACGGCCTAAGTCCAGCGCCAGTTTCATCCGGTCAGAATTACACTACATTACTAGACCTTTGGTCAGAACCCTACGCATATACGCGCCCAGGACAAGTTCCCTTAGCAATCTGTTTTCCTTCTTCCAGAAGGATAAACACAGCAGGCAGGCCAGGTTCTACAAATACTTGATGAAATGGCTTAAATCCACCATCCATGCTTTTTGCATTGTTACAAAAAAAAAAAAAAAAAAAAAAAAAAAAAGTGCAACATAAATTAATGTTGTTTATATTATTAGTACTCTTATTATATTATTAATTTTTAGGTGGCACCATTCATCCATGGTGCTGTATCCTTCCGGCTGCGGGCACAGCACATTCTACTTTGACTGCTGGGGCCTCCTGGGCTACTGAGCTATTAGGCACCAGGAATTACCACAACAAGTGTGTAAGGCATCCACGCGGCCAGCATGCTCATGCTTGCCAGACGCTTTCGGTTTTCATTCAGTCCTCTGCAAATGCAAGTCTGGGAAACTGTACCCTCCAGGTGGCAGTAGCCCACCTGTAGGTGCATCGTTATTTTTATCATTGGTGATTTTCCATTGCTGTTCCCACCCAGGGACTGCTTTAGGACGTCCCACGGTCCTGTGTCCCCCAATGAGGCGAAGGAGAAAAGGAGAATTTTGTGTACTCACCGTAAATTCCTTTTCTCTTAGCCTCTAATTGGGGGACACAGCACCCACCCTGTTGCCCGTTTCGGGCCGTAACTAGGTTCTCATCTTACTCCTGAGAGGTTATATAGTTGCCTGTTTATTTTACAGGCCTGCTTATACTGTTATTACGTAGTTGCCTGTTCGGTTACACGTTTTACCTTACTGTTATTATGTGGCTGCCTGTTTACTTAACAGGCCTTATTTTACTGTGATTCTTGTCATTCTTCTGTTCATTCTCCTACTGCTTTAGCACAAAACTGGAGAAGCATTTCCTGCTCTAGGCTGTATATGCTGCAGAGGAGGAGCCACGTAACTCTTTTGCAGATTCTGCTTAGTGTCGCCTCCTAGTGGACAGCAGCATAACACCCACGGTCCTGTGTCCCCCAATTAGAGGCTAAGAGAAAAGGAATTTACGGTGAGTACACAAAATTCTCCTTTTTTCTGAAAGATCCACGGTCTGTAATGGGCGCTCAGGTAAAAGCAAAGGATTCCCAGGTGAATTAAAAGGCTTTATTCCTCGTGCCTCCATAGCCACAACATGTTTCGATGGCTTGTGACCGTCTTCATCAGGTGAAGATGACCAGCCTTAGTGATTAAAGAATATAGCCCCAGCTCATTAACATCACTAATGAGTAAGTTATAAAACGTTTTTCTACACTTTCACAGGATGCTTTTCTGAGCCAAAAGGAGTGTGGGATTAGTGATGGGATGCTGCAGGGACATGTTTTGATAGCTTAGGAGGTGTTTTGGGGGTGACAGGATCCCTTTAGATGTTTACCAGGGGACATGCAGACAAAAAATTAAGCTGTGCCTGCTCCCATGTTGGGGAGACTTTTTGTTCAGGTCTACTCTTGATGACATCCTAGAAAAAGTAGGGGAAAAGAAGAAGAGTTTTCCCAACTTATCCTTTCCGTCTTATAAGAAATCCTTTCAAAGGAGATGAAGGTACAGTAGAAAGCTTGCCCATCCATAAAAAGATCATGTTCAAAAAACCTTCTCAAGATAACAAGAATGTGTCTCAGTAGCACTCCTTCCCAGGTGGGAGGAATGCTCTCACTTACTTACTTACAAGCCTGGGAAAATCTTCCCTTGAATGTCTGGATTCTGGGCCTCATAAAATCAGGCTTAAAACTTCCCTCTTCCTACACCCACAAGAGCCTTACAGGAGGAACAACTGGCTTTAGAAGGTGAGGTTGGTAGCTTACTGGAAAACCAGGAAGAAGGAAAGAGGAATTACTTCCCCCCCCCTTTTTTTTATTATTATACTGAAGACAGACCGTTCCTTCAATACCATCGTAAATCTGAGTTAATTGAATAAATATCCGGAAGTTTCAACATTCAAGATGGAGTCAATAAAATCAGTGATAAAATTGCCACTTGGTACATGTTAGTACTCATCCTTTAAATCCAGAACTATCACATACCTATAGACTTCTGGTCTTAGCCATTCCTCAGGGTAGCTCTATGAAAGGAGGGAAAACTTAGACACTTTCAGTACAAGGCCCTTGCATTCGGTCTAGCGATAGCCCTAGGGGATTTTACAAAAATAATTTCTAGAAGTCTCGGCTCATCTTTGATAGATGAATTTTTTGATTGTCCTGTATCTGGACTAATTTCTAATTATAGGGAAGTCTGCCTAACATTATTCCAGTCAGCTGCAACTGGTGATCTGTATGTTAAAAGATCTGGGGTGGCTCCTCAACATGCAAAAATCATCAGTTTCCACATCTTGGGTATTTTTAGGTCTTCTATTACTCAGAGAGAATGCAATCTGCCTCAGGCCAAAGTGACAGATCTACAATCAAATATCAGAAGCAGTAAATTCCCCAGTGATAACTTTCAGGAAAGCAATGTCTCTGCATGGCTCCCTCACTTCTTGAATACCAGCGGATCTATCGGCTCAGGCACACACCAGAGTCCTGCAGTGGGATGTACTGACAAATCAAAGGGTCTTCTTGCAGAATCTGAAGGGCAAGCAGTATTACTGCCCACCACAGTAGAGTCTCTCTTCAGTGGTGGTTGAACGAGACAATGCTGACCAGGAGACATTTCAGACCATGAAAATAATCACTACCGACACAAGTCCCACAGGTTTTGGTGCCCACTTAGGACATCTTCTTATTCATGGAAGTGGTAGGATTTGAAAAGACAATTATTTTTAAACTTAAAGGAGCTATTACAGTGGAATACACAGTGAAAAATCTTTTGACTCTATTAGAGAGTCATCATGGGAAGGTTCTTTCCGACATCCACGTGGCAGGGACCTATTTGAACGCCAGGGAGTAACATGGTCCAGAACTCTGGACATGGCTAAAAGGAGCCTTCAGCTGGCAGAATCTCACCTAAATTCTATCTTGGCAGTCCACATGAGAGGAAAAGACAATTACAAGGTGGACTCTCAGCCGGTTACATTTATGGCAAGGTAAATGGAGTTTAAAACAGTCCATTTTTAATCAGATAGTAAAAGTGTGTGATTACCAGTCATAAACCTGTTTTTAAACAGGCACAACAAAAATTTGATCTATTCTGCTTTCTGGATCCCAGAGAAATTCCATACACAGTAGATGCTCTGTTAATCAGATGGAACTTCAACCTTGCATAAGCTTTTCCTCCGATATTAATCCCTACGGTCCTGAAGAGAAGACAGGGCAAGAATAATCTTCATTGCTCCCTTCTGGCCTAAATAGACCCTGGTTCTTCTGGCTCAGACAGATGTCAATCACTGAATCATGGGTACTGCAAGCAGGGCTGCCACTAGGAATTTCGGGGCCCCTGACTGCCAACATTTTGGGGCCCTGCCTCCACCCCCTGAGACTCCGCCCAGCCTCCACCCATGCTCCGCCTCCACCCAAACATACATTACATATATAGTGAAAAATTGGAACAGCACCAAAAATTACCTCAATTTATGTGCAAAGCTTTCCCAACCAGCAATCCAGATGGTTCCTTACAACAGAGTAAAGAAAGGAAAAACAGAACAAAAAAATAGATAAAAGTGGACTGTATTACCCAATGCATGGCTACGTTATTGGGCTATAAGGTCCACTCTTTTCTATTTTTTTGTGCTGCTTTTCCTTTTTTTACTCTCTCTCTCATATATATATATATATATATTATTATACACACACACACACACTTGAGAGAGCTGTGGGCTGATTCACTGACCTCTCATCTTTATCGTGCGCTCTGTCCTTGGCTCGGCCTCAGTGTTGACAGCTTCAGGCTGTTCCTCCTGCGCCGGAGCCTCGGTGACCTTGGCTTTCTGATCTTCAGGATGAGCGGCAGCGTCCTGTGGAGCGGGGTCAGATCCTGTGACCTCATCAGATTCTCCAAGCACTACAAGGGAGGGTAACAGACTGTGATGTCATCATCAGGGGAGGGACCTGGACCACCCCCACACAAACATCTGCTATACCCCTGAGCTGACAACACAAAGTCCTAGATCAGAGTTGAACAGAGAGATCTGGAGGATAGGAGGGAGACAGAGGAGAAAGAACAGAGACGGAGGAGAAAGGAGCGAGGAAGACTGAGGGGAAAGATGACAGGAGGGGGATGGAGGAGAAGAGGGCAGAGGGAGACGGAGGAGAAGAGGGCAGAGGGAGACGGAGGAGAAGAGGGCAGAGGGAGACGGAGAAGAAGAGGGCAGAGGGAGACGGAGGAGAAGAGGGCAGAGGGAGACGGAGGAGAAGAGGGCAGAGGGAGACGGAGGAGAAGAGGGCAGAGGGAGACGGAGGAGAAGAGGGCAGAGGGAGACGGAGGAGAAGAGGGCAGAGGGAGACGGAGGAGAAGAGGGCAGAGGGAGACAGAGGGGAAAGAGGACAGGAGGGGGACGGAGAGGAAAGAGGACAGGAGGGGGACGGAGGAGAAAGAGGGCAGAGGGAGACAGACAGAGGGGAAAGAGGACAGGAGGGGGATGGAGGAGGATTGGGCAAAGGGAGATGGTGGGGAAAGAGGGCAGGAAGGGGACGGAGGAGAAAGAGGGCAGAGGGAGAGAGAGGGGAAAGAGGACAGGAGGGGGATGGAGGAGACGAGGGCAGAGGGAGACCGAGGGGAAAGAGGACAGGAGCGGAATGGAGGGGCAAGAGGACAGGAGGGGGATGGAGGGGAAAGAAGGCAGAGGGAGACTGTGGGGAAAGAGGACAGGATGAAGACTGAGGGGAAAGAGGACAGGAGGGGGATGGAGGAGAAGAGGGTAGAGGGAGACGGAGGGGAAGAGGGCAGAGGGAGACGGAGGGGAAAGAGGACAGGAGGGGGACGGAGGAGAAAGAGGGCAGAGGGAGACAGGGGAAAGAGGACAGGAGGGGGATGGAGGAGAAGAGGGCAAAGGGAGACAAGGGAAAGAAGACAGGAGGGGGATGGAGGGGAAAGAGGGCAGAGGGAGACTGAGGGGAAAGAGGCCAGGACGAAGACTGAGAGGAAAGAGGACAGGAGGGAGACAGAGGGGAAAGAGGACAGGAGGGGGATGGAGGAGAAGAGGGCATCGGGAGACAAGGGAAAGAGGACAGGAGGGGGATGGAGGGGAAAGAGGGCAGAGGGAGACTGACGGGAAAGAGGACAGGACGAAGACTGAGGGGAAAGAGGACAGGAGGGGACAGAGAGGAAAGAGGACAGGAGGGGGACGGAGGAGAAAGAGGGCAGAGGGAGACAGGGGAAAGAGGACAGGAGGGGATGGAGGAGAGGAGGCAAAGGGAGACGGAGGGGAAAGAGGGCAGGAGGGGACAGAGGAGAAAGAGTGCAAGGGAGAGAGAGGGGAAAGAGGACAGGAGGGGGATGGAGGAGGATTGGGCAAAGGGAGATGGTGGGGAAAGAGGGCAGGAAGGGGACGGAGAGAAAAGAGGCAGAGGGAGAGAGAGGGAAAGAGGACAGGAGGGGGATGGAGGAGACGAGGGCAGAGGGAGACCGAGGGGAAAGAGGACAGGAGCGGAATGGAGGGGCAAGAGGACAGGAGGGGATGGAGGGGAAAGAAGGCAGAGGGAGACTGTGGGGAAAGAGGACAGGATGAAGACTGAGGGGAAAGAGGACAGGAGGGGGATGGAGGAGAAGAGGGTAGAGGGAGACGGAGGGGAAGAGGGCAGAGGGAGACGGAGGGGAAAGAGGACAGGAGGGGACGGAGGAGAAAGAGGGCAGAGGGAGACAGGGGAAAGAGGACAGGAGGGGGATGGAGAGAAGAGGGCAAAGGGAGACAAGGGAAAGAAGACAGGAGGGGGATGGAGGGGAAAGAGGGCAGAGGGAGACTGAGGGGAAAGAGGCCAGGACGAAGACTGAGAGGAAAGAGGACAGGAGGGAGACAGAGGGGAAAGAGGACAGGAGGGGGATGGAGGAGAAGAGGGCATCGGGAGACAAGGGAAAGAGGACAGGAGGGGGATGGAGGGGAAAGAGGGCAGAGGGAGACTGACGGGAAAGAGGACAGGACGAAGACTGAGGGGAAAGAGGACAGGAGGGGGACAGAGAGGAAAGAGGACAGGAGGGGGACGGAGGAGAAAGAGGGCAGAGGGAGACAGGGGAAAGAGGACAGGAGGGGGATGGAGGAGAAGGAGGCAAAGGGAGACGGAGGGGAAAGAGGGCAGGAGGGGGACAGAGGAGAAAGAGTGCAGAGGGAGAGAGAGGGGAAAGAGGACAGGAGGGGGATGGAGGAGAAGAGGGCAGAGGAAGACTGGGGGAAAGAGGACAGGATGAAGACTGAGGGGAAAGAGGACAGGAGGGAGACTGAGGGGAAAGGGGACAGGATGAAGACTGAGGGGAAAGAGGACAGGAGGGGATGGAGGGGAAAGAGGACAGGAGGGGATGGAGGAGAAGAGGACAGAGGGAGACGGAGGGGAAGAGGGCAGAGGGAGACAGAGGGGAAAGAGGACAGGAGGGGGACGGAGGAGAAAGAGGGCAGAGGGAGACAGAGGGGAAAGAGGACAGGAGGGGGATAAAGGAGAAGAGGGCAGAGGGAGACGGAGGGGAAGAGGGCAGAGGGAGACAGAGGGGAAAGAGGACAGGAGGGGGACGGAGGAGAAAGAGGGCAGAGGGAGACAGAGGGGAAAGAGGACAGGAGGGGGATGGAGGAGAAGAGGGCAGAGGGAGACAGGGGAAAGAGGACAGGAGGGGATGGAGGAGAAGAGGGCAGAGGGAGACATAGGGGAAAGAGGACAGGAGGGGGATGGAGCAGAAGAGGGCAGAGGGAGACGGAGGGGAAAGAGGACAGGAGGGGGACGGAGAGGAAAGAGGACAGGAGGGGGACGGAGAGGAAAGAGGACAGGAGAGGGGGACGGAGAGGAAAGAGGACAGGAGGGGGGACGGAGAGGAAAGAGGACAGGAGGGGGGACGGAGAGGAAAGAGGACAGGAGGGAGGACGGAGAGGAAAGAGGACAGGAGGGGGACGGAGAGGAAAGAGGACAGGAGGGGGATGGAGGAGAAGAGGGCAAAGGGAGGCAAGGGAAAGAAGACAGGAGGGGGATGGAGGGGAAAGAGGGCAGAGGGAGACTGAGGGGAAAGAGGACAGGACGAAGACTGAGAGGAAAGAGGACAGGAGGGAGACAGAGGGGAAAGAGGACAGGAGGGGGATGGAGGAGAAGAGGGCAGCGGGAGACAAGGGAAAGAGGACAGGAGGGGGATGGAGGGGAAAGAGGGCAGAGGGAGACTGAGGGGAAAGAGGACAGGACGAAGACTGAGGGAAAGAGGACAGGAGGGGATGGAGGAGAAGAGGGCAGAGGGAGACGGAGGAGAAGAGGGCAGAGGGAGACGGAGGGGAAAGAGGACAGGAGGGGGACAGAGAGGAAAGAGGACAGGAGGGGACGGAGAGAAAAGAGGACAGGAGGGGGGACGGAGAGGAAAGAGGACAGGAGGGGGGACGGAGAGGAAAGAGGACAGGAGGGAGGACGGAGAGGAAAGAGGACAGGAGGGGGACGGAGAGGAAAGAGGACAGCAAGGGGATGGAGGAGAAGAGGGCAGCGGGAGACAAGGGAAAGAGGACAGGAGGGGGATGGAGGGGAAAGAGGGCAGAGGGAGACTGAGGGGAAAGAGGACAGGATGAAGACTGAGAGGAAAGAGGACAGGAGGGGGATGGAGGGGAAAGAGGGCAGAGGGAGACTGAGGGGAAAGAGGACAGGACGAAGACTGAGGGGAAAGAGGACAGGAGGGGGACAGAGAGGAAGAGGAACAGGAGGGGACGGAGGAGAAAGAGGGCAGAGGGAGACAGAGGGGAAAGAGGACAGGAGGGGGATGGAGGAGAAGAGGGCAGAGGGAGACAGGGGAAAGAGGACAGGAGGGGGATGGAGGAGAAGAGGGCAGAGGGAGACATAGGGGAAAGAGGACAGGAGGGGGATGGAGGGGAAAGAGGGCACAGGGAGACTGAGGGGAAAGAGGACAGGAGGAAGATGGAGGGGAAAGAGGGCAGAGGGAGACTGAGGGGAAAGAGGACAAGACAAAGACTGAGGGGAAAGAGGACAGGAGGGGGATGGAGGAGAAGAGGGCAGAGGGAGACGGAGGAGAAGAGGGCAGAGGGAGACGGAGGAGAAGAGGGCAGAGGGAGACGGAGGGGAAAGAGGACAGGAGGGACGGAGGGGAAAGAGGACAGGAGGGGGACGGAGAGGAAAGAGGACAGGAGGGGGGACGGAGAGGAAAGAGGACAGGAGGGGGACGGAGAGGAAAGACGACAGGAGGGGGGGTACGGAGAGGAAAGATGACAGTGTGCTGGATGGCCCGGCTCCCTGTGTGCTGGGGGGCCCCCCTTCTCTCCCCTCTCCTAACCTGTGTGCAGCTGTGTGGCATAAGCGATCATGCCCTGAGCGCTGCCTCCACACACCTCAGCCTCGGGGCTCATGGGCCCCTGAGAGTGTCCCCCACACCTCAGCGTCGGGGCTCAGGGGTCCCTGAGAGCTGCCTACCCCCACATGTCATCCTAGGGGGCCCCTGAGGCTGAAGTGTGGGGGCAGCTCTCAGGGGCCCCCTAGGATGACATGTGGGGGTAGGCAGCTCTCAGGGGCCCCTGAGCCCCGAGGCTGAGGTGTGGGGGCTGCATTCAGGGGCCCCCGAGGCTGATGTGTGTGAGATCTGCCTACCCCCACATGTCATCCTAGGGGGCCCCTGAGAGCTGCCCCCACACCTCAGCCTTGGGGCTCAGGGGCCCGAGAGCTGCCCCCACACACCTCAGCCTCGGGGCCTCTGAATGCAGCCCCCACACCTCAGCCTCGGGGCTCAGGGGCCCCTGAGAGCTGCTTCCCCCACATGTCATCCTAGGGGGCCCCTGAGAGCTGCCCCCACACTTCAGCCTCAGGGGCCCCCTAGGATGACATGTGGGGGTAGGCAGCTCTCAGGGGCCCCTGAGGGTGAAGTGTAGGGCCCCTGAGAGCTGCCCCCATACTTCAGCCTCAGGGGCCCCTGAGAGCTGCCTCCACACCTCAGCCTCCAGGGCTCAGAGGCCCCTGAGAGTGGCCCCCACACCTCTGCCTACCCCCACATGTCATCCTAGGAGTCCCTGACCGCTGCCCCCACACCATCCTCGTGGCCCCCTTAGCGCTGCCTCCCCCCCCCTTCTCCATTGTCACTATACCGGCCACACCGCACTGCAATCACTGATCTCTGCCTCCGCTTGTCATATGTAGTGTGACGTTGTAGGCCTGCAGCCGGCGCGGCGGTCTATTTCCTGTGTGGGCGGCGCCGGATGCAGCGTCACACTACACATGACAGGAGGGGGGGCGTGGCTTGACGCAGCCAGGAAATGGCCGCTTGATCCGGGAGCTCCGGAGACCACGGGACCTAAAGCGGCTCATACAGCGCTCCAAACCCCGGCACCCACCTAAAAACTGCCTGCCCTGATACAGGAGAGCCCAGAGAGCAGATGGGAAAAACCCGGAGCGGCGGAACTAACCCTCCGCAGCGCGTGACGGATTTCTTCACAAGCAACAGACCTGCAGGGAGCCCATCCAAAATGGCGCCGGCTTCACCGCGCTCGGCCCGCTCATCCTCCAGAAGGAGCTCTGTAGCTTCTGCAGCGTCCAACAGAGGAGGGAGAGAGGATTCCCCGGTCCCTCACAGAGTATGAAGGCGTTGCTCTCCTCCATGCTCTCATCTCTCAGAACGTCATTACAGGACGATATCAAAGGTATGGTGGCAGACATGAGAAGGGATCTGGCGGAGGTGGGAGGCCGGACAGATGGGCTTGAGAGAAAAATGACAGAACTGATTAAGTCCCATAATGAGTTAATAGACGCACAAGAAGTGCTCAAAGCAGATATGACGAAATTACAAGCCAAACAATTAGATCTTGAAGATAGACACAGAAGGAATAATATACGTATACGGGGGATACCGGAATCTGTACAGCCTAAGGATTTGCGCCCACTTCTGCAAGATTTCATAATGGCAGCTATGCCAGACGTACAGAGAAAAGACATCATTATCGACAGAATTCACAGGGTGCCAAAACCCCCACATATTAACCCCTCATTACCCAGGGACACAATTGCAAGGATCCACATTTAAGAGTTAAAAGAGGACTTTCTGTACAGCCTGAGAGGCAAGGCAGCCCTCCCTGAGCAGTTTGCTTCTCTCACAGTCTTCTCAGCTTTGTCCCCGAGCACGCTTGCACTGCGGAGAGCGTTCCAGCCGTACACCACTATTCTCAGGAAAGAAACTATTCCGTACATGTGGGGCTTCCCAACCAAACTCCTCATTCGGAGAAATAATACTACCCATGTCTGCGTTCTCCCAAAGCAAGCGGCCAAATTACTATCCCAATGGGGACTGGGAACACCTACTGGGAATGGGGAGCTTCCTTTGCCCTCACCTTCGACGACATCGCCCAAAAAGCACGTTGACCCTGAATGGAGCACAGTCTGAGACTCTAACCAATCCTGTGGATCTCTGAACTTTTGCCTTCCGGAATGGCCAAGAATCATAAGTAGTCCTTTCCTTCTTATTTACCCTATTTGAAAAGGACCTGATTCTTTTTGCTGATTTCATCTAGCAGGGGTGACTAATCAAGAGCCAGGGATTAGATTTGAACTCCTGGCCTTAACCCCACAGAGTGTATTTTGGTCACTCATTGGTTTTTCTTTTTATAGGAGATCATGGTTGTTTCTCCCTTTTTGTTCATATTTTGGTTTTGTTTTTTCTTTTTTCCTCTATTGCTACCAGAACTTTGTGCTATGGGACAGCAGTCCTCCTCTTTTTTGAGAGTTTTTTGTACTGATTATTTTACAATTCCCTTTCCCCTCCTCCCCTTTTTCCCTTCCCATTTTCCATTCTTATCTGGATCAGGATTGTATGTTATATATAGTTATATTGATGTCCCGATATGAGTATCAATGTATTGTCCATTAATGTAAATGGGTTGAATTCCCCGGCAAAAAGGTCCATAACTTGGCGGCAACTGCGTAAATCAAAATGTGATATTGTCTTTATCCAGGAGACACATTTATTGGCGGAGGATAATTTTAGAATGCAGTCACATATATTCCCACATCAATATTTCGCTAATCATTCAACCAAAAAAGGGGGAGTAGGGATTCTTATAAAACATACAGTATCTTTCCAACTCAAAGCAGCCATACCAGACGCAGAAGGGCGTTACCTCATTCTTTTATGCACCATTAATGACTGCAAATACACATTGGTTTCCATATATGCTCCCAACTCTGGCCAAGTCAAATTTATGCGATCTCTCCTGGATGAAGTACAGCTCCATGCGCAGGGACACAGACTTATATGCGGAGATTTTAATATGCCAATGTGTAAGCGATTAGATTGCACTGGACCGTTGCATACTCGAGGGGAAAATTGTTTACACGATATATGGAGATACCAGCATAGTAATGAATGGGATTATACCTTCTTTTCAAATAGATTCCATGCATACAGCCGCATAGATGCCATATTGGTAGATGACGCCTTATTGCACAAATGTCAACATTCCGCTATAGGTAACATAACGTGGTCAGACCATGCTCAGGTCACTTTAAAAATCATGGACTCCTCAGCCGTAACCCCACCACACATGTGGAAAATGAACACATATCTCTTAGCAAACCCAGAGATCACAGAGGAGATAGCTGACCAAATTAAAGAATATTTCCATATTAATGACAACGGAGAGATACAAGACGAGGTATTATGGTTTACGCATAAAGCAGTAATTAGAGGCCTATTTATTAAATTAGCTGCCTATACAAAAAAACGTTATATGGCTGACCTGGAAAATACCCTAGCTAAAATTAATACCATGGAAAAACAACATAAAGAATCTCCGTGCCCACAAATACTAACAGACCTCTTAGATGCCAGAAATCATTTAAGATCCCTTTTATTGCAAAAAGCTGAAAAGAATCTTAAGAAACTGCGAGCTCAGTATTATAATATGGGGGATAGAGCCGGAACATTACTAGCCCGAAGGGTTAAAAAAAAGAACTGCACGATTTAAAATTCCCTTCCTCATATCATCCACGGGATCCCACATACGTAATCCCATCTCCATAGCGGAAGAATTCCGGGTTTACTACGAGTCCCTATATAACTTAAAGAATGACAGCAACATGACACAACCAAATAAAACTACAATTTCCTCCTTTTTAGATAAACTGGACTTACCCAAATTAACATCAGCCCAATTTTGCGCACTGAATTCTCCAATTACAGAAGGGGAAGTTCGACAGGCTCTCATGACTACTAAAAAGGGCACAACATCGGGACCTGATGGCTTTCCCTATTTATATTACACACAATTCTTTCCTACTCTCTCCCCTTACTTATTGAGATTGTTCACTTTTTGGCAGTCTAGAGGGGAAATCAGACGAGAAGGCTTAGAGGCTATCATTACCACCCTCCCTAAGCCGGGAAAGACACCCACAATACCGGGGAACTTTCGTCCGATTGCGCTGCTCAACTGCGACACCAAATTATATGCGAAGGTGTGGGCTTCCAGATTAATGGACGTTCTTCCATCTCTGGTAAACCCAAACCAGGTTGGATTTGTGCCGGGCAGACAGGCGCGAGACGGAACCAGACGCCTTATAAATATTCTTGAAATAATGGAGAAATCCGACTCCCCGGTGTGCTCTTGTCTCTTGATGCTGAAAAAGCCTTTGACAGAGTACACTGGGGGTATGTTGAAGCTGTATTAACAAAATTTGGTATTGAAGGCCCAGTATTGTCGGCTCTTATGGCGTTATACTCTTCTCCTAATGCTTCCGTCTGCGCCTCGGGCTTTGTATCTAATCCTTTTAACATCTCTAATGGCACACGCCAGGGATGCCCTCTTTCACCACTAATATTCGCACTGGTGATGGAGCCCTTGGCAGCGCAAATCAGACGAAACCCCCGGATCAGAGGAGTCAACATTGGTGGTATAGAACACAAAGTTGGCCTTTACGCAGACGACGTCATCCTGATGTGCACTGACATAGTTTCCTCATTACGGGAAATAATGATTGTTCTGGGAGAATTCTCAGACGCATCTTATTACCGACTAAATACCTCCAAGTCTGTTATATACCCGATAAATTTAACTGAACGCATACAGGAAGAAATTAGAAAACACTTTTCTTTCACATGGTCTCCTGAAGGGTTTAAATTCCTGGGAGTATTTATAACTCATGTACATAAAATAATCAAAACAAATGTTGATATATTAGCCAAAGACATTGGAGGAGAATTAGACAAAATCAATTCCGTGGGCATATCTTGGATAGCTAGAATCCAAATAGTAAAGATGCTAATCCTCCCCAAATTAATTTACATGTTTAGATGTATACCCCTCTCCTTTCCCCGTTCATGTTTAACCAGACTGCAACGTATACTTAATAAATTCATATGGAGCGGGAAGCCCCACCGTGTATCTCATAAAATTATGATCCTACCATATAATAGGGGAGGCTTAGGGGTCCCCGATGTCCTCGTTTATCATAAAGCGGCAATTTTGGAGCCAGCACAACTATGGTGGTCAGGAGATAAGACATCATTGGACTGGTTACAAATAGAAGCTAGTTGGGCACCGTTAGGCTCTCTCAGGTCCTTATTGGAGGCAGATTTGTTGATCCCCCAGAGGATAAGTGGAATACTTGCCCCCATGAAAGCCTTACTGGGGATATGGCACCAATTGGGCCAAACTCACCTCCAGTTTTTATTTGAAAATATATCCCTTAATGCCTTAGAGCACTTAATCCCCGATTTATCTTTGAAACATTGGAGGGAGAGTGGGATCATTAATCTTAGTGAGCTTCTTGACTCAAATAAGATAAAATCTTTTCAAGATATTAAAATAAAATATGATTTATCTAACAAACTATTTTATCAATATATACAGATCCGCCATTTGGTAAATAGATGCAAATTTCCCCCTAGTGACCTGGCCCAATTTGACGCTCCTCTGCAGCGATATTTTAAATCTTCCGGGAATCAACATGGTGTTTCAATATTTTACCAGGCTCTCATCTCCTCTTCAGAGGATACTAAACTTCCATTTATGGAAACATGGGAGCGGAGACTTGGTTTCACAGCATTCCCTGGAAACATGGTATGCGGCTACATCTCATACTGCCAAATATTCGGCCTGTTTAAACCACCTAGAACAGGCAAAAAAAATACAATTGCACTGGTACTTGACCCCGGTAAAATTACACAAATTTCAGCCAATCAATTCGAGGGAGTGCTGGAAAGGATGCTCTCAGGAGGGCACAATGGAGCACATGTGGTGGTATTGCCCTAGCGTGCGGAATTTCTGGATGATGACAGAACTAATTTTGAAAGAGGTCACGGGGCTGCCCATAACTCTAGAAGCCCCTTTTGCCCTGCTAGGGATTGCTATAGGAGAATTCCCTTCAATTCTCAGACCTATTATCACTAATATTCTGATTGCAGCCAGGATGTGTGTGGCAAGACATTGGAGAGATGGGTCCGCCCCAACAAGGGAGGAACTCATTTCCCTCATCAATCTACATATGCAGCATGAAACCATACTAACACACAATAATAAAGTTAAAATAAAAAAAAATAATTGGTGGGACCCATGGACCTCGTCACAATTTTCTCCTATATCTCAGTAAGTGAACCCCTATTAGAAGATATACTTATAATACCTAATATCATAATTTGGAATCAACTTTATTCTTTGAACTCCAACGTTAAAACAATTGGTACTATGTAATGAATCTGATCCTTCCCTACCTTCTTTTACCCCTTTTCTTTCCCCTTTCAACTTGTATTTCCATCCCTTTTCTTCTCTTGATTAGAGAATTAACATTGTCAATGATTTGAACGACTGTCCTTGTTTGATTCTTGTTTTGTTTATAAATTTATAAACTAATAAAAACTAAATGTTTTAACTACACATGACAGGAGGAGGCGTAGATCAGTGACTGCAGTGCGGTGCAGCGCCGGTAAAGTGACAATGGAGAGGGGGGGAGGCAGCGCTAAGAGGGCCCCGAGGATGGTGTGGGGGCAGCGGTCAGGGGCCCCCAAGTATACAGTGCCCGGGCCCCTGAAGAGAGGGAGGCCCGTAGAAGATGTGAGGGGTCGGGGCCTGAAGATTGTAGCCCGCCCCCTCATCTCTCGTCCGGGCCCCCCTCTCCTTCCATCACCGCCGGGCCCCTCACAACTGTCAGGGTCGTGAGGCCCTGATGGCAGCCATGACTGCAAGACCTCCTTTCCCAAGGGCTGATTTACCACCTGCAGATGGGGAGGTTGGCATGGAATTTGAAAGGATACTTCTAAGAAGGGGTTTTCTCAAAATCTAACCTCTACCCTTCTCAAGAGTAGGAAACTGGTCACAACTAATGATGGATGAACTTGCCTGGCTGAACTTGCCGATGTTTGAGTTCAGCTGACCTAGCCAAACTTTTTTTTTTTAAAGTTCGAGTTCGGGACCTGACTTCACCCGAACTTAAGTCCAAACCCCAAACTCAGACTTTAAAGTTATGAAATGGGGGCTGTAAAAAGAAAAAAAATATTGATTAAATATCAGCTCATACTTACTGGGGTCCGTGAGCACTTGTTCTTCTGGAGCCACTCATTAATTTCATGATTATTCACTGGTGAGGGATGCAACAGCAAATCACAGAAGTTGTCACAGAGAGTGGGTGTGATTGGCTGTTTGAGTAACTTGGAAACAGCCCCTTTTAGCATCTATCGTGCAGGTTAGATGCTAAAATGTATGGGCTGTATTTAGGTTACTCCAACAGCCAATCACAGACGTCCACTCTCTGTGACAGCATCTGTGGTTGGCTGTTGCACTCCACACCCATTCAAGAGGTGGGAAGAAAAGAGAGCGTCATAGGGTCTTATCTTTTTTAAAATAAAATCATGCAGAAGATTGTCACTGCTCACCTGGAGCGGTTGTGTAACCCACAACAGGTATAAAGGTATGGTATGACTGCCGCAGGATCCACACTCATCTTGTAATAGTAGTGACCAAATGCAGGAAGGGGTAAACGGACAGTGTTCCTTGTATCCGCGCTGCTCACATGATAGAGGAGACGGTCACACAATTGTGACCATACTTTGTTGGAGGATCCGAGGAAGGAGTTGGGATATGACTCCCAAACGAATAGGATAAAATAAAGGCCACCATTGCACTTTCAATTGTGTGACCGTCTCCTCTATCGTGTGAGCAGGGCAGATCCAAGGAACACTGTCCGTTTACCCCTTCCCACTCCTCAATCATTGACTGAAGTCATATTAGTGAAAAAATAAATCATTAAAAAAAATGACATCGAGCTTTGCTATATTTTTGATCGCCAGCGCAGCTAAAAAGGACAGCTATAGGCTGCCACCCCCAAGCTGCCTGGTGTGATAGTGTATGCCTAGGGGTTCGCTTGGCAGCATACATGATACCAACAAACATATTTTACATAACATAAACAGTGGTTTATTATTTTTTGGCATAAACCTGCTTATTATTCACATATCATACAACGTAAATCATACAGTTTACAGGTCATTCACTATTCACATGTCCTACGACCATTAAACACAGTTCCACATTTGTTAAGTACACCGGAAACTAATGACAGCTCCTTCAAGGATCAGGAGCACTAACCGTAGCTCCTTTGGCGATTACGGCCGCCTAGCAGTACATACACTTTAAGGCACTTTACACGCTCCGATATCTGAAACTATATCGTTGCAAACGTCACGCTTTTGAGATCGTTCTTTTTTTTTTTTTTAACCATTAAGATTTTTATTAGCATATAACAATATACAGAAAAACAGCATAAAAGCCATTCAATGGCCAATATAAAGGGGAAAAAGTTCAAGGGCGAGGTGGGAGAAGGAGATGGGGAGGAAAGGAGAAAGGAGGGTGGACATTATAACACATAAAGCTACATAACGCTTGTCATCAATGTCAACATATATTGTACTCAAAAAGAATCAACACTCAGTCATTTTATCAGATAAGACGGAATATCCGCAGCATGGATAGAGGTGACCCAGGGATCCCACCAAGTAAGGACTTTATTCTTTTTAGATAATGATGAAGCGCTCAGGGATTCATAGCAGAAGTGAAGATTGAGTTTGTTGATCAGTTCTGCCCTGGAGGGGGTAGATGGGGTCCTCCAGTGAGCTGCAATGCTCTGCCTTGCGGTGACTAGAATATTAGATATGATAGGTCTCAAGGGCGAGGGGAAATCTACCAGAGAAATACCCAATAGCGCCAGCTGGGGTGTTAGGGACATCGGGATCTGCGTCACCTCAGCAATGAGCGACTCTACCTGACACCAAAAGTTCCTAATAGGGGGGCACTCCCACCAGACATGTGATAACGATCCAGATGAGCCACAGCCCTTCCAGCAGGAGGAGGAGGAGGCCAGGTGGAGTTTGGCCAGATGGGCCGGAGTCATATACCATTGCAGGAGGGTCTTTCTAGCCTGTTCCACATGACCCACACAAGAGGAGAACTTGGCAGGGTGCAATAAGGCCGCGGACCATTCCTCCGCTGAGGCAGTAAATGAGAGAAGGGACTCCCAAGAATCCATGCACGAAAGTTTGGGTGATAGGCCGTGGAGTAATAAGGTGTTATAAAGAACTGATACACCCCTGGATACAAAGGTCTGAGGCTTAAAAAATCTATGGCCCGGGGTGTCTCCAACGAGCGGGGATCCCTGAAAAATGTCGACGCGCGTAAAAAAACTGTGCAGCTGTAAATATGAAAAAAAAGCAGCATTTGGGAGAGGATACTTAGATTGAAGAGCGGTGAAAGGGAGAAGGCCCGACGGACCAAAAAGGCTGGTGATAAAAGTGATCCCTGCCTTTCCCCAAAGAGAGGAAGGGAAACCGTCGATAAGCACTGTCAGGGCATCAACGGACACATACCTGGCCATATACGGGAACACCATAGGGCAAACCGACGCCCATAGTTTTGTCGCAGCAACCATAGTAGAAAGAAGGGCCGTTGGTGGATCTGATCTTAAGAGAGAGACCTCCAACAAGAGCCTGAGGGAACCCTTAGAAGCAAAGTGAGTCTCTATCATCAACCAAGGGATCTGAGTGGACCCTTCACACCATAGCTTAAGAGGCTCCAAAATGGCCGCCCTATAATAGGCCACTATCAAAGGTGCCCCCAAACCACCCCTGGCACTAGGCAGGACCATCCACTGTCTCCTAATCCTGTGCGGTTTACCACCCCAAATAAACGAGTCAAAGATAGACTGAAAGAGGGAGAGGCGTCTGGCAGGGATGTGGAGAGGCAGGCATCTAAAGAGGTAGAGTAATTTAGGAAGTAACATCATCTTCACCACCTGGATGCGAGCCATCCAAGAGAGGAAGGACCCCGAGAATTTTCCCACATCCGCTCTGAGCTCTGCGACAAGGGCCTCACAATTTAGTCTTACCATGTCGGCCAGGCGTGTCATTTTCTCCTTCGCCTCATTGGGGGACACAGGACCGTGGGTGTTATGCTGCTGTCCACTAGGAGGCGACACTAAGCAGAATCTGCAAAAGAGTTAAGTGGCTCCTCCTCTACAGCATATACAGCCTAGAGCAGGAAGTGCTTCTCCAGTTTTTTGCTTAGTGTCGAAGGAGGCACACGTCTATTTTTACTCTCTATTTTTTTCTCATCTTTTTTCTTCCAATGAAGAAAAGTGGGTCCAGTGTGACCCCCGGCATGCTCCTTCCTCGGCCACCCACTGTTGGGGCGCTGGGTTGAAGTTGAGAATCGTTACATATGCCGTACTCCTTTCTCGGCCTCCCACTGTTGGGTTGCTGGGTTAAAGTTGAGACAGCCCAGCATAACATCCACCTTCCTCACTCCCTCGGGGTCCTGAGTTGAAGCCAGAGCTGGACTACCTGCCAGATGACGTCCCCCTAATCACCCTCTGGGTGCTTAGGCTGAGGCACCACAGGTATCAGCAGCACATGCTGCATTCTGGGCTGGGACTCTGGATGGATGCCTGCAGGAGCGCAGGCTCAGAGATGACCCCCTAATCATCCTATGGGTCATTAGGCTGTGGCACCACATGTACCAGCAGCACATGCTGCATTCTGGCCTGGCTAGATGGATGCCTGCAGAAGCACAGGCTCAGAGACGACCCCCTAATCACCCTATGGGTCATTAGGCTGTGGCACCACAGGTCCCAGCAGCACACGCTGCACTCTGGGCTGAGATTCTGGAGCAGTCCTCCTAATCACCTTGTGGGCTATTACACTGAGGCACATGGCTGCTTGCACAGCTCAGCCCCACTCAGCCCTGCACTCCTTCCAAGGACTGGGAGTCTGTTTCCCTTCTCCCTGCACAGCTCCCTCAGCCCAGGCAGGGGAAAGAGGTACCCTGCCCCCCCCTATGCTGCCCCTTCAAAAGCAGGCAGCACTGTACCTGGGGTGGTAGGGATCCATGGCCCCCCTCGCTGCCACACCGGAGGTTCCGGATGGTTTCCGGACCTCCGCGCCGACCCCCCCGCCATCGGCGGGTCCGCAATTCACGCTAGGCCCCGGCTTCAGGCCTAGCGTCGAAGGCACCGCCTATCCCCGCCCACCGCCCGCCCTCCGGATCGCGTCATATGACGCGGCGCCGCATCACTGAGAGGGCGGGAGGTTCCCTGGACGCTTGTATTGCGCGCCCATTCAGGCTCCCGCCCCCTCCTTGTTCCTCCTGACGGCGCCAAAAATGCACTGGGCGCCATTATGAATGTGGGCACAGCACACTGTAGGCAAGGTAGCCATATACAGTGTAGCTGCTATGGGGGCTTACAGGCTATAGGGGCATATATTATGGCCAGCAGGGATGGCTTCCTTGCTGCAGCTCTCCTCCCCCTCCCTGTTCTCCAGGGTGACAGGCTGTGGGCCAGATACAGGACTGCCTGCAGGGATATAGTTCCCTGCTGCAGCTTCCTCTCCCCCTGTGCACCATGTGTTGCAGACTATGACACGTGTGACAGGCTATGCCACGGGTCACAGGCTATGCCATGTGTGACAGGCTACATAGGCATTTACGAGGGCCAGTGCAGCAAGGAGCTGGCAGACATATTCTGCCCTGAAACTCTCTGTGCTGCTGTGAATACAACTTCATTATCTGCTGCAGCACAGTGCTGTCCTGACTGAAATCACAATGAGTGTACCGTGCCCTACATGATCTCTCCTGACATACTCTGTGCTGCTGTAAACCTTTTTTTTTTCTTTTCAGCAGCTATACATAATGCCAGTGAAGAAATTAGGCGTCAGACTATTCTCAGTACGCTTTATACTGTGTCGTTACAGTAACACGGCTTCTTCTATGTTCACATCCGGCGAGCAGAGTTCCTCTGCCTAGTGCGGGTGACACACTAATAGGCACAGCCTGGTTTTCCTTGCATCGTGTCAGCCAATGATGCCAGTACCTATCAGAGCACATAACGCTACATTTAGATAGACTGTTAGTGCGTTTGCGACTATGTCACAGTTTATGGGAAACTAGTATGCAGCAGGAGGATGACTCCGACATCTGATGGTTTTTCGCCCTTTATGCATCTCTAAATCAACGTTCCATCTCAAAGGAAGCTAAATGTCACTACTTCGACCATTCAACTGTGTCACAGGACACAACATCGTACCCATGGGACCCTCGGCGTCCCACTTACCATAAGGGAGTTTTTTGTTGGGTTTGGCCTCCATGGCAGGGTTCGTGCGGTACCCTATCTGACAACAAGTTTTCCCTAGGGACACCGTTCTGCTGGACAGAACACAACAGCAGGCATCAGAGTCCGCTACCGTACCTTAAGGATGCCAATCGCGCACCCTACAGTGCCTCACTCGTCGTCGGCAATCCAGATCCCAACCTTTTGGGAATTCATTTAACGGATCATTGTCTAAATCGACCAAAACTCGATCAACGCACATGTAGCACAGACAACCCTCCAAACTGGAGCTCCCCCTTAATTCAGGGAGTCATTATGTCTGTGTTACACGCAGAGCGTGTTTACAGGTTCTATGCCTGTGCTACACACACAGCGTGGTTTAAAGGTTCTATTCCAATTTCCTTGTTGCCCATAAACAAGAACGTACAGTACGTCCCATGCTAGGCTGACACAGCTAGACAAACTCGCCTGGGACAGATTTTCCGCACGGCTTCCCTCCATGATACTGTTTTATGGAACACGAAGAATACCTTGTATCCTTAGATCTACAGGTTGAATACCTGCATGTTCCTCTTGCAGCCACTTATCGTACTTTCAATTTGCAAAGACAATTCCTAATGTGGCGTTTCCGTGCACACTTGTTACAGTTACCTAAGTGGTCACAAAGGTTATGGCAGTCGTCTGGTTTTCCTGCGTTCCAGGGACGAGGTTACTCTTCCATTCCTGGATGATTGCTCCTCAGCACACGACCTTCAGGGATTGAGAACGCAGCATCTCTATTACGGTGAACAGTTTATCAGGACTTGGTTGCATGGTCACCCTCCACAAGTCTACGCCAGTTTTCTTTCACTGCAGTCTTTCGTATTTTCGGAATACAGTTCAATACATTCAAAGCACCGGTCAGACTCTTCCGAGACTAGACATAGGCACTTCAACTAGAAGTCCACACTCTCCTTCTAGGTCTCCTCAGCTTGTCGGAGCTGACAGACGGTCAGAAGCAGGACGGTGGCAGCACTGGTAGTTATTCCTTGACGCAGCTGCTCCTCAGGCCTCCCCGGTTATCCATGCTCACGTCATGAGATAACATTGTACGATCACGTTTCAGGAGGTGTCTTCTTCCAGTACCAGCCATATAATATCTCCTGTGGTGGCTCAGCCACTCGCTAGTACGCAGGGGAAGTATTTTCTTCTGTCAGGTTGAAGGGTACTATTCACCAACGTGAGTCGGACAGAATAACATGCGCTGTACCTCCATCTCAACACTCTGAAGAATTGGTCCTGTTTGGAATCAACGGTACTCATCGTCCCTTCGGAGATTTGGGCGAGATTTCCAACACTGCAGATTTGATCCTTCTTCTGGCGGACTGCCATGTCAGAAGGAAGTCTGACGATGCCATAGCTGTGGCATATGTCGACTCACTAGAGCAAATCCTGCAGTTCCCAGGCAATAAAGGAAGTTTACCACATTCTTCACTAGGCGGAATTCACAGACTCGGTGCTATCAGCTGTCATTCTACTGCTTGTAGATGATTAGGAAGAAAAAAAAAAAAAAAAAAAAAAAAAAAAAAGAACAGTTCCTTCGTCGCCGAGAGATTACCTCAGAAATGGGGTTCCTACATCCAGATGTCTTCAAACAACTCTGACGTCACTGGAGAACTCAGGAAGTAACAGTAATGGTATCACACCTAAATTACCAGGGTGCCTAGCTTCATAGCCAGGTCCCATGACCCTCAGTCATGGAAGACGGTAGGTCTGATCTTGGACTGGACCAATTCCAACTCCACTACATTTTCCTCAGGCTACCACTATCCCAAGGTGGTGAAGATAATCGATCTGGTCTGTCAGCAACTCATCCTTGTGAACACACACACACTGACCCAAGCGCGCTTGGTATGCCAATCTCGTCCACTTCATAGCAGACGTGCCGTGCCGCCTACTGGATCGTCCAGACCTGCTCTCTCACGGCCGTCTTATTGTCATAGTTCATTGGATTTACATTCAACGACGTGACCTTGGAGACCCGGATGTTCTCATAATGTTGTCACGACCTCAATCATGGCGCGGACACTGGTTTCAGAAGAGATATCCCACCGATACGGAAGATAATTTTCTTTTCTTCTCGTGGTCTTTCACCTTAGTACTGTTCCCTCCCAAGGGGTCCCAGTTTCATCCAATCGGATCTACTCTCACGCTTGTCCTTAGGTTCTCTCAAAGGACGAGTTTCAGCCCCTTTCATTCCCTCTCGGCACCGTCTTACTACCAGACCTCGATTAACATCTTTTCTTCAAGGAGTCTGCCGACTTGTTTCTTCCTCTCAAAGTCTACTAGACCCGGGGATCCTCATGTCTTTACGCTAACCACATTTTAAGCCATGACGAAAAATCCCCTTCGTTTTCTGACACAGGGAGTTGTTTTCTGGATAGATTGCCTCTCTCCGCAGAGTCTTTAAATTTGTAGCGTTTTCATGTAAACCGCCTTTTTGTTTTTTTCTGGTCTCCACTCAGACAAGGTTGTTCCAAGTCCGGTTAGTTTTTCCCTTAAGATGGTGGTGCCTTTTGTTGGCGCCTACCTGAATATACATTTCTGACGGCGCTGAGCCCCATGCCTTCGGGTCAAGAAAGCTCTACGTTACTAGACCTTGGTCAGAACCCTACGCATATACACGCCCAGGTCAAGTTCCCTTTCAAAACCTCTTTTTCCTTCTTCCAGGAGGATAAACACAGCAGACAGGCCGGGCTCTACAAAAACTTGATCAGATGGTTTAGATCCACCATCCGGAGTGTATATTGCATTATTACAAAAAAAAAAAAAAAAAAAAAAAAAGAGACCATTAATGAATACTGTATATCATTCATAATTTTATTACTCTTATTATTATTTATTTAGGTAGCACCATTTATCCATGGTGCTGTATCCTTTCCAGCCGTGAGCACAGCACGCTCTACCATGACCGCGGGGGTCTCCTGGGCTACGGGGCTATTACGCACCAGGAGTTAGCTCAGCAAGTGTGTAAGGCAGCCACGTGGCCAGCATGCACATGCTTACCAAACGCTTTTAGTGTTCTCACTCAGTCCTCGACTGAGGCAAGTCAGGGAAGCCGTACCCTCCAGGTGGCAGTCACCCACCTGTAGGGCATTGTTGTTTTTTATTCAGTAGTGATTTTCCATTGCTGTTCCCACCCAGGGACTGCTTTAGGACGTCCCACGGTCCTGTGTCCCCCAATGAGGCGAAGGAGAAAAGGAGAATTTTGTGTACTCACCGTAAATTCCTTTTCTCTTAGCCTCTAATTGGGGGACACAGCACCCCCCTGTTGCCCGGTTCGGGCCATTACTAGGTTATCATGTTATTCATGAGCTGTTATGTAGTTGCCTGTTTATTTTACAGGCCTCATGATACTGGTATTACGTGGCTGCCTGTTCGGTTACAGGTTTTACCTTACTGTTATTATGTGGCTGTCTGTTTGCTTAACAGGCCTTATTTTACTGTGATTCTTGTCATTCTTCTGTTCATTCTCCTACTGCTTTAGCACAAAACTGGAGAAGCACTTCCTGCTCTAGGCTGTATATGCTGTAGAGGAGGAGCCACTTAACTCTTTTGCAGATTCTGCTTAGTGTCGCCTCCTAGTGGACAGCAGCATAACACCCACGGTCCTGTGTCCCCCAATTAGAGGCTAAGAGAAAAGGAATTTACGGTGAGTACACAAAATTCTCCTTTTTATCCCCAAATAAGTAAAGCCCAGAGGGGCCCAGCACAAAGGGTAGGTGGCTTGAATATGAGACTGCAGAGGCAAGGGGAGAAAAAGAGGGAAGAGAGTAGATTTAGACAAGTTAAGTTTATAATAAGAAGCTAAGGAGAAGTCATGTAGAAGTGCAAAAATCGCAGGGAGGGAGCGCTGAGGATCAGAGCAAGTAAAGACCACGTCGTCGGCATAGAGACTGATCTTATAGTCAGCCGAACCAACAGGAATTTCCTTAATGTCAGGGGACTGACGAGCAATGGCCGCAAGAGGCTCCATGACTAACGCAAAAATAAGGGGAGAGAGGGGGCAGCCCTGCCTCGTCCCGTTAGAGATTGAAAAGGTCTGGGACTGAAAGCCCGACGCACGGACTGAGGCACTCGGAGAGGAGTACAGGGCCATGATTGCCCGAACTATGAGACCATTAAGTCTAAATTTAATTAGTGTCCTCTCCAAGTATCCCCAGTGCACCCGATCAAACGCCTTCTCAGCATCAAGTGAAAGGAATGCACTGGGGAGGTGCCCCCTCTCAACCACATCCAGCAAGTCAATCAGGCGTCTCGTACCATCCCCCGTCTGTCTGCCCAGGACAAACCCCACCTGGTCAGGGTGGACCAGGGAGGGCAGCACCAGAAGGAGGCAGTTTGCCCACAGTTTGGCATAGATCTTCACATCTACATTGAGCAAGGCGATGGGGCGAAAATTAGAAGGAGTGGTGGGTGGTTTGCCCGGTTTGGGGAGCGTGGCAATTGAGGCCTGCAGCCCCTCTGATCTGATACTACCAGTTTGCGCCCAGAAGTCAAAGAGACAGAGGAGACGAGGTGCCAAGGTAGAAAGGAACTGAGCATAGTAAGGAAAAGAGAACCCATCTGGTCCGGGGGCAGAGTGTTTCTTAGCTTCATTAATAACCCTAAGGATCGGGGGCGTGTCCAGCTGCTGATGGCGACGGACGCATCTTAGCAGAGCTCCTCTCTCAGAGCCACTGAAACGGCACTTCCCGGCTCCTCTGGACCTCCAGCGGCTCCCCTCACACGGCGGACCCGCTCTGAATGATCCCCAGCATGCCGCGGGCATCATCCCGAAAACGGCTCACAGAGACAAAGGTAACGGCTTACTTTGAGCCGGGCAAACAGCGCACATCCCCTCACAACATGGCGCCGGAGCGCCCGCCTCCTTCCTCCCCGGCTGCACAGCGGTCCCTTCACAACATGGAGGCTATGGGGGAAGAAGAAAATGATGATAGAGCTCCGGTGACACAGGGAGCTATTAAAGCCCTATTGGCAGCACAAAGACTCTCTATCTTAGAGGACATGAAGGGGCTTGTGGGCACCCTGAGGGAGGACATGGGAGTGCTGGCTGGGAGAACGGAGCATTTGGAGGTTAAAATGGCAGACTTCGCCTCCGCTCATAACAGCCTCGCAGATAACCACTCTGAGCTGGATAGAGAGGTGGGACTGATCTCCTCAACTATGTGCCACTTGGAAGACCAGCTCAGAAAAAATAACCTAAAACTCCAGGGAGTATCAGAAGAGGGCGATGCAATGGAGGCGGCCATGGCATTTCTGACTGCAGCCCTCCCTGAGTCACCCCAAGATCACTTGGACATCGAAAAGGCTTTCCGAATCCCTAAGCCGGCGAGACTCCCCCCTGAGGTGCCGAGAGATATCTTAGTGTCCCTGCGGAGATCCGGGATCAGAGACCGGCTGCTGGGACGCATGAGGAATGGCCCCCCCCTGCCGGAACCCTTCTCGGGAGTCCAGGTGTACCCTGACCTCTCCCCAGGGACTCTGGCCCGCAGGAGAGAGTTTGCTTCCAGCTGCAAGATTTTAAGAGATAACGGGATTTTCTACAATTGGGGCTCCCCGGCGGCAGTTAATTTTAAACACAAGGGAAAAAGGCATTCGTTCCCTTCCCCCACAGCATTGAGGAAGACACTTAAATCATGGGGACTGATATCTCCTAGTGCTCGCCCCTCTCCGCGACGGGACTCTAACAAAAATGGAGGAGACGACTCGGTCATAGCTGAGGCCCCATGAGGGTCCAAACCTGAACCATCAACTTCCCAGTGGCTCTGGATGACTTGCTCTTCTACATTTCTATCTTTATTTTTTTGACCACCTTCTCAGTTCCTCCTGAACTGTGTGGTCTTTTGGGTGACCATGCCGGACGGAGCCTGACTCTGAACTGTTTGGGTTGGGTTCAGGTCGGGCACTGGTGTTCCCCACAAGAATTGAGGTGGTTAGGGGATTTATCCCCTCCCCTCCCCCCCCCCCCTTTCCTCCTCTCTTGGCCCTAGTGGTCACGGGAGATAGGTGAAGTTTACATAATTGTTACTTACTTCTTTGTTGTGTGTAGCTTGATTGCTATTTTGTGATTCCCCCCCCCTACCCCAACACCCCTCCCCCCTCCTTGCTTCCCAACTAGTTCACACCTTATTTCCCTTCCAGCCCTCCGGGGGTCGGGGACCCTGCAATCTCCCAGTACTCACCTTCACGCTCCCACCGCCCCCCCTATATCGTCCCTCTTCCTTTTCTCTCTCTTTCTCTTCCTTACTATCCTCCCCCCCTCCCTCCTTGCTCTCCTCCTTTCCCTTCTTCTCTTTCCCTTTTCTTTCTTTCCCTCACTATGACTCTCAAACTAATGTCCCTTAACACCAAAGGCCTAAACTCCCCGGCCAAACGTTCCTTCCTGTGGAGGGAAATTAAATCGTCAGCAGCAGAAATTGTATGCCTACAAGAGACGCACTTGTTGGTGGGAGACACTCACAGACTCCAGCATGCCTCTTTCCCCCATATGTTTCACGCTTGCCACGTAGCGAAGAAGGCGGGGGTAAGCATCCTAGTAAAGGGCTCCGTTCAGTTCCACCTAGTGGAGTGTATTGTAGACCCTGCAGGAAGGTACTTAATACTAAAGTGTGAAATTGCGGGCGAGGTCTACACTCTGGTGAATGTATACGCCCCGAACACGGGACAACTTAAATTTGTGAGGTCCCTACTGGGTAAGCTTGGAGAGGTATCCTTAGGTAAACTTATTATCTGTGGAGATTTTAACGTAATAATGGAGAGCCGACTGGACTCCTCCTCCCCCACTTCTCGGGGGGGAAGGACGCTAGGCCCCGTGTGCAGGGAGCACCATATCCACGACGTTTGGAGATACCAGCATGCCGAGGAGAGGGACTATTCCTTCTTCTCGCATGTGCATGGATCCTACTCGCGTATTGATCTTTTCCTGGTGAACGACACCGCCCTGGGAGCCTGTCGGTCCTCAGAGGTAGGGGTCATCACCTGGTCGGATCATGCACCCATAACACTGGAGATTGCGGTGGGCTCGGGAGTTGGTGCTCCCCGTCGCTGGAGATTAAATGCAAGCATCCTATCGGACTCCCAAGTGGTCGGAGAGCTCGATGATAAACTACAAGATTACTTCTCCTTGAACGATGATGGGGAGGTCGCGGATGATACGCTGTGGTATGCCCACAAGGCGGTCATCCGTGGCCTTCTACTTCAGAAAGCCTCTCAGATAAAGAGACGCCGAGAGCGGCTGAGACAAGATTGGATAGAGGAGATAGGTGTCTTGGAAACTGCTTATAAAAAGGGCCCGTCCTCTTCTCTGCTATCCCAGATCCTGACCCTTCGCACCAAACTGAGAGCTCTTCTCCTTCAACAACATGAAAAGTCCTTACGGAAACTGAAAACAAAATATTATGCGATGGGGGATAGGGCAGGAACACTGTTGGCTCGTCGCTTAAAAAAGAGGGATGCCAGAACTATGATCTCCTCAATGAGACGTTCGGATGGGAGAGTGGTTAGAGATCCACCCGGGATGGTCGAAGTGTTCGCCTCATACTATGAAACCTTGTACAATCTTAGAGATGACTCAGACACCCCCCAACCAACACTTACTGCGATCAGGGATTTCCTCCGGAACTTGGACCTCCCCACTCTCTCAGCTGAAAACTTAAACAAATTGAATGAGCCTCTTTCTCAATCTGAAATTGACAAAGTGATCATATCACTAAAATCCAACTCGGCCCCGGGCCCAGATGGGCTCGCGAACGAGTACTACAAGATTTTTCGCCCGGTCCTCACGCCTTACCTGCTTCGCTTATTTTCTACCTGGCAATTGAGGGGATCCATCCCAGGCCAGGCCTTGGAGGCTACCATTACGACTATCCCCAAGCAGGGAAAGGCGTTGGATCGACCCGAAAATTACCGTCCTATTTCCTTGTTGAACGTGGACTTAAAGGTGTTCGCGAAGGTGCTGGCGGTCAGGCTGTCGACGGTGATCCCCTCTCTGGTCCACCCAGACCAGGTGGGGTTCGTGTTGAACAGGCAAGCTAGAGACGGAACCCGTAGAATGTTAAATTTGTTGGAGGTGGGTGAGAGGCGGGGGGTCCCCTGTGTGTTCCTGTCCCTAGACGCGGAAAAGGCGTTTGACAGGATACACTGGGGATACCTACGGGAAGTTCTCTGCACCCTCGGCTTTTCGGGCCCCATCTTATCGGCAATCCTCGGTCTATACTCCCACCCCTGTGCTAAAGTCTTCTCAGCAGGCTTTTTGTCCCGCACTTTTCAGATCTCAAATGGGACCAGACAGGGTTGCCCCCTCTCCCCCCTGATATTCGCCCTATTGATGGAGCCCTTAGCGGTCTCCCTTAGGGCGGATCCCTCGATCTCTGGAATTCAGGTGGGAGACAGGGAACATGTGGTGGGCTTATATGCCGATGATGTCATCATCTCCGTCACTGATCCGACATCCTCGCTTCCCGGAATAGTTGGACGGCTTGACCTGTTCGCCCGAGCCTCATACTATAAGCTGAACGCAAGTAAGTCGGTGATTTTTCCGGTCCACGTGCCGAGGGAAATGGCTGAACGTCTAGCGCGGTCGTACCCATTTAAATGGTGCCCTCAGGGCTTCCAATACTTAGGGATCTGTCTCTGCCCTACGGCGGAGATAGCCTCCCGTAATGTAACCAAATTATTGGGGGACCTGCGTGGGGCGCTTGAGACCTTTCCAATAGCCTCCTTGTCTTGGATGGTGAGAGTGCAGGCCGTGCGGATGCTATGGCTCCCAAAAATCATCTACTTATTCAGGTGTTTACCAATTATTTACCCGCCAAGGGACATCGCGCGCCTTCAGTCTGTGGTCAACAGCTTCATTTGGGCCAAAAAACCGCACAGAGTAAAGAGAGGCACTATGTACCTGCGACTAGCTGGTAGAGGAATGGGGGTCCCAAGTGTTAGTATGTATCTTAAAGCGGTGATCCTAGAAGCGGCAAGAGAGTGGTGGAGAGGGGGAATGGACTCAGGTTGGAGTCAAATAGAAAACCACTTGTCCCCTGGGAGTTCACTGAAACTCCTTCTCGCGGCTGAATCCCTGGGTCCGGTGGATAGAGATGGTCTCTTGCAGTCAATGACTGCACTCCTCACGGAATGGGGAAGTCTCACAAATAGCTGGACTAATCTCCCAACCTCTGAGATCCCCTTAGCCGCAATTCAACTCCACATTCCCTCCCTGAGCCTCACCCGCTGGAGGGAGCTTGGCCTGAGTAGACTAAGTGACCTCTTTCTCCACAACGACCTGATGTCTTTCTCGGAATTTGTGGAGAATCACCCGACACTAGAACATACATTTCTGCAGTTCTATCAGGTTACACATTTTCTCAGTTCCAAGAGGTGCAAACATAGTTTTTCCCCAGTGGGTCAGTCCCCTTTGCTACACTTTATCTCCATGGAATCAGAGAGACCTAAAGGCCTATCAATTCTGTATAGGGGACTAGTGGACGGCGTCTCTTCGTCCAGGACCCCCTGTATGGAAAGGTGGGAACGTGACCTGAGTTTTTCAGCCTCTCTAGAGGAATGGGAAGGACCCGTGCACTGCACGATGCGGGCTACCAGATGCATCAACCATGTGGAACTCTTGAAAAAAATTCATTTGCGCTGGTATACCCCCCCCACTAGACTGGCAAACTTTGGTCTAGGTGCCTCCCCCTTGTGTTGGAGACAGTGTGGAAAAAAGGGAGACATAGCTCACATGTGGTGGGGATGTCCTAGACTGACCTCGTTTTGGCGGCTGGTAACAGGCCTTCTAGAATCCCTTACTGGGATTAAAATCTCACTGACACCACAACTGGCGACCCTCCACATTGGTTGCGAGGACTTTCCGCCAGTACCGCGTCATCTTCTTACATATGTACTCACGGCGGCCAGAACATGCATAGCGGCAAAATGGAAACTCGACTCCCCACCCTCCATGGCAGATCTGGTAGAACGATTAAACTCAATTTTCTGTCACGAGTACTACCTTGCTTTGGACGTTGGTTCGAGACGTTATGTCGCAGAGGCCTGGGACTTATGGGCAGCTCACCCAATGGCTCTCCAGATCCCTTTCTAATTTGAGCACCTGACCTCTGCTACTACGTGGGACTTTCTTTTCTTTTCTTTTCTTTCCTTTCCCTCTTTCTTTCGCTCTTTCTTTCTTTTTCTTTCTCCCCATCTTTCTTCACTCCTTCCCACCTCTCTCTCCTCTATGCCCTTCTGGTAGTTGTTTTCTTTTAACCCCCCCCCCCCTCTCTAACTTCTTAAATTGCTACCCCCCCCTTCTCCCCCTTCCCCACCCCTTCCCTATTTCCTGGTTCTGGGTACACAACCTCCTGCCTCTGATTGCTCTTTGCCCCCCCCCACCCCTCCCCACCATTAATCCCCGACCACCCGGAGGATTCTGACCCTTATTCTGACCCTTATTCTGACCCTCATCCTTCCTTTCCTTCCTTCCCCCCCCGTTTTTAGTCTTCCCCCACCTTACTCCACGGCCTCTCAAGCTCCTGGATAATTTGAACACAAAACTCACACTCATATTGCATAATACTGGGAGATAACTCATGTTTTGTTTACCCTCCTCGAAACAAATTTCGGCAATCCAGGTTTAACTCGGGTATGGTCACTTCTGACTTTATTGTATGGGGAAGTACTATACTTGTATTGTATTGTCTGTTTATTATATCATACTTCTTATACTCTAATAAACATTTATTGAAGTCAAATAACCCTAAGGATCTCTGGGGTTTGAATGGGAGCATTCAGAGAAGCAAGTTGGGATTGTGTAGCTTTGGGTAAAGAAGCCCTCTCTAAGAAGGCAGCTATAATATCAGGAGAGGGTTGTGGCAACGCTGGGTCATCCCTGAGATTATAAAGCTCAGAGTAATATGAGGCAAACTCGTCTGCTATGTGGATGGGATTATAAACTTTTGTGGAGTTTGGCTTCACAAGAAAAGGGATCCTAGACTGCGCTTCCCTCTTCTTGACACGCCTGGCCAACAGGGCACCCGCTCGATCACCCATAGAGTAAAAGGCGGCCTTAGATTTGCGCAGGGCGTTAGTGCGCAGCAGTAATTCCCGGACCCGAAGGCGGGCCCTGCCGAGCTCCAAGAGCAAGAGTGGGGTGGGGTATGTTTATGCCTGGTCTCCAAAGATGCCACCACTGCCAGAGCATCCCTCAAAGCCTGTGTATATTTACGCTTGTTAGATGCCGCCAGTTTGAGTAAGTGGCCCCTCATAACAGCCTTATGTGCGTACCAGAGAGTGTCAGGCTGCACCTCAGGTGTATCATTAAGGCGAGAAAAACTCATCCAGCAAGGCCTCTAGATGGGAGACAGCAGACTGGTCCGTTAGAAGCTGGGTATTAAGACGCCAACATGCAGGGGGTTTAAGGCCAGGGGGTCAATCAGTGAGACCGTTACAGGAGCATGATCTGACCAGGATATGTTACCAATAGTAGCCGCAGAGCAGTGAGGGAGAGCCACGTCGTTAACTAGTATATAGTCAATTCTGCTGTAAGTTGCATGTCTGGAGGACATGAACGTGTAATCTCGTTCACTGCAATGCAAGTACCTCCATATATCATGGAGTCCATGAGAGCGCACAACCTGGTCAGCCTCCGCTCTAGAATCAGACGGGACAGAGCAGTCCAACGTCTTCACCATCGGGACATTAAAGTCCCCTGCAATCAATTTATACCCGTGATGTACATCTCCTATAGTTTGCAAGAATGATTTTAAGAATTTGATTTGACCGGTGTTAGGGGCATACACTGAAGCAATTGTATAGGGTGCGTCATTAATGGTACAGAGAAGAATCAGGGATCTCCCCGCTACATCAGCGACCACCCGGACCAATTGGAATGTCACATCTCTACTGATAAAAATAGCAACTCCGGCCTTTTTCGTGCTTCCTCCTGCAAAGAATCGGTGCGGATACAAGGTAGAAGACATTCTGGGTTCATCCTGTGCCAGGAGATGAGTCTCCTGAAGGCATACTATCTAGTGACGGGATTTATTTAACTGGCGCCAGACCATTGCCCTTTTGCACGGAGAGTTTAGCCCGTTAACATTTTGGGAGACCAGTGTAACACTCATGGAGGGTCAAACATAGCAACAGATAATGGTACGGTACAATAAGTAAATAGCATAAAAATTACTAAAGCAGAGATACAGCTCCGTGTCCACCTAGGAAGAGAAAGGAGAAGTGGGGGAAAAGGGAGAGACAAACAAGACATACAAACAAAAGAACACGAAAAAAATAAGAAACAGAACGTCCATTCAGACCGGAGGTCCGAATCCACCGGTGACAAACAACGTCACCTAGGGGGCCAAAACAGGACTCCAACTGTCCACAGGGTTCAGTCCGTTGAAACAGCAGCCAGAGTCCGAGTCCCTCAGTCCTGCGCTGAAGGATAACCACACAGGAAAGGAGAGAACAAAAGAAAACAACAGGGAAAAAAGGTCCGACCAGGGACCCAGATGATGCAAGTTCATCGAACGGTTACCCAGTCAGGGTCAATGCGGTGGTCCACTTGCTTGGGAGAGTTCTGTCCTGAGTTAGGAGACTTATCCAAGTCTTTATCAATTGCAGGCTGGAATCCCCATTCAGAGAAAGATTTTGCAGCTTGCCGGGGGGTGAGGCAGGTAGTGAAGGTGCCATCTTTTTTAATGAGGAGTCTGGTAGGGTAGTACCCCCATTTGTATTGCATGCCCTTATCTCTGAGGACTGAAGTGAAGGGGGCAAAGGCTCTGCGCAGGGCCAAGGTGCCAGGGAAGAGATCCTGAAAGACCTTCAGAGAGGCAAACTTGTCAGGCAGCTGAGGTGAACCCCTGAGTGCCTGGAGGAATTCCTCCTTAAGTTCAAAAAAATGTACCCGGGCGAGCACGTCCCTTGGCACAGAAGGCGCCAACCCTGGGGGTTTGCGCAGGCGATGTATGCGATTGATCACCAGGAGGCTTCTGTCTGTCTGTGGAAGGGCTACCAAAATAAATTCCTGTAAGAAAGGTCTCAGGTCTGCATCTGATACTGATTCCTGGACCCCCCTGAGCTTGATATTATTTCTTCTGGACCTGTCCTCCAGGTCCAGGGCTTTAGAGTGGGTTTTATGTGCTTTACTCTCCAGAGCCTCATGAGCGTCCCACAGGGAATTATGTGAAGCCACCAGCTCAGCCATATTCCTTTCAAGATGATCCGTCCGACCTCCCAGCTCCTCCACCTCCCCCCGGAGAGAGGACACCATGGCCCGCATATCCTCCTGTATGGAGGATCTAAGCTCCCCCAGCATGGCTTTCAGTAGTGAAGGGGTTACTGTAGCCTCTGGGATAACAATCTCAGAACTGCCTGAGGCTGAGGGGGTAGGATCACGCCGAGCAGCTCTGGGGGACTGCTGTGCCTGTGAATCTCCCTGCACCACATGCAGAGGGGGGACAAAGAAGTCGGCAATGCGGCGGGCCGGGTCACGGGAGCTGGCCTTACTTTTCCCCATGTCAGCAGGAGATCCTCCAGAGCCGGTACAGAGCGTTTTGGAGCCTCGGGGGCACGAGGGAACCGTGGAATTAGCCGGTGAAACAGGTCCCTGGTCGGAGCTCCAGATCCAAGCTTCCTACTTCATCAGAGGTTAGGACACGCCCTTTTGAGATCGTTCTTACGATCTCGTTTGTGCATCGTTGTGTGTAAACGCAGGATGTCTGAATGAGAAATCGTTGGATCAAACATCTTAAATTTGAGAACAGGACCTCAAATCTATCGTTCGACGTCCAATTAAGGATCTGTGAAGCAGCAACATTGTTCAGTGTGACACTTTTTGAACGATGTCGTTCATATTTCTCCTATTCCTGCCACTTTGTAAAATCGTTCATACGATCTTCTCCAAATAGCTGGAGCGTTGCCAGATGTAAGATCGTTAACGATATCCTTGCGTGTGACAACGCGCTAACAATATCGTTCACCTATATCCTAGCATGTGAAGTGGCGTTTACACGTTATACATATTATACATACTCCGCAGAACATTAAGGCATCCCTTACCAACCCTTACAGACCCAGTCTGGTTCTAAACGGCGGCTATGGCTGCCTGACATTCATACATTGTACGTGTCCCCTTCTTATGGAACACCAGAGACCAAACCAGTCTCTCCCATACCGGCCTTTGTATGTGACGCCGGTCATAACCAGGCCCAGAGCCGGGTCCAGCCACCTGAGCTCCAGGGCAAGCCAGACTTCCCCAAAGACTCCTCAGCATGTGTCCTCGAGGTTGCCAGTCACTTCCAAGTTTGCCGTTTGACCTCCAGGACAGTGGCTGCACCAAACACGCCATCGCGAGCTCCTCCAGGCTCAGCCAATCTTCCCAACTGCAGGTGCTGCAAACCCTCAGCCCTCTTACCTCATAGTTCCACTCATCTCACGTAATCTGGCTGCATCTCTCTGCATACAGCATACAGTCAGTCAATGGGACCCTCTCACGGTCAGTCCCATTGGCGGTTATGGCCGTCTGGCCTTAGAAACATCCTCTGTATCACTCATGTTACACAGCATTCCGTCAATGGGACTACATCACGAGTCGACGGTCAGTCCCAATAGCGGTTACGGTCGCCTGGCCTTCGTGGGCTCCAACTCATCTCAGGACCCACACACACATACATACAGTCCAGCATGGACTTCAAGCTTCTCAGGACCAGACCAGGTTCTGAGCCACCTGAGCTCCCGGGCAGTCAAAGCATCCCCCAAGGTCTCCTCACCCTGGCCATGATGCCCGGCTGCCTCCAAGCCCCACCAACACGGCAGAGATCCCGGATGGCAGCCTCACCAACATGGCCATAGTGAGCCCCCTACAAGTTCAGCCAGGACCCCCATACACTCAGGTGCTCTACTAACCTCTCGGTGTGGCCACAGGCTTCAAACGGCTCAAAGAGACCGGCGTCTCCGGCAGGGAGAGCCAGGCATCCTGCCTCATCCCCCAAGGGGGACGGGACCCCTCTGAGGCACGTCCTTTCCCTCAGAGGATCATGTCTTGTCTCTCCTGACTTCCAGCATCAGGCAGCTATTAACCTGCCTGTCACACCCACAGCTGGGCTTCAGTGAAAATCAGCACACACTCAGACCTGGTTAACCCTTTGCGTACCATTCAGATCAAAAACAGTAAAGCATTCATACACACAGGTTCAGATACCATTAACCCTGTGTGTATGGCTCAGGGCCCATGTGATGTATACCGGCTATGTCTATCGTGCCGGTTATACGTCATACTGGCTTTCCCTTGGCTGGCACTCAAAATACAGGGAAGCCAATTATTATTTTTTTTTAAATAATTAAAAAATAAGTGTGGGCTTTGCCCTATTTATGATTACCAGCCAAGGTGAAACCCAGGCAGCTGGGAGCTGGGTTTCTCAGTGTGGTCAGGCCGATAGTCCTAGACCGTCCCAGTCTAAAGAATAGCAGCCTGCAGCCACTCCATAAATTGGTGCATTCAATAGTCCTTATTTAAAATAAATCAGACAGACAATCCTCATTTTCAAATTTATTACCCCACAATTACCCCTCCAATGGTAATCCAGAACAATGATCCCACGAAGCTCACTTGCCCTCTGCTACATCCATATTATGCAGGCTGGAACATCGTTATTGATTATCATCGGAGGGATGTGTGGGGTAATAATAAATTGGAAAATGAGGGTTGTATGATTTATTTCTAATAAAGGATTTTTCTCTGCGTCTCTTTATTAACTATTTCCTCACTGGATTGATAATGGGCGGGTCTCAAAAAGACTTGACATTATCAAACTGGGCTTAATGACAAGCTCTTAATCATCTACTCCAACAGCTAATCACAGACACCCACTCTCTGTAGCAGTGTCTATGATTGGCTGTTGCGCCCCTCACCCGTGAATAATCCAGAAGTTAATGAGCTGCTTCAGAAGTATAAGTGCGAGGACACTGTAAGTATGAGCTAATGTTTGATCACTATTTTGTCTATTTTTACAGCTCCCGGCCGAATGCGAACCCAAACTGTAACATGGACTTCTCAGGGAACTCTGTATTTCAGGTCTGTGCCTGGCCTTAGGTGTTCGATATGGACCCCGAACGTTACTTTGGGTTTCCCATCCCTAGTCACAACTACACTATCATTAAACACGAAGACTCATTGAAGTCGCCATCCTTTTCTCTGGGCGTTTAGCTACCCGCATGTGCACGTAAATAAACAATTGGTGTAACAATATATTTGAGCAGTTATATATATATATATATATATCTATTATATAATCGCGAATCGGAAAAGCGCCCCTCCGCGCGCACTTTCCGATGTCGTCATGTGGATACGAATTTAACATTGGGCGCGAAGCGCCCAATGCTGCGCGAGCAATGGCCACGAGGCCATTGCGAGTCGCTGGCCCAGGGCGAGCAATGGCCGCGAAGCGGCCATTGCGAGCCGCTGGCCCAAAATCCATCCACAGCCTCGGCTACAACCTTAGCGATTTACCGCTCAGGTAGCGCGAGCAATGGCCGCCAGGCCATTGCGAGGCGCTGCCTGAGCCGCAAATCGCTGCCCGCCCCCTATGTCCGCACAGCCCGCCCCCTATGTCCGCACAGCCCGCCCCCATGTCCGCACAGCCCGACCCCCATGTCCGCACAGCCCGCCCCCATGTCCGCACAGCCCGACCCCCATGTCCGCACAGCCCGACCCCCATGTCCGCACAGCCCGACCCCCATGTCCGCACAGCCCGACCCCCATGTCCGCACAGCCCGACCCCCATGTCCGCACAGCCCGACCCATGTCCGCACAGCCCGACCCCTAGGTCCGCACAGCCCGACCCCATGTCCCACAGCCCGACACCATGTACTGCACAGCCCGACCCCATGTCCGCACAGCCCGACGCCCTGTAGCAAGCCCGACCCCCATGTCCGCACAGCCCGACCCCCATGTCCGCACAGCCCGACCCCCATGTCCGCACAGCCCGACCCCCATGTCCGCACAGCCCGACCCCATGTCCGCACAGCCCGACCCCATGTCCGCACAGCCCGACCCCATGTCCGCACAGCCCGACCCCATGTCCGCACAGCCCGACCCCATGTCCGCACAGCCCGACCCCATGTCCGCACAGCCCGACCCCATGTCCGCACAGCCCGACCCCATGTCCGCACAGCCCGACCCCCATGTCCGCACAGCCCGACCCCCATGTCCGCACAGCCCGACCCCCATGTCCGCACAGCCCGACCCCCATGTCCGCACAGCCCGACCCCCATGTCCGCACAGCCCGACCCCCATGTCCGCACAGCCCGACCCCATGTCCGCACAGCCCGACCCCATGTCCGCACAGCCCGACCCCCATGTCCGCACAGCCGACCGTCGACCCCCATGTCCGCACAGCCCGACCCCATGTCCGCACAGCCCGACCCCATGTCCGCACAGCCCGACCCCATGTCCGCACAGCCCGACCCCATGTCCGCACAGCCCGACCCCATGTCCGCACAGCCCGACCCCATGTCCGCACAGCCCGACCCCATGTCCGCACAGCCCGACCCCATGTCCGCACAGCCCGACCCCATGTCCGCACAGCCCGACCCCATGTCCGCACAGCCCGACCCCATGTCCGCACAGCCCGACCCCATGTCCGCACAGCCCGACCCCCATGTCCGCACAGCCCGACCCCATGTCCGCACAGCCCGACCCCATGTCCGCACAGCCCGACCCCATGTCCGCACAGCCCGACCCCATGTCCGCACAGTCCCCCCATGTCCGCACAGCCCACCCCATGTCCGCACAGCCCCCCCATGTCCGCACAGCCCCCCCATGTCCGCACAGCCCGACCCCATGTCCGCACAGCCCCCCATGTCCGCACAGTCCCCCCATGTCCGCACAGCCCCCCATGTCCGCACAGCCCCCCATGTCCGCACAGTCCCCATTCGCACAGTCCCCGTCCGCCAGTCCCCTGTCCGCACATTTCATTCTTCTTCATCTATCCTCCGTCCGCCGGCTCTCTTCCTCCGGCCCCGGGGTTTTCTTTCCTCCCTTTCTCCCCTTTCTTTTTCGCTAACTTCCATCTTCGACGTCCTCTTCCTTCTCATTAAGATACAATGGACGAAAAATCCGCCATTGTACCTTAATGAGATTTGAGGCCCTCTTCTGATTGGTCGCTGTATACTGCCCTCAGCCAATCAGAAGAGCCCCTCAAAACTGAGACGCAGTTCTCATTGCGGTCCGCCTTTTTTTCCCCATTGACATACATTACCGGTGTGTCGGCGATTTTATGGCCGCCCACCTGGTTCTATTTGTCGGCCCTAAAATCGCGGACACACCGCTAATGCATCTCTATGGGCAGTCAGCCCGATTTCGGCTTGAACGCCGACCAATCAGAATTCGAGCTGCCTGCCCATAGACATGCATTAGCGGTTGTGTCCGCGATTTTAAGGCCGACAAATAGAACCAGGTGGCCGGCCATAAAATCGCCGACACACCGGTAATGTATGTCAATGGGAAAAAAAAAGGCGGACCGCAATGAGAACTGTCTCTCACTCTCGCAAGTAAAAAAATAAATACATTTAATAATAAAAAAAATAATTTTAAAATAATTTAAAAATAATAAAAAAATAATTAAAAAATAATAAATAATTAAATAAAAATAATAATTAAAAAAAAAAAAAAAGCCGGACCTGAATGAGAACTGTGTCTCAGTTACTGATTATTAAAAAAAAATAAAATAAAATAATAATATAAAAAATAAATAAATGCGACATGACGTGTTTTACTAAAAATAATAAAAAAAAAATAATAAAATAATAAAAATAATAAAAATAAAAATTAAAATTTAATAAAAATAATAATAAAAAAAAAAAAAAATGCGGACCTGAATGACACTTATAAATAATTAATAATAAAAAAAAATTAAATAATTCAAAATAAAAAAAATAAATTAAAAATAATAAATAATTAATAAAAATAAAATAAAAAAATAAATAATAATTATCAAATAAAAGTAATTAAATAATAAATTAATAATAATAAAAAAATTAACATAATGAAAAGAATATGTTCACTAAATAATTTAATAAAATAAAAAAAAATTAATAATAATAAATAAAAAATTATAATAAAATTAGATAATTAATAATAATTATAATATTAAAATAATAATTAAAAATAATATTAAATGCTAATAATTATTAAGATATATAATGCTAATAATAATAATGCTATTAATGCAAATAATTATTAATTGATTAATAATTTATGCTATTAATGCTAAATGAACTTACTATGAAATAAATTTAATGCTAAATAATAATTATTAATCTATAATGCTAATAATAATGCTATAATGCTAATAATAATTATAATGTATAATGCAATAATAATGTATAATGTATTAATAATTAAACTATATAATTAAATGCTATTATTAATGCTAATATAATGCTAATAATAATGCAATTAATGCTATAATAATGCTATTAATGCTATTAATTATGCATTAATGCTATTAATGCTATATATTTATTATTAATGCTATTAATGCATAATAATGCTATTAATAATGCTATTAATCTATTAATATGCTATTAATGCTATTAATGCTAATATATCCTATTAATGCATATCTTAATGCTAATAATAATGCTATTAATGCTATTAATAATGTATTAATGCTATTAATTAATGCTAATAATGCTATTATTAATGCTATTAATGCTAATAATAATGCTATTAATGCTATTAATAATGCTAAATTAATATGCTATTAATGCTATTAATGCTAATATTATCCTATTAATGCTATTAATATATATAATGCTATTAATGCTAATATTATGCTATTAATGCTATAATAATAATGCTATATATCTATTATGCTTATTAATTCTATAATGCTATAATAATGCTATTAATGCTATTAATAAATAATGCTATTAATGCTATGTTAATAATGCTATTAATGCTATATAATGCTATATGCTATTAATAATGCTATTAATGCTAATAATAATGCTTATTAATGCTATTAATGCTATTAATGCTATTAATAATGCTATTAATGCTAATTATTATCCTATTAATGCTATTAATGCTAATAATAATGCTATTAATGCTATTAATATGCTATTAATTGCTATTAATGCTAATATAATGCTATATAATGTATTATTAATGCTATTAATGCTAAATAATGCTATTAATGCTATATAATGCTATTAATGCTATTAATAATGCTTATTAATGCTATTATAAATGCTAATAATGCTATTAATTAATGCTATTAATGCTAATAATAATTATTAATGCTATTAATAATGCTATTATTATAAATGCTATATTATTAATGCTTATTATATATGCTATTATGCTATTAATTGCTATTAATGCTATTAATTATGCTATTAATGCTAATATTTATCCTATTAATGCTATTAATGCTATTAATAATGCTATTAATGCTATAATATTTTATGCTATATAAGCTATTAATGCTATATTATAATGCTATTAATGCTATTAATATGCTATTAATGCTATTAATGCATAATATATATTATCTTAATAATGTTATTAATGTATTAATGCTAATAATGCTATTAATGCTATTAATGCTAATAATAATGTATTAATGCTATTAATAATGTATTAATGTTATTATTAATGCTAATATATTAATGCTATTAATGCTAATAATAATTTAATGCTAATAATGTATATGCTATTATTATGCTATTAATAATGCTATTATGCTATAAATCTATTATTTGACTATAATTTAATGCTAATATATATCCTATTAATGCATTATTATGCTATTAATGCTAATAATAATGCTATTAATGTTAATAATAATGCTATTAATGCTATTAATAATGTTATTAATGCTATATTAATGCTAATAATGCCATTATTAATGCTATTAATGCTAATATAATGCTATTAATGCTATTAATAATGCTATTAATGCTATAATTATATTAATGCTATTAATGCTAATATGTATCTATTAATGCTATTAATATGCTATTAATGTAATAATAATGCTATTAATGCTATTACTGATGTATAATGCTATTATTAATGCTATAATGCTATTATTAATGCTATTAATGCTATAATAATGCTATTAATGCTATCTAATGTTATTAATGCTATTATTAATGCTAATAATGCTATTATTAATGCTATTAATGCTAATAATAATTCTATTAATGCTATTAATAATGTTATTAATGCTATTATTAATGCTAATAATGCTATTAATAATGCTATTAATGCTAATAATAATGCTATTAATGCTATTAATACTGTTATTTATGCTCATAATACTGCTAATAATGCTATTAATACTGCTATTACTGCTAATAATAATGCTATGGCTTATATTATTGCTATTGATGATGCGATTATTATTTAAAAATCTTTAAAAAAACAATAAACATATTTTAGATACCCGATGCATTTGCATCAGGCTAACAGCTATAACTACTATAATCAAATTAATGCACATTCTAGAATCCCGATGCATTTGCATCGGGCTCACAGCTAGTATATATATATATGTATATGTATATATACTAGCTGTGAGCCCGATGCAAATGCATCGGGATTCTAGAACGTGCATTAATTTGATTATAGTAGTTATAGCTGGTGTGAGTACTTTTTTGGGGGGTGTGAGTCTTTTTTGGGGGGGTTGTGAGGACTTTTTAGGGGGTGTGAGAACTTTTTGTGGGGGTGTGAATACTTTTTGGGGGTGTGTGAATACTTTTAGGGGGGGTTCAATACTTTTTGGGGGGGTAGAATACTTTTTGGGGGGGTGTGAATACGTTTTGGGGGGGGTGAATACTTTTTGGGGGGTGTGAATACTTTTTGGGGGGGTGATCTTTGGGGGGGGTTGAATACTTTTTGGGGGGGTTGAATACTTTTTGGGGGGTTAATACTTTTTTTGGGGTGGTTCAATACTTTTTGGGGGGGTTCAATACTTTTTTGGGGGGGTAGAATACTTTTTGGGGGTGTTCAATACTTTTTGGGGGGGTTCAATACTTTTGGGGGGGTTCAATACTTTTTGGGGGGTGTTCAATACTTTTTTTGGGGGTTCAATACTTTTTGGGGGGTGTTCAATACTTTTTGGGGGGGTTTAATACTTTTTGGGGGGGTGTGAATACTTTTTTTTGGGGGGTTGAATACTTTTTGGGGGGGTTCGAATACTTTTTGGGGGGTTGAATACTTTTTGGGGGGGTTGAATACTTTTTGGGGGGTTAATACTTTTTGGGGGGGTTAATACTTTTTGGGGGGTGTTCCATACTTTTTGGGGGGCGTTCAATACTTTTTGGGGGGTGTTCCATACGTTTTGGGGGTTGTTCAATACGTTTTGGGGGGTGTTCAATACTTTTTGGGGGGTGTTCAATACTTTTTGGGGGTGTTCAATACGTTTTGGGGGGTGTTCAATACTTTTTGGGGGTGTTCAATACTTTTTGGGGGGTGTTCAATATTTTTTGGGGGTGTTCAATACTTTTTGGGGGGTGTTCAATACTTTTTGGGGGGGTTCAATACTTTTGTGGGGGTTTCAATAATTTTTGGAGGGTGTTCAATACTTTTTCGGGGGTGTTCAATACGTTTTGGGGGGTGTTCAATACTTTTTGGGGGGTTCAATACTTTTTGGGGGGTTCAATACTTTTTGGGGGGGGTTCAATACTTGATGGGGGGTTGAATACTTTTTGGGGGGTGTTCAGTACTTTTTTGGGGGAGGGTTGAATACTTTTTGGGGGGTGTTCAATACTTTTTGGGGGTGTTCAATACTTTTTGGGGCTGAGTGCTCGCAATGGCCGCGAAGCGGGCATTGCGAGTCGCTGGCCGAAAATCGAACCAGAGGCTCGGCCACAAAGTTAGCGATTTACCGCTCAGGCAGCGACTCGCGCTACATGAGCGGTAATCGATAACTTTGTGGCCGAGCCTCTGGTTCTATTTTCGGCCAGCGACTCGCAATGGCCGCTTTGCGGCCATTGCTCGCACTCAGCCAGCGACTCGCAATGGCCTCGCGGCCATTGCGACGGCTTGCAATGCCCGCTACGCGGGCAATGCTTCGCTCGTGGTGACGTCACAGAGTGACAAAGCCACGGCGATTTCGGGGTCCGACACGATTTTGCCTACGGCAATTATAGAGTAGATAATATATATATATATATATATATATATATATATATATATGTTTATGTTAAATCCTTATTTTTTTTGTAAATAAATGTAGGAGGCAACATGTGCATCATATCTAAATAAATATACACATATGGCAATCTTCAGAACTACATTGGTCATGTATGTCTGCCACATTGGTACCTAAGGTATGTCAACATATATGATTTTAATTCAGAGATGCAAAGTATATACACACATTTGTACACATAACCAACCATATACAGTTACATGTACACATACATCTATGCACAGACACATAATTACTACATGCATCCTAATATGCAGACACGTATATTCAGTGTTGTGTGTAGCTTGCCATCTTGAAAACAACACGTACACATAGCCATACATTGTATTGGCTACAGTGCACACATGAGCGTTCATGTGTGACAATTTGGGGACGCATCAGTGCCTTGCACACGCGTCACCAAATGAAAATTGCCTTGAATGGCGAGATGGTTGAAAGGGCAAGAGCGCTAATAAAGTGGCCATCATGCCAGACAAGGCTGACCAATGGTAACGCAGTTGTGGCCACCAATCGGAGTTGTAGTGGCGCGGGAAAACACAATCTGGCACATCTAGCTCCTGGCCTGTGTCACAAACTATGCCCACACTGAGGTTGGGGTTGTTCACATAGTTGCCGTGTGACAGCATGATAATGAACGCCAAGATCGTTGGCTGTGTCGTTCCAGCGAGCTCTGGATCGCTGGATCGTTGGTGCGTCGTTCACGATATCTAGACGTGTGACATCTCAGCAACGATCTCAAAAAGATGTCTTAACAACCGCGCTCCTGTGAGTTGGTGATATCGTTACGACATTGTAGCGTGTAACGGTACCTTAAGACCTATCATAGAACTTGGAAGATGTTGTTATCTTATAAGGTACCTTTACACGCAGCAACTTTTCTAGGAATTTCACTGGCAACTTACTGGTTGCAGTGAAATCATGGAGACATTGTTCCATTTGTACACAGCAACAATATAGAACAATATGTCCATGATTTCACTGCAACCAGTAAGTTACCAATGAAATTCCTAGAAAGTTGCTGTGTGTAAAGGTACCCTTACATGTGCAGATTCAGAGGAGAAGTTACCAGTTAATCTTGTCCTAGAATTATTACAAAATGGGCTAGAATTAGGTCTCTCAGCTAGCACCCTAAGGGTATGTGCGCACGGTGGGCGGGTTTGTGGCGGCGGCGGCTGGGCGGACCCGCCAGGAAGCTCCGAAGCCGTCCACCGGCTTCCTGGCGGGTATGTGCGGCGGGTTCCGGGCGGGTGACGGGCGGGTTAGCGGCGGCGGTGTTGCGGCGGCTGGAAGCAGTACATGATTCTGCTTGCAGCCGCTGCAGAACCGGCCGGATTATAGAGCAAGCTCATTCTTTGCTAACCCGCTGGGAACCCAGCGGGTTAGCAACGGATGAGCAAGTGTAAACCGCCGCTGTGTGCACAGCGGGTGTCGGTTTACATAGGTTTCAATGTTAATCCAAACGCCGGTTTGGATTAACATAAATTTACATGAAATTTATGTAAACCGACCGGCGGTTTACACACCTAATCCGGCCCTAACCCGACCAGTGCGCACATACCCTAATAAAGGTCCAGGTGTCGGCGTTGGGAGCCCTCTATAATTTCAATCTGGCTGGAGATATATTTATATATATCAGTTCATGTGGAGAAAAAAGCAGGCGGCACTCACCATTTGCATTAGCAGCAGTGTCTCCTTTATTTGGAACCGTCAATGGACATACCGTACTTCATCCGTGACGGGGTGCGGGGAGAGGGAGTGAGGGATGGCGTCCCTTCTCCGCACCCTGTCACGGATGAAGTATGTCCATTGACGGTTCCAAATAAAGGTGACACTGCTGCTAATGCAAATGGCGAGTGCCGCCTGCTTTTTTCTCCACATGAACTGTTTCATACTTTTATGGCGTGCACCCCAGCAGCTTAAGGGGTAGTAAGTGGTGATTCAGCAGAACCTGCTGTCCCAAGAATTGAAGGAGCAGTGCCCGGTATTTTCTTATATACATATATATATATATATATATATATATATATATATATATAATACCGTATATATATTTATATATTTATTCATTTATATAGCGCTATTAAGTCCATAGAACTTTACATGCACCAGTAGTGCTGTCTCTCTTGGAGCTCACAATCTAAACATCCTATCAGTATGTCTTTACATTGAGATCATTGGGTGTCGCGTTTCATTAATGCTCTGTAGGACGATGTGTCGCACGATCCATGCTGCTGCCAAGGAAACATTTCCAGACACTGGAGTATCTGGAAATGTAGCTTTATTCCTCCAACCCGACGCGTTTCAGAGCTAAACCCAGCTCCTTCCTCAGGGACTAATTACGAATACATCTAAAACCTAGTCTTATATACTTAAAAAAGCGCCAAAATTACAAAAGTAATGCGTCATCATGACAACATAGGTGGGGAGGGACAATGTGACGTTTTGTTAGGTGTCATCAATGAAAAAAACCTGAACGTGCAAACTATAGTACCACAGAGTATTAATCAACAGAAATTCATAATTATCCATTACTATGACATAAGAAATGGTGCTGCAAGTTATTAAACATAAAATATAAGCGTTTCATTAATGTCTGCTCTAGGTTGAAACTGGTTTGAGTATAGCAACGGCCCCTTGGGATCACAATCTAATTCTTACAGCTCTGACAGAACCCCCCTTTGAGCCCTTACAATCAGTATCGATAAAATCCTTATAGTTAAAAACCATTGTGTTCGTAGCTTTAACGTCTGCAGGAAGAATAAGCGACATTCAAGCTTTGCCATTTGATAAACCATTTACACTATTTCTGAATAATAAAGTAATCTTAAAACCAGACTTGGCATATTTTCCAAAGGTGGCGTTTAAATTTCATAGGAGATCGTTCTTCCGACTTTTGTAGCAATCCCAAAAAAATGCTAAGGAAGAGAGGTTCCATACACTGGATATTAAGAGATGCCTAGAAAAGTATTTAAGCACGATATGAAGTAAAAAGGTATGATAAAATGAGCGCTAGGGACAGAAACAGGCACTGGGCTCTTATCTATTATTACCTTTCAAATTTATTGTGAACAGTAGAAGTTACAGGTCTCCTCGCCACAACATGTTTCGACACTAACGGTGTCTTTCTCAAGTGGATGTCAGACCCATAGTAAAATTCCCCTTTTATTCTCAACCCCCACTAATCACTGATAAAAAAGAGGTGTAATTTTACTATGGGTAATAATAGATAAGAGCCCAGTGCCTGTTTCTGTCCCTAGCGCTCATTTTATCATACCTTTTTACTTCATATCGTGCTCAAATCCTCCCTTTGGGGAGTGTGGTTTGAGAGCAGCTCTGGGACAGGATTTGGTCAACACAGAGGAGCTGCCCTTCCCTGGGCTCGTGATCTCTGAGAGAGACGTTGAAGTTCCATAAAGGAAAGGCTTCTCTACACGTAGCAACGGATTTATGCCTGCGGTTAAATCTCACCTCAAATCATCAACCTAGTTGTGCAGGGGGCGCAACTAGAAAAGGTGAGTGACATATCAATATAACCCCTTGCTTCGACTAATTTGCACAGTGTGGCGCAACAATTTCTTGGTTTTTCTTATCCTCAAGTGATTATAAAGCTTCTACAGCCTCCTTTTTCCATATAGAAGAGTATTTAAGGTTCACTAAGACTTGGACAGCAGATAGGTCTCTCTTTTTATCCTTTCAGGGTCAGAGGAAAGTGCATAAAACCTCAAAATCTACTGTCTAGATGGATCAGGGAAGCCATTAGTCTAGCCTACTCAGAAAGTTGTAGGGAGGTTTCCACAGGGCTGAAGGCTGACTCCAAAGGAGCGTGGCTACATCTTGGGTGAAGAGGTCAGATGTGGCTATAACCAGAAAAAAAAGTTATTTTATCTTTTTTCTCAAAAAAATCATTGGAATCACCTTATGGCAAAACTAATCCTGCAAAAGCTAGGTGCAAGGAACTCAACAGGTAGGAGCTGGGGCAGCAATGGTGCATCATGCAGATAGACCAGTTGCTCACATGCTTTAAATAGAGGGGAGCAGCTGTGTACATAATTGCACACTAATGAAGCTGCCTAGGAATCAGTCATACAGATATGTGAGGTATACACATTGTGTCTGAACAGCAGCCTACTAGTGGCACCAAGTGCGTCGGTCCAGTTAACACTGCATGACAATCTGCACTGTGTCTGAACTGTGGCCTATTAGTTACGCCGAGTATGGCGAGCAGGATAGAGACTATACGGGTGTACCCCACATGACTCAACCACTTTACCAGCCAAACCAATAAAGCTCCAATACACCCTGCAAAAATTATAAAATTTGCAAGGAAATATTGTGAGGTATTGGATGGTATTTTGGCCTAAACACGGAAGCCAGCAACCCAAAGCATCAAGGGTCCTCACTTTTGCAGGTCTACACTCGCAATAGCTACAACCAGATGAAAAGTTGTGTTAACTTTTTTTTCTCAAAAAAAATCATCGGCATCACCTTATGACCAAACTAATCCTGCACAAGCTAGGTGCAAGAAACTCACCATGTAGGAGCTGGGGTCCGCAATGGTGCATCATGTAAATATACCAGTTGCTCAAATCCTTTAAATAGAGGGGAGCAGCTGCTTACATAATTGCACAATAATGAAGCTTCCTAGGGAATCAGTCATGCAGATAAGTGAGGTATACACATAGTGTCTGAACAGCAGCCTACCTGGTGAGTTCCTTGCACCTAGCTTGTGCAGGATTAGTTGACCATAAGGTGATTCCGAGGTCAAATGTGACCATCAAGCAAATCTGTAAGGCAGCAGCATCTTCTTCGTCCTCTAACTTCTATAGGCACTATAGCTATCCTTCTCTGACATCACCTTTGGGAGTAAGGTTCTGCAGGCTGTACCGCCCCCTCCTCAAATATTAGTTGATGAGGGCAAGTACCGGGATCCTTGAAGAAACCGCTTAGAACCCCAGGTGTGAGTAGAGACACATGGAAAGAATTAGGAATACGAATGGAGAGCTTCAGCTTGTAGGCGACTGATGGCCTCAAAGGCACCCAATTTGTAGGAAGACCCCTTTGAGATGGATGTATCTAGGGGAGAGCCATACCTTGCCTCCAGGTTGTAAATTTGGCGGGTCCAGATGTCGCTTATCTGCATGGTTAATTTCTTCTGACGATTTCATCAGTGTGCCTTGAATATGCTCACGTCATGGAGAAAATCTGATCGACGTCGTCAACCGCAGAAACGTCTAAAGTGATGCCCACAGGAGAAGGGATGTTGGGCTGTTGCCCATACACAAATAACGGAGAATTCGCCAAAGCCTCACTTACATGGTTGTTGTGAGAGAACTCTGTACAAAGCAATAGCTTAACCAAATGGCTCCACTATTCAGCAATTTGCTATCAGGCATTGGGACCTGACAACTAGCAGGTATGTTTCTAGCAGGAAGACCACGTTGCTCAGACACATCCCTTGCGGGGAGGGTGCCTTAATTACCTAGTGTCAACAAGCCATTGACTGGGGACACATACAAAGTGTGCTCATTGCCCATTTAAGAGACGGGTATTGTACACGTTGCACCCTAAATGCACTCTTAAGGGACCAATATGAGGTGTGCAGGCGCCGGAGAAGGAAGCAAGAGCAGGGACCAAGACAGACATCTTACTTTTCAAACAGTTTTACCATTGCACACCTGTGTAACTTTTTTCACTGGTACTTTTTATAGTAAAGTTAATAAATAGTACCTTTTATACATGCCCTACACAATACACGTGTAAAAGTACTTACACATCCACACTGTTAGGAAGGAGAAAAATAAAATGGCCCATTCGTCAAGAAGACACTATTTCAACAGAGGTGGCATGTGCTGTCCTTGCCTTTGACACGTAATGAGGAAGATCCCACATTCCTTTTTTTTTTTCACTTACTCATCTAGGATGAAGGAACTCCTCAGCAAGGTGCTATATGGACACTACCTTTCTGTAAATTATCAGCTTCTTATTCCGGATTTCATTGGCAGCTCAAGAATCCAGTTTGATGCTACAGGCCTTACTCAGATTTACTTTTTCAAAGTCTTCAGTGAAAATATAGTAAACCTTATGGTAGCTTAAATAAATATATATTTGCCCATCAAATTTATCCCAAAATCCAATGTCATAATATGCCAGATTAGCCCCTTTAAATGTAGCTGAAATTGACATTTTAGGACATTGTACTCCATATGGGCATTGTGCTAAAGCAGACATTCGTCAATACTGGAGTACTGATGTACTATTACTATACAGCACACCAGTGTTCCATATGGTCATGACAAGGACTCTATTTGTGCAGACAAAGAGGGGTCCAAAAAAAGCGATACAATCCCAAAAAAGTTATAATCAATATTAACAAATGTATTCAATATCAGAAAAACCACAAACAGAAATTGGTCACACAAGAATATAAAATCATTTAAAATAGCCTGATACAGCTATAACAGTTCAAATGATATCAATATATCATAGAAAACCTCAATGCCAGTTGCCCATACCGGTTATAGTGATACACACAATATCAGTACAATAAATACATAGTGCTTTATCATAGGACCCAATGTAATATCAGCCTATAATAGTCATGAAGTATTTGACAATATGGATCCCTATAAGTACTCAGATGGTAAAAATATATGTTAAGAAACCCCCTGTTGATATTAACATTATATAAGGAACCCCTGCATGTCAATATATGCAGTCAGTTATCTATGATAGAAACTCCTATCATACATAATACATATAACAGAACAAAAAAGAGGCTCTCTAGCATTACATATACCAACAACCAGATATTAGTATAATGAGAGTACCCCGGAGAGGGCACTCAATGTTATAGGGCTCTCAACCATAATAAGTAATAGACTCGTTTTGGGATTTGGCAAACCCAGATAGAGCAAATTAGGGAGAGGCTCCTTTAAGTATGGAAAGGAGAAACCAAGGGGAAAAAAAACTAGTTTAGAAAAACCGGTTTACCAGCATCAGAGGGCATAAGGGCAAGAGGTGTGGCGCTCCCCACGCGTATCGTTGCCTGCGCCTGGCAGCTTCGACAGGGGAAGGTGATCATCTCCTGACATGTTGGCGTTTTTATAATAGCACCAGCCTCTAATCTTGGGGCCATCTCCCAACTGGATGTAGGAGACCGGGTAGCCAGTCCGTCCCTCCCACATCCAGTATTCGCATGCGCCGAAGCGCTATTCCGCATGTCAGGCTCCCAGGACATGGCGGCCCACACCGGCGGTGACATGTTCATATGCTCATGAGCCGGGAATCGTGGCGCGCATGTCCGAGGAGTCTCCTGCAATGTAATGATCAGACAAAGCATTATGTCATACATTAAGAGGGAGGAATCGCCCAAAAGAACCTCAGCAGCTGTCATGGACATATTTAAGGCATAAGACTTTTGTATTTTACAATAAAAAGATGCAATACATTTTAATAATTTTCAAGGAGAAATTATTACACCCATGTTAAAGATTGGGATAGTTTATGCCATAGGTAGAAGGTGTAGATCTCAAATATGCCCAAGGTATTAGATGATCTAGAGGGATTTTTTAGAGAGAGTGATGTGTTCAAAAGTGCAGTTAGTACCATCAGGGTGGATTTATCAAGGATATCATCAGTTCAAAAGCCAAACGCAAACAAGGTCTGTAGAAATAGAGCCTGGAGCAATATAAAGAAGAGATAATTCTTAAACAACCCAAACCAATCATTTTCTCTTCCTCCTTCTCTCTCTCTCCCCCACCTCCCTAAAAAGGACTCTATTTGTAGCAATCAAAAATTGTTTGCATTATAATAATGCGCATTGTCTTATACAAGATTATCCCAAATTTGATTGTCTATACAAGGTTCAGCCAGCTAAAATTTTCTGAGGTTTACATCCCCCAAAGGGACATTTGTATAGATGAATCTCTGGTTCATTTGAAAGGGAAGCTAAAATTCTGACATTACTTAGTAAGGCTACCTTCACATTACGATTTTTAGGGAGCCGATGCTGTCCGATATAAATCGGACAGCATCGGCTCCCTTTTGATGCCTGGAATCGGGTGCCAAATAGGCACCCGATTCCGGCATAAAATCAGTGCCTCCGGGCTGAAAAAAAGAAAAAAAAAAAATTATTCTCACCTCCCCCCGAGCCCCCGCCGTCTCCCGCCATCTTCTATGAGGCTCCCGGTGGCTCCCGCAGGCTCCCGATGTCAGCAGAGGTCTTCCTCTGCTGTTCAGGACCTGCGGTGATGTCACAGTCACGTGACCGCGGGTTCACCATGGTAACCCGCAGTCACATGACTGTGACATCACCGCAGGTCCTGAACAGCAGAAGAAGACCTCTGCTGACACCGAGAGCCTGCGGGAGCCACCGGGAGCCTCAAAGAAGATGGCGGGAGACGGCGGGGGCTCGTGGGGAGGTGAGCATAAACTTTTTTTTTTTTAACCCTTGTGCTCCCAGTTAGGAGCAGTTTTACTGTACTGAGCATGCTCAGTACAGTAAAATGGGGTCCGAGGAGACATCAGATGTTTCCTCGGACCCTTCTCCATAGGGCCCCATGTTATAGGGATCGGGTCAGATCGGATGTGCACTAAATGCCATCCGATTTGGTCCGATCCGATTCTGTCAGATTTTATTATCGGTGCAAAAATCGGTGCAGGCGCCGATTTTTCACCGATAATAAAATCGGACAGAATCGGATCGGACCAAATCGGATGGCATTTAGTGCACATCCGATTCAGTCCGATGCCCATAGGGCTGCATGGGGCCAAATTCGGATCCGATGCTGTCCGATTTTGATCGGACAGCATCGGATCTGAAAAATCCGTAATGTGAAACCAGTCTAACATAGTAACATAGTTTTTTAAGGTTGAAGGAAGACTTTAAGTCCATCTAGTTCAACCCATAGCCTAACATGTTGATCCAGAGGAAGGCAAAAAAAACCCATGTGGCAACACTAAGCTCCACATTGGGGAAAAAAATTCCTTCCTGACTCCAGATCCGGCAGTCAGACTAGTTCCCTGGATCAACGCCCTATCAAGTAATCTAGTAAATATAACTGGTAATATTATTATTTTCAAGAAAGGCATCCAGGCCCTTCTTAAATGTTAGTAGTGACTCACTCATTACAACATCATGTGGCAGAGAGTTCCATAGTCTCACTGTCTTACAGTAAAGAGTCCGCGTCTGTGATTATGATTAAACCTTCTTTCCTCCAGACGTAGAGGATGCCCCCTTGTCCCTGTCTCAGGCCTAAGAGTAAATAGATCATTAGAAAGTTCTCTGTACTGTCCCCTCATATATTTATACATTAAAATAAGATCACCCCTAAGCCTTCGTTTTTCCAAGCTAAATAACCCCAAGTTTAATAACCTGTCTTGGTATTGCAGACCCCTTAGTCCTCTAATGACTTTTGTCGCTCTTCTCTGGACCCGCTCTAGTTCAGCTATGTCTTTCTTATACACTGGAGACCAGAATTGTACACAGTATTCTAAGTGTGGTCGCACTAGTGACTTGTATAGAGGTAAAATTATGTTCTCCTCATGAGCATTTATGCCTCTTTTAATGCATCCCATTATTTTATTTGCCTTTGCAGCAGCTGCCTGACACTGGCCACTAAATGTGAGTTTGTCATCTACCCATACACCCAGGTCTTTTTCAGTGACAGTTTTGCCCAGTGTTTTACAATTAAGCACATAATTATACCTTTTGTTTTCTCTGCCCAAGTGCATGACTTTACATTTATCCCCATTAAAGCTCATTTGCCATTTAGCAGCCTAAGCTTCTAGTTTACATAAATCCTCCTGTAATATAAAATTGTCCTCCTCTGTATTGATTACCTTGCAGAGTTTAGTGTCATCTGCAAATATTGAGATTCTACTCTGTATGTCCCCTACAAGGTCATTAATAAATATATTAAATAGAAGCGGGCCCAACACTGATCCCTGTGGTACCCCACTGTTAACTGTGACCCATTCTGAGAGTGTTCCATTAATAACCACCCTTTGTTTTCTATCACTAAGCCAGTTCTTAACCCACTTACACATATTTTCCTCTATCCCCATTGCCCTCATTTTATGTATCAACCTTTTGTGTGGCACCATATCAAAAGCTTTTGAAAAGTCCATATACACCACATCCACTGCATTTCTTTGGTCCAGTCCAGAACTTACTTCTTCATAGAAGCTTATTAGATTAGTTTGACGGGAACGGTCCCTCGTAAAACCATGTTGATAATGGGTCATGAGGTTATTTTTCTTCAGATACTCCAGTATAGTATCTCTTAGAAAACCCTCTAGGATTTTACCCACAGTAGAGGTTAAGCTTACTGGCCTATAATTTCCAAGTTCAGTTTTTGTCCGCTTTTTGAATATTGACACCACATTTGCTATACGCCAGACCTGTGGTACAGACCCTGTTATTATGGAATCTTTAAATATTAAAAAATAATGGTCTATCTATGACAGTACTTCATTCCTGCAGCACTCTGGGGTGTATCCCCTCCGGGCCCGGGGATTTGTCAATTTTAGTAATTTTTAGACGATGCCGTACTTCCTCTTGGGTTAAGCAGGTGACATTTAATTGAGAATTTTTGTTATCACTGATCATATTGTCTGTCATGGGATTTTCTTGTGTAAATACTGTTGAAACAAAGTCATTTAGCATATTGGCTTTTTCCTCATCCTCATCCACCATTTCACCCAGCCTATTTTTAAAGGGGCCAACACCATCATTTTTTAGTTTCTTACTATTTATGTAGTTAAAAAATATTTTGGGATTATTTTTACTTTCTCTGGCAATAAGTCTCTCTGTCTCAATCTTTGCTGCCTTGATTTGCTTTTTACAAATGTTATTTAATTTTCTGTATTTATTTAATGCCTCATCACTACCTACTTGCTTTAATTCCCTAAACGCTTTCTTTTTGTCACATATTGCACCTCTTACCGCTTTATTTAGCCATAGAGGTTTCCTCCTATTTCTAGCATGCTTATTCCCATAGGGTATATATTGTGCACAGGTCCTATTCAGGATGCTAATAAACATCTCCCATTTGCTTTGTGTACTTTTATGTCTCAGGACATCGTCCCAGTTTATTGCACTAAGATCATCTCTCAACCGTTGGAAATTTGCCTTCCTGAAGTTTAGTGTCCTTGTAGCCCCTCTACTACACACCTTAGTAAAGGATACTTGAAAGCTTATTAAGTTATGATCACTATTACCCAAGTGACCTCCAACCCGTATATTTGATATGCGGTCCGGCCTGTTGGTTAATATTAGGTCTAGCAGTGCCCCCCTTCTTGTTGGGTCCTGAACCAGTTGTGAAAGGTAATTGTCTCTCATAGTTTTCAAAAACTTATTTCCTTTGCTGGAACTGCAGGTTTCTGATCCCCAATGTATTTCAGGGTAGTTGAAGTCCCCCATAATAATGACTTCTCCCTGAGTCGCTGCTTCATCTATTTGCTTTATGAGGATATTCTCCTCCACTTCCATTATTGTTGGGGACTTATAACAAACCCCTATCAGTAATTTATTATTTCTCCATTCGCCTTCCACGACAGCATTGGAGGATGTCGTCCACGCCCTATTGGGGGACAGGAACACAGAGAGGTTTAAAAGCCCCTCCCCTTCCTCAGTACTCCAGTGTCTTCCTGTCCCCCTTGGGGCATGGAGAGGTTCCAGTGCTGTCAGGCCGGCAGAGGCAGCATTGGGGTGTACTTACAGCCGGGCCAGGGATGGACGTCGGGGGAGGCCTCCTCCTCCTTCTCGGGGCTCCCGTGGTGGGACCATCCGGCCTTCCTGCGTCCTACGGGGCAAAGCAGGCCGTGTATTGCAACGCCGGAGGCCTGTTCAGCTCTCCGGCGTCTCCCTCCTCCAGTTGCGGTCCCTGGGGCATGCATCAGAGGTGCCGCGGAGGCACTTCCGGTTTCGGGTGTGGTACTTCCGGTTCCGGGATGGCACTTCCGGTTTTGGGTGGCGGCTCCTGTAAGGGCTGTGGCAGGCTGGGCGCGGCTCCAGGGAACCCAGCAGGACTTTCGCGCGCTACTGCCCGTGGCCGGTGACCAGGAGGAGGGAGGGAACAAGTGTTCCTCGTTGGGGGCACGGTACTTCTGGATCAGTACCCGCCGGAAGCTACACCAGGTACGGCTGATCCCTGAACCATGGAAGGTGATAGGCTTCCACCTCTGCTTCTGCAGAGCCCAGCTTTCCCCCAGCTCATGTAAGTGTTTCTGGGGGTGGTCACAAGGGGTAGAGTTATTTAAGCCCTGCACTCACACTGGGACCCCCTTCTCTTCCCTTTTTGTCTATAGGGAGACGAGGGCCGTCTGTGAAAGGGAGCAATAATGTGGCTGCGGCACAAAATTTCCCTCTTCCTACAACAAGGTGTCGGCCATGACTGACAGGGTTGTCAGGATGGACTCCCCATCCATGCTTGAGGAGCTCCAATCCATTAGGGAAGAGGTGCAGGCTTCTATCTCGGCACTGCAGGGTTTTTCTGCAGCTTCCGGGCCTTCCCCTCCGTAAGAGAGGAAGCTCCAGGATTGTGACTCTGTGGATCTCATGGAGGCTGGCCAGAGCTCAGCGTTAGAGGACGGCGAGGATATTGCCGCTGTTGCCTCTGTCCAGACACGAGAATCTGGACACTACTATTTTTCCACGGAGTCCATGGGTGCATTTGTGGACACTGTCCATTGTACCATGGGAGTAGAGGTGTTGGAATCCCCTTCTTCTGTGCAGGACTAAATGTTTAGAGGCCTGAAGGCTAAGCGGCTCACCCCATCCGAGTGGATTGGAGGGTGATGACTTTGTCTGGGAGGTCCCGAAGGTGGACATCCAGGTGGCCAGGGTAGCAATCAGCTGCTATTGTAAACCCATTGTGCATGCCCTTGACACACTGTTGAAGCTAAGCAGCAGGAGTCTCAGTCACGGGCTGGATGGGAGACCTCATGAGAGACCCAATGGGAAACTCTATGGAAGTCTCTATAAAGTCAATGGGACTTCTAACATGAAGGTCTATGGCAGTATTCCATTTGGGAAGCTTAGCATATAAGACTGCGTTGCCTTTTGAAGATTCCTCCCGGTTGAAGGACCCCCTCGTTCGTAAAATGGAGAGTGTCCTCAAAAAATCCTGGGAGGCGGCAGCTATGTCTTTAATGGTGTACATTTCCTCTACATGTGAGCAGGTCTCTCTTAAGTGGCTCACCCAGCTGGGTGAATTCATCCTGCAGGGTACTCCCAGGGAGGAGCTTTGAACTCCATTCCGCTTCTGAGACGTGCTACGAGCTTCCTGGCCGATGCCTCTGCTGAGTCGTTCCGTGTTGGCGCCAGGTGCGCAGTGTTGGCTAACACAGCTCGCAGGGCAGTGTGGCTTACAAGGTGGAATGGGGAGGTCACGTCTAAGCTCCAGCTGTGTGGCCTCCCCTTGCAAAGAGCATTGGATGACATCCTGGAAAAGGTGTCAGACCGGAAAAGATGTCTCCCGGGACAGGAGCCCTTTTGGAGGCAGTCCTTTTGGCCTGAGCGCAGCCAACCCTCCCAGTCTAAAGGGAAGGGTAAGTCTGGTCGCTGGGCATTCCAGTACGGGAACAAGACCCGTAATATCTTGCTCCCCCAGCAGCGGCATCACCAGCCGCCCCTAAACAAGTTCGCCTTCCCCATTGCGGGGCGGCTCCTGCGGTTTCTGCCACAGTGGCAAGCAATCTCCTTGTGCCCTTGGATCCTCTCGACCATTTGGGAGGGTCTACGCTTGGAATTCGAGAGCCAGCCCCTCCGTGTCTTCGAGTCCTCTCCCTTCCTCAGGGGGACTCTCGCACGGTTTTTCTTGTCGGGTCTGCGACACCTGTTGGATTTGGGTGTGGGGCCCCGGTTCCTCCTGGAGAGGAGGGCCAGGGGCGCTACTCCAGGTTGGTGTGGACCTCCAGAACGCATATTCTCATGTCCCCATTCACCCGTCCCACAAGCGCTTTCAGCGATTCACGATCTCCGGGGCAGGCGGGACGGTCCATTCTCGGCTTAATGTGCTGCCCTTTGGGATTTCGTCGGCCCCAGATGTTACCAAACTCATGAGGGAAGCGATCACATTCATCCAGACCCAGGGGATATGTATGCTTCCCTATTTAGATGACATGTTGGTGGTGGCTCCTTCGGCAGTGCTTCTGCGCACAAAGGTCTCCAACACATTGGAGATTCTTCAGTCCCTGGGATGGGTACCCAATCTTCGGGAATCGGAACGGGTGCCTGCAACCCGACGTCAATTTTTGGGAGTCTTGCTGGCCTCCTCCAGACAGACCTCGGTCCTTCCTGTGGCATATCAGCTTTTGCGCCGCGTGAATCTGACCCGCTTCCGGGCAAGGGGGTCGCCCTCCTTGCAGGAAGCAATGTCCCTGTTAGGGCCATGATGGCCTGCATTCAGTCAGTAACATGGGCTCAGGCTCCTTCCCGACTGCTCCAGGAACACATACTGAGTTCCTGGGACAGACGTCAGGATTCCTTAAACTCGCGGGTCCGGACCCCGGGGCGGGTGGTAACCTCGCTTTCCTGGGGATGAATCCCAGACACCTTCCTGTGACCTCCGTTCCCACTGATGCCAGCGGTTCCGGTTGGGGCACGATGGTAGTTCGCACACCGTTCCAGGAAATTTGCAGTCGCTCGGTCAGTCGCCAGTCTTCAAACTTCTGGCAGTCGAGGAAGCGCTTCTTGATGCAGCTCACGTTCTCCGGGGTCATCATGTCAAGGTCCTGTCAGACAATGTGACTACGGTTGCTTTCTTGCGGTACCAAGGCGGTACTCGTGGCTTACACTTGCAGGGGCTGGCAAGACTGTTCTTTTTGTGGGCAGTACGCTATCTTCTCTCCTCCTCGGCAGTACATCTGAAGGGAATGGCCAATGTACAGGCAGATTCTTGAGCCGCACGGAGGTCTACCCAGGAGAATGGTGCTTCCATCCGGAAGTATTTCGCTCTCTTACGGACAGGTAGGGTGTCCTTTCGATCGACCTGTTCGCTTCGGGCTCGAATACAAAGGTGCCAACCTTTTTCTCCCTGACGCTGTTGGACCACCCTCGGGGGCTGGACGCTTTTGCCCATCCCTAGGACTTCCGGTTGGTGTATGCATTTCCTCCAATCCCGCCACTTCCCAAGACGTTGCAACAGATTCGGGCGGAAGGGGTGACACTATCCTGGTGGCTCCCCTAGGGCCCAAACTGGCGTGGTACGACGCCATCCGAGACCTGGGCCTGGAGGGACCGATTATGTTAGCCCAGTCTCAACCTACTGTCCCAGGGTCCTCTGTTTCACCTGGGCCCTCAGTGGCTCATTCAGGCGGCCTGGCTGTTGCGGCCGGGATCCTGAGGACCAAGGGTCTCTCCCAGGCAGTGATCCGCACGCTTCAGCAGAGCAGGAAGCTGTGACAAACGCTATTTACGGGAGGGCTGGAATCGGTTCCTGTCCTGGTGTGCTCCTTCCATCCCGAACATTTATCATCCTAATGTGGCCCAACTCTTGGATTTTTGCAGCGTAGCTTGGATTTGGGGCTTCGGCCGAGCACTCTTTATGTCCAGAGGTCGGCACTTGGGGCGGTTTTTGCCCAGGATCTTGCTTCCCATCCATGGCTCAAGCAGTTTTTTACTTCTGCTTGGGGGTGGCGTCCCCGGATTCGGCCTTCTGTCCCTCCCTGGGATTTGATGCTTGTTCTCCAAGGGCTTGCTCGAAGTCCCTTTGCACCCTTGTCTGCTGCATCCCTTACGTCTCTCTCTCACAAGGTCGCGTTTTTGGTGGCCATCACTTCTGCTCCCAGAGTTGGAGAACTGCAGGCACTCTCTGTCTGGGCTCCGTGCCTCGTGGTGTCCGTTGTTCGCATTACGCTTCAGTTGCATTCATCGTTTCTTCTGAAAGTTGTCGGCTTTCCATCGGTCCCAGGATGTGGTTCTGCCTTCAATTTGTCAATCTCCTGCTAATGTGGCTGAGGCCGTGTTTCACTCCTTGGATGTTCGTCGGACTGTCCTCCTCTATCTCCGAGAGTCTGCTTCCTGGAGGTTAGATCAGAACCTGTTTGTTCGGCTTTTGGGAATAATACAGGGAAGAAGACTTCCCAGGCTACCATCACTTCCTGGATCAAGAAGGCAATCTGTCAGGCCTACGTCGCTACGGTCCTTGCTCCTCCAGTGGGGTTGAAGGCTCCTTCAACTCGGGCTGCTGCTACTCCCTGGACGGAGCAGGCTGGAGCTTCATCAGAGCTGATTTGCAGAGCGGCTACGTGGTAGCCTCTCCTCACTTTTTTCTCGTTTCTATAGGTTAGATCTGTCCTTCAGTCGGGATCTCTCCTTTGGTAGGAAAGTCCTACAGGCAATAGTCCCACCCTGAGGAGTATCGGTGGTATTCCTCCAATGCTGTCGTGGAAGGCGAATGGAGAAAACTGAATTAGTCCTTACTGGTAATTCCTTTTCTTGGAGCCTTTCACGACAGCATCAGTTCCCCCCCTTGTTGGTGTTTGGTTCCGGTTTGTATCAGATAATCCATGGCTAAGGGTGATCTTGGTAAACACTGGAGTACTGAGGAAGGGGAGGGGCTTTTAACCTCTCTGTGTTCCTGTCCCCCAATAGGGCGTGGACGACATCCTCCAATGCTGTCGTGGAAGGCTCCAAGAAAAGGAATTAACGGTAAGGACTAATTCAGTTTTTTTCCCCCTCCCCTTACCTCCACCCACAGGGACTCTACATTTCCATTAGATTCACCTATATTATCACGCAGGATGGGTTTTAAGGATGATTTTACGTATAAACATACACCTCCTCCTCGCCTATTTGTACGGTCATTTCTGAACAGACAATAGCCCTGTAAATTAACAGCCCAGTCCTGGCTCTCGTCCAGCCAAGTCTCCGAAATCCCCACCATGTCATAATTATTTTCCAACAAAATCAATTCTAATTCCTCCATTTTGTTGGTGAGGCTTCTGGCATTAGTGTACATGCACTTTATGTATCTCTCTTTACCTCTATTCCTTCCTACTATATTGACTGTTCTAACCCCACCCCCCATGCCACCCCCAATTTTATTACTTGTGCCCAGGTTACTATTTACACTATCTTCCCCTCCTATACAATGAATACCCTCCCCCCCTATCCCTAGTTTAAACACTCCTCCAACCTTCTAGCCATTTTCTCCCCCAGCCCAGCGGCACCCTCCCCATTGAGGTGCAGCCTGTCCCTAGCATAGAACCTGTAGCCAACAGAGAAGTCGGCCCAGTTCTCCAGGAACCCAAACGCCTCCTTCCTACACCAATTCCTGAGCCACTTATTTATCTCCCTAATCTCCCTTTGCCTCTCTGGTGTGGCACGTGGTGCAGGCAGTATTTCAGAGAATACTACCTTGGAGGTCCTTGCCTTAAGCTTGCAGCCTAATTCCCTGAAATCATCTGTAAGGACCTTCCACCTACCTCTAACTTTGTCATTTGTGCCAATGAGCACCATGACCGCTGGGTCCTCACCAGCCCCTCCCAGTAATCTGTCAACCCGATCAGCGATGTGCCGGACTCTAGCGCCAGATAGGCAGCACACTGTTCGACGATCCCTGTCTTTGTGACAGATTGCCCTATCTATTCCCCTAATAATTGAATCCCCCACTACCAGCACCTGTCTGGCCTGCCCTTCTCTCCTATTTTCCCCTTTACTGGAGCAGACACTCCTCTGGCTTTCAGAGGTCATGCCCTGCTGCAGCAGTGCTGTACCTGAACTCACACCCCCCTCATCTGCCAACATAGCAAATTTATTGGGGTGTGCCAGATCAGGGCTAGCCTCCCTGGCACCCTTCCCTCTACCCCGCCTTTTAACTGTCACCCAACTAGATACCTCACGGTCCTGCAGCTCCATGCTACTATCCTCCCTCACATCTATCCCATTGAGCAGCTGTTCAGTGAGCAGCAGACTCCTTTCCATATTGTGTATGGATCTCAGCGTTGTCAGTTGTTCATTTAGATCCAGTATCTGGGCTACCAAATGTACAACGTACTCGCATCTCACACAGCAGTATGCACCCTCGACCGGCTGGTCAAGGAATGCATACATGCGGCAAGATGTACACTGGATGGCATTGCCAATTATGGAGCTCATTTCCTAATGGGGATTGCACCAGACAGAAATGATAAGTAAAAAGAAATGCAAAGTCTTAATTAAATACAACCAGCAATTCAGTAAGTCCTCCCTTCCAAACTCCCTTAATCCAAAGTCACTGAATCACAAGTCACACACTTACTTCCGTCCGCACTTGCACTCCGTCACACTCAGCTCGTTTCACACTCGCTAGAAAATCAGATTTAAATCTTTTTTTTTTTTTCCCCTTAGCAGAAAATCAGCCTACAGCTCAGTGTATTTCCAAACTTGCCCAGTTGGAAGGCAAGGTATGGAATTAAACTTTACAATCTCTGATAGAGTACCTCAGGGTATACCCACAAATGTAAGATTTACTAAAGGAGGGGTCACAGAGGTGGAAGTGGTTGAGAGAATGAGTAGCAAGATGATGGTAAAAAGGGTAGGAGCGCCTGAGCAACTAGTCTGGCCCTGGACTTGGGGTCCCTGACTAGCCCTGCTTCTGAAGGTACCTCTGATGGTGAGGAGGTACGGGACACCACCCTTCGTCCTCAACTCCTCCACCAGCCCCATGTTACTCCCTCTCACCTTCCACTAAGGACCAGTTTCAGCAGCCATTCTAACAAAGTTAAACTTCCACAGATTGCAGCAAAAGCACCGATGTCCACACACAAACTTGGTCTCATGCAAAGTGAAAAACTTTAATGGTACCGTCACACGTGGCGATCTCTGCGGCGATCTTACCGTCAACTCAAGGGAGCGCACACTTTTTTTGCGCGCTGCCATGATTGCTGTCTCAATGTCGCACGCATCGATCTAACCGGCAACGCATCTGCGATCTTGCCGGCAAATATCGATAACAGGGTTAAATTCTACCCTGGCAGTGATCCATAACATGGGAGTCTATGGGGGAAGTTACATAGTAACATAGTTTTTAAGGTTGAAGGAAGACTTTAAGGCCATCTAGTTCAACCCACAGCCTAACATGTTGATCCAGAGGAAGGCAAAAAAAAAAACCCGTGAGGCAACACTAGCTCCACATTGGGGGAAAAAATTCCTTCCCGACTCCAGATATGGCAATCAGACTAGTTCCCTGGATCAACGCCTTATCAAAGAATCTAGTATATATAACTGGTAATATTACTTTACTGCTCTTACAGTAAAGAAGTTGCCGCCAAGATCGCAGTTGCGTCGTTACACAGGGCAATGCACGAAGATCATCTGAGCAACATCGACAGGTTTCCCAACATGTTGGGAAACCTGGCAACTCTGCTCAGCCAACTTACAGTTGGGGCCAAAAGTATTGACACCCCTGCAATTCTGTCAGATAATAATCAGTTTCTTCCTGAAAATGATTGCAATCACAAATTCTTTGGTATTATTATCTTCATTTAATTTGTCGTCAATGAAAAAACACAAAAAGAATTGTCCTAAAGCCAAATTGAATATAAATCCACACCAAACATAAAAAAGGGGGTGGACAAAAGTATTGGAACTGTTAGAAAAATCATGTGATGCTTCTCTAATTTGTGTAATTAACAGCACCTGTAACTTACCTGTGGCACCTAACAGGTGTTGGCAATAACTAAATCACACTTGCAGCCAGTTGACATGGATTAAAGTTGACTCGAACCTTTATCCTGTGTCCTTGTGTGTACCACATTGAGCATGGAGAAAAGAAAGAAGACCAAAGAACTGTCTGAGGACTTGAGAAACCAAATTGTGAAGAAACATGAGCAATCTCAAGGCTACAAGTCCATCTCCAAAGACCTGAATGTTCCTGTGTCTACCGTGCGCAGTGTCATCAAGAAGTTTAAAGCCCATGGCACTGTAGCTAACCTCCCTAGATGTGGACGGAAAAGAAAAATTGACGAGGGATTTAAACACAAGAGTGTGCAGATGGTGGATAAAGAACCTTGACTAACATCCAAACAAGTTCAAGCTGCCCTGCAGTCTGAGGGTACAACAGTGTCAACCCGTACTGTCGGTCGGCGTCTGAATGAAAAGGGACTGTATGGTAGGATACCCAGGAAGACCCCACTTCATACCCTGAGACATAAAAAAGCCAGGCTGGAGTTTGCCAAAACTTACCTGAGAAAGCCTAAAACGTTTTGGAAGAATGTTCTCTGGTCAGATGAGACAAAAGTAGAACTTTTTAGGCAAAGGCATCAACATAGAGTTTACAGGAGAAAAAAAGAGGCATTCAAAGAAAAGAACACGGTCCCTGCAGTCAAACATGGTGGAGGTTCCCTGATGTTTTGGGATTGCTTTGCTGCCTCTGGCAGTGGACTACTTGACCGTGTGCAAGGCATTATGAAGTCTGAAGACTACCAATAAATTTTGCAGCATAATGTAGGCCCAGTGTGAGAAAGCTGGGTCTCCCTCAGAGGTCATGGGTCTTCCAGCACGACAATGACCCAAAACACACTTCAAAAAGCACTAGAAAATGGTTTGAGAGAAAGCACTGGAGACTTCTAAGGGGGCCAGCAATGAGTCCAGACCTGAATCCCATAGAACACCTGTGGACAGATCTAAAAATGGCAGTTTGGAGAGGGAACCCTTCAAATATCAGGGACCTGGAGCAGTTTGCCAAAGAAGAATGGTCTAAAATTCCAGCAGAGCATTGTAATAAACTCATTGATGCTTACCGAAAGCGGTTGATCGCAGTTATTTTGGCTAAAGGTTGGGCAACCAAGTATTAGGCTGAGGGTGCCAATACTTTTGTCTGGCCCATTGTTGGAGTTTTGTGTGAAATGATCAATGTTTTGCTTTTTGCTTCATTCTCTTTTGTGTTTTTTCATTGAAGACAAATTAAATGAAGATAATAATACCAAAGAATTTGTGATTGCAATCATTTTCAGGAAGAAACTGAGTATTATCTGACAGAATTGCAGGGGTGTCAATACTTTATGCCACAACTGTATCTCCGTACAAATCGCCCTCTTATGGTGGGTTTACACACACCAATCATTGTATCCAATATCTGAACAGATCTCTTGTTGCAGTGAAATCATGGACACATAGTTCCATTTTGTGGCTGTGTACAACATGGAGCAATCTGTCCATGATTTCACTGCAACCAGAGATTGGTTCAGATATTGGATACAATGATTGGTGTGTGTAAACCCACCATTACACGCGGCAACTCGGTTGCCGGGTTGCAGCAACTTGCCACGCCCCGGAGTTGCCGGCAACATCACCTGAGAGATCGCCACGTGTGACGGTATCATAACAGTGTCACCCTCTTGTGGAGGGAGAAGCTATTTAAAGGCTTGGGGAGGAGATTCCAGAAAAAGAGCTAGGGCAGAGCCCAATGTAGCAACATGCTGGTGGTCATGTATAACGAAAAAAGTCCCTATCTTTACTACATTACACAGTGACAACAGCTTACCTGTCACTTTCTGAGGTAATACAACAGAAGTCCCAAAGCCAAATTGTATTCTGTATTATAATACATTCATGAGGGTTGTAGATCTCTCAACTCAGGCCCTCAAACCAGTGTCAAGTGAAAAGCAAAAGTATGGCACAAAAGTGTCCCAGTACTTCTGTGCTCACATTTTACTAGGACATCATTTTACCCATGTATGCTCTCAAGAGGGGAATACAAACTGCACAATCAGTGTAAAACCTGGCCTTTAATTGACTATTCACTACCCAGCCTGTTTTCACCTGCCTGCCTAGACCAAGTTTTACAATCCTGACCAATGTCAGTTTATGTGGAACACTTCAATATTTTCCCGTAGATCTGAGATTTTTTTTTCGTGACACATTGTACTTCATGTTAGTGGTAATTTTTGGACGATATGATTTGTGTTTGATTATGAAAATAACAACTACCGGTGTCTAGCAAATTTTGAAATTGAGCAGTTTTCTAAATTTTTATTTTTTTGCCCGTAAGCAAGTTATATCACACAAAATAAATGATAAGTAAAATTTGCCACATGTCTTCTTCACATAACCACCATTTTGAAACTTATTTTTTGTTGTTAGTTTTAACCGTTCTAATTTTTTATCACCAATTTCTCATTTTTCCATATTTTAGATGCCATAGATCATTAACAAAAACAATTAAACCTTGTTTTTAATGTTTATTTCCAGTACAGCCAGTTTTAACCATTGTCTAGATATACATAAGTAAAAGTTCACTTCTTATTTCATGTTTTAGAGACTTGGAGTCATGTATATTGGGCAGAGAATTGAAGAGCAAGTACAATTTGAAAAGATTTACAAAAATGGTAATGTTCTTGCTATTCTTAATAAACGTATATGTTTAAAATCAGTGTAGAGCTTACATGTAAAGGTATTTGCATGGCACTGTTCAGTTGTGTGATAATGTATTACACTGTGTTTACAGCTTGGGCCGATAATGCAAATGCTTGTGCAAAGCAATACGCAGGAACAGGAGCTCTGAAGACAGACTTCACAAGGTCAGTTAAAATGTTGCTGAATGAAAAGTCACTGCTATATCGCAAATGTATATTTCACCTAGAACATGTGTTTATATTTTAGAACTGGTAAACGGACACAATGGGGTCTTGTAATGGATGGTTGGAATTCTCTCATACGGTACTACAAAAACAAACTTTTCTGATGGATTTAGACAGGTGGGACATTATAATCAAGATTTTTGCTCTATCACAGTGAATGTATATAGCAAACTATATATACCTTGAATACTTGATCGATTTTTTTTTTTTATGTGTAGTGTACTCTATATGGATAAAATATAGGGAAACACTTCTTAATGCGAATCTGTCAGCAGGATTTCACACCCCAAACTGTATGAGCATGCAACTCTTTCAAAGACAAGTCCAGCAATACCATTTCCTGTACATCATTGCTTTCCATTACTAAGAAATCAGAGTTTGCATTGATATGCAAATGGTCTCTTTATTACCTGCTCAGAGCTGCCTCCTCCTGCTTGATTGTCAGCCTCTATGCTTTGGAATTCCAGGAAAAGGATCTGTCAGTCAAGCGGGAGAAGGTGCACTGTAGGGCGATGTGTCGCTCGATCCGTGCTGCTGCCGAAAGGAACACTAGAAGACCGGAGTATTTGGAAAGATTGTAGCTTTATTCAATCCCACATTTTGGAGCTTAACCCAGCTCCTTCCTCTGGGACAAATCCCTGAGGAAGGAGCTAGGTTAAGCTCCGAAATGCGGGATTGAATAAAGCTACAATCTTTCCAGATACTCCGGTCTTCTAGTGTTCCTTTCGGCAGCAGCACGGATCGAGCAACACATCGTCCTACAGAACATTTCTTACACCGCTGTGACCCGTGGATGTGTGGATCCTGCAGCAGCTGACCCCTCGCGCTCATACTTGGTTGTGGGTATACACAACCGGACCAGGTGAGCAGATTCTTATACTCCCTGCACTCTTTGCATACAAAGATAAGACCCTATTGCGCATTATGTCACATTTCCAAGCAGGAGAAGGTGGCACTGGGTGAGGCATAGAGCTGGAGTTAGAGACATTGGATCTACCATAGATACTGTATATGCATTTCAATTTAAACACTAACTTCACAGTAAAAGGGGAATGAACTAGTCATGTAAATGTACTTCTGGACTTGTCTTTAAAAGAGCTACATGTACATTGTGGTGATGTGGCCCCTGGCCGGGTGCTTCACACAGGTTATCAGTGCAGGTCTCTGTTCACATGGGCCGGTTTTCTTGATTGTGTGTGCTGTGTGAAACCTGTCCGGTATACAGGATGTTAACAGCTGAAGGGTTTTCATGTGCTGAGTGAACAGCTGTAATACTATTGTATAGGGTTTGAGGAGTCTGATCGCTTAAGGGCAATGAAGAGCAGAGACGGGTTCTTAGGTGCAAGGTATTTATATATACACAGAAAAACAATGTGAATGCAGTACACAGCCAAAGCACACAACATAACACGACCCCAATATATATATATATGTATCGTAGTGCACAGTCCTTTAAGGAAACAGTCCGAAAAACCAATAGTCCGAAGCAAGCAAATCCGGATGCATATAGTCCGTAGCACGGGTCCTGGTACTGGAACAACCGGAAGAGATAGTCCGTGGTAAAAGGTCCCCACACCCGGATGACCGGGTAACAAGTTCAAACAAAGTTCCAAAGAGATAAAGAAACACAAGTTCCAAAAGCACACAGTACATAGGGTAATGACCGGGTAGTTGCTTACACACTTGAACGTCTGAGCCCGAAGGTAGAAGCAGCGGCACCAGAAGCACGATGCAGGAAGCTGTAAGGTGAACCGAGATCACACAGAGCTCCAGAGAAGTGAGTGAATCCAGGAGAACAGCTGAGCAAGAGCAAACCAGGAACCAGTATACTCAAGCAATGAATGCTCAGCTGAGCCAGGTCTTTATGTAAACGAGACAGGAAGAAGGGCAAAACAAAACAATGATCTCCATGCTGACTGAGGGCAAAATGGTCACACTGCAAGCCGGAAAACCTGGAATACTGACATTACTCCCCCCCTGCAAACGGCCTCAGGACGAACCCGGACCAGGCTTGTCCGGATACCTCCGATGGAACTGCGTAACTTTCTGGGGAGCGGAGATGTTACCTACCGGTTACCAAGAATCGTCCTCGGGAGAGTACCCCTGCCAACGAACAAGATACTGAAGCCGATGCCTATGGAGCCGAGAGTCGATGATGTCCTGAACCACAAACTGTTCGTGCCCATCAACCACCACCGGTGGGGGGGGAGGCACAACGCGTCCCTGAAATGTATTATGGAAAACCGGTTTCAATAAAGATACATGAAAAACAGGATGTACCTTCAGAGTCCGTGGTAACTTCAGCCGACAGGCCACAGAGCTCACAATTCCGGTAATCTTGAACGGGCCAATGAATTTCTGTCCTAGTTTTCGTGAAGGAACACCCAACTTCAGATTCTTCGTGGATAACCATACCGAATCCCCAACCTTATACACGGGTGCGGGTCTTCGGTGGACGTCCGCTGACTTCTTGTAACGCTCCTGAGCCGAGGCCAGTGACTCTTTTAGCACTTCTAGATTCTGCTGTAGAATCATCACTCTGTCCCCAACCGCTGGGACCGACGTGGCAACTGGCGACCTAGGTAAAATAGTTGGATGATAACCCAGGTTGGCGAAAAAAGGTGTTACCTTAGTGGAACTGCTCTGCGTATTGTTGTATGAGAACTCAGCCAGAGGAAGCAGCTTGTACCAATCATCTTGGAGATGGCTGACATAACATCGCAGGTACTGCTCTAGGGTTTGATTAGTCCGTTCCGTCTGTCCATTTGTCTGAGGATGGTAGGCAGAAGATAAACGTATGTCAATATGCAATGCAGAACAAAACCCCTTCCAGAACTTGGCGGTGAATTGCACCCCCCGGTCAGAGATGATCTCATCTGGTACCCCATGTAACCGAAACACGTTCTGGACTACTAGATCTACTGTCTCTGCGGCGGAGGGGAGGCCGGTACATGGTATGAAATGAGCCGCTTTAGTCAATCGGTCTACTACCACCAAAATAGTATTGTGGCCCCCTGAGTCAGGCAACTCCACAATGAAGTCCATCGAGATAGACCCCCAAGGGCGAGATGGTACGGGTAGCGGTTGAAGAAGTCCTGTAGGAGCAACACGAGGCACTTTGCACCGGGCACAAACCACACATGAGTGTACGTAGTCTTTCACATCCTTTAAGCAGGTGGGCCACCAGAAAAAATGGCTTAAGAACTTCTGCGTCTTCTGTACCCCCCTATGACCTGCCAACACTGAATCATGGACCAATTTGAGGACCCGAAGTCTTACAGCCTCCGGGACATAGATACGCCGTTCCCTCAGCCACAAACCATTCTTAAGGACTAGATTTACGTCAGTGGGTGGAGCAGCAAGGAATACGTCACCGTCATAGGCCAGCTGGAGGTCCTTCCACAGGTCCCGGTCCTGGAGTACTCCAACGAAATTGGCATCCGATAAGACGGTCTTGGATGGGGTTCCTGGCACGGAGTCCACAGCGTGGTTTCGGGACAAGGCATCAGCTTTCCCATTGCGGGACCCTGGACGGTACGAGACAATGAAATTAAACTGGTTAAGAAACAGGCTCCACCGGGCTTGCCGTGGAGACAGGCACCTAGCAGATTTAAGGAATTCCAGGTTGCGATGGTCTGTGAGCACTACCACTTGTTGTGATGCTCCCTGCTAATGATGTCTCCATTCCTTAAACGCGGAAATAATGGCTAACATTTCCTTATCTGCAACATCATAGTTCCTTTCTGCAGGGGACAACCGACGAGAAAAGAAAGCACACGGGTGTAGGAGTTCCTTGTCCCCAGTCCTTTGTGAAAGGATAGCCCCTAGTGCGTTATCGGAAGCATCGACTTCCACAATGAAAGGGAGTGCGGGATTCGGGTGTGTCAGTATGGGCGCCGAGGTAAAACAAACCTTGAGACGATCAAAAGCCCCCTGGGCCTGCGTGGACCATACGAACCTCTGCCCCTTCTTGGTGAGCAAGGTGATAGGACGCACAATCTCCGAGAAGTTGCAAATGAAGCGTCTGTAAAAATTTGCGAAACCGACAAAGCGTTGTACCTCCTTGATGTTTCCTGGTACCGGCCAGTCTAGAATTGCCTGGATCTTGCTGGACTCCATGTTTAATCCCTGAGGAGAGATAACATACCCTAAGAAGTGGATCTGCGAGCGATGGAATTCACATTTCTCCAGCTTGATGTATAGGTGGTTATCTCTCAGACGGGTAAGTACGGCCTTTACGTGCTCCTGGTGTTCCTGTAGAGAATCAGAGAAAATTAAGATATCGTCCAGGTATATCACCATAAACTGATCCAATAGATCCCTGAATATATCATTGACCAGGTGTTGAAAAGCAGCGGGAGCGTTACAGAGCCCGAAAGGCATTACAAGGTATTCAAAATGGCCATATCGACATCTGAATGCCGTCTTCCACTCGTCTCCGGGACGTATACGGAGCAGGTTGTATGCCCCCCGGAGATCTAATTTGGTGAAGATCTTGGCCTGCCGTACTCTCTCCAACAGTTCGGGAATCAATGGTAGTGGATACCGGTTCCGGACGGATATTTTGTTAAGCTCCCGGTAATCGATACACGGTCTTAGAGTCCCATCTTTCTTTTTCACAAAGAAGATGGGAGCCCCTGCGGGTGAGGATGACGGCTGAATAAACCCCTTGGCTAAGCTTTCGTCGATATAGTCTTTCAATGATTGTAACTCCGGAGCCGCTAACGGGTAGACAGGACCAAACGAGATCTCGGCCCCTGGAAGCAAGTCTATGGGACAATCGTATGGTCTATGCGGGGGAAGCTGGTCTGCTTTTTTCTTGTCGCATATATCTGTAAACTCCTTATAGACTGGGGGGAGAACAGGTACCTGTATAATGTCCTCCTCATTGTACGTTACCGGTACTGCTGGACTGATGGTCGGGCCGGCCTGGGGATGGAAAGATACTTCCTTTGTCTCCCAATTGATGATTGGATTTTCAGACCGCAGCCAAGGGAGTCCTAAAATGACTGGAAAGTGAGGAGAAGAAATCAACATAAAAGTCAGTGTCGCCTGATGACCCGGTTTCATTACACAGTTAAGAGGTACCGTCTCCTGATCTACAGGTCCCGAAACTAATGGAGAACCGTCCACAGTTTCCATGGTTATCGGTGACACTCGTTGTTGTGACTTGATACCGTGTCTCCTGGCAAAAGAAGAGTCCATGAAGTTGCCTCCCGCCCCGGAGTCTATCATGGCCGATGTCGGAATTGACTGTCCCTCCCACTGGATCTGAATTGGAAGAGAGCAATGGGTAGAATTGTCCTTAGGTACAGCTGACATGAGTACAGAAGGAAAAACCGCATCCAGGTGTATACTTGAGTCAGAGATCTCAGATTCGGTGTCCGTGTTATGACCCTCGGTTACGGCTGCCAGAACTTTATTTGGATGTTTAGGGCATTTTGGGCAGTTAATCAAAAAATGATCAGATTGACCGCAATAAAAGCATAAACGTTCACGGAGCCGGTAGTTGCGACGTTTGTTGCTTTCCCGTCATTGTACTGAGTCCACTTGCATGGGAATGTCCTCGGCCTCCCGTGGACTCCAAGTAGCGGGCTCTCTAGGAGGGAAAGCAGAATTAGTTATCCGGTTTGCAGCTGCCCATTTTTCCTGTCTACGTTCCGTCAACCGGGTATCAATGCGTCCGCAGTGTTGAAGAAACAGTTCAAAGTCCTGGGGAGACTCGGCCCGAGCCAACTCGTCCTTAATGGCACCGGACAGTCCCTTTCTGAACACCGATAACAGCGCATTATTTCCCCAATCGACATCCACCACTAACCTTTTAAATTCAGTACCATATTCAATGACAGACCGCTTTCCTTGACGTAGGGAAAGCAGAGCCGTTTCTGCGGTAGTACGGCGATTTGGGTCATCAAACATTTGCGCCATTGCTGTTACGAAATTGTCCAGGTTGTTCAAACGGATGTCATGACTTTCAGTCATGGGATTGACCCAAGCCAGTGCTCGTGATGTTAACAACATGACTATACATAATACCTTCGACCGATCAGACCGGTAATAGTTAGCATGCACATAAAAAAACAGCATACATTGATTAATAAACCCACGGAACTGAGTACGGTCGCCACTGAACCGAAACGGGGGTAATTTAGGCATACTGGTGGCTGGTGTGGGTATCTTTCCCAGATCCTCCACTCTGGTTTGCACATCTCGGAGAGCCTGACCCACAGCCTGGTGATCATGGCCTAGCTGTCTCTCCATGTCCAGGACCTTATTTTGCACCGCCTCCATCTCCTGCTGCAAGGAGTTAACCATGGAGAAAAGCTTCTCCACCCGTGTCTCCGTCATTGCCCTAAGCAGACTCCTCTTTGTGGCTTGAGTATAATGTAATACTATTGTATAGGGTTTGAGGAGTCTGATCGCTTAAGGGCAATGAAGAGCAGAGACGGGTTCTTAGGTGCAAGGTATTTATATATACACAGAAAAACAATGTGAATGCAGTACACAGCCAAAGCACACAACATAACACGACCCCAATATATATATATATGTATCGTAGTGCACAGTCCTTTAAGGAAACAGTCCGAAAAACCAATAGTCCGAAGCAAGCAAATCCGGATGCATATAGTCCGTAGCACGGGTCCTGGTACTGGAACAACCGGAAGAGATAGTCCGTGGTAAAAGGTCCCCACACCCGGATGACCGGGTAACAAGTTCAAACAAAGTTCCAAAGAGATAAAGAAAGGCAAGTTCCAAAAGCACACAGTACATAGGGTAATGACCGGGTAGTTGCTTACACACTTGAACGTCTGAGCCCGAAGGTAGAAGCAGCGGCACCAGAAGCACGATGCAGGAAGCTGTAAGGTGAACCGAGATCACACAGAGCTTCAGAGAAGTGAGTGAATCCAGGAGAACAGCTGAGCAAGAGCAAACCAGGAACCAGTATACTCAAGCAATGAATGCTCAGCTGAGCCAGGTCTTTATGTAAACGAGACAGGAAGAAGGGCAAAACAAAACAATGATCTCCATGCTGACTGAGGGCAAAATGGTCACACTGCAAGCCGGAAAACCTGGAATACTGACAACAGCTGAGTGTGAGTGCTGAAGATCTGGGTTAATTCATGAGTCTAAAGAGCGTTTGTGTCTGAACCTGTGTATGAGTGCTTTGCTGGGCTAAACCTTAGTGGTGCACAGGGGGTTAATCACATCTCAGGTCTGTGTGTGAGTGAGATGTGCTGATTGACTCACTGGGTTGCAGCTGTGGGTGAGGCAGCCTGGATAAGAACCTGCCAGGTGTCTGAATGAGGGAGAGGACGATGGGGAGTCAGAAGTCCAGACCACTGCCATGTGAGGACTTGCTGGAAGTGATCCGTCCCTGGTGGGGGAAGTGAAGGGAGCCTGCCAGCTCCATGCCGGTGCACCTGATGTGTGCATGCCAGCCAGTGATGAGGACCGAGGACGGCTCAAGGGCCAGGCGGTCATATGTGTGATTTAAGGACCGAAGACGGCTCAAGGGCCAGGCGGTCATATGGACAGCGAGAGAGACCGAGGACGGCTCAAGGGCCAAGCGGTCATAAGTGTAGCCAACTTTGGGACTGACTGTGCTAGTCGTTATATGGTCCCGTTGACTATGTGATTGCTTATGTAAAAATGCCATGTGTGATGGATGTGATGGCTTATGGAAACTTGCCATGTGTGATGTATGATGCAGTGTGGGTTGAGACTCCCTAGGAGTAGGTTGAGGATCCCTATAGAAGGATGGGGAAAGATCCCTGTCAGGGTGATAGACGGTGATAGCGTCTTTAGAACCAGACTGAGGTATGCAAGGGTCGGTGGGTGACGCCTTGAAGTTCTGGGGAAAACGTAAGTCTAATGTGTCCTGTATTATAATGTCATGTGATGTACTAATGTGCATATTATATGTGAAAATGTAAAGGATGTTGTGTGTTACCAGTGGTTTATGGCGTTAAATAAACTACTGTGTGTTGTGTTATCCGTTAAAAAATGTAGTCACTGCTGTCATTTTCCCCGTGCCAAGCTGGTTCCCCTGGGGTGCTACCTCACAACATATAAAACAGTTTTGATGTGAAATACTACTCAGAACTTAAAAAAAATAGAATTTTGGGGTTCAGCGCACTGAATATAAAACGACGTATAAAAATTAATCTATATTCATTAAAAATTAAAACAATATTTTATTGATTTCTCGTGCTGCCATGTATTATATGAAAAACATTAAAAGCGATAAATATATAACAAAGAGGATCCATTCAGGGAATATGTCCCATCAGAATTTCTGTAGGCCTTTTCTTATAGTACTGGCGTAGGTGCTATGAATTACTTTGTTTGTTTTCTTTTATTATTCTTTTGATAATCCTATAAGAAATGAAATTTAGTGTGTAAGAATGGATATATGAGACCTGCATACAGGAGATGTCTTTTGAGAAGGTGAGCACGACGGTTGCCTACCTTTCTGATGGATAGGGGTTATTTGTCAGCTGTCGTATTGTTTTCTACGGTTCTCCCAGTATGCGATAGGTTTATACTTAAAATCTGAAACACGAGTGAAAGTATAACTTATAAGGTCTATGGAAGTAGTTTTACACCCTAAATGGTGCAGACATTGCTAGAAAGTAAAGTATAAAACCAAAAATATAGCGTTGATACCTGTATACAAAGGAATGTAACCACCTAATATTCTCCTAGGATCGAGGATGCAGTTCTTAATTCTGAAGATACAGATATCAAACACTATAAGTCACTTTCTGTGTAATCTAATATAACATATGGATTAAATAAGCTGTGTTTTTTTTTTTTTTTTTTTTTTTTTTTTTTTTTTTTACCAGGGGGATCTTAATTAGTAGATCTTTAGTAAGGTGATCCTCCCATGTGTATAAATCTGCGGAAAGAGTGTCAGGATTAATTGTGTGTTTTTTAATTCCTGTGATTCTTCAACATAATAGCCTACAGGAGATTGTTGATTAATCTTATGTGATCTAACCTTTAGAAGGATGCCATATTCATAGTAAAAGCAAAAGGTAGAAAGATTGTTCAAATGTCCTGTGTGGTGCTTTCACCTGAAACTGAAAAAAAAAAAAAAAAAAAGGAGACTTGTTCAGGTTGATTCTATGTAATGTTGTGTATCTGATTAGTATAGGGAACACTGGCTGAAAGACCTCAATCTGCCTTGGTAGTACTATTTTCAAGAGCTAGCATGCCATTTCATCACTTACCCAGTGCTTCCCCAGGTCTTGTACATGCGGCTGGCTTCAAGTCAGAAGGGAGAGCAGGAGCCAGACGCGCTGTGCGGCGGTGTGGCGTCTTCTGGGTTGCGGTCTCAGGTTTTGCTACGTCACACTGTCAGCTAATCGTCTGCGTCATCTAGGGTCGGTGCCTAGGGGCTGGACTGCGTCTGACAAGTGCTGTAAGTGCTGTAATGCTGGAGAGGTTGCACAGAAGTGCGGTCTCTGAACTGACAGGTCTGGAGATCGACCGGTTTCAAAGGGAAACGCCCTTCTTCCTCAGGATGGCCAGCTGCTCTCTGTGTCCTGTCTTATATAGCATTCTCATGTGTGACTTAGTTGCTAGAAGTGAAAAAAATGGCTGCTGCTCATACTACCATGTGTATAGGAATTAAATAAACTGAGCCAGTGGATTTGATTAGATTTCATGCATGATTTTACCATCTACTTCATTTCTTTATTTCTCATATGGTCCTGTGTATTGCAATGTTGTAAATTCTTCTTATTTAGTGGATATTTCAGTAGATTCAATTCTTCTTTTTGCATTTCTTATGTTGTTTGTTGTGATTGGCATTAATTAAGATCCCCCTGGTAAAAAAAAACAACAAAAAAAAACAGTTTATTTAATCTATATGTTATATTAGATTACACAGAAAGTGACTTATAGTGTTTGATATCTGTATCTTCAGAATTAAGAACTGCATCCTCGATCCTAGGAGAATATTAGAAGGTTACATTCCTTTGTATACAGGTATCAACGCTATATTTTTGGTTTTATACTTTACTTTCTAGCAATGTCTGCACCATTTAGGGTGTAAAACTACTCCCATAGACCTTATAAGTTATACTTTCACTCAGGTTTATACTTAAAATCTGAAACACATCGAATACTGGGAGAACCGTAGAAAACAATACGACAGCTGACAAATAACCCCTATCCATCAGAAAGGTAGGCAACCGTCGTGCTCACCTTCTCAAAAGACATCTCCTGTATGCAGGTCTCATATATCCATTCTTACACACTAAATTTCATTTCTTATAGGATTATCAAAAGAATAATAAAAGAAAACAAACAAAGTAATTCATAGCACCTACACCAGGACTATAAGAAAAGGCCTACAGAAATTCTGATGGGACATATTCCCTGAATGGATCCTCTTTGTTATATATTTATCGCTTTTAATGTTTTTCATATAATACATGGCAGCACGAGAAATCAATAAAATATTGTTTTAATTTTTAATGAATATACATTAATTTTTATACGTCGTTTTTATATTCAGTGCGCTGAACCCCAAAATTCTATTTATTTTACGTGTAAGGGCGAGTGTCTCAGCCATAGAGGTATTCCTACACGGAGGTCCTCAGGGTTTCCTAGCAGCACACGGACACTCAGTGGTGTATGAGCACACTACTTCGTGTCCGTCAATTTCTTTACAGCCAGCTCCAGTGTCATCCTGTACATAATTAATTTAAACTACTCAGAACTTCCCTTTAAGACAGAGGCTACACAGCGACATGTCTCATGCGACTAACAACATGCAAAACTTTGCAAATTGTGTGCAACTTGCTGTTGCATGACTATTTTAGAGCTGTGATTTTTCTGTGAAAACAAAAATGTTCAAATCATAGGTCGCATGCAAATCACATGTCACATTGAAGTCCACCGCCAGTGACTTGTGTGACCAACAATAGAAAATTTTACACATTTGAAAACAGTTATTACTCTGTGTCACAGAGGGTCACAGTGTGACATAGCAAATAATTAGTTGTGCTGCCACAATGTGACACTACGAATTCAATATAGGGTCACCCGTGTAACCCTAGCTTGTAAAGTAAATTCCGGTTTTCATACAGTCCCATGGTCACAACTGTATAAAATGAAACACCTAACCAGAAATTCTGCCTTTACTAATATTTGTGAAGAGATAGGTTTCTTTTTGTTTTTTCATAAATCTAATATATGGCTGAGTGTATGTGTGTTTGTTTATGTGTGTGTGTACGTACAGTTGTGGCCAAAAGTATTGACACCCCTGAAATTCTGTCAGATAATACTCAGTTTCTTCCTGAAAATGATTGCAATCACAAATTCTTTGGTATTATTATCTTCATTTAATTTGTCTTCAATGAAAAAACACAAAAGAGAATGAAGCAAAACCAAAACATTGATCATTTTACACAAAACTCCAAAAATGGGCCAGACAAAAGTATTGGCACCCTCTAATAGTTGGTTGCAATCATTTTCAGGAAGAAACTGAGTATTATCTGACAGAATTGCAGGGGTGTCAATAATTTTGGCCACAACTGTACATCCACACTTTAAGCTTTATAGCCCCATCCCTTCATGGATGCATATGACAGAACCAGATCACATTCTATGGAGGAGAAGGAGCTAGAGGCAGAGCCAGACAACATTCTATGGAGGAGGAGCTAGAGACAGAACCAGACCGCACTCTTTGGAGGGAGAAGAGATAGAGGCATGACCAGACAACATTCTATGGAGAAGCTAGAGGCAGAACCAGACAACATTCTATGGAGAGGGAGGAGCTAGAGACAGAACCAGACCACACTCTTTGGAGGGAGCAGAGCCAGAGGCAGAACCAGACAACATTCTATGGAGAAGCTAGAGGCAGAACCAGACAACATTCTATGGAGAGGGAGGAGCTAGAGGCAGAACCAGACAACATTATATAGAGGAGGCACTAGAGGCAGAACTAGACAACATTATATGGTGAGTGAGGAGCTAGAGGCAGAACCACACAACATTATATGGAGGAGGAGCTAGAGGCAGAACCACACAACATTATATGGAGGAGGAACTAGAGGCAGAACCAGACAACATTATATGGAGGTGGAGCTAGAGGAAGAACCAGACAACATTCTATGGAGGAGGAGCTAGAGGCCGAACCAGACAACATTATATGGAGGTGGAGCTAGAGGCCGAACCACACAACATTATATGGAGGAGGAGCTAGAGGCAGAACCAGACAACATTATATGGAGGAGGAGCTAGAGGCAGAACCAGACAACATTATATGGAGGTGGAGCTAGAGGAAGAACCAGACAACATTCTATGGAGGAGGAGCTAGAGGCCGAACCAGACAACATTATATGGAGGTGGAGCTAGAGGCCGAACCACACAACATTATATGGAGGAGGAGCTAGAGGCAGAACCAGACAACATTATATGGAGGAGGAGCTAGAGGCAGAACCAGACAACATTATATGGAGGTGGAGCTAGAGGCAGAACCAGACAACATTATATGGAGGTGGAGCTAGAGGCAGAACCAGACAACATTCTATGGAGGAGGAGCTAGAGGCAGAACCAGACAACATTATATGGAGGTGGAGCTAGAGGCAGAACCAGACAACATTATATGGAGGTGGAGCTAGAGGCAGAACCAGACAACATTCTATGGAGGAGGAGCTAGAGGCAGAACCAGACAACATTATATGGAGGTGGAGCTAGAGGCCGAACCACACAACATTATATGGAGGAGGAGCTAGAGGCAGAACCAGACAACATTATATGGAGGAGGAGCTAGAGGCAGAACCAGACAACATTCTATGGACGAGGAGGAGCTAGAGGCAGAACCAGGTATTTGTGTCTCCTGAGAGCACACTTAGTGCATTTGTGTTGCAAATCTGTAGTGTTGAATATATGATGTGAAATGTTTCTAATACATTATGTTTTGATTTATAATAATACATTTTCTGCCATTTATTTTGTGATGTTTATGTGCAAAATTATAATGCTAAATGAAGATACATTTTTTTAATAGATCTCATCACAGATATGTGCATCTTTCACTCTCTGTTCATTGGTAAAATGATTGTTTTCAGTGGATCCAGATTTTCACATTATTAAGATAGGAGATCAGAGAGTAGATAGGCGAAGTGATGAACAGGGAGGGGAGAATGAGGATGAAGTTAAAGGCAGAAAAAGACATTATTCTGCAAGCTCTCTGAGATGACAGTCACACTTGAAGCTTGCTTGATTCTTGTGTGGTTCTGTAATACAAGTCAGTTTGTGAAATATGTTCTCTTCTAAATATTTGACAATTAGTGTTGAGTGGTACTATTGGAAATTGGAAGCGAACAACTACCACACTTAAACACAAAGTGGCGAATGATGCCTAGTATGTGCCAAGTGTGTATGTGTGTGTATTGCATATCTTTAGGCAATTTTTTCTGTTCTTTTGCAGGATTCGATTGATTTGTTTCTTGGAAATTATTCAGTTGAAGAAGTCTATTCTACAAGTCCTTTACAAATTCCGAAAGACTGGAAATTTTTAGCTGTAAGTTTGTAATCTTTATCATTGTTGACACAAGCACCATTGGTTCCTTTAAATTGCAGGGTCTGATGTACTAAGCTATGCAGATGATGTTGGTTTTTTTTGCTGTGCTTAGGGAATCTTTGGCTCCAATTCATCATTTGTGGGTTTTTTTTTAAGTAAAATTCATTTTTAATACACTGGTATGTGTTGCCTTATTTTGCAAACAGGCTCTTTTTCTTTGCATTTAAATTTTCTGCACCTTTTTAATGCATAAGCTCATGTGAGCTTTTAACATTTCATTAGTCTTTAACTGCACCAAAAAAAAATGTACAGATTGAAAATTTGCATCATTTTGAAAAGTTGCAAATGATGTATCAGGCTAAAATATCCAGATGAAGAAAACCACTTCCATAATGCCAAATAATAAAACAAAATTAAAGCAAGTTAAATTAACTTATATTTGCTTTTTTATTACTCAGTGTCTTGACTGATGCAAGTGCTGCCCTTCACCTTCAAGGAGGCTTAAATGGGTTGTCCCCTCTCAAAAACATTTCCCTGCAAGCTCAGTTAAATGAAAAGAACAAGCTATATTTTAGCTGTTTAAGTGCTTTTTAAGATGTATACCACTAGCTGAAAGTGTTGGCACCCTTGAAATTGTTACAGAAAATGAAGTACTTCTCCCAGAAAATTTTTTTTCTCCTTCGCCTCATTGGGGGACACAGAACCATGGGGTGTTATGCTGCTGTCCACTAGGAGGCGATACTAGGCAGAATCTGTAAAAGATTAACAGTGGCTCCTCCTCTGCAGTATACACCCCTAGACAGGCACTGTCCTGACCAGTTTTTGCTTAGTGTCATAGGAGGCACACACAGATTTTTAAGTGCTCCTAAAAAATTTCCTTTTTTTTTTCCTTTTTGAATTTTTTTCTTCAAGAAGAAGAAAAGCGGGTCTCTGACGAGACTCCCGGCATGGTCCCTCCTTGGCCCCCCACTGTTGGGGGCGCTGGGTTGAGGTTGAGACGACAATCCTCCCTCCCCATTTCCCCAATGTTGGGGTTACTGGGTTGAGGTTGAGGCGATAGACAAGGCCCCTGATGGTGGAGCAGCATCCCTCCCTAAATACCCCTTTGGGGTTCATTGAGGTCGAGACGCCACAGGTAGAGCCTCTGGTGCAGCAGTTCGGACCTGCTATAGGCACCCAGGAGTCCTCAGCCATGCTGACAACTCCTTACGCCTCAGCGGCAGCGTGCTCGCCACAGTACTTCCAGGGCACACACCTCTGCTGTGTACTCCTGATGCGGCCGGGGACCAGCATTGGGGAAGCTGACACTAGTAGGGACACAGCTTGCCTGTGTCCCTGCAGCAGCCAGCACTAAGGGCTGCACTTTGGTGGATTCAGAGGACCCTGGGTTCTCTGTAGTGGCCCACACTAGCCGACCGCTGCCTGCCCAGGGGGTCCGGCGGGGTTCCAGACAACACCCCCCCCCCCCCGCAGGGATCTAATTTAGGCCGCGGCTTCGGCCTACACTGAAGCCGCCGCCCTCTCCACGCCCCCGGCCCGCCCCCTGGATGACTAGGATGACGCTGCCAGCGTCATAGCAGGGGGCGGACCGCAGCACAAAGAGTGCGCTCACTGGCAATAGCGCACTCTTTTCCACCACTCCGCCCCCCTTGTTCCTCCTCTCTCCCATCTCCAGTGGCCATTACAAGCCTCGTGGAGGGGAGGCAGCGCCGCACCAAGCAAAGGGCAGCGCTCAGTCAGCTACAGTGTCCAGGGGGGCACAGGACAAGGGATGCTGGACACTGGTGGCACACACAGGTGGTGGTAAGTTTCCAGCAGAGGTTTTCTGTCTCCTCTGCTGGAGCTACTTCTCTGCAGGGCACCCCTACTCAGGCACAGGCAGCTCTCCCACTATGCCGGGCTCAAAGAGCAAGAGGGCCAGGGCTCACACAGCTTACTATGCTTTATGCACAGCCTGTAAGAACCCTCTTCCCAGTGGCTATACGTCCCCGCACTGCCAGGACTGCGCCCAGAGTACCGTGCCTCAGCCCCCAGTGACCCCAGCCGTTGCTGATGCGTCCCTTGCCATGCCAGAATGGGCCATATTCATGTCCCAATCCATGTCCCAATCTATGGCACAATCCATAGAGAAGCTGTCCTCTACATTGCTCCAAGCTCTGCAGAGTCACCCTCTTTCCCTGGCCGCTGCTCAGCAAGGCGGACGCGCGGACCGGAACCGTACTGACACAGACCCATCCACTTCTAGGTCAGGACGTAAGTGACCCCATACGTCATGATTTCCAGTGCCTTCTCATACTTCACAGTCACCCCCCAGGGAGAGTTGCCGTGCCTCCAGGTCGCCAGAGTCGTCCCCTGCCAGGGAAAGTCACATGCGGTCCAGGTCATCCCCTACTAGAGAAGACCACAGCGATACGCAGGAGTCTGAAGGCCTCTGTGATTCCAGCTCAGATCTGGATCCAGACAGGTCCTTAGACCTAAACCAACCAGACGCCGATGCATTAGTTGAGGACGTAATCACGTCCATCAACCAGGTGTTGAATGTATCTGAACCACCTCCTGATGCCCCAGAGCACGCGATTGCTTTTCAAAGGGCTAAGAGGCCGCCTAAATATTTCTCTGATCACCCCGAGTTCAGAGTGATTCTTAAAAATCATCGCTCACACCCGGAGAAGAGATTCGGCAATCTTAAGGCACTAGAGAGACGTTACCCCTTCTTGCAAGAGGTAACACAGACCTGGGCAGATACGCAAGTAGTAGACCCCCAGGTATCCAGACTCGCGGCACAGGCGCTTCTCTCCCTGCCAGATAGTTCCTCCATAAAGAATACGACGGACCGTCAGGTGGAACACATGGCCCGATCAATTTTCGAGGCCACAGGTTCCTCCCTAGCACTGTCATTTGCTACAGTCTGGGCAGCCAAGGCTATCATGGCCTGGACGATCAACTTGCACGCCGACCTCCGTTCAATTGACTCCGAGCTAGCAGACCAGGCAGTTCAAGCTTCCGTCGTGGCTGACTATAATCTACACGCAGCTATCGATTCCGCAAATTGTGCGGCAGTGACTGCGTCGAACGCCATCATTATCAGGCATGCCCTCTGGCTACGGGAATGGAAGGCTGGTGCAGTCTCTAAAAAGTTGCTTACTCACCTTCCATATCTCAGCGGACGTCTTTTCGGTGAAGAGTTGGATAAATTATGGTTAATCTCGTTTTTATTAAATTTTGAAAAACATATCAAAGATATACAAACATTCTTTTGACAGAATTTTAAGACATATGAATTATACAAAAGGTTACACAGGGATAATAATAACTTTAAGATAAACTGCAATTTTACTATTGTGCCCATCCCCGGTGAATATTTACTATAATCAAAATATGAATTTAAACAAACAAGTATACACCCCTTCTCAGGGGTTTGAGATGAACTGGTCCCAAGGGAACATAGGACCCCAACAAAATGATTTTAATCGCTTGGTCCCTTTCAACAAGTTGACCACGTAAGTGAATTAATATCCGTTGAGTCCCGCCACTGCGAGGCCCAATTAGAATTGTCCATTAACTGGGAAACCGGAAATGTAAACCTAAGGTCTACAAATCTAATCACAATTTGGAGCTTTCGATACCAGTCTATGTTCACCCGATTTCCGGGGGTATAGTCATAGAAGAGAAATGCCTAAACTAAATATAGGGGGGGGTATCGGATGAGAAGAAAAGAAGGATAGGGGGTAAGGAATGGGAAAAAAGAAGGATAAATGTCACACTGACTCCTCGTCGGCCAGAGATCATACCACAACATCTGTATCGGAAAAGATACTCCTGAACTCTGTAGAATCCTGAAAAAGAATCCATTCTAACCAGATTCCTAAGAATTTGTTTCGGGATCCCGAAGCATCAGCTGCGAGCTCCTCCATTCTATAAATGTCCATCAATTCTCTAAACCAATCAGTTAGAGATGGGACCCGAGTTGATTTCCAGAACCTCGGGATCACAGCACGAGCGGCCGAGATGAAAAAGCGGAGAATATCCCTCTTCTGAAGCCCAATAGGACCTGGAAAGATGGATAACAGTGCCAACTCTGGACAGCATTCAGCTTGTTTACCTGTAATCCGGGTGTATGCGTTGAATACCTCAGACCAGAACCGCCGGATTTCCCCACAACTCCACCAAATGTGTAACATTGTACCTGTCTCTTCTCCACAGCGCCAGCAGGTGTCAGGGGTTCCAGGAAACATGCTCCGGAGTGTCGTCGGGCATAAGTAGTATCTAGTGAGCAGCTTATAGCTTCTCTCTTGTGCAGAACATGCATTAGCTAGTGCGTGGGTAAATATAAAGCATTTTTGCCTATTACCCTCTGAAATGCTACACCCCAACTCCCTTTCTTTTTTTTTTTATAATCAACTTTTTATTGAATTTTCAACATTACAATGTATAATGCAGTTAACAAGTATAAACGTACCCTTAGACAGGTATAATAAACCGTGACACAGTATGAAAATATAGCAAGGGTATACAATCTGTCAAAAACCTTCCCCTATCATTCCCTCCTTCCCCCCTCCCCCCGCGATAATTCTGCTTTGATTCCTAAGTCTAAGTGTCTCTTGTGGTCTCTCAACTGTCTAGATATATTATTTTAATTTTTTTTTTTTTTTTTCTTTTTGGGGTTATCTGTGTATGATTTTCTCATGATGTTGTGATACATCTTAGTTTTCCCAGTGTTCCTTCTAGATCCATCTTTGCATACCATGTTGTGTTCTTGAAGGGCGCCATAAAGTCTGCTATGTCCTGGTCTGTCATCATATTTTCAATGAAAGGTCGCCATTTCTGGAAGAATTTTGTGGTCAGAGTTGATGGTGACCTCAGTGTTTCTATTCTTTCCAGGAAAGCGACTCTCTTCAATTCTGTAGTAATCACCTGTGGAACTGGTAATGTCTCATCTAACCAACATTGTAGTATGAGGCGTTTAGTTAATATAGCTATTGTATGAAATAATGTCAAGGGAGTCGTGGTGTGGTCAGTCGTGTCTACATAATGAAATATCCATAGCATTGGGGATAGTCCAATGTTATGTCCAGCCATGGTCGTTGCTAGTGTCTCAGCCCCCTTCCACAAGTTTTGTGTTATCGGGCATGACCACAGTCCATGCTCTATATCTGTCATCGGGGTCTTACATTTGGGGCATGCTAGCCATTTCTGTGTTCCTCCCTGCTTTGATGGGATATTGAAACCTTGTATGGTCCCATGCATCACTCTGTATTGGGTGTCTCTCCATCTTTCGTTTCCCAGATGTCGCCTTGCTTATTGCCATCCCTCTAGTAGTTTTGAAATCAAGTCTTGGTCTGGGAAATGTTTTTTCCATCTACTGAACAGTTTGTCTGGGATAGTGGGTCTTAGTATCTTTTGTAACCCTGTGTAAAGAAACGAAATGTTTATGTTGGAAGGGTTCGAGTCAATCGTGTTTGCCCAAAGTTCATTATTAATTTCTCTCTTAATATCTAGGAGATTATCCATTAGTTGGTGTCTAATCTGGTAATACTGTAGATAATGAGTACTTGGTAAATCGAATCTCTGCAGTATCTCCCGACCCGATAGCCACCTCTTCTCACTTAAGTGCATGAGGTCTTTCATGGTGTGTATTCCTTTTTCCCTCAATTTCTCAAAAAGTTTGTTTAGACGACCTATTTTGAATCCCGGGTGATTCCATGGGGATAGATGTGTTGAGAGTTTCCATGAGAGTCTCATTTTTTTTCTAATGGCTTTCCATGTGGCAATGGTGTCCCTGCAGACCATTGTGTTTTTAATCTTTTTTGGTATAACTGATAGTGGGGAGTGAAGGAGAGCCGTTAGCCCCCACGGTTTGGCCAGTTCACTTTCCAATGTAACGTCAGAGTATCTGTCTGTGTTATGCAACCAGTCCGCCACATGTCTAGCCATTCAGGCTAGGTTATAACCCCTTATATCTGGTAGCCCCAGTCCTCCCGAGTCTTTTGTCTGTAGAAGCGTCTGCATCGCTATCCTCGCTCTCCCCCCTCTCCATAAAAATTTTGAGAACGCTTTATTGAGCCGTTTAACATCGGCGTGCTTCAATAGTAAGGGAATAGTTTGGAGCGGGTAGAGGAGTCTCGGAAAACTGATCATTTTGATCAAGTGCGCCCGACCTGATAGAGACAAGGGCAGGTCTTTCCATCTTAGTAGTTCTTTTTCTATCTTTTCAATTATGGGGACAAAGTTATATTTATATATCTGAGCGGGTGATCTGGCCAGGAGGATTTCTAGGTAGCGTATCTTATCTTTAGCTATTGGTATATTATCATATTGATTTCCCGTGGATAGGGGGGGTGCGTTCTGAAGGAACATGATTTCGCATTTATTTTTGTTAAGTGTGAAGCCTGAAGATCTGCCCAGTCGTTCTATTTCTGTTAGGACATTTTTAAGATCTTTGTCTGGCTCATTTAAGAAAAGAATGATATCGTCGGCAAACATTGCCAGACGAATCTCCTTCGTTCCCACCATGATGCCCCTGTATACCTTGTGGTATTCTAAGTATATAGCCAGTGGTTCTATTGCCATATTAAAAAGTAAGGGCGAGAGTGGGCATCCCTGTCTAGTTCCTTTATTAAGGCTGATTGCGTCAGATAGGTAGCCCGGTATGCTTACCTTGGCTTTTGGGTTGTTATATAGGGCCCTAATATACGTCCGAAAGTTGCCAGTGAGATTATAGGTTTTAAAGATCCTATCCAGCCATGTCCATCGTACATTATCAAAAGCCTTCTCGGCATCTAATGTGACTATGGCTGGATAACCTTTCTCATCTCTATCCCTCCCTCTCACTACGTCTGCCATCAGCATTGCTTTACGTATGTTTGTTGTGGTGGATCTGCCTTTTATGAAACCTGCTTGGTGGGGGGGTATTATGCTTGGCATAATTGTGGCCAGGCGCTCGGCCATTATTTTTTAAATTAATTTTAGATCCTGATTATACGATATTGGTCGATATCCCGATGGGTCTAGGGTGTCTTTTCCTGGTTTAGGAATTAATTTGATGTGAGCTATGTTCATGGTCTCCGGTATTTGGGCTCCTTGTAAAAATCCATTATATAATTCGGTGAGTATCGGGGTGACTTGATCTTTCATAGCTTTAAAATAAGCTCCGTTGAAACCGTCAGGTCCGGGCGCCTTGCTCGCACTCAATCCCCCTATTGCACCCTTAACTTCATCTTCTGTGACCGGATTATTAAGGAATATCAAGTTGTCATCGGTAAATTTTGGTAAGGGGAGCGAGTCTAGCCATGCATCACCTCCGTTGTCAGTGTCCCCATTGTCTTGGTCTAAATATAAGTTTGCATAATATTTTCCCAATGTCTGGACTACCTCTTTGGGGTTGTTTCTAACTACTCCGTGCCTATCGCGTATTTTAAGGACATGGGTCCGGGGTCTTTTTTCTCTCGCCAGATTGGCTAGTAGACGTCCGGCTTTATCTCCAAACCTGTGGAGTTTAAGATCTATATGTGTTTTGTACAGGGCCTCACGTCTAGCCGCCCAGTCATCAAAATCTTTTTTCGCTTGTTGCCACGTTTTTTTATTGGCCTCCGTTCCTACTTCCTGGTATATACAGTATGCTTCTCTAACTGCTAAACTGGTTTTGCTATATTGGTCTCTTACAATTTTCTTACGTTTTATTTCGTGTGCCATAATATGTCCGCGCATTACCGCCTTCCCCGCTTCCCAAAACAGAGGGGGATCTGAACGATGGATCTCATTATCTCTAGAGTAACTTTGCCACCATTCCTTCATCATTGTCACGAAATTTTCTTCACATGTCAATGAGTCTGGAAATCTCCACAGTATGTCACTTCCTTTTGGGTAGGAATCACTAATTTCCAGAAGTACTGGGCTATGATCGGAAATAACCATCATTTCAATACTGATTTCCATCACCCTCTGTAGTAGGTGCGGGGAGGTCAAGAACGTATCCAATCGTGACCACGTTTCATGGGCATGCGAATAATGCGTGTATTCCCTGTCCAGTGGATGTAGAGTGCGCCAAGCATCAGGTACCATGCAATTAACCGTTAGTTCTGTCAGGAAGCTCTGCTGCCCATTCCCACCTTTCCGTCGTAAGGTTCGTGTCTGAGTCCCTCGTCTGTCTTCCATTTCATTGAAAACCATATTAAAGTCGCCCCCTATTAGTTTAGCAGGTTCCTTGTCAGTCAGGAGGCGTCGTCGGATGTCATTGAAGAAAGTCCGTTGGGCTGTGTTGGGAGCATAGATATTATAAACACTTAGTACATCATTTTGTAATTGCAAGACTAAATGGCTCAATCTTCCCTCATCATCTGTATCATGTGTTACAACTTTGTGTGCTATCAATTTATTAACCAGAGTTAAAACCCCTGCTTTTCGGTTAATTGCCCCCGAGCCATATATCTCGCCTACCCACAATTTATTTAAGCGAAAAAAGTCTTCTTCAGTCAGGTGGGTTTCCTGGAGTAGTGCTACGTCTACTTTGAGTCGTTTAAGATGTCTCAATATCATCATGCGCTTAGCTGGGGAGCGCATCCCCTTGACGTTCCAGGTTACCCACCTGACCATGGTGGAGTTATAACTTTCAGTAATGTATAGCAGATCTTACATATATAATGGGGTCGTCCCCACAGTATCTCGAATTCCTTAACACATGACATTATCCCACACATTTTCCCTCCTATGTAATTTCCTGAGAGAGACAATTTTGCATTAAATACTTTTTCATAATATTTCAAAGAACCCTTAAAGACAGGTGTGTTATCGCTTTCCCTACCCTTCCCTATATAATCCCTCCCTTTTTCCATTTTGCTCACTTCTCTTTTTTCCTCCATTATTAGCTCCTCTGGCTCCTATGGAATCCAGGGCACATAGATGGTTCTGTGTCTGAAAACCACCGCTTAGGTCAATTACCGGCCATGTAAGATTAACAAGGCTATGGTATGGAGAAAAGGAGAGGAGGAGGCAAGCACGGTACCCCAAGATAAATACATTCCCCTACCTCTCCCTCCCCCACCCTTATTCGTTGCATTCTCCACACTCTCCCCCCTTAAGTTCTCAGGAGCAAGACATCATTTGTTCCCTCCTCACGTGTGTGTGGTAGGTCAATTTGATTCTGCAATCAATTATCCTTCTTAGTAGGGAGACTTCTGGGTGTCCGTGTCCGTCAACATTTGTGCCTTAAGGTGTCAGACCTGTTGACTCGCCGACGGTTTCAATTGGTGTGTCAATCACTCACACAAAGGCTTGTCAGTTCCATCGGGGTGTCAATTAAGTTCAGCTCAAAACGAGTATCTCGTATAGATTGGCACATGGTCCAGGTTCAATGTCTAGGTAGGTGTGCTTTTAATTGAATCTCGTCGCTTGTACGTCTTTTTTGACTGTGCTAGACTTCTTCCTGGACCAGCCCGATTTTTGTTGCCTCTGGTTGCTCAGTTGTGGTTGATCTGGCGTCGTCGCCCCCATACCTGCTCCTGAACGTAAATGATATGGGCGTTGCGTTTCCCCATCTCCTGATTCTGTTAGCCGACTGTTTAGCATATTTCTGGTGCTTGGGGAAGACGGGGTGGAGTCGGGCGGTAGCATTCGTTGTCTTAGCACAAAGTCCATGGCGTCCTTAGGCGAGTGAAATGACTTTGTCTCTCCCCCTGGTGCTCTAAATCTCAAAGTAGCAGGGAATAGCATCTGAAATCTCACGTTTTTCTTGTAGAGTAGTGTGCATACTTCGCCGAATCCCTTGCGTTTTCTCATAACTTCCGCAGAGTAATCTTGGTATAGGAGCACTTTGTGTCCACGTATGTGTAGGGGGATACGACTTGCTTTGTACGCTCTCAAAATCTCCTCTTTATCACGGTCGTTTAGGTATTTCGCTATTGAGTGTCTGGGTTTAATCGCCTCTCTTCCTTGGTTGTTTTGCAATGTACCCTTGGATCCCGGCTCCTCGGGTGTTATGTCTCTCGGTGGGCCAATTCTGTGCGTCCTCTCAGTAGGGCAGGGGTGACTAAGACCCAGTGTTTTGGGAAGGTCTACTTCAAATATGTCAATTAATTGGGTAGGGGAGATTGTCTCAGGTAAGCCAACTAGCTTGAGGTTGCATCTGCGACTGCGATTTTCCAGATCATCTAGTTTATTTAGGGCATAGGGTCATTCCATGTCAAGTGAACCAATGATTATTACCTCTATATTTTTAATTCTTTTGAGATTTTGTTATTTGATAATAGCATGTCAGACAATGCAAAATGTGAAGAGAAATTTTTTTTTAAAAATGTATTTTTTTTTTAAATGATTTTCAAAGTTCGGAAAAAGTGTGAATTTCGCTGTTGCCTGCCGTTACGTTTCTCCTCATAACTCAGGCTAGGAATAAGATAGAGAGACAAAATAAACACCATTCTACTCAGACCTATACAGGCTTTCACCAGATATGTCACAAGAGGATCTTTGTTAATATTTTACCCATGTGATCGCAAGCGCAAAACTTTAAAACGTATTTCCGAAAAATCGGCGCGCTTTAAATATTTCAAAAACTGCCCATGTGTCTGCTTTGCTCTTAGCCACATCTGTACCAAATTTCAAGTTGGGATCGCAATGGGATCATATTTTAACATTTTACTATTAATAGCGTCAATGGGTCATTCCATATCAAGTGATCTAAATATGAATATTTTTTTTTACCTGACGTCTTTAGATTTTTTTTTTTTTTTTCCTTTATGAAGTACTACTTTAGTTAATTACAAATTAAAATTTTGGAATTTTTTTCTTCATCAGTTAATTTTTTACAGATTTTTAAAGTTTAAAAAAAGTGTGAATTTTGGCCTGGTATGACTTTACATTTTTTTATCTCGGGCTAGAAATAAGATAGAGAAACAAAATAAACACCATTCTACTCAGAACTGTCCAGGCTTTCACCAGATATGTCACAAGAGTATATTTGTTAATTTTTATTTTTTACCCATGCGAATGCAAACGCAACATTTTGAAACGCATTTCCGAAAAAACGTTTTAATAAAAATTTTCCAAAACTGCCCATGTGTCTTTTATGCTCTTAGCCACATCTGTACCAAATTTCAAGTTGGGATCGTGATGGGATCATATTTTAAAATATTTAACTATGGTTAATCTCATTTTTATTAAATTTTGAAAAAACATATGAAAGACATACATTCAATCTTTTAACAAAATCTTGAGACATATAAAATATACAAAAAGAGAATTCACAAAGTTATTAGTAACTTTAAGATAAGCTGCAAATTTACTTTTGGGCTTATCTCTGGTGCAATATATACTACAATCTAAATATAATTCCAAACACTCAAGTATACAACCTTTCTCAGGGTTTTGAGATGTTCTGATGTCAAGGGGACAAGCAGCCCCAGCAGAATGATTTTTATCACTTGGCCCCTTCTAACAGGTTGACCACGTAAGTGGGTCATTACCCGTTGAGGCCTAGTTGGAATAGTCTATCGACTGGTGTACCGGAAAGGAAGGCCGAAATATTAATGATCTACTCACAGCTCAGAGTTTCCGATACCTGTCTAATGTTCACTAGAATTCTGAAGGTATAGGTATAGAAAGGAAATACCTAGACTGAATGTATCAGATGGGAAGAAAAGAGAGATAGAAAAGAAGAGAGAGAGAAGAGAAACAAAAACCATTAGAAAAAGTTATACTGGGAAAGAAAAGCCACGTAAGAAAAAAAGAAAAAAAGGAAGGGGGGGGGACGGGTGAGGTATGGGAAGGAGAAAGGGTACTCATCCCACTGGCTCCCCATCAGCCAGAGGTCGAGCCATATTATCTGTGCTGGAAAAGATACTCCTAAACTCTGCAGAGTCGTGAAAAAGAATCCATTCAACCCAAATCCCTAAGAATTTGTTCCGAGATCCCGACGCATCAGCTGCGAGCTCCTCCATTCGATATATGTCCATCAATTCTTTGAACCAATCAAGTAGAGATGGAGCCCGGCTTGATTTCCAGAACCTCGGGATCACAGCACGAGCAGCCAAGATGCAAAAGCGGAGAATATCCCTCTTCTGTAGCCCAATAGGACCTGGAAAAATGAATAACATTGCCGATTTTGGGCAGCATTCGGCTTGTTTACCTGTTATCCGGGCGTATGCATTGAAAACCTCAGACCAGAACCGCCGGATTTTCCCACAACTCCACCAAATGTGTATGATTGTACCCTTCTCTTCCCCACAGCGCCAGCAGGTATCAGGGGTTCCAGGGAACATGTTCCGGAGTGTCGTCGGGCACTAGTACCATCTAGTAAGCAGCTTATAGCTTCTTTCTTGTGCAGAACAAGCGCTAGCTAGTGAGTGAGTAAATATAAAGCATTTCTGCCAATTAGCTTCTGAAATGCTACACCCCAATTCCCTCTCCCAAGCACGTTGGAAGTAAAGGGTGCCCTGCTCTCTCATGGACTCTAAGGCCTGGTATAGAACTGATATTTTGCGCCTCGGTGGAGCCTCCAGTTGGAATAACCTCTCCCATACGTTGGCCGTCAATCTTACCCTGCAAGAGTGGTCAGCTGAATATAAGTATGCTCTGTATTGGAGAAATTCGAATCACTTAAGAGGTCTCGTAGGTTCTTTGAGTTGTAGCTCTGCCATCGGGGGCAAACCACCACTGGACAGAGTCTGTCCTACTCGGGTGTCATCCACAATCCGCCAACATAAAAATCTCTGCCTGTCAAATCTGGGTGGGAAAGATGGGTTGGAAAAAAGGGGAGTCAAAGGGCTAAGTCTGTCGTTTAAGCGGAGGGTTTTCGTCATTAGGTGCCATACCTTCAAGGTGTTTCTGGACATGTCTGTCAAAGGTACTAGGTCTGTGGAGTCTTTAGGGGAAATCCAAAGCAGGTGTTTCAGCGGAATCCCCAAACCCTCTTGCTCCACCCCTACCCATTTCTTGGAGGACGCATGATAATGCCAATCTAGAGCTCTAACAAGAGAGGAAGCCACAAAGTACGCTCGTATGTTGGGTAGTCCAACCCCTCCTCTGGTCTTGGGCAAGGATAGGATATTAATTCGCAATCTGGACCTCTTGCCCCCCCAGACAAATCTAAGGATCATAGATTGCATTTTGGAGAGGAAGCCTCTATCCAATAGAACAGGAACTGTCTGAAAAGTATATAAGAGTCGGGGCAAGACATCCATCTTGACTACGTTTATTCTCCCGAACCAGGATAGCTTTAATTGTCTATAGGAGGTAAATGCCGATTCCGCGTTAGTCAAAAGGGGTTGATAATTTAAATTGAATATTTGTTTAAGATCTTTTGGTATAAGGACTCCCAAGTACTTAATGGCTTCTACTTTCCATTTAAATGGGAACTGTTTAGATAGATGAGAAACCAATTCTCCAGGCAAAGAAATATTGAGTGCCTCGGTTTTGGAGCAATTCACTTTAAAGTTGCTCAATTGTCCGAACCGTTCAAACTCCATTAAGACCGAAGGGATGGAGACCAGGGGCTGGGAGATGTAAAGTAGCAGGTCATCTGCAAATAAGGCTAATTTGTGATGACTCTGTCCCAGCTTGACCCCATGGACGCATTCATTGGACCTAAAAATATTTAACTATTATAGTGTCAATTCAAAAATCACCAAGAACACAATCAGTCATTTTTTCACAATTGCCCGTCAATAGTTTGAATTTGATATAAAGAAACATAGTCTTGTAACATCTCAAATGAAAGCTGTTACCGTTCTGAGTAAAATGATGCCTCTCCCACTTCATTATCTTATTTCTAGCCTGAGATAAAAAAATGTAAAGTCATACCAGGCCAAAATTCCCCCTTTTTTTAAACTTTAAAAATCTGTAAAAAATTAACTGATGAAGAAAAAAATTCTAAACTTTTAATTTGTAATTAACTAAAGTAGTACTTCATAAAGGAAAAAAAAAAAAAAAATCTAAAGACGTCAGGTAAAAAAAAATATTCATATTTAGATCACTTGATATGGAATGACCCATTGACGCTATTACTAGTAAAATATGTTAAAATATGATCCCATTGCGATCCCAACTTGAAATTTGGTACAGATGTGGCTAAGAGCAAAGCAGACACATGGGCAGTTTTTGAAATATTTAAAGCGCGCCGATTTTTCGGAAATGCGTTTTAAAGTTTTGCGCTTGCGATCACATGGGTAAAATATTAACAAAGATCCTCTTGTGACATATCTGATGAAAGCCTGGACAGTTCTGAGTAGATTGGTGTTTATTTTGTTTCTCTATCTTATTTCTAGCCCGAGATATAATAGAAAATGTAAACCCATACCAGGCCAAAATTCGCACTTTTTTAAAACTTTAAAAATCTGTAAAAAATTAACTGATAAAGAAAAAAATTCAAACTGTTTTTTTTGTAATTAACTAAAGTTGTTCTTCATATAGAAAAAAAATTAAAAAAATCTGAGGACGTCAGGGAAAAAAAATATTCATTTTTGGATCACTTGACATGGAATGACCCCATAGGAAGAGTTTTTATGTAACTCGTCTAGTTGTTGTTCTAGATCTAGTATACGCTCCTCTGCGGCCGCCAGGCGCTCCTCCGTTTCATTTAGTCTCTGGTCATGGTTGGTCAGCTTCGTCTGCATCCCTTCTGTGGATGCCTGTATCATCTCCGTCATTGCTTGGCGAAATTCTTCTGCCATGTATTTCGCCAACTCTTTTGCTAGTTGCTTATAGTTAATGGCAGGTATTACATTTGGTGTCACCATGTTGCTAGTGGCCCGTGTGTATGGAGGGCATTCAGGAAGTACTCGCGCCATCTTTCCTCCCGCTTCTCCTCTCTGCACATCGTATCCCCCTCCATCCTCCTCATCTACATATGCCTCAAGACTCGCTCTGGCTCCCGTCTCTCTCAGTACCTGCTGCCAGCATTAGTCCTGATGCGTGCACTTTCTCCACGGTCGTCCTCTCCTCCATCTCCCGCTCCTTTAGGACCGCGCCGGGTGCCGCCATCATGGGCCCTGTTGTTTGTGCGGATCCTTCCGCCTTGTGGTGCCCGTCCTTGTCACCGCCGCGGGACACGAACCGATCAAGCGCCGTCGGCTTCACGTGTCCTCCGCGACCTCCTGTGGCTATTTTCGGCGGGGTATAGTGATGTTTGGATGGGTTGTGCGGCCCTGGATGCCGGAGCTTCTTCACTACCGACTCTTCATGGAGGCGCCGGAACCGGAAGTCTCCCAACTCCCTTTCTCAAGCACGCTGAAAGTAAAGGGCGCCCTGATCTCTCAAGGATCCTAAGGCCTGGTAAAGAACTGATATTTTGCGCTCGGGGAGCCTCCAATTGCAATAATTTTTCCAATACGTTGGGCGTCAATCTCACCCTGCATGAGTGGTGAGCTGAATATAGGTATGCTCGGTATTGGAGAAATTCGAACCACTTAAGTGGTCTTGTAGGATCTTTAAGTTGTAGCTCTGCCATAGTGTGTAAACCACCGTTGGATAGGGTCTGTCCTACTCGGGTGTCATTCACACTCTGCCAACATAAAAATCTCTGTCTGCCAAATCCAGGTGGAAGCTCTGGGAAAGGAAGGTGTGTCACAGTCCGCGCTGCCAGGGAATCCGCTCGTGAATAACGCTAGTAGTCGGTGTTCAAATCAATCCTTTTTATTCATCCAACGCGTTTCAGCGCCCTCCTGGCGTCTTCCTCAGGGATCCCTGAGGAAGACGCCAGGAGGGCGTTGAAACGCGTTGGATGAATAAAAAGGATTGATTTGAACACCGACTACTAGCGTTATTCACGAGCGGATTCCCTGGCAGCGCGGACTGTGACACACCTTCCTTTCCCAGAGCTTCTATTTTCGTCTACCCGAGTGGAGACCGGTGGAAGTCCAGCAGCAGCCATCAGGATACTTATTCTATCAGGCCTTCCAACCAGTTGTGGGTGACACAACTGGACTAGGTGAGTGGAACCTTTTTCTCACCTGCTTTGTTTTAGTGTCGAGTGATAAGGGCACTATTGCGCCTCTTGTCCCCCCCCCTCTCTTTTCTTGTAAATCCAGGTGGGAAAGATGAGTTGGAAAAAAGGGGGGTCAAGGGGCTATGTCTATCGTCTAACCGGAGGGTTTTTGTCACTGAGTGCCAAACCTTCAAGGTAGGTCTGGTCATATCTGTCAAGGGTTCTAAGTCTGTAGAGTCTCTAGGGGAAATCCAAAGCAGGTGTTTCAGTGGGATCCCCAGACCCTCTTGCTCCACCTCCACCCATTTCTTGGAGGACGCACAGTACTGCCAATCCAAAGCTCTAACAAGAGAGGAAGCTAAAAAGTATGTTCGTATGTTGGGTAATCCAACCGCTCCTCTGATCTTGGGCAAGGAGAGGATATTCATTCGCAATCTGGGTCTCTTGCCCCCCCAAATCTGAGAATCATAGATTGCAATTTGGAGATGACACCTCTATCCAATATAACAGGAACTGTCTGGAAGGTATATAAGAGTCGGGGCAAGACATCCATCTTGACTACGTTCATTCTCCTGAACCAGGATAGCTTTAGTTGTCTATAGGAGGTAAATGCCGATTCCACGTTAGTCAAAAGGGGTCGATAGTTCAAATTAAATAGTTGTTTATGATCTTTTGGTATAAGGACCCCAGGTACTTAATGGCTTCTGCCTTCCATTTGAATGGGAACTGTTTAGAAAGATGAGAAACCAAGTCTCCAGGCAAGGAGACATTAAGTGCCTCGGTCTTGGAGCAGTTCACTTTAAAGTTGCTCAATTGTCCGAACCTTTCAAACTCCTTTAAAACCGAGGGGATGGAGACCAAGGGCTGCGAGACGTATAAATAGGAGGTCATCTGCAAATAAGGCTAATTTGTGAATACTCTGTCCCAGCTTGACCCCATGTACGCTTACATTGGACCTAAGTGCAATGGCAAGATGTTCCATTACAATAATGTACAACAGGGGTGACAAGGGACATCCCTGCCTAGTACCGTTTGTTATTTTAAATGATGAGGATAATGCTCCTCCTAACTTCACCTTAGCAGAAGGGGAGGAGTACAAGGACAGGATTCCGTGCAAGAACCTAGGACCCAAACCAAGCTGTATCAGCGCCTCCCTCATAAACCCCCAGTGGACTCTGTCAAAGGCCTTCTCAGCGTCCACGGAAATGAGGCCTAGTGGAATCGAGCTGCTTTTGGCCTTAGCTATAAGGAGCAAGGTTCTGATAGTGTTGTCCCTTGCTTCCCGGCCTCTGACAAAGCCCACTTGGTCAGTATTAATCACCGAAGGGAGGAGTGGAGCCAAACGGTCAGCTAATAATTTGGTAAAAAGTTTTACATCCACATTTAGTAACGAAATCGGCCTATAGTTCGAAACCAAAGATGGATCTTGCCCCGGTTTGGGGAGGTCGCTGATATGGGCCTCTAGTGTTTGGGGCACAAAATCCGATCCCCTAAGTATAGCATTAAAGGTCGTCAGCATCACTGGTGTCAGCTGGGACTTGAGCGTTTTGTAAAAATTGGGCCGTCAGGGCCCGGGCATTTCCCTGAAGGAGTAGATTGAATAGCCTTAGATAATTCCTCCTCAGAGATATCTTCCTCTAACATCGCAGCTGTCTCTTTGGCCAAAGATGGGATTGCCGTCTGGTCAATATACCCCCTGATCTTATCCGACAACTCGAAGGATGAGAGATCGGAGAAGTGTCCCTTAATATTGTAGAGTTCACTATAGTATTTCTTAAATTCCTCCAAGATTTCATTCGGGATAAACGTTCGTCCACCCTTATTGGTTGATAAACAGGGTACAAAAGGCGGGTTCAAGCGAGGATGGAGCAATCGGGCTGCATTTGTCTGCATTGGAGTAAAAGTAACTCCTAAACTTCTCAGTGTATCTGCGATACTTTTGGTCCAATAAATTTTTAAGTTCCATCTTTTTAATTGTCAAGTCAGCTAATGTCAGTTTTGATAAATTCCGTTTGTGTAAAATTTCCAAAGTTGGTATCTGAGAGAGGAGACCTTCTACCTTTTCTGCGTTATTTTTCTTTGGGCGGGCACCATGCTTTATGAAAACCCCCCTTAGAACGCATTTCAAGGCTTCCCACTTAGTGGGTGGAGGAGTGGGGTCCACAGCATGATCCCGACCAAAGAGTTGGATAGTTTCTCTCACCTCTGTCATACACAACTCGTCTTTCAGTAAGTGGTCATTTAGCCTCCAAGTCCACGGTCGTCTACTTGTATCAGGGAGTGTAAGTGTCAAAAAGATGGGGACATGATCGGATAGAATAATGTCTCCTATAGTCGCCTTAGGATTCCACGATAGCAAGCTGTGACTTATAAAAATAAATCAATTCTACTGTAAGAATTGTGTATTGGGTAAAAATATGTAAAGTCCCTCCCCTGAGGATTCAAAATCCTCCAAATGTCAATGAGTCTCAGAGTGAAAGAACCCTTTCAGGGAAGCAAGTTTTTTGTTAGGAATAGATCTCTTACCAGAGGACAAGTCAGCTGCCGGATCCAGGGTGAAGTTGAGGTCTCCCCCGATGACAACTGGTCCCTCTGCGAATTCAGTCAGGCGCGTTAGGTACAATCTACACGTTTTTGTCTGAAATCTATTGGGTAAATACCAGTTAGCGATAGTAGGGATCCGGCAATTCTCATCTTAAGGAACACATAACGACCCTGGGGATCTACACAAGCATCTAGGATCTCGTGAGAAAGCGACCTGTGTATCTCAATGGAAACACCCTTCGTTCTCGCTTCCGGGTTGGTGCTATGATGCCAAATTGAGAAGTATCTGTTACGGAGACTCGGGACATGGCCAGATTTAAAATGAGTCTCTTGAAGCAACAGAATCTGGCACTTCTGTTTGTGGGAATTGTACAGAATGTGAGACCTCTTTTGAGGGGTGTTAAATCCCCGTACATTAAGCGAACAGATTTTTATGGAGGACATGGTCAACGAGGAGCCAGAAGGGGGAGAAGATGGAGACGAGGGGGGGTATAGAGGGACAAGGAGAAATAAGTAAAAAGAGAAGACAAAGAGGCCCGAGGGTTTATAAGATTAGAGAGATTTGAAAAGATTAATAGTGGAGAGGAGTGTATACTAAGCTGTAAAAATTTTTTCAGAATAATCTGAGATGGTAATTTAGGGTGGTCTATTCGACCTGTCTATCCTGAGTCAGGAGACTATCCCGGTGGAGCGTAACCTATCTACTTTGGAGTTGTCCCCACTACCTTGGGCCAAATCTTTTTATAATGTGTCACCTGGAGACCCTTGTATTGGCAATAAACAATGTAGACAAAATATTCAAGAAAACTTCTAAATCTAGAATCAAATGCAACATAAATATCTGAGTCAGTGCAAAGGATGAAAACTTATTCAACATTATAAAATAAGCTAATTATTATCCATATACGGGACCTTCCTGAACATTGGCTCACGTATGGCTGTGTGGGTATTCACAGCGGCCCCGTCCAATGCCCTGTCCATGGTGGAAACATTTGTTAAAGGGGTTGTCCGGGTTTATTTTTTATTTCATATTTATATCTAGGCTGCAAAATGTTGACAATCTGCAATATACATGTTGTCAACATTTTGCAGGGTTTCCTAGATATAAACACATTCACTGCTGGCAGAGAGTGTCCAGGGGGTGTGATTGTGCATACAGGTCGTTTACACCTACTGTAGCACAATCACACCCCCTCCCCTATACCTAGTATGGCCAGCCACCCCCAGGCCATACATGCCCGCCCCCTCCCCACTGTACTCTATAGAATGCCACCACTCCCAGGGATCCTACTGGCCGCCCCAGCCCCTAAATCACCACCCACCCTCTGCAAAACAGCGGTCCCCAGTGCACTGATACAAGGTGCCGAAACCGCTGCTGTGAAAGCGATTCCGGCACACTGTGTCAGTGCAGCCGGGACCCGCTGCATATGTGTGCCGCTCACCCGTCCTGTTCTGTGCAGCCGGTCCGCCCAGTCCCGATCCGCCCGGTCCCGGTCTTGTACAGCCGAGCTCCACACTGCAGCCGTATCTGTGCTGTGTGTGTGGAGCGGTGCCCGTCCTGATCTCCCCAGACCTCCAGTACCATAGAGCAGAGGCTGTGGAGCGGTCCTCTCTATACCGCTCCACCAGCTCTATGGTACTGGAGGTCTGGGGAGATCAGGACGGGCACCGCTCCACACACACAGCACAGATACGGCTGCAGTGTGGAGCTCGGCTGTACAAGACCGGGACCGGGCGGATCGGGACTGGGCGGACCGGCTGCACAGAACAGGACGGGTGAGCGGCACACATATGCAGCGGGTCCCCGGCTGCACTGACACAGTGTGCCGGAATCGCTTTCACAGCAGCGGTTTCGGCACCTTGTATCAGTGCACTGGGGACCGCTGTTTTGCAGAGGGTGGGTGGTGATTTAGGGGCTGGGGCGGCCAGTAGGATCCCTGGGAGTGGTGGCATTCTATAGAGTACAGTGGGGAGGGGGCGGGCATGTATGGCCTGGGGGTGGCTGGCCATACTAGGTATAGGGGAGGGGGTGTGATTGTGCTACAGTAGGTGTAAACGACCTGTATGCACAATCACACCCCCTGGACACTCTCTGGCATCAGTAAATGTGTTTATATCTAGGAAACCCTGCAAAATGTTGACAACATGTATATTGCAGATTGTCAACATTTTGCAGCCTAGATATAAATATGAAATAAAAAATAAACCCGGACAACCCCTTTAAGCAGAAGTACAATGTAAATATCAACAGAGAGAGAGAGCAAGGGTCCCTAAACCCTCGCCCAGCGATTCCTCTCGCCATCCTCTATTCCTTCTTCTCCGAGAAGCCCCCCTCCCCCTCCTCCTTTTCTCTCTGATGGATCTGGAAGAAATGAGAACCCACCTGGATGGGCAGCACATCCCGGCCAATCCTCCATATTAGACCGCAGGGAGACCCAGAGCAGCCGTGAATTCTGGGACCCCTCTTGGGTGCGTAACAAAGTGGGTCACCCCGTCTCTCCGCACCTGCAGGCGGAACGGGTATCCCCACGAGTAGGGCATGTCCCGATGACGGAGAGCCTCCACGAGAGGGCGAAATGCTCTTCGCTTTTGAAGGGTGCGTCTCGATAGATCTGCCAATAATTGAAGAGGGTGATCTTGATACCGCGTCTGTCCTTTTGCCCGAGCCTTAGAGAAAATGGCCTCTTTTATTCTGTATTTATGGATCCTACACACCACGTCTCTGGGTCTATCTCCATCCAAAGGTGGGGGCCCCAGGGATCTATGCACCCTGTCGAACTCTAAAACCGAGTCCGACGGTACCTCTCTAATAGAGTTGAAAATAATTTTAAGGGCACTATCGAGATCCCTAGGTCCAATACTCTCGGGGAGCCCTCTGATTCTGATGTTGTTCCTCCTCTCTCGATTCTCCAGGTCTTCCATGGAGTCTAGCATCCGTTCCATGTGAGTGGTTTGTGTGTATACAGTATCCTCCAAGAACCTCAGTCTCTTGTCTAAGTTTTGAGAGGACGATTCAGTAGAATCCACTCTTAGGCTCAGTCTGTTGACCTCCCCTTTAAGCTCAGAGGACTAGGCTTTAAAGGAGGCCTCCATTCTTGCAATAAAGCCCTCCATTTCTTCCCTGGTGGGGATGGCCTGTATCCTCAGTCTAAGATCGTCCCAGATCCCCTGGCCCCCAGATGTTGGTGGCATCGACATGCAGCTGGGGGGTAGAATGTCTCTGGTGGCTGGAGCAGTCTGCATCGGGTCACTTATCAAGGGCTGAGAGGATCTCTCCCAGTTTCCCACCATAGGACTAATCCCTGTAGTTTCTCTGGCTCTTTTTGCCTCTATTTCTCCGCTTCGTTGTGGTTGTGAGGGGTTAACCACATTCTTCCCGCCATTACATTACGTGCATCTGGTAGTCCCTGCTGTCTATGGCTCTCAGCTTCTGTTCCCCCTCTTCCATTGTCCTGAGGGGGTTTGTGACTTTTGTCTGCAGGACCTCCATTAGGATGTATCAGGGGCCAGTCCTCGCTATTCTGGGGGATTAGAGTGTTATCAGGCAGCAGGGCCTCGGCATGACCTGCTGCTGTATGGTCCTGGATAAGCTCCCTAACCACTGCAGGGGCTCCCACAGCGTCTGTAGTACCCACAGGGATATAAATCACAGGTGTCAGAGGAGGGAGGGAAGGAGCGCACATTACCAGGTTATCTTGATGATTCCCTCCGCCTTTGCAAAGCCTCCTCAGCAGATAGTGAGCCCCTGCCAGCCCCAGCAGCATCGCTGGGTCTATCTTCAGCAGTGTCCTGGGAGGCTCCCGCCGCCATCTTCCCTGTGGCCATGGTGCGGTCCTGAGAGCTGCTGCGGAGATAATGAGAAATCCTTGCAGCTGGAGGCACCGATGGCTCCCTGGAGGACTGGGGTCTTATGCTCCTCCGTTTGGCCGGCATGTATGGCAGTTTTCAAGCCTGAGCACCGGCTGTATCAGCCCTGAGGCGGTTAGGGAGACAGGAGCTCAGCTTTTAGCATCCGTTCCCCGCCATGTCTAGGCCACGCCCCCCCAGAGTTGGATAAATTAATATCTAATGCTACAGGAGGGAAGAGTACTTCCCTACCTCAACAAAAGCCTAAACGCACCTATAACCGCCGTAATAAGCACGATTCCGTTCCTTTCGGAATTCGTCTGGCTGGTCCATCTCCCGCCCAGCGCAAACCCGTAGTCATTCGCCACGCAGGGAGGGTTCGAGGTCTTCGCAAAGATCAAACAAAAACTGGCAGTCAAAATCTGGCCAGTCTAAATCTAAGGGATCCAAATCCCACAAATTCTCCTCTTCATGACTCCTTATTCCCGGACGACACCCCCCCAGTGGGCGGCCGACTTTTCCACTTTCATCAAGTTTGGCTGCTTATTATAAAGGATAGGTGGATCAGGGAACTGGTGTTGTCCGGTTACAAAATAGAGTTCATTTCCCTCCCACCAAATCGATTCTTTCCGTACCTCCAAGACTGCCGTCAAAGTCTCGCGCCTTCTCCAAGGTGGTCAGATCACTTATTCAAGCTGGAGTAATTGTCCCGGTCCCTCTGGCCAAGCGCTTCCACGGGTTCTATTCCAACCTATTCGTGGTTCCCAAAATAGGAGGTAGTGTATGACCTACCCTGGATTTAAAACAACTAAACAAGTACATAAAGGTACGACAATTTCGCATGGAGTCTCTCTGATCCATCATATCATCCATGGAAGAAGGAGAATTTCTCGCCTCCATAGATATTCAGGATGCTTACCTGCATATCCCGATCGCCCCTGCTCTCCAAAAGTTCCTCCGATTCGCAATCGGCAGGATTCATTACCAGTTTGTGGCTCTCCCGTTCGTACTCGTTACGGCTCCCCGAGTGTTTACCAAAGTAGGCGTAGTCGTCATCCCATACCTGGATGATTTACTTATCAAGGCTCCCACCTTCAAGGATTGCGAACTGTGTCACCATAACGGTAGACACACTAAGTCGCCTGAGCTGGTTGGTCAACCTAAAAAAGTGATCCCCAATCCCAAGTCAGTCACTAATTTTTCTGGGCATGCAATTCCACACTTCCAAGAGTCTAGTGCTCCTTCCCAAGGAGAAGGCACATGCTCTCCGCTGGGAGTTTGCGCCCTTCTTCAGCCAGCACCTCGATCCTTTCGGTTTGCCATGAGAGTTCTGGGCAGGATGGTCGCTGCGATAGAAGCAGTTCCCTTCGCCTAACTTCACCTCCAGCCTCTTCAACTGGCCATACTCAAGTCCTGGGACAAGAGTCCTTTTTCCCTGGACAGGATGTTTCGACTGTCCTCGACGGTCAAGCAATCTCTACACTGGTGGCTCAAAACAATCTCTCTCTCCAAGAGGAGATCTTTTCTAACGAGTCACTGGAAGATTCTGACAACTGATGCCAGCCTAATGGGATGGGGCGCGGTGTACCGACATCACAGAGCGCAGGAGAAATTGTCTCCATTGGAATCTACCATGCCCATCAACGTCCTGGAGATTTGAGCCATCTTCCTGGCATTGCGGGCCTTCCAGCGCTTCCTGGCGGCTTCTCATGTCAGAATACAATCAGACAATTCCACGGCCGTGACATATGTCAATCACCAGGGCGGAACCCGCAGTGCCCAGGCAATACGAGAGGTAACGCACATCCTTCACTGGGTGAAATCAACGGGGTCGACCCTGTACGCCGTGCACATCCCGGGAGTAGACAACTGGGAAGCACACTTTCTCAGTCGCCAGGGCATAGACTCAGGAGAGTGGTCCCTGCATCCCGAAGTCTTTCAGCAAATTTGTCTTCGCTGGGGACTCCAGGTGTGGATCTAATGGCATCACACCTCAATGCCAGGGTTCCCAACTTCATGGCCGGATCACGCGACCCCCGGTCCCTTGGAGCGGACGCCCTAGTTCAGGACTGGACTCAATTCCGACTCCTATACATCTTCCCCCCCTGCCTCTAATCCCCAGAGTAGTACGGAAAATCAGACAGGAAGGGATCCCAGTCATCCTTATCGCCCCAGACTGGCCCAGACGCGCGTTGTATGTCGACATCATCCAACTCATGGCACCTCCCAGATTGGCCAGACCTTCTATCTCAGGACCCGTTCTACCACCAGAATTCACAAGCCCTGAATTTGACGGCGTGGCCCTTGAGACCTGGATTCTGACACAAGCAGGGCTCTCACAGGACGTCATCCGCACCATGATCAGTGCGAGGAAATCAGCCTCTGCTAGAATTTATTACTGCACCTGGAAATCCTTTTTCGCCTGGTGCGCATCTCGGGATCAGGCTCCGTTACCCTATTCACAACCTAGGATTCTAGGTTTCCTACAATCAGGTCTGGAGGCCAGACTGTCCCTTGGCTCTCTTAAGAGTCAAGTCTCAGCCCTCTCAGTTCTTTTTCAGCGGAGACTTGCATCAAAACCGCAAGTTAAGACGTTTCTTCAAGGGGTTTCCTGCTTAGTTCCCCCGTACAGATGACTGCTGGAGGCGTGGGATCTCAACTTGGTGTTGACAGCATTACAAGAGCCACCCTTTGAGCCCCTTAAGGAAATCTCCACTCCGCCTTCTATCCCAGAAAGTGTTTTTCTGGTGGCAATCACCTCTCTTCGCAGTGTGTCAGAACTTTCAGCGCTCTCCTGCAGGCCGCCATTCCTAGTTTTTCACCAGGCCAAGGTCATTCTCCGTACGGTCTCCTCTTTCCTTCCGAAGGTGGTCTGCACCTTCCACATCAACGAGGAAATTTCCTTGCCATCCCTTTGTCCGGCATCGGTTCATAGGTTTGAGAAGGCTCTGCATACGCTGGACCTTGTAAGGGCATTGCGTATCTACGTATCTAGAACGGCACCCTTTCGAAAGTCGGACTCTCTCTTCCTTCTTCCAGAAGGCATCCGCAAGGGCTTGCCAGTTTCAAAAGCTACGCTTGCTAGATGGATCAGATCCACCATTCAAGGTGCCTATAGGCTCAAAAATTCGCCACTTCCGGCTGGTATCAGAGCGCACTTTACCCGTGCGGTAGGGGCGTCCTAGGCCATTCGGCACCAGGCATCGGCACAACAAGTGTGTAAAGCAGCCATCTGGACTAGCTTACACATGTTCACAAAACATTACAGGGTCCATACTCAGTCTTCAGGGATGCAAGCCTGGGTAGACGCGTCCTGCAGGCGGCAGTAGCCCACCTGTAGGATTCTGTCTTTACACAATATTCGTTCCATTGCTTTTCCCACCCAGGGACTGCTTTGGGATGTCCCATGGTTCTATGTCCCCCAATGAGTCGAAGGAGAAAAGGAGAGATTTGTGTACTCACCGTAAAATCCTTTTCTCTTAGCCTCTAATTGGGGGACACAGCTCCCGCGCTATTGCCCATTGCGGGCCGTTTGTTTGAGTTTTCATATTTTTTTTTGAGCTTGTGCATAGTTTGCCTTCTTACTGGCATAGTTACATGTGTTATCACTGATACGTTCCTCCTACTGCTTTAGCACAAAACTGGTCAGGACAGTGCCTGTCCAGGGGTGTATACTGCAGAGGAGGAGCCACTTAATCTTTTACAGATTCTGCCTAGTGTCGCCTCCTAGTGGACAGCAGCATAACACGCCATGTTTCTGTGTCCCCCAATTAGAGGCTAAGAGAAAAGGATTTACGGTGAGTACACAAAAATCTCCTTTTTGCACATGTTTATTTGCTTTGTGTGTATTGGAACAGCACAAAAGAAGTGACAAAAATAAAGACAAATTGGACAAACTGCAAAAATGGGTAGGCACCCTTAACTTAACCCTTTTACCCCCCAGCCTGTTTTGACCATTTTTTTGCAATTCTGACCAGTGTCATTTTGAGATAATAACTCTGGTGATTCTGAGATTGTTTTTTCATGGCATATTGGACTTCATGTTAGGGGTAAATTTAGGTCCATAATTTTTGTGTTTCTTTTTGAAAATAATGGAAATTTGGTGAAAATATTGCCATTTTTGAACTTTTAAAGGGATCCTGTCACCTGCAAAACGCCTCCTAAGCTACCAAAACATGTCCCTTATACTTCATAAACAAACTCCAAGGAGTCAGGCCCAATCACTTGCAATTAATATTTATTAAAATTCCAACACTGTGTTAAAAATGACAATGTAAAACAAGGTACACAGAAGGAAAAACCACATGACAGAATAGAAACCACAATGGTATTAAATCCTCAAGCACAGGAACCAACATACACCATCCAAGGGATATAATCAGTGCCCCAAATACTGGGTGCACTCCATGTGCTAAGAGAGGGTAATACATATAAAATCATCAAGTCATGGGTCTTAATTACCTTACTGCGACCGCCCTCTGACGCATTTCGCACCAGCTTCTTCTGAGGAGGAGTCCAATATGCCATGAAAAAACAAATCAGTATTTGGGGCACTGATTATATCCCTTGGATGGTGTATGTTGGTTCCTGTGCTTGAGGATTTAATACCATTGTGGTTTCTATTCTGTCATGTGGTTTTTCCTTCTGTGTACCTTGTTTTACATTGTCATTTTTAACACAGTGTTGGAATTTTAATAAATATTAATTGCAAGTGATTGGGCCTGACTCCTTGGAGTTTGTTTATGAAGTATAATTTATTTTTGGAGGGCCTTTAACCCTTTGGGTGGTTTGAATATATCAAAACATGTCCCTGCAGCATCCTATCACTAATCTCACATTCCTTTTGTCTCCTAAAAGCATCTTGTGAAATTGCATAAAAACGATTTTATACTCACTAGTGATGGGCGAGTCCTAAATTACTCGGAATCGCTTGACTCTAGCGAGTCCGAGCCCGGACTCGCTACTCGTTGCGAGTCTAGCGAGTCCAATGTTCATGAATGGGGAAGCGAGTAATAGCGAGTAATGTGTGATTTACAAATCGCAGATGTGTCTCGGAAGCTTCAGGCTCTATCTGCTACAATAGCTAAATCATGTTTAATAGGCTGCCGCTCTTCCGGGCCGCCTATTAAGCTCATTACATATTCACTGCACTGTCAAACTAACAGCCAATCACAGGAGCTCACACTCTGTGGGAGCCTCTGTGATTGGCTGTTGTAATCAGACTTGATTTTCTCAATCTGGACAGTGATTCTGCTTGGTTGCCATACACATTAGTGTATGGCAACCAACCTGGCGTTGTAGGGTGTAAAATAAATAATTATTTAAAAAAAAAAAACGCGTGGGGCATTCGCAGCATTTTTAAGTCTAGCCCGATGAAAGCAGGCAAACTGCGAGCTGCCACCCTCAGCTGCTTAATTTTCCCTTGGCTGGCAAAAAAAAAATGCGTGGGCTCCGCCCTATTTTCCATGCCAGCCAAGGTAAAACTAGGCAGCTGAGGGCTGGTATTCTCAGCGGGGTGAGGGCCCATTTTTATAGGGCCCCCCCACGCTAAAGAATAGCAGCCCGCAGCCGCCCCTGAAAATGGCGCATTAATAATAAGCTCCATTTCCAGGCGCCTTACCAGGCTCTTCCAGCGGCCCTGGTGGCGGTGGCACGCTGGTAATAAAGGGGTTAATACCAGCTTTGTTATACAAGCTGGTATTAAGCCCGAGATTCTTAATGTCAGGCCTGGTTTGACCCGGCCACTAAGAATCTCCAGTAAAGGCTGTGACAGCGGCTGCAGTATGAGCGGCATATACCAGCCGCTGTCACAGCACAGTTAACTCTCTGCTTACCGGCGCTGCAGTGATCGGTAAGCAGGGAGTTAAATCCAGCAGCTTATGAATGAGTCGGCTTTGTGCTGTCGGCACTGCTTAATGCTCACAGCCTCACTGACTCATCACACAGCAGGGGAGCGCATTTCCGCCCCCTGTGGTGTGATGTGTAATGTAGCAGAGCTGAATGAGTTCAACAAGAAGAAGAAGGAAGACAGAAGACAGAAGAGAGAAGAAAGAAGAGAGAAGACCTGGGTCTTTGGAGGGATATGTGGTGGTAATAAAGTTGGAGTCCCTAATGGTGTCTGTGTCTTTATTTGTAATAAATAATTTTTCTCTGTGTGGTGTTTTTTTTAACCCTTTATTGGAGATTCTCAGTGGCCGGGTCAAACCTGGCCTGACATTAAGAATCTCGGGCTTAATACCAGCTTGTATAACAAAGCTGGTATTAACCCCTTTATTACCCAGCCTGCCACCGCCACCAGGGCCGCTGGAAGAGCGGGGTTCAGCGCCAGAGGATGGCACTTCAATGAACGCGCCATCTTCTGGGGCGGCTGCGGGCTGCAATTTGCAGCGGGGGGTGCCCAGAAAGCTTGGGCCTCCCTGCGCTGCGGATTCCAGCCCCCTGCTGCTTAGCTGTATCTGACTAGACATAGAAATTGCGCGGAGCCCCACGCATTTTTTTTTTATTATTTCATGAAATAATAAAAAGGGCTCCCCTATATTCTTGTGTCTGGCCAGGTACAAATAGGCACCTGGGGGTTTTTTCAGAAAAAAAATGACGTGGGCTTCGCCGTATTTCTGGAACCAGCCGGATCCAGCAGGCAGCGACGGGCTGCCCCCAACCCCCAGGTGCCTATTTGTACCTGGCCGGACACAAGAATATAGGGGAGCCCTTTTTTTTAAATTATTTCATGAATTTCATGAAATAATAAAAAATGCGTGGGGCTCCGCGCAATTTCTATGTCTAGCCAGGTACAGCTAAGCAGCTGAGGGCTGTAATCCGCAGCGCAGGGAGGCCCAAGCTTTCTGGGCACCCCCCGTTGCAAATTGCAGCCCACAGCCGCCCCAGAAGATGGCGCGTTCATTGAAGCGCCATCCTCTGGCGCTGAACCCCGCTCTTCCAGTGGCCCTGGTGGCGGTGGCTCACTGGGTAATAAAGAGGTTAGGGCCAGCTTTGTATTATCAGCTGGCCCTAAGCCCGAAATTTATGGCGGTCACGCCAATATTAGACATGACCGCCATGAATTTCTATTAAATTGTTTTAAAAAAACACAACACAGAGAAAATATTTTAGTAGAAAAAAAAAAAAAGCCATTAGGGACTCCATCTTTAATTAAAAAAATCCTCTTCCGTAGTCCAAAACGCGATGTCCTTACTGCTACATCCCTGTGCATAGATATAGATGTCTATGCACAGGGAGTGAGCAGACTGAGAACAATCTCAGCTCTGCTACATCATCTCTGTGCACAGACATTCATGTCTGTACACAGGGAGAGCAGGCGGGCTCTAGGACCCTGGAGCTGCGGCAGCCCGCAGGACCCGAGCCCGGCACAGAGCAGACAGCCGGACTCGTTACTGTGCGAGTTTCCCTGCGATTACTTGCACAGTAACGAGTCCAATGCAAGTCAATGGCAATCCTAGTTTTGTCAGAGTCTCTGACAAAACTAGGATTGCCATTGATTTGCATTGGACTCGTTACTGTGCGAGTAATCGCTGGGAAACTCGCAGAGTACCGAGTCCTGCGAGTCCCTTACTACTCGCCGAGTAACTAGTCCTAGCGAGTAGACTCGCCCATCCCTAATACTCACTCATTAGTGATAATAATTAGCAGGGGCTATATTCTTTAGCCCCTAGGGCGTGTTCTTTTGCAGGCTCCAGGATCCACCCTCTCTCTGTCTGTGCTGCTGTGATGTGGAGCTGAAGGCAGGACTAATGATTTGCATTCTGTGAGTGACTGAGAGCAGGGAGGGCAATGCATGCACAAGCAAAGCAAACAGACAGAGAGAGGGTGGATCATTCAGACTGCAAAACAACACGCCCTGGGGACTAAAGAATATAGCCCCTGCTATTTATAACCACTAATGAGTAATTATAATCACTAATGAGTAAGTATTATGCACTTTCACAGGATGCTTTTAGGAGACAAAAGGAGTGTGAGATTAGTGATAATATGCTGCAGGGACATGTTTTGGTAGCTTAAGAGGCGTTCTGGAGGTGACAGAATCCCTTTAATGTTTACACTGTTAAACGTAAGAGTAATGTCACACAAAATCTACTATATAATCGTCTAATGTTCTCTGTCTGTCACGGAAATCGCGCACCAGCGCTCATTGGCTGCCGCCAGCCGCGGCAACCAATGGGCGCCGCGTATGCAAAAAGCTGCGTGCATTCAAATTAGACGATTATGTAGTTGCTGTAACCTGGCGACAATGACGCACAGCTTCGCTATCGCCAGGCTACATGTACGGTCGCGGCGACCCCCGCACCAGTACCCCGCTGCCCCCACCTTGCCTCCCCCCTCGCCTCCCGCTGTTCTCACCCATCACACGTCTTCTCCCTCTGTACAGAGGTCATGTGACAGGACGGGCTGATGTGACATCACACAGGCCGCCCTGTCACATGACCTCTGTACACAGTAGCTGCAGAAGATGCTGGGTGAGAACAGAGGGGGGCGAGGGGGATCCTGCCCCCCGCCTCCATGCTGCTCCCACCCGGCTCCATCCTGCCAAGCTCCACCCTGTCCCCCCCTGGCTCCCTCCTGCCCCCCTGGCTCCCTCCTGCCCCACTGGCTCCCACCTGCCCCCTGGCTCCCTCCTGCCCCCCTGGCTCCCTCCTGCCCCCCCTGGCTCCCTCCTGCCCCCCCTGGCTCCATCCTGCCCCCCCTGGCTCCATCCTGCCCCCCGGCTCCATCCTGCCCCCCCCCCCGGCTCCATCCTGCCAAGCTCCACCCTGTCCCCCCCCGGCTCCCTCCTGCCTCCCCGGCTCCCTCCTGCCTCCCCGCTCCCTCCTGCCCCCCTGGCTCCCTCCTGCCCCCCTGGCTCCCTCCTGCCCCCCTGGCTCCCTCCTGCCCCCCTGGCTCCCTCCTTCCCCCCTGGCTCCATCCTGCTTCCCCCCCCCCCCCGGCTCCATCCTGCTTCCCCCCCCCCCAGCTCCATCCTGCTTCCCCCCCCCCCGGCTCCATCCTGCTTCCCCCCCCCCCCGGCTCCATCCTGCTTCCCCCCCCCCGGCTCCATCCTGCTTCCCTTCCCCCCCGGCTCCATCCTGCCCCCCCTGGCTCCATCCTGCCCCCCGGCTCCATCCTGCTTCCCCCCCGGCTCCATCCTGCCAAGCTCCACCCTGTCCCCCCCCGGCTCCCTCCTGCCTCCCCGGCTCCCTCCTGCCCCCCTGGCTCCCTCCTGCCCCCCTGGCTCCCTCCTTCCCCCCTGGCTCCATCCTGCTTCCCCCCCCCCCCCCGGCTCCATCCTGCTTCCCCCCCCCCAGCTCCATCCTGCTTCCCCCCCCCCGGCTCCATCCTGCTTCCCCCCCCCCCCCCCCGGCTCCATCCTGCTTCCCCCCCCCCGGATCCATCCTGCTTCTCCCCCCCGGCTCCATCCTGCTTCCCCCCCCGGCTCCATCCTGCCCCCCCCCCCGGCTCCATCCTGTCAAGCTCCACCCTGTCCCCCCCTGGCTCCCTCCTGCCCCCCTGGCTCCCTCCTGCCCCCCTGGCTCCATCCTGCCCCCCCGGCTCCATCCTGCCCCCCCCGGCTCCATCCTGCCAAGCTCCACCCTGTCCCCCCCGGCTCCCTCCTGCCTCCCCGGCTCCCTCCTGCCCCCCTGGCTCCCTCCTGCCCCCCTGGCTCCCTCCTGCCCCCCTGGCTCCCTCCTGCCCCCCCGCTCCAACCTGCTTCCCCCCTGACTCCATCCTGCTTCCCCCCCGGCTCCATCCTGCTTCCTCCCCCCCCCCCCGGCTCCATACTGCTTCCCCCCCCCCCCCCCGGCTCCATCCTGCTTCCCCCCCCCGGCTCCATCCTGCTTCCCCCCCCCCCCCCGGCTCCATCCTGCTTCTCCCCCCCGGCTTCATCCTGCTTCCCCCCCCCCGGCTCCATCCTGCTTTCCCCCCCCCCCCCCGGCTCCATCCTGCTTTCCCCCCCCCCCCCCGGCTCCATCCTGCTTCCCCCCCCCCCCGGCTCCATCCTGCTTCCCCCCCCCCCCCGGCTCCATCCTGCTTCCCCCCCCCCCCCCCCCCCGGCTCCATCCTGCTTCCCCCCCCCCCGGCTCCATCCTGCTTCCCCCCCCCCCCCGGCTCCATCCTGCTTCCCCCCCCCCCCGGCTCCATCCTGCTTTTCCCCCCCCCGGCTCCATCCTGCTTCCCCCCGGCTCCATCCTGCTCCCCCCCCGGCTCCATCCTGCTCCCCCCCCGGCTCCATCCTGCTCCCCCCCCCCCCCCCGGCTCCATCCTGCTACCCCCCCCCCCCCCCCCGGCTCCATCCTGCTCCCCCCCCCCGGCTCCACCATGCTCCCCCCCCCCCCGGCTCCATCCTGCTCCCCCCCCCGGCTCCATCCTGCTCCCCCCCGGCTCCATCCTGCCCTGCCCTATAGTGCTGCTATACATGTAATGTAATGTACCGCCATATACTATAGTGCTTCTATACATGTGCTATAATGTACTGCCATATGCTATAGGTCTGCTATACATGTACTATAATGTACCGCCATATACTATAGTGCTTCTATACATGTGCTATAATGTACCACCATATACTATAGTGCTGCTATACATGTGCTGTAATGTACCACCATATACCATAGCGCTGCTATATATATATATATATATATATATATATATATATGTAGTTCACTCACATTGACTGAACAAGTTCTGTCAGTCCCAGTATGTCAACTACATACATATTCTAGAATACCCGATGCATTAGAATCGGGCCACCATCTAGTAGATAATAAATAACATTTCTCACATATCAACTTTACATCAGCACAATTTTGGAAACAAAATTTGTTTTGTTAGAAGGGTTCATCAGCAAATTCTTATTTTTCCAACAAAATTTACAAAGCCATTTTTTTTAGGAACCGCATCATATTTGAAGTAACTTTGAGGAGCCTACATGACAGAAAACACCCAAATGTGACACCATTCCAAAAACTGCACCCCTCTAGCTACTCAAAACCACATTGAACTTCCGGTTCCCGTGCCAACATGATCAGACAGGTGTGAGGAAGCTCCTTTCCACCCACCACCGCAAATCATTAATTTACTTGGCCCTCGACACTCCACAGACCTGCAGTAAGCTGACAGAAGTCCCCAGGCACAGAGATCATGGATCGGTATGTGTTCAGGAGCGGAGGAAAGGAGGGGGGAGGAACTGAAGCAGACAGTGCAGCTACCAGAGAGAAGCCTGTAATGGAGAAGCATGCAGATACTGAGACGCTGCACTCGGACAGGGGAGCAGAGGTGGAGTAGGAGGGGAACCAGCAGGAATGCACACATAACAATAAAACTGTGGAAAACAGAGAGATAATGAATCCTGGCTGTATAGACTATAAGAGACTGGTCAGAGAAATGGCTACATACCTTGCTGAAGACTTTAAGAAAGCAGTGAGTGAGCTTGTACAAACGACAACACAGGAGCTGCAGCTGACAGTCTCACAACAGGAGATTGAGCTGCATGAGGCTGAACAGAGAATATCTGAGGCTGAGGATAAAATTGTACACTTAGAACAGCAAGTCTCACTTCTGCAGAGGCAGTCTTTGCATGCAATTGAGAAGCTGGAAGATCTGGAGAATCGCTCTCGCAGAAGCAACTTAAAAATAATAGGGCTTCCAGAGTCTGTTACACTGAGACAATTAGACGTAATTTGTGAATGTGAAATACCTAAGGCACAGGGTCTGACACGTAAATGCACAGTTGAGCGGGCACACAGAATAGGCCCACCAAGAGACCAGGCAGTTAATGGGACGGAGAGCAGTTCACAGTCATCTCATGACATCCATAAACCGCGCCAAACTGTGGCAAAATATTTGAATTATAAAGATAAGGAAGAGCTCCTCAGAACCTTTAAAAGCCGGAGGCAGCCTCTGATCATTCAAGGACATAAGATCCTACTGTTTGGTGATTTCTCGGTAGAGGTAACCAAGAAAAGAAGGGCTCTCAGTGAGGTTTGCACGGTGCTCTATAAAAGAATGTGCGGTTCCAATTGAACTATCCAGTGATACTACGATTCAGAACCCCTGACGGAGTAATGCATACCGTAACAGACCCTATAGAGGCTATGCACTTAGCCACACAGAGATATACATCCCAGGGAGGTCTTAGCCATAACAGGAAGAGCTTTAATAGAGATGAAGACGACGTACTTCCGAGATCGGATACAGATGCAGACGTGTCACGCCCACCCAGACTACGGAGAGAGACCTATCCGGAGGAGAGAGGAGAGAAAGATGCAGTGCCTCGGGAACAAAGGATCTCTATACCAAGATCAGCAAAGAAAGGGGGACAACCTAGAAGATGACCTAAAGGAGTAAAGCTTCACACATGATGAGAGACATATCTGCCGAGAGTGCACACCCGAAAAAGGGAAAACATGTCAGAAAGACTGGAAGCGGTTAATGATAGCCGTCTTCCTTGACACACCACCACAACACCTCCCGATTTCCCCCCCCCCCCCCCCTCTCTCCTTGCCCTTTTTTTTTTTGGTTTTGTTAACTCTCTATCCTTAAACCTGGAGGGGTATCCTCCTGGACTTACATAGAGGAGAAGAGGCTGCAAGTTGCGTTTGGAGGCTGATATATATGTTTACATGTCACAGGAGATTATAGGAGACTCAATTGATCGAGAGACTCTTACTTTGGTTGGATGCAACTTATAAGGGTGATATTGGAGTGGGTGAGGGGTGAGGTAGGGGAGGTGAGTTACAGCCAGCACTCTACTGTTTCACATGTAAAGATGAAAAGTGCTAGAATAAGTTGAGAAAAAGATTTACAGATAACTAGATATATTGTCGTAAAGTTAAATGTTTGGTTGTTAAACAAGACAGATAGATATATGACGGAAAAATTTGGGGTTCCTAATATTTGGTTAAATATGTGTTTTTTTTATATAATTGGTGGTGGGTGGATCGAGAGCCATGTGGTTTATGTTGGAAAAAATGGAAGTAAAGAACAATAGGAGTTTAAGCAGAAGAAGGATTATGGGGGTGAGGGAGGGTTTATTATCCAAGCCAAGCAAGGGTTTGTTCAAAGGTTACCATCATTGCGAGCTCACCAATCTACTTATCGGAGACTGATATTATGTCATGGAAATCCTCAGTTCTTAATGATAACACTCTGTGTGATCAAGAATGGTTAGATTGATTACTTGGAACGTAAAGGGGCTTCGTTCACCTAACAAGAGGTCGATGGTTCTCCGTCACTTAAAAAGGCTGAAAGCCGACATTGCTCTGCTACAAGAGACACATCTTAGACAGGATAAATTCTTCAGGATGCGTAAGATGTGGGTAGGTGAAGTCTATGGCTCTGGAGCACAAAATAGGAAAGCAGGGGTGCTCATATTGATCAATAAACACCTGGCACACAGATTAATATCTGTAGACTCAGACCTGGAAGGTCAGCTATTACACTTACGTATTCAAACTCAAAATGACCATATTAATCTGTACAATGTGTATGCACCAAACTCAGCCCAGAAACCTTTTTTTTGAGGAAGTGCAGACAAAGCTTTTGGGAGACACAGACACTAAAATTGTGATCGGGGGAGATTTTAATGAGCTGTTGAGGGACGATGAGGATATACAAAAGAAGGACACGAGAGCAAGGCATCATGGAGGGGCTGAACCTAGGGTAAAGGGAGGCATCTTGGAGACTATCATGTCATAATCACACTTGAAGGACGCATGGCGTGCACTACACCCATTGGAAAGGGAATATACTTACTATTCACACCGACACGGTACGTGGTCCAGATTAGATATGTTCTTCACGACTGAGAGAATGTTCCAAAGGGTCAATCAGGCTGTGATAGAAAATATGGTGGTATCAGATCATAGCCCAGTGTCACTAGAGCTCTCGGACATATACCCGAGAGGTATGGATTACATATGGAGGTTCCCAACATACCTGTTGAAGGGGGAAAATTTTGAGAAACAAATGAAAGAATGGTGGTTGGATTTCTCTCTCAAAATAATGGAGAACATAGACAGAATCCACGTTTATACTGGGAAACAGCTAAGGCGGTATTGAGAGGACACATCATTGCACATACTTCAAAGCTAAAAAAACAAATCAAAGAACAGTATGCGATAACTAGCGAAAGGGTCAGGACAGCCTACTCAAATTTTAAATACTCCTCATTGGAGACTGATAAACAAATTTGGCTGAGAGCCAAAGCTGAATTCGATGATTGGGCAGAAAAGAGGGAACAAACAGTTAGAGGATATATGGAGGTGGAACTACACAAATTTGGGGATAAAGCGGGACGGTTATTAGCCAATTTAGCAAGAGGGAGACGTATTGGCTCTGGATAGTATCACTGAAACCTAGAGGAGGGGAAAGAACAACTAACCCTAGGGATATCAACCAGACACTAGGTAACTATTATGCTAAGTTGTATACTGATACGAAGGTACCATATAGGGGAGGAGAACAGTGGTTGGCGGACATAAAGCTTACGTCATTAACAGAGGAGGACTTGATGGAGTTAAATAGGACCATAACGGAAGAAGAAGTGCAGAGGGCTATAAAAAACTTGGGGTCAGGCAAGGCACCGGGCCCAGATGGGTTTAATGGTGAATTTTATAAGGCCATGAGGGAGCAAATCACACCAGCTTTAACTAATTTGTACAATAAAATCCTCCAGGGGGAACACCTGTCAGAAAACATGAACACAGCCTACATTAAATTGTTACCAAAAGAAGGGAAAGATCTGGAAGACCCGGCAGGTTATAGACCCATTTCCCTGATCAATCAAGATCTTAAATTGCTAACCAAGATTATGGCGGATAGATTGGCATGGTGTTTACCGAAATTAATCTCAGCACACCAATCAGGCTTTGTCAAAGGGAGGTCGGCGGTCACTAATATAAGAAAAGCAATGTTGGTGATCAATGCAATAAGGGAAAGAAAGCTGGGCACTGACGAGAAACCAGCCATGGTCACATTAGATGCATAAAAAGCATTTGACAACGTGAAGTGGCCATGGCTGGAACTTGTTTTGGACAAAATAGGACTGGTAGGCTCATTTAGAGACTTTGTTGGTATTCTTTACTCTAACCCGAAAGCCAGTGTGTGCACTCCGGGGTTTCTGTCTGACACCTTTTTACTACATAAAGGGACTCGCCAAGGATGTCCACTGTCACCACTGTTGTTCAATGTGGCCATCGAGCCATTGGCAAGATACCTCAATGAACATAGTGCATACGAAGGCATAGCCATTGGAAAAAAGCTAATCAAATCTGCCTTGTTTGTGGACGACATAATCCTATTTATGAATAATTCACAAAGGGATCTTCCTCAGCTATTAAAAAAAATCGAACAATTTGGCGTATTTTCGGGATTCCGATTAAATAGGTCGAAGTGCGAGATTCTGGTCTTGAAGGGAGAGAGACGAGGGGAAATAAGTAACAATATAGCAGGAATACCAAAGGCTACCACATCAATAAAATATCTAGGGGTACATCTAGGTAGGACACTGGGACAAATCTACACTTTAAACTATGCTAGAAATGGAGCTAGAAAGATGGGGAAAACTGCTTCTGTCCCTGCTGGGTAGATGCCACCTACTTAAAATGGTCAGTTTTGCTCGCCTATTATATCCACTACAAACTATCCCTTGCTGATGCGACACATAGATGTTAACAAGTTGAACAAAGCCTTTACAAAATTTATATGGAAAGGAAGACGAGCTAGACTCAATATGCGCACATTAATGTTTACAAAAGAGGCCAGAGGAGTGGGACTACCCAACATACGAGGGTATAACATAGCGTGTATATTGAGGCATGTTCTAGATTGGGTGAAAAACACAGGACGTTATTCGGATTACGACCTAGAATCAGAGTTTTGTAAACCTTGGGATCTAGCTGCTCTAATGCACACACCTCTGGCGGATATCCCATCGCATGTTAAACAGTCTCTTGTTTGCCGAGATACTATCATGACTTGGAAGGCAGTACGAAAAAAGCTCAAGTTATCTTGGAGGGTATCGAATCATTTAATTCCCTGGGCATTCCCGGCTTTTAAATGGGGAAGGGAGAATAAACTATTTAGAGAGTGGGCCAGTAAAGGAATAAAAACGCTGGGGGACTTAATTCATAAACAAGACTGGAGGTGGATGACAGGTCAGGAAGTGCTGGATTCCTACAACTTGTCAGCCTTCCAGCTACCACAATACAGCCAGTTAAACCATTACGTTCTACAACACTTGTCGAATGTAGACAGGGAGGTAGATATTAATACCTGGGATAAACTGGTTAATACTGATATTAAGGATATTACCATATCTTTTGTCTACAAAACACTACGGGATGACCTGACGCCTTCGGACACGGCCAAGCTATTTCAATCATGGATGAAATACATACCTGATGAAGATCTGGAAAATAAAATCTTGATAGGTTGGGAGTTGGTGCGTAAGAATATTATTAATAAGGTTAAACGGATAAACTTAGTTATGTTTCTTTCTTTTTATTCAAAATCTTTTAAAAATCCTGTGTGGATGGGTGAAACAGTGATAACAGTGTTTTACAAAGACAAACCACCTCAAGGACAAACATAAACATAAATTGTAGCCAGTGAATACAGTCCCCCTGAGGGTGATATTTGGATTGGTTGACAATATAGCAATTTCAAGTATGAGGCACGGTCTATTTTTTGGAAAGTGACCAACCTGGACACACTCTGTCTCCAGTGGTGATCACAACCAAATACCGTCTCAGTTTATTAGGTTTTGCCCAATTGTTGGGTCTTTTAACAATATTGTCCCTAAGTCAAAGGGTCCAACCCACCACCCTGTGGTCAAAGGTCCTATAATTCAACAGGCACGATAAATTCAACAATAAACAACCATTGATATGGTATGACAATAGCAACCCGCCCGACGCGTTTCGCCTCCTCCAATCAGTTTAAGGAGGCTCATCAGGGGCCATAAAAATACGCTATATCAGATATGTGTGTCACATAGATGCAATGTGACACTTTATGTTTAAAGTTTGGTAGTTTAACCCACAAGGATCCTGGTTATGTGATATTGGCGGAGGGTATTGGTGAGTTTGTTATATATCAGATGTCATATCCTGATGTTTCCTGGAAATAATATGAGAATATGATTTGTAATTAGCAATGATGGTATTAATTAATTATATGACCTTCACCCGGATATATATTGCCACTAAATTGTGAATTATTACATTTATTCCACCCAGAGCACGTGTCTAGTGGTAAAATGTGATGGCCTACCGGTGATTTCAACATAGAGGTCACGGTATGATTAGTGCTTCCATCTGTATAAGGATCTGATATTGTGTCCTCAAATTAAAAAACAGTTTAAATTAATATTGTTGTTATTATCAATAGGGGGTAGGTAATTTAATAGAGGTACCTACCTCTTCCTTTAAATGAATCATCTCCCTGTTTCCAGCTTGCATTTAGAAGAAAGTATATACATCTGTCCCCTCCTTTCAATATCCCTTAATGGGAGAGAACAGAATGGGGTAAAACAAGAAAAAGATCATATCTCAGAAATCCAAGAAAAGCATCAGTGTTGTTTACTGACCTTTTCCTTATTATGTCTGAGAGCTCAGTTGTTTCTGTTATATAAGAGGACACTCATCAATCTCCCTTACATCAGATTTTCTGTCTACCAAAGTCATTGGTCAGACAAGGGTTAATGATTCCAAAAGTGCCTGTATTTAAGGACAACATCTGTATTAGTAACTTATGGATCTCTAATAGAGTCAAGTCTATAAGGATTAGTGCATCAATAGAATTACCTCACTTTTCCTTGTTTGCAGTATATGCCATGCAGTCCTGATTTCATTCCCTGCTTCTGGAGGAGAAACCAGTGTTCACTTCTGTGCCTCTGGTCTCATTGAACCGGCTCAGGTGCTGTTCCCCGCTGTCAGGGCTAACAGTCCCGCCGGCTCAGAGGCTCCCTTCATATAGTCCGTCCCTTAGTGGGTGGATCCCCGCCCACCAGAACTCGCTGGCACTTCTAACCAGCGTGCGTTCCACCTGGAACGCAAATCTAGTTACCGCGCATGCGCGCGCTTCCTAGTTTACTCCTGCTGCTTCCGCGCATGCGCGGTCACCGTCTAAACGTTTTGTATGTGTCTATGCACAGCGTGTCAGTGCGGCGAGAGCGGAGGGGACATCCTATCACTTATAGGAGGGAGGGATATTTTATATGGGGGATGTGTTATACAGAGGCAGTTTATATGTTGGTGATAGTAGTGAATATGTGAATTCTACATAGTTAGGATACATATGTGTGACTGTTGGCTATATAAACAGAATACCATAAGCATCTTATTATTCCTTATAGTATCCTATAGCCATATCTGCAACAGGGGAGTATGATGCAGTATGGGCTGCACTGAACCCCATATTACAGTATGCATGGAATATATATCTCATATGAGGAAAGAATATGTGTGTTCTGACCAATTCCATTGTTGCTCCAAATCATACAGGCATCACAATATTTGATGGAAATCATGTTCTGATTTATATAATCGGGATCTTGTGTCCTCTATTTAGTGGTTGATCACCCCCATTATGTTAACCCCATATATTACAGGACCCGTGGGCAACCGGTGCAAAGTTTTTTGTCTTATACAAGAACAGATTTGGTCTGGGCTACTAGTCATGCCCAGGTATTTTAATCCTCCTATACCCTTTTGGGTCGTGGGGAAAAAGGTTTTTTGTGACCCTACGTTTGATCAATAGTGACATTATACGTTTTTTGAAACACCACAGCAGTTATAACCTGGAAACCTGGACCTATTGGTTCTATATGAAGTCATATGAAGCAGGCGTATGTTTGCGTCTCATTTAGACCAAGTGGAGCCACCGTTTTTAAACGGTGGATCCAACGGCACTCTTTTTGGAGGATGAGTCTGTCCCAGTTACCTCCTCTTGTGGGTTGTGATACTACCTCAATTGCCATGAAGGTACATCCGTCCAAAACCCCTCCATGTTCTTGGAGTATATGTCTGGCAATGGGGGTATCTCTCCTCTTTCTAACATCACCCACATGCTCCCCTATCCGTTTTCTAAATTCACGTTTAGTTTTCCCTATATACTCGATCCCACATGTACATCTAAAACAGTAAACTACTCCAACAGTTTTGCAGTTAGCAAAATGTCGGAGTTTGTAGGTTCTACCAGTGTTTCTACTGACAAACTCCTTATCAGTATTGATGTACATGCAGGATACACATTTTCCACACCGAAAAGTACCTTTGGCACGATTTTCGAGCCAGGTGTTCTTCACTTCCGTTGGCTCGTAGGTACTATGTACCAGTTGGTCTCTTAAATTCCTTCCTCGTCGGTATGTTATCGAGGGATACGGGGGATCAGTTTATGGAGTCCGGGATCTGCTCGCAGAATACGCCAGTGTCTCCTCATGATTTCTTTTACTTCTATGGCACGATTGTCATACTTGCCAATGATCCTCATCATAGGGTCATCTTGTCTCGTTCTAGGTTTCATGAGCTCTCCTCGAGGTGTTGACTCTGCTGTCTTGTAGGCCTTGCTCAGTATTTGTTGAGGATACCCCCTATTTCGGAATCTCGTCCTCAACTCCTCAGCCTGCCTGAAGAATTGTCTATTGTCTGAGCAATTCCTCCTGACACGAAGGTATTGGCCTAGAAGTAAAAGAAATCATGAGGAGACACTGGCGTATTCTGCGAGCAGATCCCGGACTCCATAAACTGATCCCCCCGTATCCCTCGATAACATACCGACGAGGAAGGAATTTAAGAGACCAACTGGTACATAGTACCTACGAGCCAACGGAAGTGAAGAACACCTGGCTCGAAAATCGTGCCAAAGGTACTTTTCGGTGTGGAAAATGTGTATCCTGCATGTACATCAATACTGATAAGGAGTTTGTCAGTAGAAACACTGGTAGAACCTACAAACTCCGACATTTTGCTAACTGCAAAACTGTTGGAGTAGTTTACTGTTTTAGATGTACATGTGGGATCGAGTATATAGGGAAAACTAAACGTGAATTTAGAAAACGGATAGGGGAGCATGTGGGTGATGTTAGAAAGAGGAGAGATACCCCCATTGCCAGACATATACTCCAAGAACATGGAGGGGTTTTGGACGGATGTACCTTCATGGCAATTGAGGTAGTATCACAACCCACAAGAGGAGGTAACTGGGACAGACTCATCCTCCAAAAAGAGTGCCGTTGGATCCACCGTTTAAAAACGGTGGCTCCACTTGGTCTAAATGAGACGCAAACATACGCCTGCTTCATATGACTTCATATAGAACCAATAGGTCCAGGTTTCCAGGTTATAACTGCTGTGGTGTTTCAAAAAACGTATAATGTCACTATTGATCAAACGTAGGGTCACAAAAAACCTTTTTCCCCACGACCCAAAAGGGTATAGGAGGATTAAAATACCTGGGCATGACTAGTAGCCCAGACCAAATCTGTTCTTGTATAAGACAAAAAACTTTGCACCGGTTGCCCACGGGTCCTGTAATATATGGGGTTAACATAATGGGGGTGATCAACCACTAAATAGAGGACACAAGATCCCGATTATATAAATCAGAACATGATTTCCATCAAATATTGTGATGCCTGTATGATTTGGAGCAACAATGGAATTGGTCAGAACACACATATTCTTTCCTCATATGAGATATATATTCCATGCATACTGTAATATGGGGTTCAGTGCAGCCCATACTGCATCATACTCCCCTGTTGCAGATATGGCTATAGGATACTATAAGGAATAATAAGATGCTTATGGTATTCTGTTTATATAGCCAACAGTCACACATATGTATCCTAACTATGTAGAATTCACATATTCACTACTATCACCAACATATAAACTGCCTCTGTATAACACATCCCCCATATAAAATATCCCTCCCTCCTATAAGTGATAGGATGTCCCCTCCGCTCTCGCCGCACTGACACGCTGTGCATAGACACATACAAAACGTTTAGACGGTGACCGCGCATGCGCGGAAGCAGCAGGAGTAAACTAGGAAGCGCGCGCATGCGCGGTAACTAGATTTGCGTTCCAGGTGGAACGCACGCTGGTTAGAAGTGCCAGCGAGTTCTGGTGGGCGGGGATCCACCCACTAAGGGACGGACTATATGAAGGGAGCCTCTGAGCCGGCGGGACTGTTAGCCCTGACAGCGGGGAACAGCACCTGAGCCGGTTCAATGAGACCAGAGGCACAGAAGTGAACACTGGTTTCTCCTCCAGAAGCAGGGAATGAAATCAGGACTGCATGGCATATACTGCAAACAAGGAAAAGTGAGGTAATTCTATTGATGCACTAATCCTTATAGACTTGACTCTATTAGAGATCCATAAGTTACTAATACAGATGTTGTCCTTAAATACAGGCACTTTTGGAATCATTAACCCTTGTCTGACCAATGACTTTGGTAGACAGAAAATCTGATGTAAGGGAGATTGATGAGTGTCCTCTTATATAACAGAAACAACTGAGCTCTCAGACATAATAAGGAAAAGGTCAGTAAACAACACTGATGCTTTTCTTGGATTTCTGAGATATGATCTTTTTCTTGTTTTACCCCATTCTGTTCTCTCCCATTAAGGGATATTGAAAGGAGGGGACAGATGTATATACTTTCTTCTAAATGCAAGCTGGAAACAGGGAGATGATTCATTTAAAGGAAGAGGGTAGGTACCTCTATTAAATTACCTACCCCCTATTGATAATAACAACAATATTAATTTAAACTGTTTTTTAATTTGAGGACACAATATCAGATCCTTATACAGATGGAAGCACTAATCATACCGTGACCTCTATGTTGAAATCACCGGTAGGCCATCACATTTTACCACTAGACACGTGCTCTGGGTGGAATAAATGTAATAATTCACAATTTAGTGGCAATATATATCCGGGTGAAGGTCATATAATTAATTAATACCATCATTGCTAATTACAAATCATATTCTCATATTATTTCCAGGAAACATCAGGATATGACATCTGATATATAACAAACTCACCAATACCCTCCGCCAATATCACATAACCAGGATCCTTGTGGGTTAAACTACCAAACTTTAAACATAAAGTGTCACATTGCATCTATGTGACACACATATCTGATATAGCGTATTTTTATGGCCCCTGATGAGCCTCCTTAAACTGATTGGAGGAGGCGAAACGCGTCGGGCGGGTTGCTATTGTCATACCATATCAATGGTTGTTTATTGTTGAATTTATCGTGCCTGTTGAATTATAGGACCTTTGACCACAGGGTGGTGGGTTGGACCCTTTGACTTAGGGACAATATTGTTAAAAGACCCAACAATTGGGCAAAACCTAATAAACTGAGACGGTATTTGGTTGTGATCACCACTGGAGACAGAGTGTGTCCAGGTTGGTCACTTTCCAAAAAATAGACCGTGCCTCATACTTGAAATTGCTATATTGTCAACCAATCCAAATATCACCCTCAGGGGGACTGTATTCACTGGCTACAATTTATGTTTATGTTTGTCCTTGAGGTGGTTTGTCTTTGTAAAACACTGTTATCACTGTTTCACCCATCCACACAGGATTTTTAAAAGATTTTGAATAAAAAGAAAGAAACATAACTAAGTTTATCCGTTTAACCTTATTTATACGTTTAGTTGGATAGCTACAATACCTAATTTTCGGTGAATCACACATAAGAATATTATTAATCAACAATGGCGAGACAGCCAATTTCGAATAATGCATAAAATAATATATGGCTTCAATCTGCCTCCCAGCCCTCAACATCCTGAGAGATCTATGATGTTTCCTAAATATGGTGCGGAAAAAACAGATATGGTCCATGGCATATGGTCATGTCCGAACGTACAGGCATATTGGAAAATGGTTCAGCACAAAGTGAAAACGATTTGTGGTATATGGGTAGACTTAGACCCCCTTTGCTGGATATTTCATTACACAGACGACAGAACAAGGGGAGGAGGGATACAGCCCATATTTCACACGATTACCCTGCTGGCAAAAAGGCTAATTCTACAACATTGGTTAGCGGAGAAGCTACTCGGGGAGAGGGAGATTTACAATGGTCTCATGGCGGCGTTGAACTTAGATAGGAGGGAAGCTGAAAGAAACAGAGATAAATTGGCACCTGTTTTCTTCAAAAAATGGAGATCCTTTATAGAATCTTCTCTATCCGATGAAGAGATACAGAAAGTGGTATCACCATTTACTCTCTCCGAATGGTATCTCATGCAGGATATTCAAGGTAGCCTGGGCAAACTTAAAATACGTTCCTTATGGGGATATGAGAGTAGAGGATAGAAAGTAACAATGTTCTAAGATCTAATATATTGAACTCGGGATATACCTAGTAGATTGATCTATGCAATGACTTCGAAATAGAGGGGAAAGTGGTAATTGACTAGCGGGGCATTAAGGTAATTGAAACTGACATATATATAGGATTGGATATAAAGGGGAGGTAGTTAGAGCTGATGTATAAAATACAAACTACTATGATGATTGTTATAAATGTTATATTTGTGTTATAATATGTTTGGAAACTTAATAAAAAACGAATTTTCAAAAAAAAAAAACACATTCAAGAAGTTTATTAACCTTTCGGCTGTTTCATAGGAACTAAAGCAACGTCTAAGGAAAAAATAAACATTTCACTTTTAACAACAAAAATGTTACTTTAACCTCAAATATTGTATTTTCACATGGGTAACAGGAGAAAATGGACCCTAAAATTTGTTGTGCAATTTCAGAATCACTGTTGGACACATGGTAAGGTGGAAATGTTAGCTGATACCAAGTCGTGTTTGAAGAGTCTAAACAGTGGTAACCCCCCACAAGTGTCCCCATTCTGGAAACTAGAACCTCCAATTGCTTCACAGAATTTTATAACATTGAGCTATGAGAATGTTCTTTTAGCCTCTTTTTTGTTTTCAAAAGGACAACAGGATAAAATGGACCCCAAGATATGATGGACAATATGTCCTGAGTACGCGGCTACCCTATATGTGGTGGAAAACCACTGTTTGGGCACACGTCGGGGCTCAAGAGGGAAGGAGTGATGTTTTGAAGTGCTAATTTTGATGGAGCGGTCTGCTTGTGATTTCACGATTGGTTAGCCCTTGATATACCTAAACAATAGAATTCCCCCACAAGTGACCACATTCTGGCCACTAGACCCCCAAGGAATTTATATAGATGTCTAGTGAGCTTCTTGAACCTACAGGTGCATCACAGAATTTTACAACATAGAAACGTGGAAATGATAAAATTTTATTTTTCCCACAAAAATGTTTTAGCCCCAAATATTTTCATTTTTCCAAGGATAGCAGGAGACATTGGGCCCCAAAATTTGTTGTGCAATCTCTCCAGCGTATGAGGATACCCCGTATATGGTTGAAAACCACTGTTAAAGCGCATGGCAGGACTCGGGAGGGAAGGAGCGCCATTTGATATTTTGAGCACAGATTTTCCTATAATAGTTTGCAGACTCCATTTGCAGAGCCCCTAAGTGCCAGAACAGCAGAAACCCCCTCAAGTGACCCCATTTTATAAATTACACCCCTCTGGGAGTTCATCTATGGCTGTAGTGAGGATTTTGTCTATGAAAAACACCCCTGTAGTCAAAGCAGAAAAGTTTGCATTATTAAAAATTGCAAATACACCCTTGTGCTGCCCAATACATTGTAGTGCCCGTATATTGTGCCCAGCTTGTGCTTTTGGAGAAACACACCCTGTAAATTAAGCAGGCTTCCTCACTACAACCGTTCCAAACATGGTTTAAACGTTGTGGGGCTCGGAAAGCAGGGGAGTATTTGTATTTAGGCTGGTTTTCTTTTTGGAGGGCGAGGAGTCATAGCGCTTTTCCAGAGCCTTTGTGCTACCAGTAACGTGGAAGCCCCCTATATTTTCGTATACAGATGACGAAAATGAGTGGGGACTTGTGTGTTTGTGGGTTGAGTTGAATGCTAGTGGGTTCAGTTGAATGCTATTGGTGGTCATTTAGGCACAGAACATTTTGTATCAGTTAACATTTATCCTGAGCTCTATGCTGAGCACTTACATTCGGGTTTCCAGAGCGCTCCTAATCAGACCGCCATTACTATTTATTTGCATGAAAATTACACAAATTAGAGAAGCATCACATGATTTTTCTAACAGTGCCAATACTTTTGTCCACCCCCTTTTTTATGTTTGGTGTGGAATTATATCCAATTTGGCTTTAGGACAATTCTTTTTGTGTTTTTTCATTGAAGACAAATTAAATGAAGATAATACCAAAGAATTTGTGATTGCAATCATTTTCAGGAAGAAACTGAGTATTATCTGACAGAATTGAAGGGGTGTCAATACTTTTGGCCACAACTGTACATCTCGGAAATATGTGATTTAGGTGAAACCCCCAGCAGATCCATTCACTAATGAGGCAGCAAAGTTATTCTGAACTTGGTTTGGCTTCTGTTGAGCGGTGTCCTTCTTTTTAAAGATGCACAAAACTGTGGTTGAACTCACTTTTGGGCGTGCCTAAAAAAAAAGACGCGCAAAAAGATGGACATTGCTAGATCACGGGTCAGATGGGAGTTTAACCCCTAGACGACAGCCTAACGTCTACAGACGTCCGAAAAAAAGGGTACTAAAGCCCAGCCGTACGTCTGTAGACGTAAGGCTAGAAAAAGCCCTGTAGCACCGCCCCTGTAGCAAAAATCTCTAGGGTGTCAGCGTTCCGATTGTAGCTGAGACCCTAGAGATTAGTAATTAGCTAGTTTTTTACCGGCACCTGTAATGTGATGACCGGTAAACACCGTTTACCGATCATCACATTGCACAAAGTGAAAGTGCCGGGAAAAATGCTTTCACTTTGATCCGACATGAAAACACATGTCGGAACAAAGTGAAAGCATTAACCCCCTAGCCCACCAAGACCCCCAGTACTGGGGATCATCATCCCCCCCCCCCACCCCCTAACCATCTGAAAATGGCGGTGGCCGGCGCCAAACCCGCCGCCTCCGCTGCATCTCTATGCGATCTGTCAGATCGCATAGAGATGCCGCCATTCCTGGGGGGCCACTGGTCCCCTCAGTGGCCCCCCAATGTCATCCCCCTCACCCCTGGTCTCACCCCTGATCTCCCCCTCCTCCCTGCGCGGCTCCCCAGCTCCCCCTCTTCCCTGCGCGGCTCCCTGAGTCCCCAGCTCCCCCTCCTCCCTGCGCGGCTCCCCTCCGGTCATCAGAGCCCCCCCTCCTTCCCCATGCTGTCCCCTCGATCCCCGACCCCCTCCTCCGATCAGCAGCCCCCCGTTATGCTCCGCTCCCCCCCGGGCCCCCTTCCCTGCTCTCATACTTACCCGTCCTGCAGCGTCGCCGGCCGTCTTCTCTCTGCCTCTGTCCCGGCGCCGCTGCTCTGCGTGCGCCGGAACAGAGGCAGAGTTAACCCATCAACGACCACACAGGGGTCTTCTGCAGTTAACCCCCTGTGTGGTCACAAGGGGTTAGCTCAGATCATTTCCGTGTGATACAGGTATGATCTGCAGTTACCCTGTTAACACAGGAATGACTGCGTAACCCTGTGTGTCACAAGGTAACTTCAGGTCACATCCGGTGGTACAGGGTTACTGGATCTGCAGTTAACCCCTTGTGACCACACAGGGATGATGACCTGCAGTTAACCCCTTGTGTGGTCACAAGGGGTTAATTGCAGGTCATCATCCCTGTGTGGTCACAAGGGGTTACTGGATCTGCAGTTAACCCCTTGTGACCACACAGGGATGATGACCTGCAGTTAACCCCTTGTGTGGTCACAAGGGGTTAATTGCAGGTCATCATCCCTGTGTGGTCACAAGGGGTTACTGGATCTGCAGTTAACCCCTTGTGACCACACAAGGGGTTAACTGCAGGTCATCATCCCTGTGTGGTCACAAGGGGTTACCGGATCTGCAGTTAACCCCTTGTGACCACACAGGGATGATGACCTGCAGTTAACTCCTTGTGACCACACAAGGGGTTAACTTCAGATCATCATCTGAATGAGAATCGTCGCGGGACCTCCCACTGGACTACGTCGGACCTTTCCAATTGGCTACGTCGGACCATCCCACTGGACTACGTCGGACTTCACTGTAATAAAGATGGGGTCTAAATATGTGTTTGTGTTTTTTTTCCAATAAAAATATTTTTCTCTGTGTTGTGTTTTCTTTACAATCTATTAGAGATTCCTAATGGTCCGGTCTAATATTGGCCAGACGTTATGAATCTCGGGCTTAGTGCCAGCTGCCAAAAAGCTGGCATTAAGCCCTTATTACCCAGTCTGCCACCGCTACACGGCAGCTGGAAGAGCTGGATACAGCGCCAGAAAATGGCGCTTCTATGAATGCGCCATTTTCTGGGGCGGCTGCGGGCTGCAATTCGCAGCGGGGGGGGGCCCAGAAAGCTTGGGCCTCCCTACGCTGAGGATTCCAGCCCCCAGCTGCCTAGTTGTACCTGACTGGCCCAAAAATATGGCGAAGCCCACGCCATTTTTAAAAAAAAATTATTTCATGAAATATAAAAAAAAAAAGGAGCTTCCCTATATTTTTGGTTTCCAGCCAGGTAAAACTAGGCAGAAGGGGTTCGTGGCAGCCCGTAGCTGCCTGCTGTACCTGGCTGGACCAAAAATATGGCGAAGCTCTACGTCATTTTTTTTTAAATTTAATAAAGTAATACTAAAAAAAAATGCAGGGGAGGAGACAACTAGGACATGGTGTGTCCGTATCTTGTGCACATGCTCTAAGGGCCCTTTCACATCAGCGGTTTTTGAAATTTGCGGCAGATGCGGTGAAAAAACCGCATCTGCCGCAATTACCGCATACCGGCTGCACTTGCGGCGCGGTTGCGGTAAACGCCATGCAATGTATAGGCGTACTTGCGGCAGGTGCGGCAAGTGCGGTTTTACACTTGCGGCAGGTGTGGCCGCGAAAAAAAACGCTGTCAGCCGCGTTTTTTTCGCGGCCGCACCTGCCGCAAGTGCAAAACCGCACTTGCCGCACCTGCCGCAAGTACGCCTATACTTTGCATGGCGTTTACCGCAACCGTGCCGCAAGTGCAGCCGGTATGCGGTAATTGCGGCAGATGCGGTTTTTTCACCGCATCTGCCGCAAATTTCAAAAAACGCTGATGTGAAAGGGCCCTAAAAGTGAGAAATTGTGTGAAAAAAAGAAAATGTTCATAATGACATTATCAAATTCTGTGAAGTAGCTGTAGATTCCAAATGCTCACTATACCCCTAGATAGAATCCTTGAGGTGTCTAGTTTCCAAAATGGGGTGACTTGTGCGGGAGCTCCAATGTTTAGGCACATAGGGGCTCCCCATATGCGACATGGTGTCCGCTAACTTTTAGAGCTAATTTTCCATTCAATTTGTTAGCGGACACCATGTCGCATATGGAGAGCCCCTGTGTGCCTAAACATTGGAGCTCCCCAACAAGTGACCCCATTTTGGAAACTAGACCCCCCAAGGAAAAAATCTAGATGCATAGTGAGCACTTTCAACCCCCAAGTGCTTCACAAATTAGTCTGTAAAAAGGAAAAAAAGAAGATTTTTGTGAAAAGAAGTACTTTTTCATTTTTACGGATCAGTTTGTGAAGCACCTGGGGGTTCAAAGTGCTCACTATGCATCTAAATACGTTCCTTGGGGTGTCTAGTTTCCAAAATGAGGTCACTTGTGGGGGAGCTCCAATATTTAGGCACATAGGAGCTCTCCATACGTGGCATGGTGTCCACTAGCAATTGGAATTGTAAGTGGATACCATGTCGTGTATGGCGAGCCCCTGTGTGCCTAAACATTAGAGCTCCCCCACAAGTGACCCCATTTTGGAAACTAGACACCCCAAGGAATTTATATAGATGCATAGTGAGCACTTTGAACCCTCAGGTACTTCACAAATGGATCCATAAAAATGAAAAAGTACTTTATTTTCCACAAAAATTTTCTTTTTTCATTTTTACGGATTCATTTGTGAAGCACCTGGGGTTCAAAGTGCTCACCACCCATCTAGATAAGTTCCTTGGGGGGTCTAGTTTTCAAAATGGGGTCACTTGTGGGGGAGCTCCAATGTTTAGGCACTCAGGGGCTCTCCATACGCAACATGGTGTCCGCTAGCAATTGGAGCTAATTTTCCATTCAAATTGTTAGCGGACACCATGTTGCATACGGAGAGCCCCTGTGTGCCTAAACATTGGAGCTCCCCCACAAGTGACCCCATTTTGAAAACTAGACACCCCAAGGAACTTATCTAGATGCATAGTGAGCACTTTGAACCCTCAGGTGCTTTACAAATTGATCCGTAAAAATGAAAAAGTACTTTTTTTTCACAAAAATTTTCTTTTGTCCTCTATTTTTTTCATTTTCACATGGGCAACAGGATAAAACGCATCCTAAAATTTGTTGGCCAATTTCTCCTGAGTACACCGATACCTCATATGTAGTCATAAACCACTGTTTGGGCGCACCGCAGGGCTCGAAAGAGAAGGAGCGCCATTTGACTTTTTGAATGGTAAATTAGCTCCAAAAGTCAAATCGCGCTCCTTCCCTTCTGAGCCCTGCCGTGCGCCAAACAGTGGTTTATGACCACATATGAGGTATCGGTGTACTCAGGAGAAATTGCCCAACAAATTTTAGGATGCATTTTATCCTGATGCCCATGTGAAAATGAAAAAATCGAGGCTAAAAGAACATTTTTGTTGGAAAAATTAAAATGTCCATTTTTTGTTTCCACTTTGCTTTAGTTGCTGTGAAGCACCTGAAGGGTTAATCATTTCTTGAATGTAGTTTTGAGTAGCTTGAGGGGTGCAGTTTTCGGAATGGTGTCACTTTTGGGTGTTTTCTGTCATGTACACCCCTCAAATGGACTTCAAATGCGATGTGGTCACTAAAAAAATGGTTTTGTAAATTTTGCTGGAAAAATGAAAAATTGCTGATGAACTTTGACCCCTTATAACGTCCTAACCAAAAAATTTTTTTTTTCCAAAATTGTGCTGATGTAAAGTAGACATGTGGGAAATGTTATTTATTAACTATTTTGTGTCACATAACGCTCCGGTTCAACAGAATAAAAATGACAAATTTGAAAATTGTCAAATTTTCAAAATTTTTGCAAATTTTTTTATATTTTCACAAATAAACACAAAAATTATCGACCTAAATTTACCACTAACATGAAGCCCAATATGTTACGAAAAAACAATCTCAGAATCGCTAGGATCCGTTGAAGCGTTCCAGAGATATAACCTCATAAAGGGACACTGGTCAGAATTACAAAAAACAGTCTGGTCATTAAGGTGGAAATTGGCTCCGTCACTAAGGGGTTAAAGTGACTCCCACTGCCTCATATTACAGTGACTTTACCATTGGGAATTTTGTGTGATTCATGTTTTTCAGTGATTTACACGTAATCGCCGATGTGAGCACTCAGCATAGAGCACAGGATAAACATGAGCTGAATCTTATGGAGACTGTTGCTATTATTTACAATTTTGGTTCTCAAGTCTTCAGACAGTTCTCTTCTCTTTTTGTTCTCCATGCTTACTGTCTAACACAGACAGACACACCTTGAAAACATTGAGTCCACTTTTCCCATTTTTATCTGGCTTCAGGTATGATTTTAATATTGCTCACACTTGTTACTCGCCACAGGTGTTTGAACGATAATAACATGCTTGAAACGGTTTTGGCCATAATTGTATCTAAATGAATCTTGATAGAGTTCGCACCTGGCTTTTGAATATAAATATATAATAATGTGGGGGTGGGGGGGAATGTAATTTTTTTTTCTTTACTTAAATATAGAAAATATTGCTTTTAGGTGTCTAGCTTGACTCATGGTAGCCACATAAGAAATATGATACTTTCATATTGTGTTATATGTATAGTGCATAAATATCCAAAATTGGAAAAGAATATCTTTATTAATATTGTGGTGCAGCGGCTAGCTGCCTTGCAAATACCTATGCTGGGACTGTAGTTCAACTTGGTTCATTAAGGCACTATGCTGGGACTTGAGCTTCCACAGGTGCAGATAATGCATTACATGGGCTAGACTCCAGGTTGTAGAATCCATGGGAGTGTCTGAAAAACTGGGATCCTCCCCATGGGTGTGTCACACGTGATATAGTGTGACTCCTTCATGATCACATGGTCTGTGATGTCAGCTCAGGTCCCGGAGGCTAGAAAATCCTGCGGCTGAGCACATGTTGTGGCTGCAGTGTGCTCTGAGGCTGGAGAAGCATACCCAAACCTGTGCATCTGTATGTGAAGAAAAAACAGACTATACTGGGCAATATGTTCCTGTAAGCCGCAGAAAGGCTCCTGTTTATGTGCTGGAGAGCGGTTTATGCTGACATAATAAACCGATATTAACTTATTTAAATGGAGAGCCTGTTGCTGTGTTTCAATATCGCTGCCAAGTGAATGAACCCCATCCCGATCCGTGATCGCTACGTCACAATATATATATATATATATATATATATATATATATATATATAAAAAATACACCCCTAAACAATTACAAAATTACACATAATGATAGTCAAATAAGGTCTATTGATACACAGACACCAACTCTTGAGTATTAACACAATTATCTCAACTGTTATACAGGGGCCCTCAATGCTGCCCCTGCCTAACAACAAAGGTTCCACCCTGCTGTGTTTTGATGCCCCCGTTCCTCGGTGGCTGTACCCAGTGGAGACCCTGGATTCCGTAATTCTATACCTACATACAACAACAGAATTGTCTGTGATATAATCAAATATAAATTAAGGCTAGATTTGGGCCTTATCGCATCAAGAGGGCGGTGACCTCAAAATGGGGGAGGGCTCTGTGGCGCTGTGGACAGCACCTGTCTCTTCCCCCTGTTCTCTCTCCTTTGCCTGTGTGCCACTTTGTGTGCTGTGTCTGTCCCCCTTTGCATGCCGTCTCTGCCCCCCTTTGCGTGCCATCTCTGCCCCCCTTTGCGTGCCGTCTCTGCCCCCCTTTGCGTGCTGTCTCTGCCCCCCTTTGCGTGCCGTCTCTGTTCCTCTTTGCGTGCCATGTCTGCCCCCCGTTACATGCTGGGTCTGTCCCCCTTTGTGTGCCCTATCCCCGCTTCACTATTCACTTTCCCACCCCCCCCCGTGCGCGCTCTCTGCCCTTCCCCTTCTCCCTCTGCCAATGATGATGATATCACCACAGGCACTTCTGTTGTGTATGTGGCGGGCTGCAAAGACTCTGAAAGTTAAGTACAACATACTTTCACATATAGTGCAAAAACTGGTACCATAGGTGACTATTACTTTTCTGTGCCCCTCTGAAATATTCTTACCATACAGTGGTGAAATAGGTGATGAAAAAACAAAATCCTTTTGACTAACATAGTTGGTCAATTGATCATGTACTTTTTCTCATTTTTATGAAATTGATTTTACAACAGATGAGTCGCACCCCTTGTCCATAAAGGTGGGATAGAGTCAAAATAATAAACCTCTGAATTTTTATAACTCATCATGACATTCTATTTTCTGCATCCATTATCCTCTTCTTTACCATCTTAATTTATATTTGGGTATTTCACAGACAATTTTGTTGTTGACTCAGGGTCTCCACTAGGGACAGCCACAGAAGTATGGGGGCATCAAAACACAGTAGGGTGGAACCTCCTTTGTTGGGCAAGGGCAGCATTGATGGCTTCTGTATAACAGTTGAGAAATTTTGGGTGTTTATGCAAGTTTATGGCACACTAGATGGTGGCCCGATTCTAACGCATCGGGTATTCTAGAATAAAAAAAGATAAATAAATTAAAAAAATAAATACATTTATTTGAAATACAATGTGCAGCGCTCAGTGTATTTCAAATATGGCGCCATGGCTCGCGCCACTATTCTGATTGGCCGCCGCATTCAGCAGCGACCAATCAGAATAGCGGCGCGCGCCATATTTAAAATTCACTGAGTACAGTGTATTTTAAATATGGTTCCATGGCGCGCGCCGCTATTCTGATTGCTCGGAGCTGAATGTGGCGACTAATCAGAGGAGTGGCATTCAAACTGCGCGACGCTCCTCTGATTGGCCGACGCGTTCAGCAGCGACCAATCAGAATAGCGCCGCACACCATGGCACCATATTTAAAATTCACGGAGTACAGTGTATTTTAAATATGACGCCATGGCGCGCGCCGCTATTCTGATTGGCCGCCACGTTCAGCAGCGGCCAATCAGAGGAGCGGCGCGCGTTTGAATGCTGCTCCTCTGATTAGTCGGCACTTAACCCGGCGACCAATCAGAATAGCGGCTGGCGCCATATTTAAAATTATTTTAAAAGTATTTTAACTATGGTGCCTTGGTGCACACCGCTTCTCTGATTGGTCTGCCGCGGCGACCAGTGAGAGACGCGGCATTCAAAACGCGCGCCAAGCCCCGCTACTCCTCTGATTGGTTGCCGCGGTGACCAATCAGAAAAGTACCGCAGCTTGGCACGCGGTTTGAATACCGCGCGGGGCACTACCGCTGACGCCAGTCATCTCCCGGCTGGCTCGCCGCGGACCCCTGTGCGGTAGACGGCCGCGGCTGAGCTACTGCTGCACAGAGGTCTGGAGAGCACGAATAGCTGAGCTTAGCACTTGCCTTCAGCAATGTTGATGTGATGTCACCACTGCAACAACCCAAACCATGGAAGTGGTTGAGACACAGTGCTGAATACAGGATGAGTAAACCACAGTTTGTTTTATTGAAGTTAAAGTATCACTCTAGCATTTTTTTTTCAGCGCTGGAGTTGTGCTTCTAACTTCTAACTAAGGGTCTCTGACCCTTGTATTATACTTGCCCGCTAGTGTCTTCACCTTTTGTTGGCGCCTCTCCGGTCTTGTGGTACCATCTTGTGATTTTAACTTCTGACTGCTGAAGTCTGAGGTAAAATTCGTAAGTTCTCAATGCAAGTCTATGAGATACAGATCAAAGCCTCATAGACTTGTATTGAAAACATACCTTGGCTCACTTCTGTAAACATTGGAGAGATTCAGCAGGTCACAAACTGCTGGAGATGAATGGGAGCAGCTGCAACAGAAGGTAAAAATTGTGGCGACTAAGAGTAAGTTAAGGGAACTTAGATCAGAGGCACCACTCCAGTGGTAAAATGGAAAAACAATGGTGAAATGGTGCTTTAACTCAGCACGCAAGGAAAAACATTTGGTGGGGTGCAAGCCTGTTAAGTGAAGTGTTTGTTATATGTTGGGCGGCACGGTGGCTCAGTGGTTAGCACTGCAGCCTTGCAGCACTGGGGTCCTGGGTTCAATTGCCACAAAGGACAATGTCTGCAAGGAGTTTGTATGTTCTCCCCGTGTTTGCGTGGGTTTCCTCCCACATTTGAAAGACATACTGATATGATGTTTAGATTGTGAGCCCCAATGGGGACAGTGTTGCAAATGTATGTAAAGCACTATGGAATTAATAGCGCTATATAAATGAATTTATTATTATATAATATTATTTATTATATTGTACTTGCAGTCAGGTTTTTTTTTTAACTGACAGTACACTGACACATACAGTATGTTATGGGGCTATTCATATATGTTGTCTTTTTTTTTTTTGCTGAACAATGGGATAGATAGACATGTGCCTCTCTGATCTGTATTGTGGAGAGAACGTGCCAGTTCAGGTGAATAGGTTAGTGAAGAAAACAGGCAGAACTGTAATGCAATTGTAGTTGTATCCTAGTGTTGTCTGGATTTTAGTGACTGGGGAAATTTGGAGGAAAAAAAATTCTGTATATGAGGAAAAACTGACCCACTGACCAAATACTGATGACTATCAGATAGAGTACATTGATGAAAGAAGATGGTGTTTTGGTTTTTTTTTGCAAATGAAAAAATCCCAGACTTATGAATTTTGCTTTTTGCTGTTCAAAATGAGATGTGAGTAAATTGGTATGTAAAAAATGTTCTTTGTGTTCGGTAGAGTCACTCTTTGAATTTTCACAATCTTTTGCAAAACACCATTTGATTGGTTTAGCATTCTTCTTAAAATTTCTTAAAATGTTGTGATTTTTGTTGATCATGCACACTTAAAAAACTTGTCTTTACTTTTTAGCTGCCAATCATCATGGTGGTTGCATTTTCCATGTGCATTATCTGTCTGCTCATGGCTGGTAAGTCATCTTTATTGTATGTATTTAAACAACTACAAACGGATTAAAGATAACTGGTTATGAAGTTTCTAATCTATAATGCATCAAAAACTTTGGGGCAGATTAATGAATCTGACTAAAAGAAAACCTGATACCTATAAAAAACAATCACAACATACTATCATTTACTTAAAAATCAAAGCTGAGCTGTGATTGGTTGCTATGGGGAAGCTAAGTCCCAATAATGTATATAAATGTTAGATTTGCCAAACCTGCCAGTGAGAAAAAGATGGAAAATAAAAACCAAGCTACACAACATAATTCCAACCCAAAGAGTTTGTGTATTTCTCGTGCTCACTCTTTATTTCCATGGATTTTATTCCAATTTATGCTTCTTAGGCCTTTTTTCGTTCTCCATAAAATCTGGTCCAATGCAAACCACAGTGCAAGTACTGGTTGAGGGTTTCCTGGCCTGAACGTAACAGTCTCATATATACTTATGATGCTGTTCAGTTCAGGTTTGGAGTCCCCTGACTTGTCCTAGTCCTGATCCCTATATGTACCTTGTTTCACAGATGTCTGAATTTGGCGTGTTAAAGAAATGTTTTGTTTGAATAAAGTGTTCTTTTTGTTTCTTAAAGGTGAGACTTGGACTGAGACCCTTGCCTATGTACTGTTCTGGGGTACTGCTAGCATTGGAACAGCCACTATTATCCTCTATAATGGCAAAGACTTTGTTGATGCTCCCAAACTAGTGCAAAAGGAGAAGATGGACTGAATATGTAATTGTTCAAAGCATCTTAGCAGTGATTGTACCACAAGCCATAATTGGAGTCTTTACTAATCTGCTTTGAAACACATTGTTCTTCCTAATGTTGACATTGATTTGAAACCATCATTAGCAATGAATTTTTATGCCATGTGCTTGAAGATGCAGCGGTATTATACTACGTGGCCAGGAGTACAACATACTCTTAAATAATGTTCTGCTTTTCAATGTGCATTTTCCATTGATTTGCAGCTTATTTCAACTATTCCGCAATTACAGGAGAAGAGACCTAATCTTTAAGCATTTTAAAATCAGTGGTTATCAATAAAGACTTTCATTTTGAGTTTCTTGCCTTACAGTTATCTCTAAATCACACGGTTCTATTTTAAATTTTACATTGATGAGTAACAAACAGACTAGCATCATAAACAGTAGTTCTTAAGAATTCCTTCATTAATTAATGTAACAAAACACATTTCCTTTTCTTTATTTGTATGCCTGAATTTATACTAATAAAAATCTTTTAACTTAGATGTATCACTAGTATATAGTTGTTTGCTTTAGGAATTTTAAAATGTTGAAAATGGGGTAAATCTGCTGGAATGTCAGAAAAGCACATAATGTTAAAATAGAAACAATCACTAGAGAGATGAACACAGTGTTTTCTTTTTATATAAGCGTTATATAAGCTTGCATTGTAATATATTACACTAACGTTCCATCTTAAAGAGGACCTGTCACCCCCCTGGTGCTTTCCAAACTGAAAGCACCACTGAATGCAGCGTGTCTCCCATGTTTCTACCCCCTGTGAGTTGTAAAAAAAGTTTACAGATAAGAAGTCCTCCGGAGGGACTTATTGATTATGAAGTCCTCGCTGTTCACGGGGGTCCTCCCCGCCTGCATCTCTGTGCCGCCTCCTGCCCATGACATCAGCGCCGGAGCTCTCCCTGCTGTATGCATACAGCATGATCTGTAGCACCCAGCGACTGTTCTGCCTCCTGCCCGTGACATCAGCGCTGGAGCTCGCCCTGCTGTATGCATACAGCATGATCTGTAGCAGGAGCGCGTTGTCGGCGGCTGAAGCGCCTCCTGCCTATGACGTCAGCATCGGAGCTCGCCATGCTGTATGCATAGAGCATAATCTGTAGCAAGGCGGGCTGCAGCGCTGATGTCACAAACAGGAGGCCTGACAGAGAGGCAGGAGGGTGGGAGGGCCCCATGAACAGTAAGGACTTCATAATTAGTAAGTCCCTCCAGACTTCTTATCTCTATACTTTCTAAAGTGTTTTTTACAGCTTACAGGGCGGGTAGAAACATGGGAGACCCCTTCCCTGAATACAGCAGACACGCTGCATTCAGTGGTGCTTTCAGTTTGAAAAGCACCAGAGGGGTGACTTGTCCTCTTTAACTTGTATATCTTACATATCTTAATAGTCATTATGGCTAATAATTTATTAGAGATGTTAAAATTAAAATCAATATAGTGCAAAAGTTTGAGGAATGTGTCGTGAGCAAATGTTGCAAAGTAAAAATACTTTCTCGGGGCATGTCCTGGTCATGGTGGAGTGAGGATGCTATTTGCTTGGCTCCCGCTCCCTGCTTTCCTTTAACCATAGCAAGCAGCTCCCAGGCTATACCGGCTCCCATATGCCAGTGAGAGGTAGGAGAGGCAGATACCAGCAGACTCTCGGCCTCCAGCTTTCACAGTGGACCAGTATCACCAGGTATCTGCACAGTTCTGCTCGCCCAGCAGCCCACCACGTGGCACCTAAGATGGAGGAAGCTACACAAGCCCAGGAGAGGAAAGAAGCGCCGCACCATACCACTGCAACCATGAGCCACATAGATCCCTCACCACACCACCTCCTTTCTGAAGCTAAAGCAGCAGGCGACGCAGGCATGGCACTTACCATTCCCCAGCACCTGGATACCACAGTGCTAATGGAGGAGACAGAGCATGGAGCAGAAAAACTGGCAGTCTCTGTCATAGTGCAGGAAAATGCAGCAGCACCCACCACAATGCAGGCTCCACACTCCAGCCTGGAGGAGGACTCATCTTCCACATCTCTGGAGGAGCAGGGAACCAGGGTCCAATTGTCGGCTGACAATACCAGACGTACCTTACAAAACAGGAAGGCCGTATGTCCTCTACTGGAGCTCCTGAGACAGATGAATGTTCTTTATTCTTGGCATTTCCCCTTTAAGCTTCAGGTACGATGTGCTGGTTCCCTGTACACTGTCTCTCATCCGAGGGACATCCCAGCCTTCACTGCTGCCCTGGGGATCCCTGATGTGACTGTCGAATATGCTGACAGGCCGGGAATACCTGAAGAGATCCCAACACTGAATGAACCTCAAGCAAAATGGCCCAAGAGACGGAGGCGCAGGTGGACCTCCAGACGCGGAGAAGCGACCTGATCCATGAAGGATTTAATTATGGTTGTTACACTCCTATACCATCTGGTACTAGGCAAGCCTCATTGCCTCTCTCCTTTTCCCCCCTTTTTTCCTCCCAGGATGCTATTTGAAAACCCTGGGTGGTTTAATAATGGCACGTATTAGCTCTGTTAAGCTCATGCAGCTTCAATATTGTTTTGTTATTATATTTGTTTAATTTAATTTAATGGTTCGAGGCCGCAGGGAGTGGAGTCGCACCTCTCCATGGAAAGGACATCTCCTAAGGGGTTTATACCCTACTGTTAGGTGTAGTTACATCTCTACCCCCTTCACAACATCCCAGCTTCACTGGGATCTATACTATACTAACCTGTAAATTCTCCCCCACCCTCCTTGCACTACCCTACCTCTTACGCCCCTCCCTCCCCATTGATACAGCTGCCCTATTTCTTTACCTTTTGTTTTCTCAGTTGTAACTCCCTACTATCCCACTCCCCCTACCTTTCCGTTCACCCTCCCCTCTTACACGTTTTCTTTTTCACTTTCCCCCTCTTTACTACACCTTTACCTCGCCTATCTACTCTCTTCTTTCTTTCATACTTTTTATTTCTCCATGGCAACCTTGAAACTTTGTTTGTTTAACGTTTGGGGCTTTAACACTCCACAGAAGCGGTCTCTGGTTCTAGCTTCTTGTCACAGGGAAAACTGCCATATTGTCCTGCTTCAGGAAACCCACTTTAAATCTGGGCACATTCCCGCCTTCTCCAACAGGTATTATTCCTCTTGGCTGCATAGTACCAACCCGGACTCCAGGACCAAAGGGGTCTTGGTAGCCTTACATAAAAATCTAGCACATAGGGTTCTGGATTCCCTCATAGATACTCAGGAGCCTTACTTGTTTGTCAAGATCGAGATTGCGGGTTCGATATTAACCATAGTTAACTGGTACCTTCCAAATAGACATCAAACACAGGCATGCAAAACTATCTTGTCACGCTTGGCCACCTTTGCAGAGGGGATTGTTATTATAGAAGGTGATTTTAATTTCACTTTCGACTCCTCCATAGACTCTACCTCCAATCGGGGATTGGTGGGACGAGGGAAGATCCACTCTCCATGCTCTATGATTAGTGGATGTTTGGAGGACGCTTAATCCTCAGGAGAGGGAATACTCCTACTTCTCACGGGTCCGCAACTCTTACAGCCAAATTGACCTCTTCCTGGTGAGCCACAATGCCCTCTCCTGGCAACTTCAACCCATTATTGGGGACATCGTCTTGTCTGATCACGCCCCGATATACCTCGCTCTGACAATTCCAGGTTCTGCTCATAGATCCTGGCCATGGAAACTGAATAATAACTTACTAAAAGATGCGCTGTGTTCCTCAGAGCTGAAAGATGCTATTGACTTTGTCATGCATACTCATCAATCTGATTCTACCTCTGAACCCATCAAATGGGAGGCTTTGAAATGCGTACTGAGGAGTATATTAATTAAAATGGGTCACGGCTCAAAAGGGAGAGATCGGAGGCTATAAACTCTCTTCTTTAACAAATCCATGAAAGTTTACATCAAAAAACCCTGGACCGGGTCATTTTAGCAGACTTGTTCCATAAATGACAAAAACTTAAATCTATTCTTGATCAGCAGTTCTTAAGAGCCAGAGAATGCACAAAATGCTTTTTGTATTGTAGCTCTGACAAATGTGGTCGCACACTAGCCCGTGCACTACACCCGCGAGCAGGTCCAACTTATATCCCTTGCATACCATGTAATGGGGGGAAGTTACGCACAGGCTAGAGGAGATCCTAGAGTCTTTTTGGTCTTATTATGAGGTATTATATAATATTAAAGTACGCCTCGCTGACCTTCCTTTGGAGGTCTTGACATCCAGATTTAAAGCATATATATCTGAAAACCCAGTTCTCCTGATAGAGGAGTCTCTAGCAGTTACACTGGAGGCTGATATTTCAGCAAAGAAACTAGCGGGGGCCATTCAGGTGACCCCGTCAGGTAAATGTTCTGGCCTGGATAGATTTACTCCGGCGTTCTATAAATTGTTCTGCCCACACATTTCACCCTTGCTGAGGTGATCCTTCAATTCAATACGGGACGGCTGCTCTTTCCCCCTGCAGTCTCTAGAGGCACAAATTAGTGTGTTCCCGAAACCAGGAATGGACCATTCTATGACTTCGAGCTATAGACCAATAGAGTTGTTAAATGTGGACATCAAGCTCTTCTCCAAAGTCTTAGCAGACAGACTCGCACCCCTCCTGCCTTCCATCATTCACTCTGACCAGGTGGGCTTTGTCAGGGGCCGCGAGGCTAGGGACAACACAATTAAAACTATACTTCTGATCTCTAAAGCTAAGGCTATGTCAGTCCCCCTCAGCCTTCTGTCCATTGATGCAGAAAAGGCCTTTGACAGAGTCCACTGAGGGTTCATGTTGGAGGGGTATTGAGGGGTATTGGGTATTGAGGGGTATTGGGATGTGGCCCAAGTTCCTTCAAGGGGTTCTGTTGCTCCATTCTGGTCTGTCTGCAAGGGTCAGTGTCAATGGCGCTCTCTTTTCATCCTTTCTTATTCAGAACGGAACTAGACAGGGATGACCATTGTCCCCTCTTCTATATGTTATAGTAATGGAACACCTTGCCTGCACAATCAGAAGGAACGGTAGTATTCATGGGATCACTGTGGGTCTGTTTCACCATAAGGCTGCTCTTTATGCAGATGACATTCTTCTATACATCTCACAACGCCTGATCTCTTTGCCTTCCATTTTGGAGGAGCTTGATAAATGTAGTCTTCTTAGCAACTTTAAGATTAATGGATCGAAGTCGGAGGCCTTGAATATATCTTTCTCCCAATTAGAGGTTTCACAACTTAAAGCTAACTTCCCATTTAAGTGGAGGCAATCAAATATTTAGGGGTTTCCATCCCTGCAAACTTGAAGAATCTGGTTTCTCATAACTATTTCCCCTTGGAGGCTCACACAGCGAAAGACAACAATAGTTATAAGGAACTAGGACTGTCTTGATTTGGCAGGATAAATGCAATAAAAATGGACGTCTTGCCTTGCTTCCTCTACTGATTCCAGGCGGTCCCAGTGTCCCCACCACCTTACTTTTTTCGCAAGTTGCAGTCAGAGATATCCAGCTTTACCTGGGGGAGGATCAAACTGAGAATTAGAAAAACCATTATTGCAACCCCCGAGCCACTGGGTGGAGCAGGCCTCCCGGACTTCAGGAGGTACTTCCAGGCTTCGGTTATTGCCCGTCTTTTAGATTGGCAGTATCAACATGGGGTCAAACAATGGGTATCTATTGAACAAGAAGGTTACTCCATACCTCTCAGGTTCCTTCTTTGGATGCCTCTTAAGGAGACCTTACGCTTGGGCTTTCTTCCTTCGGTCACAGAGGATTCCCTCCGTGTGTGGAGGAACATCTTGAGTACGTTGGCAACAGATGGAGAATTGGGCCTTCTCACTCCGATTTTTTCTAATCCTGCTTTTCAACCTGGGAGGGACAGGAAAACCTTTCTATGCTTTTCCATCATTTAATGACACGCAAGCTCAGTCCCCGGCTGCAAGACTGCTGTGATTTGAATACCTTCAGCTCCGCTCTTTCCTTCTCATAGGGGATTCCGGTTGTCTCATTCGATCCAGCCCTGTCCCGCTGGAGGAATTCTTCTGTCAGGGCTCCCCTTCTGAGCACGCAATCTCAGTCTTATACAAACTATTGCTTCCAGAATGCCGATCTGGGAGATTCAAGTTCCAACTTGCATGTGAAAGGGAGCTAGGGAGAGTCTACTCTGATGAGGAATGGAGGAAGAGCTTTATCTTCACCCATAAGTTCGGATCTTCTTGTGCGGCGCAAGTGAAGAGAAAAAATATTAACAAGATGCTATTTAACTCTTGATAGACTCCATAAAATTTTCCCCCAGGTTCCCGAGACTTGAGGTGGCGTAACTCCAAGGTTGGTACTGCGCTCCATATCTGGTTGGGATGTAAACGGATCGAGCAATTTTGGGCACACGTTTTTGAGAGTTATAATATCACAGGCCGAAGATTGTTGGGCAGTCCTGAGGTGGCTTACTGTCAATTCTTCCTGGTTCTCTCAAATCCTGTAAGAAGGGTCTCCTTAGATTCTGCCTGATGGCTGCAAGGGCAGTTATGCCAAGATTCTGGACTGGATTTACAGACTGGTACCTTGAGATGGTTGAGTTATGCAGAATGGAAGAACTCTCAGCAGACTCCTGTGGCTGCTCCGAACCGCTTATCTCTACCTGGAGTGAGTGGATCATTTTTAGGGATTCCCCCAGGTTTCTGGACTGGTTCTCTGGGGTTTAGACCACTGAGCAGGTGGGTTTCGTCTTTGCCATGGTGATTCCCCCCCAGAGAATTACATAGTAACATAGTTTTTAAGGTTGCAGGAAGACTTTAAGTCCATCTAGTGCAACCCATAGCCTAACATGTTGATCCAGAGGAAGGCAAAAAAAAACCCATGTGGCCACACTAGCTCCACATTGGGGGAAAAAATTCCTTCTTGACTCCAGATATGGCAATCAGACTAGTTCCCTGCTCTAGGGCAGTAATAGGAGGTTTTCATCTTCCGTGCTCTTTCTTTTTGCTCTCTGCTCCTCTTCTCTCATTCACTCTCCTCTTCCCCCTTTCCCCTTCTTTCTCCCTATCCCCTATAATGGAATGGTCATACCAGCCCCTTAGGCTGGAGGACACTATATTATGACTTTATAGGTATGGCACCACCAGGTTGCTAATTACTTGTACCAGTACATCTACTCATGTGTCTCCACAACCTGACTTGTAATGCTATTAAATACATCTTTGTATAATTCATGTTTGCAGGATATATGTGTTGTCCCTGTAATACTACTTTATTATTTACTGCCTTCTTATGTTTGCAATTTTACTGTTCTAGTAATTTAATAAAAAGAGATTGAACAAAAAAATTACTTTCTCAAATAGACATTAATGAATTAGAATATCATCAAAAAGTTAATTTTTGTTCAAAAATTCAATGCAAAAAGTGAAATACATATATTATATAGTCCTTACAAACAGAGTGATCTATTTCAAGTGTTTATTTGTGTAAATGTTGATGATTATTGCTTACAGCCAATGAAACCCCAGAGGTTATTGTTTCAGAAAATTAAAGTTGCGAGGCTGAAGGATTAAAAATCGCACTGCCGTATTCCACGAGGCATCAAAAGGGGAATATAATACGGTATTGATTTATTAGTCAATGCGTTTCAGGACAAGAGAACCCTGAAACGCGTTGACTAAAAATTCAATATTATATTTTATGTCTCGTGGAATACGGTAGCATGGTTTTTAACCCTTCATCCTCCCTGCTCTATATGCACTATGCTGGGGACTGCAGCAGCTGTGATAGGCTCTTATAGTGGTTGCGACTCTCACAACCACACAAGATAAGCCTCTGATACAGATTTAGGTAATATTTTATCTCTAAGGACTCTTTATCCTCCCCACTTTAATTTTGTTTTGGGTTTTATTTGGCTGTAAGCCATAATCATCAACATTAACAAAAATAAATACTTGAAATAGATCACCATGTTTGTAATGGCTATATAATATTTACATTTCTCTTTTTGTATTGAATCACTGAAATAAATTAACTTTATGATGATATTCTAATTCACTCAAATGCACCTGTATTTTATAGTTTATATGTATCAATAAGCAAAGTGTGAAATGAGTGAAATCTATATCACATCAGTGTTGTGATGGTGGGACCATCCTTTGCCTTCAGAACAGCATTAATTCATCTAGCTACACCTGTACAAAGTCATTGTTTATGTTGAATTTTTGTTCGGTAAATTAATAATTATACTAAACGTGATACTATAGAGATGATGATAATTAATACTTGAAACCACTGTGTTGGAAGCTTAAAGCGTAACCGTCATTTAAATTTCTCCTTCGCATCATTGGGGAAACAGGACCATGGGTGAATGCTTTTCTGCCACTAGGAGGCGACACTAAGTAAAGTTAAAACTTAGAGGACCTGTCGCCAACCATACATGGTGATCTAATTACAGCACTGAAAGCAGCATGTCTGCTGCATCCAGGCAAGGGGTCCCCCAGCCTTTGACCCCCCTGTACCTCGAGATAATACACTTTGAAAACTTACATAGTGGAGCCAAATAGGAGGTGGCTTGTGGCTGGAGCCAAAGGGTAGTTTCACGCCCCCTGCATGTTTAATCTGCCCACCACCGCCTCCCTGATGCCAATCATTGTCTCCCTCACCTGCAGCATAACACAGAGCGAGGGGTGCGGTTCTGACCGCATTGTCCCGCCTACTGCACTGATGTCACCGCTTATACCCGCCCTGCTCCATGGTTAACGTGGAGCAGGGCGGGTATAAGTGGTGATGTCACTGCAGGAGGTGGGGCGGCCGGCCTCCTGCTCTGACATCACCACCTTTCCCCGCCCTGCTCCATGTTAACAATGGAGTAGGGCGGGTATAAGCGGTGACGTCACCTCAGGGGGCAGGGCAATGCGGCCAGAACCGCACCTCTTGCTCTGTTATGCTGCAGGTTAGGGAGACAATGATTGGCATCAGGGAGGCGGCGGTGGGCAGATTAAACATGCAGGGGGCGTGAAACTACCCTTTGGCTCCAGCCACAAGCCACCTCCTATTTGGCTCCACTATGTAAGATTTCAAAGTGTATTATCTCAGGGTACAGGGGGGGGTCAAGGACTGGGGGACACCTTGCCTGGATGCAGCAGAAATGTTGCATTCAGTGCTGTAATTAGATCACCATGTGTGGTTGGTGACAGGTCCTCTTTAAGCCTTCCTTCCTGCAGTATACACCCATACGTAGGTGTAGTTAGTCAGTTTTTGCTTAGTGTCGCAAGGAGGCACATGTGATCTGTATCTCAGACCACATTTACACCTTTTCTTTTTCTTTTTACCTTTTATTTTTAATTTCTTTCTTTTTTTCTTTTACCAGATGACGGCTCCCCCCGAGGGCACCACTCTCCTCTTAACATGGGGATCGCGAAAAGCCATCGCACCCCTTTAGGGCGACGTACCCCAAAATAAGGTGCTCCGCTCTCCCCACTTGGCCACAAGTCCAGCCCTGTAGGCGACGGCTCCCCTGCTGGACGGCAGTCTCGTGCATCCCCAGGGCTCGACCCTGGAGATTCCACAGACCTATAGCCACAGCTGCACACATCCCACTGCATCCCCCTGCACCACTGCCGTGGTGCAGCCCGCATGTATCACGGGCTTCACCGCCACTTCAGGGCCCTCACTACCTAAGACCCTGGTCTGGGCCTTCACACTGCACCTTCACGCCGGTCCCGCCCATCCCGAGATTGGCGACCTCAGCCACCAATCACTAGCGGCCGCATCACAGCGCCCATCCCCTAAAGCCGCGCCCCCCTGAATGATGTGCTGCCAATCACGGTACTGCCGCTAGCCGTTCACCATGCCCCCAGCCTACGATAGGCTGCAAGGGGCGGACTACAGCACGCCCCCTTGAAGATGCGCATGCCAACCAATCGGAGTGTGGCACATAGCCCCACCCCTATCACATACATAGTAACATTGTAACATAGTTTTTAAGGTTGAAGGAAGACTTTAAGTCCATCTACTTCAATCCATAGCCTAACATGTTGATCCAGAGGAAGGCAAAAAAAAACCATGTGGCAACACTAGCTCCACATTGGGGGAAAAAATTCCTTCCTGACTCCAGATATGGCAATCAGACTAGTTCCCTGGATCAACGCCCTATCAAAGAATCTAGTATATATAACTGGCAATATTATAGTTTTCAAGAAAGGCATCCAGGCCCTTCTTAAATGTTAGTGAGTCACTCATTACAACATGTGGCAAAGAGTTCCATAGTCTCACTGCTCTTACAGTAAAGAATTCACGTCTGTGATTATGATTAAACCTTCTTTCCTCCAGACGTAGTGGATGCTCCCTTGTCCGCGTCTCAGGCATAAGAGTAAAGAGATCATTAAAAAGGTCTCTGTAATGTACCCTCATATATTTATACATTATTATAAGCTCACCCCTAATGGTACCTTTACACGCCGCTACCGAGTGGTAGAAACCGGCAGGTGTTGGAGACAATTGTACCTTTTACCTTCAAAACACCTCGAAGTGGCGGCGTGTAATTCAGGTTGTTGCCACCCGTCTCTTTGGATACCTGTTTTTCAGTCGTGCTCAAAAACAAGCAGGTATAAACCCTATGGTAGCGGCGTGTAATCGAGGCACAGGTACGGTATTTGAGTTACCTGGGGCGTGCTTGAGCGTCATGTATACCACACCCCATCAGCTATCATTGCTGGGGACTACTGTGTACCCATTGGCTGTCCGTGCACAGGGCGGCATATTTAATGTTCTGACCAGTCACACTACACATTTGCTATAGTGTTATGTATTAGCCCGCCTCCCTGTGCTGGCTGGCCAATCATGATGTTATTGCATTGTCCAATCACCGTACGAGCGCCGCGTAATACACAACTCTGTCACGCCTATGTAGTTACGGCGCACAATATGTATTCCCTTGTGGTAGCGAAGTGTAAATCAGGGAAGGTGCTCCACAGAAGGTAACCTGCGGCACCCGTCGGTACTTCCAGGGATTGAAAATACCTTCTGTGGAGCACCTTGTAGCGGCGTGTAATTGCGATATCAGGTACCGTTAGGAACCATTGAAACGCGCGCGTGCACGTGCGACACCCTGTGGTTTCTACCTTTCGGTAGCGGCGTGTAATGGTACCATAAGCCTCCATTTTTCCATGCTAAATAACCTGTCTTGGTATTGCAGACCCCTCAGTCCTCTAATAACCTTCGTCACTCTTCTCTGGACTCGCTCTAGTTCAGCTATGTTATTCTTATACACCGGATACCAGAATTGTACACAGTATTCTAAATGTGGTCGCACTAGTGACTTGTATAGAGGTAAAATTATGTTCTCCTCATGAGCATTTATGCCTCTTTTAATGCATCCCATTATTTTATTTGCCTTTGCAGCAGCTGCCTGACACTTGCCACTAAATGTGAGTTTGTCATCTACCTACCCATACACCCAAGTCTTTTTCAGTGATAGTTTTGCCCAGTGTTTTACAATTAAGCATATAATTATACCTTTTGTTTCCTCTGCCCAAGTGCATGACCTTACATTTATCCCCATTAAAGCTCATTTGCCATTTATCAGCCCAAGCTTCTAGTTTACATAAATCCTCCTGTAATATAAAATTGTCCTCCTCTGTATTGATTACCCTGCAGAGTTTAGTGTCATCTGCAAATATTGAGATTCTAATCTGTATGCCCCCTACAAGGTCATTAATAAATATATTAAAAAGAAGCGGGCCAACACTGACCCCTGTGGTACCCCACTGTTAACTGTGACCCATTTTGAGTGTGTTCCATTAATGACCACCCTTTGTTTCCTATCACTAAGCCAGTTCTTAACCCACTTACACATATTTTCCCCTATCCCTATTGCCCTCATTTTATGCATCAACCTTTTGTGTGGTACCGTATCAAAAGCTTTTGAAAAGTCCATATACACCACATCCACTGCATTTCTTTGGTCCAGTCCAGAACTTCTTCGTAGAAGCTTATCAGATTAGTTTGACAGGAACGGTCCCTCGTAAAACCATGTTGATATTGGGTCATGAGGTTATTTTTCTTCAGATACTCCAGTATAGCATCTCTTAGAAAGCCCTCTAGGATTTTACCTACAGTAGAGGTTAAGCTTACTGGCCTATAATTTCAAAGTTCAGTTTTAGTCACCTTTATTGGCACCACATTTGCTATACGCCAGTCCTGTGGTACAGTCCCTGTTGTTATGGAATCCCGGGGATTTGTCAATTTGAGTGATTTTTAGACAATGCCATACTTCCTGCTGGGTTATAAGCAGGCTACATTTAATTGAGAATTTTTGTTATCACTGATCATATTGTCTGTCATGGGATTTTCTTGTGTGAATACTGTTGAAAAAAAGTCATTTAGCATATTGGCTTTTTCCTCATCCTCATCCACCATTTCACCCAGACTATTTTTAAAGGGCCAACACCATCATTTTTTAGTTTCTTACTATTTATGTAGTTAAAAAATATTTTGGGATTATTTTTACTTTCTCTGGCAATGAGTCTCTCTGTCTCAATCTTTGCTGCCTTGATTTGCTTTTTACAGATGTTATTTAATTTTCTGTATTTAATGCTTCATCACTACCTACTTGCTTTAATTCCCTAAATGCTTTCTTTTTGTCACTTTTTGCACCTCCTACCGCTTTATTTAGCCATAGTGGTTTCCTCCTATTTCTAGCATGCTTATTCCCATAGGGTATTAAATTGTGCACAGGCACTATTCAGGATGCTTATAAACATCTCCCATTTGCTTTGTGTACTTTTATGTCTCAGGACATCGTCCCAGTTTATTGCACTAAGATCATCTCTCAACCGTTGGAAATTTGCCTTCCTGAAGCTTAGTGTCCTTGTAGCCCCTCTACTACACATCTTAGTAAAATATACTTGAAAACTTATTATGTTATGATCACTATTACCCAAGTGACCTCCAACCCGTATATTTGATATGCGGTCCGGCCTGTTGGTTAATATTAGGTCTAACAGTGCCCCCCTTCTTGTTGGGTCCTGAACCAGTTGTGAAAGCTAATTGTCTCTCATAGTTTTCAAAAACTTATTACCTTTGCTGGAACTGCAGGTTTCTGTTCCCCAATGTATTTCAGGGTAGTTGAAGTCCCCCATAATAATGATGTCTCCCTGAGTCGCTGCTTCATCTAATTGCTTTATGAGGATATTCTCCTCCACTTCCATTATTGTTGGGGACTTATAACAAACCCCTATCAGTAATTTATTATTTTTTCCCCATCCCCTTATCTCCACCCACAGTGACTCTACATTTCTATTAGATTCACCTATATTATCACGCAGGATGGGTTTTAAGGATGATTTTACGTATAAACATACACCCCCCCTCGCTTATTTGTACGGTCATTTCTGAACAGACTATAGCCCTGTAAATTAACAGCCCAGTCATGGCTCTCATCCAGCCATGTCTCCAAAATCCCCACCATGTCATAATTATTTTCCAACAAAATCAATTCTAATTCCTCCATTTTGTTGGTGAGGCTTCTGGCATTAGTATACATGCACTTTATGCATCTCACTTTACCTCTATTCCTTCATTCTATTCATCACATAGAGGAATTAGTTATTTAGGCCAGAATTAGGCCAAACAAAAAACTAAATACAGGCTTCCAGAATAGACTAGTCATATCTGTTCAGTACAATCCATATTTCAGGGAAATCTCTGGTATCATACAAAAAATTTACGAATTTTACACGAGGATCCGGTGCTTGTAACTATATTATCAGCAGGATGTAGTGTTGTTGCCAAAAAGGCTCCCTCCCTAGGAAACATTATTTCCCCTAGTTTTTTTCACCCAGAAAAAGACTTCTCTAAATTGGCTAGCACAAAAAGGCTTTTTCAAGTGCAGTGCATACCACTGCACCTGCACTTTGGCATAGATGTGCTTCCTTTTGGAATGTCTCTCATTCTCACTCATATCCAATCCGCAGTTTTATTGACTGCAATACTAAAAATGTAGAATATTGCATCAGATGTTCTTTATGTGATCTTACATCGGATGCACAACTCGCAAATAGTGATGAGCGAGTACTAAAATGCTCGGGTGCTCGAAGCTCGGGCCGAGCATCCCAAGATACTCATGTACTCGGCCCAAGTACCGAGCCCAATGTTATCCTATGGGAGACCCGAGTATTTTTATGAAATGACTGCCGGCAGCATGTAGAAACCCTAAAAATGTCACAAAAGTCTCAGAAGAGTGCTCAAATGACATGGCAACACCATGGGGAAGACCCCTGGAAGCATTTCTCACTCAAAAGTCACAGCTGTGAACAATCTTGTCCGAGTTTCACGCCAATTTTGCGGAGTCACCAGAAAACCTTCCAAAATGACACCAAAATGAATATTTAGGGTGGAAATGTTAAGGGCACATACCCAATAGTGAGATACAGCTGGTGTATGTTACTTTTTGTGATTACATGAAAGATTTTACGTGAAAACATTGTGCGGCACTCCGATGACCCTGAGAAGAGACGTACATGAAGCCCTGTCTTGACATAATGTGCCCATTTTGAAGAAGTGGGTGTATTGTAGTATTTTCCTTTACCAGGGCAGTCCAAAATTGTGAGGTTCAACAATGACCCATGCATACAGACATGCATGAGGGCCTGTAAACCTGAAGTGGGTGTATTGTAGTATAGCCCTTTGGCAGGGCAGCCAAAAATTGGGAGGCTCCACAATGACCCATGCATACAGACATGCATGAGAGCCTGTAAACCTCAATTGGGTGTATTGTAGTATAGCCGTTTTGCAGGGCAGCCAAAAATTGGGAGGCTCCACATTGTCCCAGGATAGAGACGTGCAGGAGGGCCTGTAAACCTGAAGTGGGTGTATTGTACTATAGCCCTTTGTCAGGGCAGCCAAAAATTGGGGGTCTCCACATTGTCCCAGGATAGAGACGTGCAGGAGGGCCTGTAAACCTGAAGTGCCCATTGTAAGGAAGTCACAGGGCAGCCAAAAATTGGGAGGCTCCACATTGTCCCGGGATAGAGACGTGCAGGAGGGCCTCAAAACATTTTTCCCATTGAAAAGGAGCGGGTATCCTGTCGTTGTAATGCCCATTCTAAAAGAATGGGCGTAAAAATTTACCACTGGGGTGATACCTGAAACAACAGCCTAACTATTGTAACGGTCATCATGGTGGCACATGAAGAGAAGGAGGAGCAGTCCAGCGATTAGCCAAGGAAGAGGAAGACGACGTGGTGGATGATCCAGTAGCTGACCCAACCTGGCAGGAGGATATGCAGAGCGAGGACAGCAGTGCACAGGGGGAGGAAGGCGTAGCATCCCAACAGGCAGTACGAAGCAGGGTCGGGTCCGCAAGCAGAAGACAGGCAACCGTTCCCCCGAACAACAACACGACACAAGGTGCCTGTGCAAATGTTAGGTCTTCCCGAGTCTGGCAGTTTTTTAAGTTGGCTCCAGATGACTCTAAAAAGGCCATTTGCAACACCTGCCATGCCAGCATCAGCAGGGGTACGAAAACTAGCAGCCTGACCACCACCAGCATGATCAGGCACATGTCAGCCAAGCACCCGACTTTGTGGGAACTAAAACAGAGTCGAGGAGCGGTGCTTGCAGATGTCACTGCTACGTCTTCGCGTGTTGTGCGTGCGAGCCAATCCCCTGTACATGCTGGTCGCGAACAAGCCTCCGGCCCTGCACCTGAAGTTGCCCATGCACAAATAACACCACCATCAAGCACGTCCTTGTCCCAGCGCAGTGTTCAATTATCCATTCAGCAAACCTTTGAGTGCAGGCGCAAATACGCTGCCAACGCCCCACATGCCACAGTCCTAAATTCTCACATTTCGCGACTCATAGCGCTAGAAATGTTGCCTTTTGGCTGGTGGAGACTAAAGCATTCCGCGACCTGATGGCGGCTGCTGTCCCACGTTACTCGGTCCCCAGCCGCCACTATTTCTCCAGATGTGCCGTCCCCGCATTGCATAACCACGTGTCCAACAGCATCACACGTGCCCTGAACAATGCTGTTTCAGCCAAAGTCCACCTAACCACAGACACGTGGACAAGTGCTTGTTGGCAAGGCCGCTACATCTCCTTGACGGCACACTGGGTTAATATTGTGGAGGCTGGGACCCAGTCTGAGCGAGGGACGGAACACGTCCTTCCCACACACAAGGATAGCAGGCCCTACCTCTGTCAGGGTTTCACCGACACTCTACAGCTCCGGAATGTCATGCTCTTCAGCCTCCTCCTCCTGCGCATCCTCATCCACTGTACCCTCCACACCAGTCCCAAGCTGGAAGCACTGCAGCACTGCCTCTGCAAAGCGGCAACAGGCTGTGCTGAAGCTAGTCTGCATAGGTGACAAACCCCACAATGCAGAAGAGGTGTGGACAGCTCTGAAACAGCAGGCAGATCACTGGCTCACACCTCTGAACCTAAAGCCAGGAAAGGTCGTGTGTGACAATGGCCGGAACCCGGTGGCAGCTTTGAGGCGAGGCCAGCTGACGCATGTTCCATGCGTGGGCTATGTGCTCAACCTGGTGGTTCAGAGGTTTCTAAAGTCATACCCAGAGCTGTCTGAACTGCTGGTAAAAGTTCACCACCTGTCTGCACATTTTCGCAAGTCACCTGCTGCTTTAGCCGGCCTTGCCGGCTTTCAGCGCCGTTAGCGTCTTACGGCCCACAGACTGGTGTGTGATGTCCCCACGCGTTGGAATTCAACTCTGCACATGTTGGTCAGGATATGTGAGCAGAAGAGGGCAGTTGTTGACTACCTGCATCACCTAAGCCGTCGGGAAATGGGTCAAACTCCACACATAACACCTGAGGAGTGGAGATGGATGTCCGACCTATGTACCGTCCTCCAAAACTTTGAGGACTCCACCAAGATGGTGAGCGGCAATGACCCCATTATTAGCGTCACCATACTACTACTCTGCCTTCTAAAACGGTCTCTGCTGAAAAACAAAGAGGATGCATTGCAGGCCGAGCGCGATGACTTGGAGCAAGAAACAGTAGTGGTTGTGGGTGAAAACACACAGCCCAGCCTCATCTCATCACAACATGCAGTGGAGGACTATGACGAGGAGGATGAAGACATGGAGCAACTTTCTGGCCAAATTGAGGATATGACATGCACACCAGTCATACCCTCAATTCAGCGTGGCTGGCCAGAGGACAGGGAAGATGAGGAGGAGGAGGACAGCATGTTCAGTCATCGTGTTGGTCTGGATACTGAAGTGATTGCTGTTAAGAGTCTGGCGCACATGGCTGACTTTATGGTAAGCTGCCTGGCTCGTGACCCTCGCGTTCAGAACATCTTGGCCGACAATCAGTACTGGTTGGCAACACTGTTAGACCCACGCTACAAGGAGAACTTTATGTCTCTCATTCCTGAGGCGGAGAGGTCAGCCAAAATGCAGCAGTTCCAGAAGGCCATAGTCACGGAAGTAACAAAGAAGGTAATATTGTTGCGCCACTCTGTAATTGTCATCGGAAGCAGGTTATTTGAATGGGAACCTCACCTGTGCTTGTTGTGCTGTCTGCACAACAAGAATTAGTGCATTGATGTTTATCTCCCTGTGTCCTCGGCTAATGAGCGGCTGTGGATGATAAAGATTTTGCTGCGTCCTTAATCCCAGCACCTCACATGTGAGTCGTCACGTGGTGGGTCTGTGGGCGTGTTCAGGACGTTATCCAAGGTCCTATTGCCCGGAGCCGCTCCATACCTCACTCCGCGTAGCGGAGGAACGAATGTATTTCAAAAGAGTAATAGGTATTTGTGTGAGCGCTGGGGAATCAACCGGCACCAAGGCTATTATGAATAGTTACCTCTCGGCTTTATTTGTACAATAAAAAGGCAGGGTCCTTTAGGCCACAACGCGTTTCTACGCTCTCCAAGCGTCTTCCTCAAGTGGAATTAAGGACCCATATGACATTTCTCTTTATATAGTGAACATACACCACTTAACAACAGGGGGAGGGGAAATGGCAAAACATGAGGAAACATCTAAAAACATGACAGGAGCATATGAAAAACTGGAATGAACTGCATAAGATATTGTTTGCCACAATTTAAATGTATGTACATATGGCATATATCATACTCCTCTTTCCTCTCTTTTCTTGTATATATTAAAAACATATAAAAATACATCTAAAAATGCATATAAAGATACATAAAAGTAAACATTAGCGGAGGTATTATAAAAGTCAATTGCATTAAAAAACAATTACAATATTATTAAAATATATATATATACTAGCTGTGAGCCCGATGCAAATGCATCGGGATTCTAGAACGTGGCAAAATTATTTGCATTAATAGCATTATTATTACCATTAATAGCATAATTATTAGCATTAACAGCATTATTATTAGCATTAATAGCATTATTAACAGCAATAATAGTACTATTAATAGTATTGTTATTAGTATTAATAGCATTATTACCATAAATAGCATTAATAATAGCGTTAATAGCATTATTATGAGGAGTAATAGCATTATTAGCATTAATAAAATTATTAATAGCATTAATAGAATTAAAAATAGCATTAATAGCGTTATTAATAGGATTAATAGCATGATTATTAGAATTAATAGCATTAATATTAGCATGAATAGCATTAATAGCATTATTAATAACATTAATACCATTATTAATAGCATTAATAGCCTAAATAATAGAATTAATAGCATAAATAATCGCATTAATAGCATGAGTATTAGCATAAAGAGCATTAATAGCAATATTATTAGCATTAACCTCCCTGGCGGTCTGTTTCTTTGCAAAAAAATCAACAAAAAGCGGGCTTACCCGCGTTCGCGGCAGATGCGGTAAAAAAACCGCATCTGCCGCACTTGCCGCATAGCTGCCGCACTTGCCGCACTTGCGGCGCGGTTGCGGCGCGGTTGCGGTAATCTGCTTAGTAAAGGGAACCTAAGTGACATACACTTACATGCCTGCGTTCTTCTGGGGGTCTCCCTGTGTGTGCTGGGACTTGTGGGCTGTGCCCATCATGGCTGCTCTCCCCCTCCCTTATGCACGGCCCCTCTCAGCCTGCTATTGTGACGTGAGGCTGATCGCGTCATAAAGGGGCGGGGCTCAATCGCGGCATCCCGGTAGCCCCGCCCCTTTATGACGCGATCAGCCTCACATCACAATAGCAGGCTGAGAGGGGCCGTGCATAAGGGAGGGGGAGAGCAGCCATGATGGGCACAGCCCACAAGTCCCAGCACACACAGGGAGACCCCCAGAAGAACGCAGGCATGTAAGTGTATGTCACTTAGTTCCCTTTACTAAGCAGATTACCGCAACCGCGCCGCAACCGCGCCGCAAGTGCGGCAAGTGCGGCAGCTATGCGGCAAGTGCGGCAGATGCGGTTTTTTTACCGCATCTGCCGCGAACGCGGGTAAGCCCGAGCCTGACTCGGGGTTAACGATTCTGGTAGTGAATGTTAACCCCGAGTCAGGCTCGGGAATAACGCTAGGGAGGTTAATAGAATTTTGAATAGCATAAATAGCATGATTATTAGCCTTAATAGCGTTAATATGATTATTATTAGCATTATTAGCATTAATATTAGCATTAATAGCATAATTATTAGCATTAATAGCATTATTATTAGCATTAATAGCATTAATAATAAAATTAATAGCATTAATAGTAGCATTAATAGCATTAATAGTATTATTTATAGCATGAATAACATTATTAATAGCATTAATAGCATTATTAATAGCATTAATAGCATAAACAATAGAATTAATAGCATAACTAATCGCATTAATAGCATTACTATTAGCATAAAGAGCATTAATAGCAATATTATTAGCATTAATAGAATTTTGAATAGCATAAATAGCATGATTATTAGCCTTAATAGCGTTAATATGATTATTATTAGCATTATTAGCATTAATATTAGCATTAATAGCAAAATTATTAGCATTAATAGCATTATTATTAGCATTAATAGCATTAATAATAAAATTAATAGCATTAATAGTAGCATTAATAGTATTATTAATAGCATGAATAACATTATTAATAGCATTAATAGCATTATTAATAGCATTAATAGCATAAACAATAGAATTAATAGCATAACTAATCGCATTAATAGCATTACTATTAGCATAAAGAGCATTAATAGCAATATTATTAGCATTAATAGAATTTTGAATAGCATAAATAGCATGATTATTAGCCTTAATAGCATTATTAATAGCGTTAATATGATTATTATTAGCATTATTAGCATTAATATTAGCATTAATAGCATCATTATTAGCATTAATAGCATTAATAATAAAATTAATAGCATTAATAGTAGCATTAATAGCATTAATAGTATTATTAATAGCATGAATAACATTATTAATAGCATTAATAGCATTAATAGCATTATTAATAGCATAAACAATAGAATTAATAGCATAACTAATCGCATTAATAGCATTACTATTAGCATAAAGAGCATTAATAGCAATATTATTAGCATTAATAGAATTTTGAATAGCATAAATAGCATGATTATTAGCCTTAATAGCATTATTAATAGCGTTAATATTATTATTATTAGCATTATTAGCATTAATATTAGCATTAATAGCATAATTATTAGCATTAATAGCAATAATAAAATTAATAGCATTAATAGTAGCATTAATAGCATTAATAGTATTATTAATAGCATGAATAACATTATTAATAGCATTAATAGCATTAATAGCATTATTAATAGCATTAATAGCATAAACAATAGAATTAATAGCATAACTAATCGCATTAATAGCATTACTATTAGCATAAAGAGCATTAATAGCAATATTATTAGCATTAATAGCATTTTGAATAGCATAAATAGCATGATTATTAGCCTTAATAGCATTATTAATAGCGTTAATATGATTATTATTAGCATAATTAGCATTAATATTAGCATTAATAGCATAATTATTAGCATTAATAGCATTAATAATAGCATTAATAGCAATATTATTTGCATTAATAGCATTATTATTACCATTAATAGCATAATTATTAGCATTAATAGCATTAATAATAGCATTAATAGCAATATTATTTTCATTAATAGCATTAATATTACCATTAATAGCATAATTATTAGCATTAATAGCATTAATAATAGCATTAATAGCAATATTATTTGCATTAATAGCATTATTATTACCATTAATAACATAATTATTAGCATTAATACCATAATTATTAGCATTAATAGCATAATAGCATTAATAGCAATATTATTTGCATTAATAGCATTAATATTACCATTAATAGCATAATTATTAGCATTAATAGCATAATTATTAGCATTAATAGCATTAATAATACCATTAATAGCAATATTATTTGCATTAATAGCATTATTATTACCATTAATATCATTAATAATAGCATTAATAGCAACATTATTTGCATTAATAGCATTATTATTACCATTAATAGCATAATTATTAGCATTAATAGCATAATTATTAGCATTAATAACATAAATATTAGCATTAATAGCATAATTATTAGCATTAATAGCATGATTATTAGCATTAATAGCATAATTATTAGCATTAATAGCATTAATAATAGAATTAATAGCAATATTATTTGCATTAATACCATAATTATTAGCATTAATAGCCTAATTATTAGCATTAATAGCATAATTATTAGCATTAATAGCATTATTATTAGCATTAATAGCATAATTATTAGCATTAATAGCATTATTATTATTAGCAGTAATATCATTATTATTAGCATTTTTTTTTTTATTCTTATTTTTTATGTTATTATGTATAATTTTTTATTTTTTTTTTATTATTTTTTAATAATTTTTTTTATTATTAAATTAATTTATTATTTGTTATTTTAAGTGAGCCTGAGCCTGAGACACAGTTCTCCTTCAGGTCCGCTCAAAGGGCTCATATTATTAGCATATTATATTTTTTTTTTTTATTATTATTTTTAATTAATTTTTGTATTATTTTTTATTTATTTTTTAATTATTTTTTTATTATTAAATTAATTAATTATTTGTTATTTTAAGTGAGCCTGACCCTGAGACACAGTTCTCCTTCAGGTCCGCCAAAGGGCTCATATTCTTAGCATATTATTGTATTTTTTTTTTTTTTTTTTTTTTTTTTTTTTTTTTAGAATTCTTTATTTTTCCAATATTAATTACAAATTTAGAAACAAAGAACAAGTCTCATCATTATAAGTCACATAACAGCATCCAAAAAAAATAATCAGGTTGGTTAGAGTGTTCAGTATTTCAATACAGCATTGATACTAACTACGGAGGGTAGAACGTCCTCTCTTTGTATTAAATCAAATCTAGCTGTCAGACAGAATAAAGAGACAAGCATTGTAGCTTCTGTATATGTTCCGTCCATTACTACAGGAAGAAAAAATTAAAGATTAAAAAGAAGGGAGAGAAGGTAGAAAGAAGTGCCAATATGTGAATGGGATGGGTGGGGGGGATAAAGAGGTAGGGAAGGGTAGAAACGGGAAGTGCAGGGGACCCTCAATGCTTCCGTGAAGTCAAGTATATACTCAGTAACACCAGTTCACCCTCGTTTCAATTGAAACAGGCCCATTAGGAGTCTCTGTGAGTCTTATACAGATCAGATTGTTGAAAACTCATCCAGCCAAACCATGTGTTTCTGAACATCTCGTAAGTGTCATGTACAGCAGATGTCAAGTCCTCGAGGAACATGAGATCGTTCACCCTCTCTATCCACATAGCTACAGAAGGACCTGTCTCCTTTTTCCAAAGTATCGGGATACAGGATCTCGCAGCCATAACCAAGAACCTCATCAGCGAGTGTTTATATTTGTGTGGGGGAATCCTGCAGTGGTGTAACATGAAGAGACCTGGACCTAGATCATCGGTGTACTCCGTAACCGTCCGTATGATCTTTGTCACCTCCGACCAAAATGATTGGAGTTTCCTGCACTCCCAGAACATGTGAAGTAGCGTACCATTCGCCTCGCCACACCTCCAGCACCTCGGATCCACAGAAGGGTAAAATCTGTGCAGATGAGCCGGGACTCTATACCATCTTGTCAATAATTTATAATTTGCCTCCTGCAGTCTCGAACTCAATGATGTAGAGTGAGCCAATATAAAAATGGCTGATCTCTGCTCCGAAGTTAATTTGAGACCTAGATCTGTCTCCCAACGTAGCATGAAATGGGGAGTCGGAAGGTCCGGGGGTGAGATCAAACACGCGTATGTCTGAGACAGTGCATGTCTACAGTCTACTGTGGTAGTGCACAAGGATTCAAATAATGTCTTGGGTCGTAGATATGTTTTCCTAGGAGGAAGCCTCTGAAGGTAATGTGCGAGTTGCACACATCTCCAGAAACCCAGCGTCGACGGGCGTGTAATCAAGTTAAGTTGTTCAAGGGTTGGCCAATTATCACCCTCACCCCATTTCTCTATCCTGTCTAGATCTAACGTTATCCAACGTCGGAACACAGGATCATCCACACTGGGTTTAAAGTCCGGGTGGCTAAGGATCGGACTTAAAACAGAGGCGCGTGGTATCATTAAAGATCTAACCAAGGGGTGGTCGCAAATTTTAAGAGTGGCCCCAATCGTCGGGTGGTCATATAATGACTCATCTTTCTGAAGGGATACCCAGGGTAATGTCTGAAGTCTGAAGGGGGTAGAGTCTTGTTCAATTCGTACCCACAATTTGTTTGCGCCATGTCTGCACCAGTCTATTACCCGTGTAAGGTGGCTGGCGACATAGTACAATTTGATATTCGGGAGGTTCACTCCACCGTCCTTCTTTCGTCTATATAGAATCGATCTCGCTAGACGTGGTCTCGAGTTACTCCAGATAAATTTTGTCTGTATTTGTGCGATTGTCTTAAAAAAGGACGACGGAATGGTGATGGGCAGAGTCTGTAGGTAATATAATATCCTAGGTAAGATAGTCATTTTGAAAAGCTGGCATCTCCCAGACCATGTGAAAGTAGACAATAGCCATCTCTCACAATCTGTTTTAATTGACCGTAAGAGAGAGGGAAAATTTGTACTATACAGATCTCTGATATCCGGAGTAATTTGTACTCCCAAGTAACGAAGAGCTTTAGGGGACCAATGAAAAGTGAAAGCGTTCTGTATTCTATTGATTTGGTTATTAGGAAGGGACACATTAAGGGCCTCTGATTTTGATCTATTTATTTTAAAATTGGAGAGAGTGTAATATGTCTCCAATTCTTTCAGAAGAATGGGAAGGGAAACCTCAGGTTTTGTTACAAAAAACAGGAGGTCGTCTGCATATGCCGCAATTTTGTGTTCAACCGATTTCACCTGTATGCCCGAAATATCCCCCTTCATCCTGACATGACTTAATAACGGCTCTAGAGTCAATATAAAAATCAATGGGGACAGCGGGCATCCCTGGCGCGTACCATTGCTAATGTCAAATGACTCTGAGAGAATTCCGTTGACCCGAACTTTCGCCGACGGGACGGAGTACAGAGACAACACCCAGCCAAGCATCTTTGCTCCTAAACCAATGTGAGACAATGTCTCTTTGATAAAGGACCAATGTACACGGTCGAACGCTTTTTCTGCGTCTGTAGATAGTAACATCAATGGGATTTTGGATGTCTTGGCCGTGTAAATTAAATCTATAGCTTTAGTGGTGTTGTCCCTGGCCTCTCGCCCCGCGTCGAAACCCGTCTGATCTGGGTGAATCATGCCAGGAATAAATGGGGAAAGTCTTGTCGCCAGAATTTTGGCAAAAAGCTTAATATCTACATTTAGTAAGGATATCGGGCGATAACTGGAGCACAGCAGAGGATCTTTCCCTGGTTTGTGAATCACCGCTATGTTAGCTCTCAATGTGTCTTTTGGCGTGTGTGGATGTCGACATGGCATTAAAAAAGGTTTTAAGGTGTGGTAATAGGGATCCTTTTAATTTTTATAGTAACCCACTGTGAATCCGTCAGGGCCGGGTGCTTTACCCGATTTAGTTGATGACAGCGAATCTTCAACCTCCCGATCCGAGATTGGCATCTCAAGGGATTGCGCGACCGAGTCCTCTAATTTTGGCAACGTTGAGGCTTTGATCTAATCCCTTATACGGGTAGTGAGCGTATTCAAGGCCAATGGTGATTTATTTGTGTCTATATTGTATAAGGTAGTGTAATATTGTTTAAATGCCTCAGCTATATCTTGGGGAAACTTTGAACGTCTCAAGGTACCAGGATGGGATATTTCAGATACATACGTGGCAGCTCTGTGGAGTCTGGAGCCCTCGCCAAGGTCTACTCGCCTTATTTCCATATTCATAGAAATGTCGGCGGCATCTGGAGAGTACTCCCTTTGCTTTATGTAGTAAGGTTAAGCGCAGCTTCTCTCTAACCTCCAATAGTTCTCTTTTCAGGTCAGGGAGAGAGTGGCGCTTATGTCTAGTTTCAAGATCTCTCAGTTTTGTCATGAGATCTCGGGTTTCTGCATCTCTATTTTTCTTTAATCTAGCTCCATGTTTTATTAAAATACCTCTTACTACACATTTATGGGCCTCCCATACCCCCCAGGTGTCACATCTGCAGAAATGTTCAAGTCAAAGTAATCTTTAAGTGTTTTAGAGACGTCTGCCAGGACCACCGTGTCCTCCAATAAAGAGGCGTTTAGCCTCCATTGCCATTGTCTAGGGATCGGAGAGGAGAGCATAAGGGAAATTTTAACTAGTGCATGATCCGAAAAGGATATCGGCTCAATAGAAGCGTCTACTAAATGAGTCAGGTCAGTATGTCTCAGTAGAAAGAAGTCCAGTCTGGAATATGTGTCATGTATTGGGGAGTAGAAGGTAAAGTCCTTTGAGGTAGGAAACAAAAGGCGCCAAGCATCCAGCAGTTGGTGATCATGAAGTGCCCGATTTAGCCTTCTATTGGCTGCTTTAGATAAACTGGATCTGCCACGGGACGTGTCTATGTCGGGGTCAAGTGTGACATTGAAATCTTCCCCAGGACCAGCGTTCCTTCTGCAAATACATCAATTTTTTCTAAGAACTGCAGGAGTACCGTAATCTGACCTGAATTAGGTAAGTACAGTGAGGCGAACGTATACACTCTGGAGGCGATCATACCTTTAACCATAAGGAGCCTTCCGTCTTCACCACTGCAGGAGTCCATGAATTCCCACGGTATCGACCTCGATATCGCGATACTAGTGCCCGAAGAGTGTGGGTTGGTAGAGAAGCTGTGGTATATCGAGGGGAACCAATGGCTGGAGAGTTTATAAGGCTTGGTTTCGCACAGATGGGTCTCCTGGAGAAAGGCAACATGTATTTTATTAGCTTTCAAATAATTAAACAAGATAGATCTTTTCCCTGCATCATGTAGACCCTGCACATTCAACGTGCCTATTTGTATGGCCGAGAGGGTGCTATGTGACATATTGACCACCACCAGAAATTTGAAGCTGCAAGGTAGGAGGGGAAGAGGGATTAGGGAGAGAGAGGGGAGGGAGAGAAAGGGAAGAGGAATGAGATAGACTACAAGGACAAGAAAGAAGGGAGAGAAAGAGTAAAATCAAAGAAAAAGCGTAATAGAGATGTAAAAGAGACTATACTAGTCTATGCCGGGCAAGCCGGCGTGTCGATCCTCTCAGAAAAGAAAGGAGAGAGGATCGTAGGGTTTGTAACTGACCAAAAGGCGGCGGTCCGCAGACCCGGGACATCTGCATATTGCAGTGGTTAACTCCTCATTCCACTTACTCCACCTACTTTTATGGTAAACATAACATAAACCAATATCTATAGTTATAGTTATAGTTATAGGGGTCTAAACCCTCCTGTTTATCTAGGGCAAGTATTGTTAGATAAAAACAAAGCTTATATCTTATAACAGTAAAACTTTTCCACTAGTTCGGCTGACTCAGACAGAGGGGAAAAAAAAAGAAAACACGCATTTGCAGCCACTCTGGGGTGAGTCTAAGTAAGACCCTATATATCAGACCCCAGATATTCCAATCAGTTCCACACAAGGTACAGTAGTGTTCTCAAGTCGGCAGGTCCTCGCAAGATCTTCTCCTTTGTCTCCTTGGGCTCGAGGACCCGGATACTGGTGATGATCGTGGGCCACCTCTAGTCTCTCTTTTTTTACTTCGTGGGTCTCCTGCCGTATACGGTGGGCCACGTCGCAGCACCATGAATTTCTTGAGTCCTTCCAATGAAAGCCAGTCAGGAAGCGGGATAGGTGGAATATTCAGAAAAGCGAAGAGGTCATCAAGCTCCTCTCTCCTCCATAGAAAAAACATTTTCCCATCTTTTCTCACTATCAAATGAAAGGGATGTCCCCATCTGTACGTTGCTCCCGCCTCCTTCACTTTAAGGAGCAGGGGGCGAAGCTGTCGTCTCAAATATAGTGTAAGACTGGAGACGTCTGGGTACAACCGTATGGTAGCGTCCTCGTGAGATAAGTCTCCATATGACCAAGCCGCCCGCACGATAGCATCTTTATCTGTATAGTTATGCAACCTGCACAGAACATCCCTCGGGTTTGCAGAGTCAATAGGCGTAGGTCTGGACACTCTGTGTATTCTGTCCACTTTATAAGAATCAGGCGGTTGCTGTAAGACTGTATTAAAGATACTTATGGCAGTGTCCAAGAGTGCATTGGCCGGCACAGACTCAGGGATCCCCCTTATTCGTACATTGTTACGACGTTCCCTGTTTTCATGGTCGTCTGATTGTATAATGAAAGCGACCGTGCATGTATGGGACTGTGAGACCTCTTTTTCCAAGGCAGTGACTCTGTCCTCAATGGTGCCCAGGGATTCCTCAGTACTGATAGCTTTCAGCTTAAGGGTGTCAATGTCCTCTCTAATGGAGCACAGTGCTCTCTCCTGAGAGGCCTCCATGCGGGCCACAATATTATCTATGTCTCTCTTGATGGGAGTGCAGCAATCATACTCCTGATTGCCTGCAGTTCAGATTGAGGGCCACCTGACAGTGTGGGGGATGGGGCCAACACGGGAGTCATATCAGGGGGATCCCGTTCCCTTAACTCACCGCCATCTTCTGTACCCAGGGTCGCAGGCTGTGGTATACCTGTCTGTGTCTGCTGGGGCATGGATCGTCTTCCCTCCTCCTCTCCGGTCTGCTGCTTGTCTTTGGTCTGACTCCCAGCACCATGACACCGCGGGCTCCTCTGTTGGAGTGGCAGCTGCGACGGCGGTGTTTGTTTGTGCACTGCACCCGGCGCCATTACTGGTGAGCGCGCCGTTTTTCCACCCGCAGTGTGGAACAGCTTGGAGATGTCCGTGCGGGTCTCCTGCTTCTTTACCTGCGCTGCACCGCTTAAGGAGTCGTCCACCTTCTTCCTCCTTGACATTTTGGGGCTGAGGGTAGGTATAATCTGTAATTTAGAGTCCCGGGTCCGCAGAGCTCTGGAAAGAGCGTCTTCACCCAGCCATGGTCAGGCCACGCCCCCCCATATTATTGTATTTTTTATTATTATTTTTTATTTATTTTTTTATTGTTTTTTAATTATTTTTTTATTATTTTTTAATTATTTTTTTATTATTAAATTCATTAATTATTTGTTAATTTAAGTGAGCCTGACCCTGAGACACAGTTCTCCTTCAGGTCCGCCAAAGGGCTCATATTCTTAGCATATTATTGTATTTTTTATTATTATTTTTTATTTATTTTTTTATTATTTTTTAATTATTTTTTTATTATTTTTTAAATATTTTTTTATTATTAAATTAATTAATTATTTGTTATTTTAAGTGAGCCTGACCCTGAGACACAGTTCTCCTTCAGGTCCGCTCAAAGGGCTGATATTCTTAGCATATTTTTTTTATTATTATTTTTTATTTATTTTTTTATTTTTTATTTATTTTTTTTATTATTTTTTAAATATTTTTTTATTAATTTTTTTATTATTAAATTAATTAATTATTTGTTATTTTAAGTGAGCAGACACAGTTCTCCTTCAGGTCCGCTCCAACCCCTCATAGAGATACATGGGGGATAATCCTGGACGCTGATTGGTCGCTTTTTCCCATAATCAGCGTCCAGGATTATCCGCCATGTAAGTCAATGAGGCCTTTCAGCGGAGCAGAATGGAGACTGCGAGCCGGAGCTCGGTGGAGGAAGAGAGAAGAGCGGCGGATGGAAGAGTCGTTAGCCGGGCTGAAGGAAGAGGATGTCTGGGCCGGAGGGAGGAGTGTACGTGGACCTGAGGAAGCAGATGTCATGAAGACAGGTAAGTGATCTACGGCGTCGGGTGGGGGGGGGCTGTGCGGACATTTTGGGTGGGGGCTGTGCAGACATTGGCGGGGGGGGGGCTGTGCGACATTGGCGGGGGGGGCTGTGCGGACATTGGCGGGGGGAGGGGCTGTGCGGACATTGGCGGGGGGGCTGTGCGGACATTGGGGGGGAGGGGCTGTGCGGACATTGGCGGGGGGGGGCTGTGCGGACATTGGCAGGGGGGGGCTGTGCGAACATTTGGGGGGGCTGTGCGAACATTTTGGGGGGGGGCTGTGCAGGACATTTTGGGGGGGGGCTGTGCGGATATTGGCGGGGGGGGCTGTGCGGACATTGGCGGGGAGGGAAGGGGGGCTGTGCGGACATTGGCAGGGGGGGGGCTGTGCGGACATCGGGGGGGGGGGAGGGGGCTGTGCGGACATTGGCGGGGGGGGCTGTGCGGACATTGGCGGGGGGGGGCTGTGCGGACATTGGCGGGGGGGGCTGTGGGACATTGGCGGGGAGGGGGCTGTGCGGACATTGGCGGGGGGGGCTGTGCGGACATTGGCGGGGGGAGGGGCTGTGCGGACATTGGCGGGGGGAGGGGCTGTGCGGACATTGGCGGGGGGAGGGGCTGTGCGGACATTGGCGGGGGGAGGGGCTGTGCGGACATTGGGGGGGGGCTGTGCGGACATTGGGGGGGAGGGGCTGTGCGGACATTGGCGGGGGGTGGGGCTGTGCGGACATTGGCAGGGGGAGGGGCTGTACGGACATTGACGGGGGGGAGGGGCTGTGCGGACATTGGGGGGGAGGGGCCGTGCGGACATTGGGGGGGAGGGGCTGTGCGGACATTGGGGGGGGGCTGTGGTAGACTGTGGATGGGGCCTGGCGGCGGAGGTGTGCGGGCAGTGAGGGGGACATTGGGGGGGAGGGGCTGTGCGGACATTGGGGGGGAGGGGCTGTGCGGACATTGGGGGGGGGGCTGTGCTAGACTGTGGATGGGGGCTGGCGGCGGAGGTGTGCGGGCAGTGAGGGGGAGGTGTGTGCGGCGTTGGGGGTGTGCGGTGCTGGAGAGCGGTGCGGGTCTGGGGATCGTTGCTGGGCTGTGGATCGGGGCTCGGGGGAGGCACAGGGGGCAGCTCCATAGTCGGAGGTGGTCTGTGGGTAGCGGGGAGCAGAGGCGGCATTGGCGGCCATTGCGAGTGGAGTTAAAACGGCTCGCAATGGCCGCTTCGCGGCATGCTTCGCGCGTATCACATGACGACACTGGAAGTAGCGCCGAGAGGGGCGCTTTTGCGATTCGCGATTATATAATAGATATGTAGAAAAAAAAAACAAACAAAAACAAATTTAAAACATATATGAAGCTAAAAGGTTTTTGTTAGCACATGATACTATTATAATTTATATGCTACATGTTATATATTATATATTATTCTCTAGTGAGATGTTCAAACCTTCTGGTATTAAAGTACCTATTCTAAAAATCCAGTAAGATTCTCTTCTATTCAGGCTGCTGATTCTGTCTAATATATTCTCTCCTATTCTATCTATTATTATCAATTTGAATTTAGAGGGATCTTTCTCATGTGTTTGTAAAAAATGTTTTGATACACTATGTTTTATAAAACCTGTTTTGATGTTAAACCTATGTTTATTCAATCTAGATCTCATGCTCTGGGTAGTTCTCCCCACATATTGGTACCCGCATGTACATTCAATCATAGATGACAAAATTAGAAGAGCAATCTAACCTTTGTTTGATTTCAGACACTTCACCTGTAGTATTTGATTTAAAAGTCTTGGCTTTGTGGACCATATTTTTGCAACATTTGCATCTAAGTGATTCGCATCTATAACAGCCCTTAGTTTTACTTGTATTAATGATGTTCATAATTTTCCGTTGTATTTAATCCTATACTTCTGATTTTACTTGGGGCCAATATATTTTGAAGATTTTTTCCCCTGCGGAAGATTACTTTTGGTTTCTTGGGAAGAATTTTTTAAAGGATTGGGTCTCCCTGTAGGATAAACCAGTTTTTTTCCAATAACTTATGAATATTTTTGTATGATTTATTGTAGGTAGTTATTAGTACACTATTGTATTTGGTTTCTGTCCATTCTTTTTTTCCAAATTTTTGTGAATTATTCCTCTCCTCAATCTTTTCCATGTATCCTTTTTGAGTATAATTCTTAGTTTTGTTGAAAGCATCAACTAATAATTTGTTTGGATACCCTTTTTCCTTAAATCTAGTTTTTAATATATCCGCTTCCCTTTTGAAATCCTCATCGTATGTGCAGTTTTTTCGTATCCTAAGATACTGTCCATAAGGTATATTCCTCACCCAAGATGGAAGATGGCTACTATCGAATTTAAGATAACTATTGACATCCACATTTTTAAAAAATGTGGATGTACTTAAGAGGCCTTCCTCATTTATTTTGATCATGAGGTCTAAAAATTGGATGCGTTCCTTTGAATAATTCATAGTGAACTTTAGGCCCCATTGGTTCATATTCAAAGTGTTTACAAAAGTATTAGCCTCCTCCTCACTCCCTGACCATATGATCAATAAGTCATCAATAAATCTCCTGTAGAATTTAATGTACTTACTACCTAGGGGGGACTGTGCGATGGCCACGGATTCAAATGCACCCATGTAGAGACCGGCATAACTGGGTGCGAATCTCGTGCCCATCGCACAGCCCCTTATCTATATAATGAATCCTGAAAACTAAAAATATTATTATTTAAAATAAATTCAATACTATTTTTTAAAAATTCCTTTTGGGTCTTTCTTATTGCAGGGTCTTTTGATATGTAGTGTTCTATCACCTTTATGCCTTTATTATGAGGTATATTAGAATAAAGTGTACTAACGTCAAGAGTGATAAATAAAATTCCTGGCATTGGGGGAAGATCAGTTAATAATTTTATCAATTGGGAGGAGTCTTTGAGATAGGATTCCAATTCTGTATTATATTTTTGTAAAAACAAGTCAATATAGTGAGATAAATTGCTAGTCAAAGAATTGATACTGGAAATTATTGGGCGGCCGGGGGGTGTTTTTGTACATTTGTGCATTTTTGGAAGAAAATAAAAGTGCGCAGTTCTGAATTTATCTATATTGAGAAATCTGAATTCTCTTTTATCTAATATCCCTAATGTTCTTGCTTCTTTAATCATTGCTTTGTATTCTGAGAACAGGTTCTCTAATGGATTTTCTTTCAGTTTTTCATAGTAATTATTATCACTAAGAATTTCCACACTCCTATTATTGTACCAATCAGTATTCATCACTACTACCCCTCCCCCCTTATCTGCTTGTTTAACTACCAGGTTTTTATTTTCTTTTAGTTTCCTCATGGCTACTCTTTCTCCTACTGAAAGATTATCTTTCTGTTTGATGTCAGTTATGTTCCTTATTTCTTTAAGGGCTAAGTGTTGAAAAGTCTCCAAATGAGAACCTTTGTGGTGTAGGGGATAATATTTACTTTTATTCTTGGGAGCTAGATGTACAAATTTATCCTCCAGATGTTGGCTCAAATTCACTTCTTTTTCTCTTTTTATTTGTTCATTAGACTCTATTCCTTTCATCTTCTCAATTAGGAAGTGTCTTTGTATTGTAAGTTTCCTTACATATTCATTAAAATCAATATATAGGGTAAGGGGATCTAGTTTAGACTTAGGACAGAAAGTTAATCCTCGCTTAAGTAAATTAATTTCATCTTGTGATAGCGCTATTCCTGATATATTGAAAACACCATCATCTTTACCTCCATTCATTTTGCCCCTTTTTTCCTCACTACTGGATGCTTGTCCTTCACTGATTTTAAATGAGTCTAATCCGCTTTAGTTTTTTTCTTTTTTATTGTTTTTTCTAAATCCGAGGAAGGTGTGGATAGAAGAGATACCTCCTCCTCTACAAACCCTCCCTCTCTTTTTCTTTTTGCTTTTCTGCAAGAAGCCGTCTGAAAAAAATGTGTGATTTTCAAATTTCCTGTATCTATTCCCTTTTTAGTGCTGTTCTTTTTCTTATTATCCTCTACATCTATATTAGTGTTAATTATTGTGTCCTCTGTCTCCAATGTGGAACTCTTTGATGAATCTAGTGAATTATTTAATGTATAGCTTTCCCCTTTGTTATATGTGTTTGGTGAATTCGGGAGCTCTTGATAAAAAGTGTCATCCAGGTTATTAGTATGATTATGTGTAGGTGACTGAGTGTAATCGTGTACAGTGAATAAATCAAAAGAAGTGTTAACACTATTATTATTACTCTTATTTTTGTGATTGATCTTGGTGGTATTTATTTCATCTACTTGTGTTCCCATATTTATTTCTGTGCTGAAAAAATCTATTAATAGGACAAGCATCCAGTAGTGAGGAAAAAAGGGGCAAAATGAATGGAGGTAAAGATGATGGTGTTTTCAATATATCAGGAATAGCGCTATCACAAGATGAAATTAATTTACTTAAGCGAGGATTAACTTTCTGTTCTAAGTCTAAACTAGATCCCCTTACCCTATATATTGATTTTAATGAATATGTAAGGAAACTTACAATACAAAGACACTTCCTAATTGAGAAGATGAAAGGAATAGAGTCTAATGAACAAATAAAAAGAGAAAAAGAAAGTGAATTTGAGCCAACATCCGGAGGATAAATTTGTACATCTAGCTCCCAAGAATAAAAGTAAATATTATCCCCTACACCACAAAGGTTCTCATTTGGAGACTTTTCAACACTTAGCCCTTAAAGAAATAAGGAACATAACTGACATCAAACAGAAAGATAATCTTTCAGTAGGAGAAAGAGTAGCCATGAGGAAATTAAAAGAAAATAAAAACCTGGTAGTTAAACAAGCAGATAAGGGGGGAGGGGTAGTAGTGATGAATACTGATTGGTACAATAATAGGAGTGTGGAAATTCTTAGTGATAATAATTACTATGAAAAACTGAAAGAAAATCCATTAGATAACCTGTTCTCAGAATACAAAGCAATGATTAAAGAAGCAAGAACATTAGGGATATTAGATAAAAGAGAATTCAGATTTCTCAATATAGATAAATTCAGAACTCCGCACTTTTATTTTCTTCCAAAAATGCACAAATGTACAAAAACACCCCCCGGCCGCCCAATAATTTCCAGTATCAATTCTTTGACTAGCAATTTATCTCACTATATTGACTTGTTTTTACAAAAATATAATACAGAATTGGAATCCTATCTCAAAGACTCCTCCCAATTGATAAAATTATTAACTGATCTTCCCCCAATGCCAGGAATTTTATTTATCACTCTTGACGTTAGTGCACTTTATTCTAATATACCTCATAATAAAGGCATAAAGGTGATAGAACACTACATATCAAAAGACCCTGCAATAAGAAAGACCCAAAAGGAATTTTTAAAAAATAGTATTGAATTTATTTTAAATAATAATATTTTTAGTTTTCAGGATTCATTATATAGACAAATAAGGGGCTGTGCGATGGGCACGAGATTCGCACCCAGTTATGCCGGTCTCTACATGGGTGCATTTGAATCCGTGGCCATCGCACAGTCCCCCCTAGGTAGTAAGTACATTAAATTCTACAGGAGATTTATTGATGACTTATTGATCATATGGTCATGGAGTGAGGAGGAGGCTAATACTTTTGTAAACACTTTGAATATGAACCAATGGGGCCTAACGTTCACTATGAATTATTCAAAGGAACGCATCCAATTTTTAGACCTCATGATCAAAATAAATGAGGAAGGCCTCTTAAGTACATCCACATTTTTTAAAAATGTGGATGTCAATAGTTATCTTAAATTCGATAGTAGCCATCTTCCATCTTGGGTGAGGAATATACCTTATGGACAGTATCTTAGGATACGAAAAAACTGCACATACGATGAGGATTTCAAAAGTGAAGCGGATATATTAAAAACTAGATTTAAGGAAAAAGGGTATCCAAACAAATTATTAGTTGATGCTTTCAACAAAACTAAGAATTATACTCAAAAAGGATACATGGAAAAGATTGAGGAGAGGAATAATTCACAAAAATTTGGAAAAAAAGAATGGACAGAAACCAAATACTATAGTGTACTAATAACTACCTACAATAAATCATACAAAAATATTCATAAGTTATTGGAAAAAAACTGGTTTATCCTACAGGGAGACCCAATCCTTTCAAAAATTCTTCCCAAGAAACCAAAAGTAATCTTCCGCAGGGAAAAAAATCTTCAAAATATATTGGCCCCAAGTAAAATCAGAAGTATAGGATTAAATACAACGGAAAATTATAACATCATTAATACAAGTAAAACTAAGGGCTGTTATAGATGCGAATCACTTAGATGCAAATGTTGCAAAAATATGGTCCATAAAGCCAAGACTTTTAAATCTAAATCAAATACTACAGGTGAAGTGTTTGAAATCAAACAAAGGTTAGATTGCTCTTCTAATTTTGTCATCTATATGATTGAATGTACATGCGGGTACCAATATGTGGGGAGAACTACCCAGAGCATGAGATCTAGATTGAATAAACATAGGTTTAACATCAAAACAGGTTTTATAAAACATAGTGTATCAAAACATTTTTTACAAACACATGAGAAAGATCCCTCTAAATTCAAATTGGTAATAATTAGATAGAATAGGAGAGAATATATTAGACAGAATCAGCAGCCTGAATAGAAGAGAATCTTACTGGATTTTTAGAATAGGTACTTTAATACCAGAAGGTTTGAACATTTCACTAGAGAATAATATATAATATATAACATGTAGCATATAAATTATAATAGTATCATGTGCTAACAAAAACCTTTTAGCTTCATATATGTTTTAAATTTGTTTGTTTTTTCTACATATTTATTTATTTATTTATTTTTCTACATATTTATTTTCTACATATATATATATATATATATTTTAATATTATTGTAATTGTTTTTTAATGCAATTGACTTTTATAATACCTCCGCTAATGTTTACTTTTATGTATCTTTATATGCATTTTTAGATGTATTTTTATATGTTTTTAATATATACAAGAAAAGAGAGGAAAGAGGAGTATGATATATGCCATATGTACATACATTTGCAAAGAAATGTGTTAGAGTGGCACTAGAAGGCGATCCACCAGTCACATGCTATACACCAATAATGAAAGGGAGGAAAGAACCAGAAAGCATCCCGAGGATGAAGCCGTTGTTTTAGAGCGGCGATACGCGTCGGTCCCTGCTGCTATGTGCCCCCGGTCTCCTGACCTGCTATGGTGACTATAACTTATCTTTGACTTTTTTCCAGGCATTGGTTGTTGCATTGTCCTGACTTTTGTTTATCCTTCATGTTTTCTCACCCTGCTCACAGGTGAATGATTTTTGATGCCTCAGCATTAACTGAACTGACCATTCCAGTTTATGGTGTGCTCTCCTAGACCTGTGTTACTGACCTCAGAGCTTTTGTCCTTAATTAGCTCTTAGGCTGGACTGACATTATTGTATTTGTGACTTTTTTCATTCTTGTTACTCCATAAGGACATTAGGTCCCTGTACTATACTTTATCACAGGAGTCTATGAGTCGCATCTCACTGTTTTGTACATTGGTGCAATATATTCTGATTCAATATTAGCTGAGCTGCATTATCTTTCAACTGGGTTTGATGATTGCTATTTATGATTTTCTTGTTCTTTGATCAATGCCACCTATATTGTCCTGGAATCTCTTGTTTTTTTCATTCCTTCATGTCAGCAGGCTTGCCTTCCTGTGAGTCTAGTCACCAGCGGGTCCTAATCAAATATTTAAACCCATGTTTGGGTCTCATGATACAGCTATTCTGATGACATCTGGGGCCATAGTCATTGCTGTGTTGGTGGTTGTCCATCACACATTTTAAGTGTTTTTATTCTGTTTGTGTTTTTTGCTCATATTTCTCTGTATTATTGTTAATAAAGATTTACAAAAATTTTTTTGAATTATTGGTCTGTTTCTCTGATCCCGGTCATCCATACATGCTTTCTGGTTCTTTCCTCCCTTTCATATGTACATATATTTAAATGTGGCAAACAATATCTTGTGCAGTTCATTCCAGTTTTTCATATGCTCCTGTCATGTTTTTAGATGTTCCCTCATGTTTTGCCTTTCCCCCTCCCCCTGTTGTTAATTGGTGTATGTTCACTATATAAAGAGAAATGTCATATGGGTCCTTAATTCCACTTGAGGAAGACGCTTGGAGAGCGTAGAAACGCGTTGTGGCCTAAAGGACCCTGCCTTTTTATTGTACAAATAAAGCCGAGAGGTAACTATTCATAATAGCCTTGGTGCCGGTTGATTCCCCAGCGCTCACACAAATACCTATTACTCTTTTGAAATATAGTCACGGAAGTAGGCAAATCATTCCCCTCACAAAACGCTAACGGCATAGGTCAGGAATCGGTGGACAACCAAGGCGTACGGCCGAGAGGGGCACAAGCCAGAGGTAGGGGAACAGTCTTTACGATGTGGGACAGTTTTCTCAGCCCCTCACGTACCACAGCCCCTGAGGTGCGGGGTAGTGCCACAAGAAATGCCAAGTTTGGCCAGATGCTGAAGGAGTACCTTGCAGATCGAACAACTGTACTGCGAGATTCCTCTGTGCCTTACAATTATTGGGTCTCCAAGCTGGACACGTGGCATGAATTGGCTCTCTACGCCTTGGAAGTCCTGGCCTGCCCTGCCACTAGCGTTTTGTCAGAGCGTGTTTTCAGTGTCGCAGGTGGAATCATTACTGATAAACGCACCCGCCTGTCAACTGAAAATGCTGACAAGCTGACTCTGATCAAGATGAACAAGGGTTGGATTGGGCCAGACTTCACCACACCACCAACAAATGACAACTGAATTTCAATTTTGTTATGGGAATTTGCCATGTACCTCCACTCACCCATGGGTAAACACTTCTGGACTTCCGAGTGTCCAAGTGTGGGATCAGTAATGTCCGTGGACCTGTACTCGGCCTGGTGGTAGGAAGGAGGATCAGGTTGGGAAATGTGCGGTGCAGTATCACGGCTACTGACACTTGAGCGTGTGGAAGACGGGGTGTTTGTGTAGGTGCCAATCTGACTTGAAGCATTATCCGCTATCAAAGTAACAACCTGTTGACACTGGTGTTGGTTTAAGAGCGGTGTACTGCAGCGGGCCCCAAGAATTTGGGACAGGACGTGTGAGCGAGTAGATGTGCCCCTTTGTTGTTGCGAAATTAGTGCTTGCACACGACCTCGGCCTCTGCCTGCACCACCATCACGTTCACTTCCTTGTTCCTTGCCAAAGCCCTTGCGCATTTTGCTTGTATACAGCGAGAACAGTCTGGTGACTGTAATGGTCACAGGAGATTAGGATTTTAGTCCCTAACCTGTATTAAGGTAGTAAGTACACCAGTCTGGTGACTGTAATGGTCACAGGAGAGTAGGATTTTAGTCCCTAACCTGTATTAAGGTAGTAAGTACAACAGTCTGGTGACTGTAATAGTCACAGGAGAGTAGGATTTTAGTCCCTAACCTGTATCAAGGTAGTAAGTACAACAGTCTGGTGACTGTAATGGTCACAGGAGATTAGGATTTTAGTCCCTAACCTGTATCAAGGTAGTAAGTACAACAGTCTGGTGACTGTTAGATCACAGAGATTAGGATTTTAGCCTAACCGTATCAAGGTATAAGTACAACAGTCTGTGACTGTCAGATCACAGGAGAGTAGGATTTTAGTCCCTAACCCAGTGATGGCGAACCTTTCCAAGGCCGAGTGCCCAAACTGCAAACCAAAACCTAATTATTTATGGCAAAATGCCAACAGTGTAATTTAACATAAGTTACAGCAGTAGCCGTCACAAGCGCAGCACTGGGAGAGGGTCAGCAGAATCTCTTCCCTGTACAGCACTTGCAATCCTGACACCCTGATGATGAATTCTATTATTTCAACAAAAAATTTATTTTATACTTACTTTTGCAGTCTACTCTTGTCTTCTTTTCAGCAGTGGTCATCAAGCTGATGTGTGCTGAGTGCACATTGAAGCTGAGGTGCTCCGACTGCCCTTTCCAGACCCAGGAGGTGGATTGATCTGTATGGAAAAAAATGCGGAATATTAGATAGATTTCTATCATGGAATGTAAGCCGATTTCACACTGAAATCCTGGTCCTTATCTTGTAGTAATCTCTGCATCCTGACCCTCCCCTTGGAGTAATGTGCTCCATCCTGAGCCTCTTCTAATAATGTACTCCATCCAGACCCTCTCCTTGTAGCATTTTACTCCATCCTGACCCTCTCCTAGCAGTAATGTCCCCATCCTGGCCCCCATCCTGTAGTAATGTCTCCTCCTTGTCCCCTTGATTAATGCCTCACACTTGTCACCTTGCAGTAATGCCCCCTACTTGTCCCCTTGCAGTAATACCCCATCCTTGTCCCCTTGTAGTAATATGCCTCACCCTGCTCCCATCATGTAGTAATGCCACATCCTGCCCCATCATGTAGCAATGCGTCCACATCCTTGTCCCCTTGCAGTAATGTCCCGTCATTCAGTAATATGCTCATCCTTGTCCCCTTGCAGTAATATGCCCCATCATTGTCCTCTTGCAGTAATATGTCCTATCCTGCAGTAATTTGCCCCATCCTTGTCCCCTTGCAGTATTATGCCCATCCTTGTTCATTTGCATTATATGCCCCATCCTGTACCAATATGCCCCATCATTGACCCCTTGCAGTAATAAGCAACATAGGGTCATTCCATGTCAAGTGATCCAAAAATGAATTTTTTTTTCCCTGACGTCCTCAGATTTTTTAAATTTTTTTTCTATATGAAGAACAACTTTAGTTAATTACAAAAAAAAAGTTTTGAATTTTTTTCTTTATCAGTTAATTTTTTACAGATTTTTAAAGTTTTAAAAAAGTACGAATTTTGGCCTGGTATGGCTTTACATTTTCTATCATATCTCGGGCTAGAAATAAGATAGAGAAACAAAATAAACACCAATCTACTCAGAACTGTGCAGGCTTTCACCAGATATGTCACAAGAGGATCTTTGTTAATATTTTACCCATGTGATCGCAAGCGCAAAACTTTAAAACGCATTTCCGAAAAATCGGCGCGCTTTAAATATTTTAAAAACTGCCCATGTGTCTGCTTTGCTCTTAGCCACATCTGTACCAAATTTAAAGTTGGGATCGCGATGGAATCATATTTTAAAATATTTTACTATTAATAGCGTCAATGGGTCATTCCATATCAAGTGATCTAAATATGAATATTTTTTTTTACCTGACGTCTTTAGATTTTTTTTAATTCTTTTTCTTTATGAAGTACAACTTTAGTTAATTACAAATGAAAAATTTAGAATTTTTTTCTTCATCAGTTAATTTTTTACAGATTTTTAAAGTTTAAAAAAAGGGTGAATTTTGGCCTGGTATGACTTTACATTTTTTTTATCTCAGGCTAGAAATAAGATAATGAAGTGGGAGAGGCATCATTTTACTCAGAACGGTAACAGCTTTCATTTGATATGTTACAAGACTATATTTCTTTATATAAAATTCAAACTATTGACGGGCAATTGTGAAAAAATGACTGATTGTGTTGTTCTTGGTTATATTTGTGCAGAGATTCAACTTGGGACCTGTCAAATTTATATATTTTTTATTTTATGGTTGTATGAGTTATCACAACTTATTGAATAAAACATTTATATGCAACAAAAAAGAAACACAAAAAACAAATCCCATAAGTGCCAGGATAAATACATCTTAATCATCAGAACACAACGCTCAGCATTTTCAACTTGAATGTATTGAACAAACCAAAAGAAGAAAGGTGATCATATCCTCAAGATTGATTAAACAAGATTAAAAGAACCAAAAATGTTAACCCCTATTTATACATTTAAATTTGTTTTCTATTCTATCACTAAACATGTGATTTATGAAGTGTTTAATAAGAATAGTACAGTAGTTAAATCATCGTTCTATAAATTATGAACTAATCAAACAATTAATAGTATGTTTTAAAGTGGCATTTTATCAATTTGTCCCTTCTAGTGGGTGAAATGTAATCTTGTCCATAAACGCTTACTATCAATCGTCATTTCCTTGTGTGTCAAAGAGTATGTCCGGCCTGTCACGGTGTTAGGCTCCGCCTGAGTTAATATCTGATTTTTGTGCACTTTTAAAATGTCTGGCTTTCTTGGATACACAAAGGATGGCGCTGGACCAGAAGGATGCAATAAAGTCAATTCTACTTCTTCATTTTCACAATCTTTGGAGACTACAGTAGCCAGCCACCAGCGCCAATCATATTCATATTTTTTCAAAAGGATTGCAACAGTGTCTATGATAAAATGCTGTTTCTTGAGAAGTAGCAGCCATTGCTGTGTGGGAAAAATACAGTTAATATTAAGTAAGGAAGATAGGTAATAAAAATAAAGATTTACAGTACACTTGAGATAGAACTGTATTACTATAAAGTGAGTTTTAGGGCTGGCGTGCACAGTTTTTTCTGTCTGCAGATACATGCTGCAGTTTTGGCAGCTTGTTTTTCTATCAAGTTTTTACCACATATGCGTTAGTTTTTTTAATCGCTAGTGAAAAAAATGGCAGCTTTTTTTATATAAATGATAAATGCTGCATTTATTGCAGCGATTAAAAAGTAGTTCAAGCAGTGATTTACTCACTCTTGAGTGTTTCCAAAAACACTGCATGTGGTGAACCCCATAGAAATCAATGGGGCTGTTTTTCTGAATGATGATCTTTAAGAATAGCACTGTGTGTATTGGCCCTTAATAATAAAAGCAATAAACTATTAATATATTTACTCACCCAAATTTTAGTACACAGCCTTGATGGCTTTGTACAGACTATTGTTTGTTCAGGAGTGAAGATGTCCAGACATGTCAGGACATGAAAGGTCTGAACGAGCTGTCTTACTTCCTGAATGCAGTGGGTAGACACTTAGCCCAGCAGCTCTGTCAATCATGTTATCATCTGCTCTGCATTCACTGTCTATCCCTGTGCTTTCTCAGGTTGAGCCCTAACAAAGCTTTTTCCTATATGTCCTCTCCTGCTTCTAAGCTGTAACATATCAAAATAATACAGTAATGTCTAAAAATAATGGATTTGATAAATATAGACCCCACGCTTTTAGACCACAGGTTGAACAGATCTGAATTCAAGATTTTTGAATTGACACTATAATAGTTAAATATTTAAAAATATGATCCCATCACAATCCCAACTTGAAATTTGGTACAGATGTGGCTAAGAGCATAAAAGACACATGGGCAGTTTTGGAAAATTTTTATTAAAACGTTTTTTCGGAAATGCGTTTCAAAATGTTGCGTTTGCGTTCGCATGGGTAAAAAATTAAAATTAACAAATATACTCTTGTGACATATCTGGTGAAAGCCTGGACAGTTCTGAGTAGAATGGTATTTATTTTGTTTCTCTATCTTATTTCTAGCCCAAGATAAAAAAATGTAAGGTCATACCAGGCCAAAATTCACACTTTTTTTAAACTTTAAAAATCTGTAAAAAATTAACTGATGAAGAAAAAAATTCTAAACTTTTAATTTGTAATTAACTAAAGTAGTACTTCATAAAGGAAAAAAAATAAAAAAAATCTAAAGACGTCAGGTAAAAAAAAATATTCATATTTAGATCACTTGATATGGAATGACCCATTGACGCTATTAATAGTAAAATATTTTAAAATATGATCCCATCGCCATCCCAACTTGAAATTTGGTACAGATGTGGCTAAGAGCAAAGCAGACACATGGGCAGTTTTTGAAATATTTAAAGCGCGCCGATTTTTCGGAAATGCGTTTTAAAGTTTTGTGCTTGCGATCACATGGGTAAAATATTAACAAAGATCCTCTTGTGACATATCTGGTGAAAGCCTGTATAGTTCTGAGTAGAATGGTGTTTATTTTGTCTCTCTATCTTATTCCTAGCCTTAGTTATGAGGAGAAACGTAAAGGCAGGCAACAGCGAAATTCGCACTTTTTCCGAACTTTGAAAATCATTTTAAAAAAAAATAAATTTTTAAAAAAAATTTCTCTTCACATTTTGCATTGTCTGACATGCTATTATCAAATAACAAAATCTCAAAAGAATTAAAAATATAGAGGTAATAATCATTGGTTCACTTGACATGGAATGACCCCATACTTGTCCTCAGGTAGTATTGCCCAATCCTGACCTCAGGTAGTATTGCCCAGCCTGTCCTCAAGTAGTATTGCCCCATCCTTTCCTCAAGTAGTATTGCCCCATCCTGTCCTCAGGTAATATTGCCCCATCCTGTTCTCAGGTAATATTGCCCCATCCTATCCTCGGGTAGTATTCCTCCATCCTTGTCTTCAGGTAGTGTTGCCCCATCCTTGTCCTCAGGTAGTATTGTCCCATCCTGTCCTCAGGTAGTATTGGTCCATCCTGTCCTCAGCAGTGGAGTTGCTAGGGTCAGAAAAGCACCATCACACAGACACATACAGGTGACCATCACACATAAAGCACACACCGAATCATGCATACCATCAAACATACATCACGCACAAACCCAGGAGACCCATGCTACATCACGCTCACTCAAGTACACCATCATATATACACACACAGACACATCCAGGCTTAAGATCATCAAAACACACACCACACGCATCACCCTCACACATCACAGGCATCACCCTCACACACCACACGCATCACTCTCACACATGCATCACCCTCACACACCACATGCATCACCCTCACACACACCACACGCATAACTCACACATGCATCACCCTCGCACACCACATGCATCACCTTCACACACCACACGCATAACTCACACATGCAACACCCTCACACTCCACATGCATAACTCTCACACATGCATCACCCTCACTGACCTCAGGTATTATTGCCCCATTCTGTCCTCAGCAGTGGCGTTGCTAGGGTCCGAAAAGCACCATCGCACAGAAACATCCAGGCGACCGTCACACATAAAGCACACACAGAATCATGCATGCCAATACACATACATCACGCACAAACCCAGGCGAATCATCATACATCACACTCACTCAAGTACACCATCATATATATACATCCAGACACATCCAGGCTTAAGATCATCAACACACACACCACACACATCACCCTCACACACATCACCTTCACACATGCATCACCCTCACACACCACCCTCACACTTGCATCACCCTAATACACATCACCCTCAAACACCACACGCATCACTTTCATACATCACATACCATAATACATACATAATATAGGTATGAACACATATATACTCACTTTCCTCATCATTTCAAGGTACCCAGTGGCAGGAGAGGGGGAGGCCTGAAGATAGAGTCTTCAGTAGAGGATGGCTGCAAGCACAGGAGTCTCCTTTCAGACCCCTTATCTCTCCCTCCTGCTCCTGACTGCTGAGGTAGTGGTGACATTACAGAAGGAGAGGGCTCCTGTAAGAGTAGCAGTGGCAACAAATGAGGAGGGCAGGCACTTTTCTCTTCTTTCCTCAGGGCCGACTGCCTTGTGTTCCATATTCACCCCCCCCCCACACACACACTTGGCCCTGCCCCACCTTCTGCTACAGAAAGAAGTGCTGCTCCCCTCACTGACAGTCTCTGCAGAAGGATGGAGGAATCCTTGCTGGAGGAGCTGCCGAGGTCACAGAGCTGTGCAGTGCAGAGCATTGTCAGCAATCCCTGCATGTGTGTGAGTGGCCAAAACTTTATTACAAGCATGAAGTAGTCATTCAGTGCAGTGCACTGATGGTCTGGGGCCGGGGCCCGAATCTTAGTGCTCAGGTTGTATTAGTAATGCGCCATTATATGTTTAAAAGAAAAAGTCATACTCACATTGCTGCTCCTGCTTTCACCGCTGCAGGTTCCTCTTCTCACATCTTCTGTCTTCTCCCGCACTGAGCGTATCACATGACCACAGTCACATGACACCGGTGGGCGGGTGCTGCAAGGAGGGAGTATCAGACGGAGGAGAAATGTCTCCCCGCTCTGATCCAACACAGCTTTGAACTGCCGGCACCACAGTGCCGGCAGTTCAAAGTGTCAGTGTAGAGGCGAGGTCGCGTGCCAGTGGAGGCGGCTCTGTGTGCCCTCCCTGGCACGCGTGCCATAGGTTCGCCATCACTGCCCTAACCTGTATTAAGGTAGTAAGTACACCAGTCTGGTGACTGTAATGGTCACAGAAGAGTAGGATTTTAGTCCCTAACCTGTATTAAGGTAGTAAGTACACCAGTCTGGTGACTGTAATGGTCACAGGAGAGTAGGATTTTAGTCCCTAACCTGTATTAAGGTAGTAAGTACACCAGTCTGGTGACTGTAATGGTCACAGGAGAGTAGGATTTTAGTCCCTAACCTGTATCAAGGTAGTAAGTACAACAGTCTGGTGACTGTAATGGTCACAGGAGAGAAGGATTTTAGTCCCTAACCTGTATCAAGGTAGTACGTACACCAGTCTGGTGACTGTAATGGTCACAGGAGATTAGGATTTTAGTCCCTAACCTGTATCAAGGTAGTAAGTACAACAGTCTGGTGACTGTTCAGATCACAGGAGATTAGGATTTTAGTCCCTAACCTGTATCAAGGTAGTAAGTACACCAGTCTGGTGACTGTAATGGTCACAGGAGAGTAGCATTTTAGTCCCTAACCTGTATCAAGGTAGTAAGTACACCAGTCTGGTGACTGTTATGGTCACAGGAGAGAAGGATTTTAGTCCCTAACCTGTATCAAGCTAGTAAATACAACAGTCTGGTGACTGCTATGGTCACAGAAAAGCTTGGATACCGATCTGTATCACCCTGCCTATATCCTCCTAGATTAGTCCTGAGAAGGACTGTTGTGGCAGTTTGCAGCCCTGCTCCGGATCTACCTATGAGGGCCGCAAATCTGTCCCTAAGCAGCAGCAGACACTCTCCCTACACTCACTGTCTGGATGGCTGTGTGCAGAGCACAGCGCGGTCGGGTCTTATAAAGGCTCGGTCACGCTGTGCAGGCCGGCCAATCACTGCAATGCCACAACTAACAGGGCTCTGGCATTGCAGTGGTCTGCCAGCCAATCCCTGCATGTGGGCTGGCTCTCAAAAGAGCGCCAACATGCAGGGATGAGGACCACGAGCACAGCACGAGTATCGCGAGATTACTCGGTGCTCCCCGAGTAGCCCGAGTACAGTGATACTCGTGCGAGTACCGAGCAGCGCAGAGCATACTCGCTCATCACTACTCGCAAATTAAAAATCTGTATCAATGAACACGTTTGAGACACAATTACCGTATATACTCGAGTATAAGCCGAGGCCTCTATTTTGCTACAAAAAAACAGGGAAAACTTATTGACTCGAGTATAAGCCTAAGGTGGGAAATGCCTCATCTACTGCAAATTTTCAGAAATAAAAACAGATACCAATAAAATTACCTTAATTGGAGCATCAGTAGGTTAAATGTTTTTGAATATTTATTTCAAAGAAAACAGTAAAATCCTTAAGAGCAAAAGAGGATCAAGAAAAACAATACGGTATCAACAATAAACTTTAAAGTCCAAAATCCTTAGCTCAATCAGCAACCAAGCTAAAACATAACAATATCTTTCAAAACTGGATTCTTCCTCATCATCTGTATGCCCAAATAGAGCTTCAACTTCAGCTGGTGTGAGGTTGTCAGCATAGACATTTTCATCATCAGTGGGTTCGCAGTCATCACCATCGCTGCTGTTGCCCTCATACAAAGTGCTGTCTTCACTGCCATCAAGAAGAGCATTGCTAAATGCCACATTTCTTGAAGGCACATTGCACCATGTCCTTTGGAATATCTTCCCATGAATCACGAACCCATTGTGCTATTAATTCTATGTTGTGTTTCATCAGATTTCAAACTTTTGTCAGTTGGGCTTGACCAGATGACATCCAATCATGCCACACACGGTCTTTAAAAGGTTTGTTTAAACTCACGTCTAGGGACTGCAATACAGATGTAAGCCCACCAGGTATAATGGCCAAAGAAACTCGAGAAGACTTTGCCAATTTTTTTTATCTCGTCAGATGTGTGGGCTGTGAACATATCCCAAACTAGCAATGAGATGGTTTTTTCTTTAAAGCTGCTCCTGGTTATCCTTTCCAAATTTCTTCCAGCCATTAAATATATTTCTTCAGTTTATATTTAATGCAGATGTAGAACTTATTTACTGAAGTTTTTAAAGCATATGCTGTACTTCACTTATTGTTAATAGTGATTACCATAACTACATTGATTCTTTGGCCATACATGGAATACCTGGGCACTTTTAAAGATAATTGTAATTGTCTTATTGTGAAAACTAGATATAGAGTCACTAGATTTTGCTTTATTAATGAAACTATGTATTAGCATATCTCTTCTTTGTGTGCACTTATTAGCTACACATGAAGCTAAGGCTTTATGAGAGATAATGTATGCTACTTCATTGATGCTGCCTATAATTGAGAGGAAACATAGTTATTTGTAACTCACGTACAGATTGAGTGGTTGTAATCTACAGTTGTGGCCAGAAGTATTGACACCCCTGCAATTCTGTCAGATAATACTCGGTTTCTTCCTGAAAATGATTGCAATCACAAATTCTTTGATATTATTATCTTCATTTAATTTGTCTTCAATGAATACACACAAAAGAGAATGAAGCAAAAAGCATTGATAATTTCACACAAAACTCCAAAAATGGGCCAGACAAAAGTATTGGCACCCTCAGCCTAAGGCCCACGTCACACACACAGATATTTGTGCAGATATTGTTCACAGATTTCTGGTTGCAGTGAAATTACGGACACATTAATCCATTTATATACAGCCACAAAATGGAGCAATGTGTCCATGATTTCACTGCAACCAGAGATCTGTGAACTATATCTGCACAAATATCTGTGTGTGTGACATGGGCCTAATACTTGATTGCACAACCTTTAGCCAAAATAACTGTGATCAGCTGCTTCCGGTAACCATCACATCCCCTTTTTTATGTTTGGTGTAGAATTATATCCAATTTGGCTTTAGGACAATTCTTTTTGTGTTTTTCATTTTTTTGTCCCTCAGATGTCATGGGTCTTCCAGCAGGACAATGACCCAAAACACACTTCAATAAGCACTAGAAAATGGTTTGAGAGAAAGCACTGGAGACTTCTAAGATGGCCAGCAATGAGTCCAGACCTGAATCCCATAGAACACCTGTGGAGAGATCTATAAATGGCAGTTTGGAGAAGGCACCCTTCAAATATCAGGGACCTGGAGCAGTTTGCCAAAGAAGAATGGTCTAAAATTCCAGCAGAGCATTGTAAGAAACTCATTGATGGTTATCGGAAGCGGTTGATCACAGTTATTTTGGCTAAAGGTTGTGAAAGCGTTCAGCTCCCATTCCCCTGCCGCTGTCCCGGTGCTCACTGATCCATATATTCCGGCGCCGCTGTCATCCACGTCCATCAGAAGCTGTATGTGTACGTTGCCCAATCATAGGCTGCTGCTGGGTGGCGTATAACAGGCTGCAGCCGGGCGGCCAATCACAGGCCACCAGCTGATGTCATGCGCCGACGTTTAGCTGCTAACCTGTAATTTGCCCTCGTTTACTGGCCTGGGATAAGCTGCCTGGCGACAGCCAGTGAATGGCCACTTGGCGGCAGCTTGTGAGTCGCCACCCAGCAGCAGCTTATGATTGGGCAACGTGCACATACCGCTTCTGATGGACAAAGATTAGAGCGGTGCCAGAACATATGGATCAACGGGCACCAGAACAGCGGTGGGGGGCTGAAGGATGACTTTGAGCTGCATGCCCCGGTCTTCTGATTGGCGGGCGTGCAGCCAGCAATATACCGGTATGCCTTATTTTCGGGGGTGCCTTTTATTCTGCAAGGCAGCAAACCCCCTAGTGCATCTTATTTTCGAGGGACACCTTATTTTCGGGGAATCAGGGTAGGAATGTAACCAAAAGAAAGGGCTTGAACTCTTCATCTATGGCTGCCTCTGACAGAATCTCCATGGAGGAGGTTGATGCAGGGGATGACTCCTCCTCAAATTCAACTCCTGTAAAGCAGAGGCTAGGGGTTGATTTATCAGGTAGCCCTCATAGCTTGGTCCAAGGAAATGACCTGCCGGTAGATAGGGAGTTCCTGCTTGATCTCTTTACTAAATTTACTAACAAGATCGAAATTGTATTCAAAGAGTTAAGGTCCTGTCACACACAACGATGCATCAACGATTCTGACGCCGATAACAATTCCGTAAGGATCGCTGATGCGTCGTTACGAGGTCGTTAGTGAGATGTCAAACAGTCAGATCTTTCCAACGATGCCGTGAGTCTTACGATGTATATGTCTGCGGTCGTTGGGACTTTTTTACACTGCAAGTTAAACAACGATTCACACCTCTGTAGCAGTCACAGAGGTGTGAATACATTAGCATTTTCGCGACTCCTTCAGCGCCAATTGGTGATCGCTATTGCATTCTGATTGGGCGGCTGTGTATTTGGACTCTGACACTGATGTTAAACAATTCACACCTCTGTAGCAGTCACCATTGGTGGTCGCTACTGTGTTCTGATTACATGGCGCCACCAAAACCATACACTATCATACACTACTGGCAAAAGTGCCATGTCAATATATGAAAGGGCTCATAGATGATAGCTATAATCTCCCATCCCACACATTGCACATCTATTAAAATGTTATCCAAAGATCACCCGCTTATTGCAATAGTGGATAACAGGTGTGGCCATGTACGACGCAGTAGCGTTGTGATTTCGAATTATACGATGCCTTGGCATTCACTATGGTTATCCACTATGTGCGGGTGACTCCTTTGCGGATGGAGAAGTTTAGACATCATCAATACTCTGCGCCGTGACGTCATTACGTCGTTTTGCAGCAGGCCCTGCCTCCTAGGCGCTTTACAGTCTCCTGTATAAAAATGGCAGCTGCACAGCATTCTGCAGCATGGGGAGAGCTAGAGCTATTGCTGCTGTTTGATTATTTGGACCGGTACGACTACTGGTGTGACTTACCACATCAGCACCCCCGGCTGCATAAGATGCGCATTGTGCGCAAAGTCCAGCGGGCCCTGCAAAGGAGACTGCAAGTTCAGCGGACCCAGAAACAGATTGTAAAAAAGGTGGCGGACATGAAGTATAAGGCGAGAGACCGCATGTCTGCCATCCGCGCCCACATCCATACTCTGTGTGGTGAGTATAATGACATAACACATACACACATGTTCACTCACATCACAATAGACATGATTAGGCCTACATGGAAGTCCACCCTGTCAGTGTGCCAGCACATAGCCTTCTGGTTGTTGGACACATAAGTCTACACCCATAACTCCCCGCTTGTGTGCCTTTGAGACAACCAAACACACACTCACTGTAATGTCATTTTGTTAACATGTTGTGGTCCACTTAAAGAAAGGATGCATTCCTATATGTTGAAAAACAGCCTGTCGGTGTGGGGCTGTGCTTGTCGTCCCATGTGTATGGTTAAGGGACTGTCCTAAAGTGTTGCGGACAATCCTTCCTGACCTTATTGTGTGGCACAACAACGTAGATAGTCAACATTCCAAACGTATTTGCCTCATGCTAATGCTGCAACCATTGTGCAGATGATGTAGCAGTCCTCTTGTACCCCAGCTTCAAATGTCAGGCACATGATTTCATAGGTGCACAAAGACCTTTAGCCACACATCAGTGTATGTGCATATCACTTCATACATGCCACACTTATACTCCCTTTTTAACCAACAGATGCTGATGAGCAAGATGAGGCCTCCCCTGCACCAGGGCAAGCCCCCACACCAGCGCCTTCCACACCATCCTCCCCGGCACCAGGGCAAGCCACCACACCAGCGCCTTCCACACCGGCCTCCCCAGCACCAGGGCAAGCCGCAGACTCCCCCATTGATTCTGCTGGATTGGCTCTATCTGGTAAGTGTGCGAGCCCTAGAAACATTGCTTGTTTACTTGGCGGGAAACTTTAATTAATATCTCCCGGAAAGGCGCGAGTGGTTTCGCTGGCTGAGGCGACCAATCATTGAAGCGGCATTGAAACCAATCGCCGCGAGTGCTGATTGGTCAATCAGCGCTCGCTGCTCGCGCCTTGGCAGGAGATTTGACTACCACGCCGCTCAGCCAGTCAGCGTAAATGTAGCTCAGTGGTTAGAATGGAATGGTGGCTCAGTGGTTATCACTGCACGGTGGTCAGTGGTTTGCACTGTGCAGTGGCTCAGTGGTTAGAAGTGTATGGTGGCTCAGTGGTTAAGACTGTATGGTGGCTCAGTAGTCTGCACTGTACAGTAGCTCAGTGGTTAGCACTATATGGTGGCTCAGTGGTGACAGGTCACCAGCGATCAGCCGTCAATGTCGTCAGTGATCAGATCGCTGACGACATTGATGCGTGTGATGGCCCCATTATGGTCAGCAGTGTCATCTCTCTGTCTGTGTCTAGTAGAGTGTAAGCTCTTATGCTGAGCGGGGTCTTCTCTCTCTTTCCAGTAGAATTTAAGCTCTTATGGTCAGCTGGGTACTCTCTCTCTCCTGTAGAGTGTAAACTCTTATGGTCAGCAGGGTTCTCTTTCTCCTCCAGAAGTACTTTCCGATTAATTACAACCTTTTCAGCATTGACATTTGCACAAATTTAATTTCTTGTGAAAATTTTGCAAAGTTGTGCATTTTAATTCCCAAAGAACTACTGATTATGTTGGAGGGCTTGTGATGTTTGGTTTTGCATCACCAATGTGTCAAATAATACTTACATCACATTTATGCTGTGCTATTCTCTCTGTGTAGGCACAACAGCTCGAGCCCTGGGTTGGGCCCTAAGCCACTCATCCTCCCTGGAGAATGGTGGCTCTGCTGAAGTGGGTAAGTTATGTTGTGTGACACCAAAAAAAAAAAAAACGCACGTGTTAGCTTTTTACAATAATGCCTGTCTTTCTACACTTCAGGTGTCCCATCTTTTATGGACCTGATGCATGCCCATCAAGAGGCCCAACGCCAGCTGCGTCAGGCCACGGCACAACTCCAGATACTTGGTGCCATGATGCAGCGCTTCCTTGAGCATCAGCAAGGCCATGGGTCAGGGGGCCAACGCCATTGATGTTGCGGGACTTAAAAATTTAGAAATGTTGGCATTCAACCAAAAAAGTTTTATTATCATGTTGACAAATTAGTGGATGCTGTGTTGCTTTACAGCGTTGTTTTCAATGTGTGACACAATGTGTCCACGTTGTCCAAGTTTGTTAAAAAAATGAAAAAAAAAATTGGCACAGTTTAAAAAAAAAATTAAGGGATGTTGCAAAATAAAACTTGCACCAATCCCAACACTTGTTGTGTTTGTGTTATTTACTATAACAACACTACTTCATTGTACCAAACCATACTTTGGTACAATAAAGTAGTGTCGTTATGGTAAATAACACAAACACAACATGTGGTGGTATTGGTGCAAGTTTTATTTTGCAACATCCCTTAATTTTTTTTTAAAACTGTGCCAATTTTTATTTTATTTTTTTTTAATTTTTGAACAAACTTGGACAACGTGGACACATTGTGTCACGGTTCCCTGAAAATTGCCCACAGGAAAATTACCCACACGGAAAATTGCCCACACGGAAAATTGCCCACACGGAATATTGCCCACACGGAATATTGCCCCACATGGAATATTGCCCACATGGAATATTGCCCACACAGAAAACTGCCATTTGCAGCATCACAAAGTTTCAGATCTCTGATATTTGAAGTGCAAGATGAGGATTCACATGATCTGTGATCATCTTGTGAATTACATTTGACCTAGTGCAGAAATGCTGAAGATCTGTGGTTTGTAGCAGTCAGTCATTATCTGCAATAGATAGATCCAGTCTGCTCTCATCTCTCAGTGATTCTGCCTTACTCCTCCCTCCCACCAGCCCAAAACAGCAGAACCGAACCAGCAGCAGATTCAGAGGAGCCATCACTGCTATCTGTACTCACAGGAGTATCACTGGATTATCTGTGGAGTTACATGGGACTGCAGGTCTAATACATTATCATCTTAGTTTACTAAACTGGACTTATTGTTGTTATTAGACCTCTTTAATAAACTATTCCTGTTCAGGACTATCACCAGGTGGCTAATTATTTGCAGGTGTGCAATCATTGTTTAATCAACTGAAGTTATTGTTGTTATTAGACTTCCTTAATAAACTGTTGTTAATACATTTGTGGGCAATTTTCTATGTGGGCAATTTCCGCCGACATTCTTCTTTGCTGCACAGCATCTCACCTATAACTCTATACTATTCTTCTGTCTGACAGAACATCTCACCTATAGGGTACAGGCACACTAAAGGCCCCGTTACACATAGCAATGTTTCAACGATCCCACCAGCAATCCGACCTGGCCGTGATCGCTGGAACATCGCTATGTGATCGCTGGTCTGCAGTCACACTGGGTGATCCACATACCGATGCTGCGTCCCCTGACGCTCACTGGGATCGCTCAATGTCTCGGGCGCAGAATGGGCATCGCTGGTCGTTGCCCCTGTCACACATGCCGATGGATGCTGGACAGCGGGAGACCAACGATGGGAAAATGGTCCCGGCCATTCCGCAGTGACTAGCATTCAGCGAGCTCATCGTTGATTGCTGCGGCATGTCACTCGCAGCGACTTCGCTAGCGAGGTCGCTGCAACGTCACAAAACCTGTGACATTGCAGAGATAGCGTTAGCGCTGTGTGTAACGCGGCCTTAAGGTATGAATTATCGGAGGGATTTTGATGATTGACAGTCGCGTGAGCGCTTTCCGTATGGTCATGCGACTGTGGTAAGAGTGTGATGCAATTATAAATTTTTTATCAGCTACCATCAGTGTGACATCCATGTGGCCTATACCTCTATACTATCCCCCTGCCCTGCAGAGCATCTCACCTACACCTCTATACTATTCCCTTGTATTGCATGACATCTCACCTATACCTCTATACTATCCCACTGCCTGCAGGGCATGTCACCTACACCTATACTGTTCCCTGTTCTGCAGAGCATCTCACTTACACCTCTTTACCATCCCCCATCTTGCAGAGCATCTCGCCTACACCTTTATACTATCCCCCAGTTCTGCAGAGCATCTCACCTACACCTCTATACCATCCCCCATCTTGCAGAGCATCTCATCTACACCTCTATACTATCCCACAGTTCTGCAGAGCATCTCACCTACACCTCTATACCATCCCAGTCTTGCAGAGCATCTCACCTACACCTCTATACCATCCCAGTCTTGCAGAGCATCTCACCTACACCTCTATACCATCCCGTCTTGCAGAGCATCTCACCTACACCTCTATACCATCCCCGTCTTGCAGAGCATCTCACCTACACATCTATACCATCCCCTGTCTTGCAGAGCATCTCACCTGCACCTCTATACCATCCGCAGTCCTCCAAAGCATCTCACTTACACTTCTATACCATTCCTCGTCTTGCAGAGCATATAACCTAAAATTCTATATTATTCTCAGCCTTGTTTTCCTGTTGGCATTCATGTCTGTGGGCATTTTTCACATATCAGCTGAACATCCTCACCTTGCACCTCAAATATCAGAGATCTGAAACTTTGTGATACTGCAAATAGCAATTTGTGTGGGCAATTTTCCATGTGGGCAATTTTCCTTGTGGGCAATTTTCCTTGTGGGCAATTTTCCATGTGGGCAATTTTCCTTGTGGGCAATTTTCCTTGTGGGCAATTTTCCATGTGGGCAATTTTCCGTGTGGGCAAATTTCTGTGTGGGCAAATTTCCGTGTGGGCAATTTTCCATGTGGGCAAATTTCCGTGTGGGCAAATTTCTGTGTGGGCAATTTTCCGTGTGGCCATTTTTCCATGTGGCCATTTTTCCATGTGGGCAATTTTCCTGTGGGCAATTTTCCTGCGAGCATTTTTCATGTGGGCAATTTTAGATAATAGCCCAGCACTCACAACATGCCTTATGCAATGGCTCTTCAAAATTACTCAGTATTTCAATGCTCTTTGACCTTCATTCCGGATGTTTATTAAAAATGTTTAAAAATTTCTAAAATTGTATACACAATAGTAATTTAATTCATTAAAATGTCCCTTGACTAGTATCCTAGTCTTTGGTGTGGTCTCTGAAAGAGTATTGAAATACTGAGTTATTTTGAAGAGCCATTGCATAAGGGATGTTGTGAGCACTGGGCTATTATCTGTGCATAGTTGAGCCAATTCTTAGGAGGGATAAACACGGTAGTCCCTCTAAAGCTTTCTAGCAGCTACAACAATTTTATACAAGTAACCGAGCCTGGTTGGTTGATTAGGCAAAGTTCCCCTAGTGACTTGCTCCAGTGTGATTACATAGAATATTAATAGTGGTTCAGATTTTTTGGCCAGCTCCTCCAGAATCTTTAGGGCCTCCCTCTCGCTCTGGTCAATCCTCTCTGAGCACTGTGTATTCTTGTTATGTAACGCCTTCAACAGCAATTTACGTTAGAATTATTCTGCATCCTTCAATGCTGTGAAGAAATTGAAAGAGTTTGCCAGTGAGAGGGAGAGCCCTTTAGACAATACTTCAATTTAGGAGATGAAGAGGGAATGTGAGGACAGATTAATTACCTTGTAAAGCTTGATCCGGGTCAGAGGGCACCTCTGCCCTGTTGGTTCCTGCTTCTAAAACGAGTCATAACCCCATCACTAGCAATAGACTCAACATCAGACTCGTCAATGCTACTTGGTAATGGTTGCACCGGGTCCTGACGTGGGGGACGACTGGGTCGTGGTCCTTGCCTGAGCTTTGGTTTAGGGTTAGGTTTACTCATTGCCCACCATTCATACACACGATCCATATTAAAATCTGTCTGATCCCGTTGGAATTTTTTACCTTGAAGGATTTGATTTCTACTTGTGCTTGCCCACTGGTATATGACATACAGGGAGCTAAGGAGAAGGGTAAGGGAGCATGTAAGAGACTTTGCTGTGGCCCCTGAGGTAAAGGATAAAACATCCCTGAAAATGTTGCCATGTTATGTCCTCTCATGTCATAATGGTGATCCTGCATCCCTCAAAATACGAGGGATTGACTTGATGTCATGGCAATAAATAGTTAATAATTTATATAAGTTTATTGAAGTCATTCAGAAATCTTCCAACAGCATGTTTATATAAATCCTTGCACTTTCCTCTAGTTATCTCTTCTCCTTCTTCTTCGTCTTCCTCTCCTCCTCTGGAATTTCTCTCTCAGATTCCATATAATGTTTTGAGTTAGATGTAGCAGTGCTGAAGGTCTTGTCAAGATGTTCCCGTACCGAATGTACTAACCAAGGCTAAACTGAATTGCTAACTAACACACAAAATATGATTGAATGTTCTCTTCAGAATAAAATGCAACACCCCTTTAATATCCCTTTAAGGAGCCGTATAAAAACTGGCTACCCCTCCCTTAATAAAGGTCTTTGTCATTAAGCTCTACAGTCATGGCTAAAAGTTTTGAGAATGATACAAATATTAATTTTAACAAAGTCTACTGCTTCAGTTTTTCTAATGGCAATTTGCATATACTCCAGAATGTCATAAAGAGTGATCAGCTTACCAGCAATTACTTGCTAAGTCAATATTTGCCTAGAAAATGAACTTTAACCCCCAAAACACATTTCAACATCATTGCAGTCCTGCCTTAAAAGGAGCATCTAACATCGTTTTAGTGATTGTTCCATTAACACAGGTGTGGGTGTTGATGAGGACAGGGCTGGTGAACAATCAGTCATGATTAAGTAAGAATGACACTACTGGACACTTTAAAAGGAGGCTGGTGCTTAGTATCATTGTTTCTCTTCAGTTAACCATGGTTATCTCTAAAGAAACACGTGCAGCCATCATTGCACTGCACAAAAATGGCTTAACAGGGAAGAGTATCGCAGCTAGAAAGATTGCACCTCAGTCAACAATCTATCACATCATCAAGAACTTCAAGGAGAGAGCTTCCATTGTTGTCAAAAAGGCTCCAAGGCGCCCAAGAAAGACCAGCAAGCGCCAGGACCATATCTTAAAGCTGTTTCAGCTGCGGGATCAGACTACCAGCAGTGCCGAGCTTACTCAGGAATGGCAGCAGGCTGGTGTGAGTGCTTCTGCACGCACTGTGAGACTGCGGAGACTCTTTGAGCAAGGCCTGGCTTCAAGGAGGGCAGCAAAGAAGCCACTTCTCTCCAGAAAAAACATCAGGGACCGACTGATATTCTGCAAAAGGTACAGGGAGTGGACTGCTGAGGACTGGGGTAAAGTCATTTTCTCTGATGAATCCCCTTTTCGATTGTTTGGGACTTCTGGAAAACAGCTTATTTGGAGAAGAAGAGGTGAGCGCTACCACCAGTCTTGTCTCATGCCAACTGTAAAGCATCCTGAAACCATTCATGTGTGGGGTTGCTTCTCAGCCAAGGGAATTGGCTCACTCACAGTCTTGCCTAAAAACACAGTCATGAATAAAGAATGGTACCAGAATGTCCTCCAAGAGCAACTTCTCCTAACCGTCCAAGAGCAGTTTGGCGCCCAACAATGCCTTTTCCAGCATGATGGAGCAGCTTGCCATAGAGAAAAGATAACTAAATGGCTCAGGGAACAAAACATAGAGATTTTGGGTCCATGGCCTGGAAACTCCCCAGATCTTAATCCCATTGAGAACTTGTGGTCAATCATCAAGAGACGGGTGGACAAACAAAAAACACACATTCTGTCAAAATGCAAGCATTGATTATGCAAGAATGGACTGCTATCAGTCAGGATTTGGTCCAGAAGTTGATTGAGAGCATGCCAGGGAGAATTGCAGAGGTCCTGAAGAAGAAGGGTCAACACTGCAAATATTGACTTGCTGCATTAACTCATTCTAACTGTCAATATAACCTTTTGGTACTCATAATATGATTGTAATTATATTTCTGTATGTGATATAAACATCAGACAAACACAAATAAAAACCAGAGGGCAGCAGATCATGTCAAAATATAATTTTGGTGTCATTCTCAAAACATTTGGCCATGACTGTACTTTGACTTGTTGTCAGCATGGTTCTTACCGGTGGCGTGCAGACACTTAGACAAAGCATTAATTTGGAGGCAGACACTTAAGAGGACAGCCCACCCGAAAGGTGTGAAGGCCTCCCAAGACATGATACATGGGGAAATAAGGAGTGGCAATGTTAGGAAAACCCTTGCTCAACATGAATCCAGGTGGATAGTGTCCTTGGACACTAACATCGCGAGATTTAAATTAAACCATAAGTTTTGCCCCTTTTCTCTGACCATTGCCGACCGGATGTCACTGGTACCATGTACTATGTTTACTTTTAGTGACTTTGTCATAATTTTGTGTGATTTTATTTGTGTACTTTTTCGGGTACTCTTTTGTAGGCTGTGTGCATAGTGTTTACTTGGGGACATACAGCTGGATCACCCTGAATGCAGCACCTAACAGCACTATTAATATTCATCTACAGTTGTGGCCAAAAGTATTGACACCACTGCAATTCTATCAGATAATACTCAGTTTCTTCCTGAAAATGATTGCAATCACAAATTCATTGGTATTATTATCTTCATTTAATTTGTCTTCAATGAGAAAACACAAAAGAGAATGAAGCAAAAAGCAAAACATTGATCATTTCACACAAAACTCCAAAAATGGGTCAGACAAAAGTATTGGCACCCTCAGCCTAATACTTGGTTGCACAACCTTTAGCCAAAATAACTGTGATCAACCTCTTCCGGTAACCATCAATGAGTTTCTTACAATGCTCTGCTGGAATTTTAGACCATTCTTCTTTGGCAAACTGCTTCAGGTCCCTGATATTTGAAGGGTGCCTTCTCCAAACTGCCATTTATAGATCTCTCCACAGGTGGTCTATGGGATTCAGGTCTGGACTCATTGCTGGCCACCTTAGAAGTCTCCAGTGCTTTCTCTCAAACCATTTTCTAGTGCTTTTTGAAGTGTGTTTTGGGTCATTGTCCTGCTGGAAGACCCATGACCTCTAAGGGAGACCCAGCTTTTCCACACTGGCCCCTACATTATGCTGCAAAATTTTTTGGTAATCTTCAGACTTCATAATGCCATGCACACGGTCAAGCAGTCCAGTGTCAGAGGCAGCAAAGCAACTCCAAAACATCAGGGATTCTGCGCCATGTTTGACTGTAGGGACCGTGTTCTTTTCTTTGAATGCCTCTTTTTTTCTCCTGTAAACTCTATGTTGATACCTTTGCCCAAAAAGAGAGAACGTTCTTCCAAAACGTTTTATGCTTTCTCAGGTAAGTTTTGACAAACTCTAGCCTGGCTTTTTTATGTCTCGGGGTAAGAAGTGGGGTTTTCCTGGGTCTCCTACCATACAGTCCCTTTTCATTCAGACACCGACGGATAGTACGGGTTGATACTGTTGTACCCTCAGACTGCAGGGCAGCTTGAACTTGTTTGGATGTTAGCCAAGGTTCTTTATCTACCATCTCCACAATCTTGCGTTGAAATCTCTTGTCAATTTTTCTTTTCCGTCCACATCTAGGGAGATTAGCCACAATGCCATGGGCTTTAAACGTCTTGATGACACTGCGCACGGTTGACACAGGAACATTCAGGTCTTTGGAGATGGACTTGTACCCTTGAGATTGCTCATGCTTCCTCACAATTTGGTTTCTCAAGTCCTCAGACAGTTCTTTGGTCTTCTTTCTTTTCTCCAAGCTCAATGTGGTACACACAAGGACACAGGACAGAGGTTGAATCAACTTTAATCCATGTCAACTGGCTGCAAGTGTGATTTAGTTATTGCCAACACCTGTTAGATGCCACAGGTAAGTTACAGGTGCTGTTAATTACACAAATGAGAGAAGCATCACATGATTTTTCTAACAGTGCCAATACTTTGTCCACCTCCTTTTTTATGTTTGGTGTGGAATTATATCCAATTTACTTTAGGACAATTCTTTTTCTGTTTTTTTCGTTGAAGACAAATTAAATGAAGATAATAATACCAAAGAATTTGTGATTGCAATCATTTTCAGGAAAAAACGGAGTATTATCTGACAGAATTGTAGGGGTGTCAATACTTTTGGCCAACACTGTATGGTGAATCTGTCTTGTATGGACCTTTTGACTTGAGAAGCAAAAGCTGAATACTTATGGATATAAGCCATCACTTGATATGGACCATTAATTGCCTCTGACTATGTTTGTATAACACTGTATTGCGCTGTTGACTCACCGTAGCCGGGACTTCACGGGGAAGGCGTTTTCTTCTCCTCCTGTCACGGAACCACTCCTGCGGCCGTGGGGCCGGTAGTCCAGAATCAATAGAGTTGGCTGAACAGTTAAGGGGTAGTTAATTCTGTCGTGATGCCACCTGTGAGTATTCCGGTGAGTTCACCGGCGCTGCTTGGGCCTCCGGGGGATGGAATGCAGCAAGATGGGACGCTCCCCACAGGACGAGCGGGAGTCCCCAGAGCCAGGAGCTGCACAAGATGTTGTGAGGCAGCTGCAGTACTTCTAGCATGCGGAGATGGACAGTTCTGAAAAAGGCACGGACACTGATAGTGTCTGTAACGGGTATTTTACTGTAACCAGCAGGCAGTACATGGTATACAGTTAACGGGTAACGGACCGGGTGGACTTTAGCAATGACCGGTGTTTCTCAGAGCTCTGCGGTGTTCCTCCATTCTAACTTATTCTGAGTGAGTTGCCGATGTCGCCTTTGAGTGCCAAGGTCGGGTACAAGGGACTACTTAAATGGCCCTGCCGGTGTGTACATTCCGGTGTGAGGGGTAGTCTGGGTCCTTTTGGTGGGTACTCCGCTGGCAAGACGGCTCTGTTTGCGGCGGCGGTGGGGTACTCCTGTAGAGCGGTCCCTCCACTCCTGGTTTGCATAGCAGTGATAAACGACTACCAGCTTCGGAACCAGTGATCCGGTTGTAGATGGGCACGGGTATATTTTGACCCGTGTGTGGTTGCCCAGGGTCCGGTTTTTGAGGCACCGGTGGTGGTGGCCTAGTGGCTGCACGGAACTGTGCAAGGCCCCCTTTCCTACGTTCCTCCCGGCCACCTTGCTTCTTCCTCCTTCTCCTACATTCTTGCAGACTCTTCTGCACTAACTTCTTCTTCCACTAACACACTACTTCTACACTCCGCCCACCAGGACCTTATTGGCCCTCTATTCTGATGTGCATGTAGGGTATGGAGCTCTGAGTTTTAACCATGTCATTGCTTAGTCAGAGAATATTGCAGCTGCAGTCTGGGCTGCAATACACTCCTTTGACGCACTCGTTGCGGGGCGCCACACTGTAACTATCATGTGACCTGATTCAGCAGCTCATCCTCCGGTGTGGGTCCGCTACCTTAGCCCGATGCATGCGCGGTCGCCTAGGTGACGCGTCCCTGTGGCCGCACATGCGCGATTGGTGATGACGGTGGTCGGTGGGCTTGCAGTGACGCGCAATGCATCATTTCTGGTTATGAGTATGCCGCTTCCGGATGCGATAGCATTATATAAAGATTAGCACATCCACGGCTGCTCCATCCCCTGATGAAGTGACCACTGCTATTAGCGGATTCACGAAACGTACGTTGGGGTGGGACTGGAACCTCTCCCATTGTGCCCTGGTAATGGTGGTATTGCTTCAGACCTAATGGTACCTTTACACGCCGCTACAGAAGGTTGGAAACAACCGGGTGTCGGAGACAAATGTATCTTGCACCGTCAAATCAACCCGAGGTAGCGGCGTGTAAACTAGCTTGTTGCCACCCGTCACTTTCGGCACCTGTTTCAGAGCAGTGCTCTAAAACAGGTTGCTTTCAACCCGATGGTAGCGACGTCTAAAGGAGGAACAGGAAGGTTTTTTCAACACCTAGTTACATCCCTGGGGCGTGACAGAGCCTCTGGGATACCGCGCCCCATCAGCGATCATTGGTGGAAGCTCCTACGTTACGATTGGTTGTCGCTGCATAGGGCGGCATATTTAAGGAGCTGACCAGTCACACTACACAAATAGAACCAAGGGCCCGGCTATAGTTGGCTTGAAACACCGCTATTATTCTCTATGGGAAGTGAGGAGCTATTCTGATTGGTCGCTGTGTGCTGCCGGCGACCAATCAGAATAGCGCCTCACTTCCCATAGACAATAATAGCGGTGTTTCAAGCCAACTATAGCCGGGCCCTTGGTTCTATTTTCGGCCACGAGTCTCGGCTTTCGTCGGCTTTTTCTATCTATTTCTATCTATCTATCTATTTCTATCTATCTATTTCTATCTATCTATTTCTATCTATCTATTTCTATCTATCTATTTCTATCTATCTATCTATCTATATCTATCTATCTATCTATCTATCTATCTATATCTATCTATCTATCTATCTATCTCTATCTATCTATCTATCTATCTATCTATCTATCTATCTCTATCTATCTATTTCTATCTATCTATTTCTATCTATCTATCTATTTCTATCTATCTATCTGATAGATAGAAATAGATAGATAGATAGAAATAGATAGATAGATAGAAATAGATAGATAGAAATAGATAGATAGATAGAAATAGATAGGAATAGATAGATAGGAATAGATAGATAGAAATAGATAGGAATAGATAGATAGAAATAGATAGGAATAGATAGATAGAAATAGATAGGAATAGATAGAAATAGATGGAAATAGATAGAAATAGATAGAAATAGATAGAAATAGATAGATAGAAATAGATAGATATAGATAGAGAAAGATAGAGATAGAAATAGATAGAAATAGATAGAAATTGATTGATAGATAGAAATAGATAGAGATAGATAGAAATTGATTGATAGATAGAGAGATAGAAATAGATAGATAGAAATAGATAGATAGATAGCCGACGAAAGCCGAGACCCGTGGCCGAAAATAGAACCAAGGGCCCGGCTATAGTTGGCTTGAAACACCGCTATTATTGTCTATGGGAAGTGAGGCGCTATTCTGATTGGTCGCCGGCAGCACACAGCGACCAATCAGAATAGCGCCTCACTTCCCATAGACAATAATAGCGGTGTTTCAAGCCAACTATAGCCGGGCCCTTGGTTCTATTTTCGGCCACGGGTCTCGGCTTTCGTCGGCTTTCTATCTATTTCTATCTATCTATCTATTTCTATCTATTTCTATCTATCTATCTATTTCTATCTATCTATTTCTATCTATCTATTTCTATCTATCTATTTCTATCTATCTATCTATTTCTATCTATCTATCTATTTCTATCTATCTATTTCTATCTATCTATCTATTTCTATCTATCTATCTATTTCTATCTATCTATCTATTTCTATCTATCTATCTGATAGATAGAAATAGATAGATAGATAGAAATAGATAGATAGATAGAAATAGATAGAAATAGATAGGAATAGATAGATGGAAATAGATGGAGATAGATAGAAATAGATAGATAGATAGATAGATAGATAGAGATAGATAGATAGAAATAGATAGAGATAGATAGATAGAGATAGATAGATAGATAGAAATTGATAGAAATAGATAGATAGAAATAGATAGATAGAAATAGATAGAAATAGATAGAGAAAGATAGAGATAGATAGAAAATAGATAGATATAGATAGAGAAAGATAGAGATAGATAGAAATAGATAGAAATAGATAGAAATTGATTGATAGATAGAAATAGATAGAGATAGATAGAAATTGATTGATAGATAGATAGATAGATAGAAATAGATAGATAGATAGAAATAGATAGATAGATAGCCGACGAAAGCCGAGACCCGTGGCCGAAAATAGAACCAAGGGCCCGGCTATAGTTGGCTTGAAACACCGCTATTATTGTCTATGGGAAGTGAGGCGCTATTCTGATTGGTCGCCGGCAGCACACAGCGACCAATCAGAATAGCGCCTCACTTCCCATAGACAATAATAGCGGTGTTTCAAGCCAACTATAGCCGGGTCCTTGGTTCTATTTGCGGCCACGGCTCTCGGCTTTCGTCGGTCGTCGCCGGGCGGGAGACTCGCAATGGCCGCGAAGCCTCACTTCCCATAGAGATAGAATGGACGAAAAGTCGTCCATAATATGTCTATGGGAAGTGAGGCACTATTCTGATTGGTCGCCGTCAGCACACAGCGACCAATCAGAAGAGCGCCTCACTTCCCATAGAGATAGAATGGACGAAAAATCGTCCATTCTACCTCTATGGGAAGTGAGGCGCTATTCTGATTAGTCGCCGCCAGCACACAGCGACCAATCAGAATAGCGCCTCACTTCCCATAGACATATTATGGACGACTTTTCGTCCATTCTATCTTTATGGGAAGTGAGGCGGTATTCTGATTGGTCGCTGTGTGCTGCCGGCGACCAATCAGAATAGCGCCTCACTTCCCATAGAGATAGAATGGACGATTTTTCGTCCATTCTATCTCTATGGGAAGTGAGGCGCTATTCTGATTGGTCGCTGTGTGCTGACGGCGACCAATCAGAATAGCGCCTCACTTCCCATAGACAAATTATGGACGACTTTTCGTCCATTCTATCTCTATGGGAAGTGAGGCTTCGCGGCCATTGCGAGTCTCCCGCCCCGGCGACGACCGACGAAAGCCGAGACCCGTGGCCGAAAATAGAACCAAGGGCCCAGCTATACTTCGCTTGAAACACCGCTATTATTCTCTATGGAAAGTGAGGCGCTATTCTGATTGGTCGCTGTGTGCTGGCGGCGACCAATCAGAATAGCGCCTCACTTCCCATAGAGATAGAATGGACGATTTTTGGTCCATTCTATTTCTATGGGAAGTGAGGCGCTCTTCTGATTGGTCGCTGTGTGCTGACGGCGACCAATCAGAATAGCGCCTCACTTCCCATAGACATATTATGGACGACTTTTAGTCCATTCTATCTCTATGGGAAGTGAGGCTTCACGGCCATTGTGAGTCTCCCGCCCCGGCGACGACCGACGAAAGCCGAGAGCCGTGGCCGAAAATAGAACCAAGGGCCCTGCTATACTTCGCTTGAAAGACCGCTATTATTCTCTATGGAAAGTGAGGCGCTATTCTGATTGGTCGCTGTGTGCTGGCGGCGACCAATCAGAATAGTGCCTCACTTCCATAGAGATAGAATGGACGAAAAATCGTCCATTCTATCTCTATGGGAAGTGAGGCGCTATTCTGATTGGTCGCCGGCAGCACACAGCGACCAATCAGAATACCGCCTCACTTCCCATAAAGATAGAATGGACGAAAAGTCGTCCATAATATGTCTATGGGAAGTGAGGCGCTATTCTGATTGGTCGCCGGCAGCACACAGCGACCAATCAGAATTGCGCCTCACTTCCCATAGAGATAGAATGGGCGATTTTTCGTCCATTATATCTCTACTAGATGGCAGCCCGATTCTAAAGAATCGGGTAGTCTAGAATCCATATATAGTTTATTTACTAATAGTTACGGGAGTGCGGTGAAATGAATTGTGTGTATACAGGCGGCTCAGTGGGTAGCAGAGTATACGGTGGCTCAGTGGTTAGCAGTGAGTGCGGTGGCTCAGTGGTTAGCAGTGAGTGCGGTGGCTCAGTGGTTAGCAGTGAGTGCGGTGGCTCAGTGGTTAGCAGTGAGTGCGGTGGCTCAGTGGTTAGCAGTGAGTGCGGTGGCTCAGTGGTTAGCAGTGAGTGCGGTGAGATTGGTCAGCGCAGCGACGTGGGCAGAGTGGTCAGCGCAGAGGACAGGGGGCAGAGGCGGCTGGGCAGAGGACAGGGGGCAGAGGCGGCTGGGCAGAGGACAGGACGCAGAGGACGCAGAGGACAGGGGGCAGAGGACGCAGAGGACAGGGGGCAGAGGACACAGAGGGGGCAGAGGACAGGGGGCAGAGGACACAGAGGGGGCAGAGGACGCAGAGGACAGGGGGCAGAGGACACAGAGGGGGCAGAGGACGCAGAGGGGGCAGAGGACGCAGAAGACAGGGGGAAGAGGACACAGAGGGGCAGAGGACGCAGAGGACAGGGGCAGAGGACACGGGGCAGAGGACGCAGAGGGGGCAGAGGACGCAGAAGACAGGGGAGAGGACACAGAGGGGGCAGAGGACGCAGAAGACAGGGGTCAGAGGACAGAGAGGGGGCAGAGGACAGGGGGCAGAGGACACAGAGGGGGCAGAGGACGCAGAGGGGCAGAGGACTCAGAGGGGGCAGAGGACTCAGAGGGGCGAGGGACAGGGGGCAGAGGACAGGGGGCAGAGGACACAGGGGGCAGAGGACACAGAGGGGGCAGAGGGGGCAGAGGACACAGAGGGGGCAGAGGACGCAGAGGCAAGACAGAGGGGGCAGAGGACGCAGAGGACGCAGAGGGGCAGAGGACGCAGAGGGGGCAGAGGACGCAGAGGACAGGGGGCAGAGGACGCAGAGGACAGGGTGCAGAGGACGCAGAGGACGGGGCAGAGGACGCAAAGGACAGGGGGGCAGAGGACGCAGAGGACAGGGGGCAGAGGACGGGCGGAGAGGGACGCAGAGGACAGGGGGAAGAGGACACAGAGGGGGCAGAGGACAGGGGGCAGAGGACAGGGGCAGAGGACAGGGGGCAGAGGACACAGAGGGGGCAGAGGAGGCAGAGGACAGGGGGCAGAGGAGGCAGAGGACAGCGGGGCAGAGGACAGGGGGCAGAGGAGGCAGAGGACAGGGGGCAGAGGACGCAGAGGACAGGGGGCAGAGGACGCAGAGGACAGGGGCAGAGGACGCAGAGGAGAGGGGGCAGAGGACGCAGAGGACAGGGGGAAGAGGACACAGAGAGGGGGCAGAGGACGCAGAGTACAGGGGGCAGAGGACAGGGGGCAGAGGAACAGGGGGCAGAGGACAGGGGGCAGAGGACACAGAGGGGGCAGAGGACGCAGAGGACACAGAGGGGGCAGAGGAGAGCAGAGGGGGGCAGAGGAGCCAGAGGGGGCAGAGGACCAGAGGACAGGGGCAGAGGACACAGAGGACAGGGGGCAGAGGACACAGAGGACAGGGGGCAGAGGACACAGAGGACAGGGGGCAGAGGACGCAGAGGACAGGGGGCAGAGGACGCAGAGGACAGGGGGCAGAGGACCACAGAGGACAGGGGGCAGAGGACACAGAGGACAGGGGGCAGAGGACACAGAGGGGCAGAGGAGGCAGAGGACACAGAGGACAGGGGGCAGAGGACACAGAGGACAGGGGCAAGAGGACACAGAGGACAGGGGGCAGAGGACACAGAGGACAGGGGGCAGAGGACACAGAGGACAGGGGGCAGAGGACACAGAGGACAGGGGGCAGAGGACACAGAGGACAGGGGGCAGAGGACACAGAGGACAGGGGGCAGAGGACACAGACAGGGGGGCAGAGGACGCAGAGGACAGGGGGCAGAGGAAGGCAGAGGACAGGGGGGCAGAGGACAGGGGGCAGAGGACACAGAGGGGGCAGAGGACACAGAGGACAGGGGCAGAGGACACAGAGGACAGGGGGCAGAGGACACAGAGGACAGGGGGCAGAGGACACAGAGGACAGGGGGCAGAGGACACAGAGGACAGGGGCAGAGGAGGCAGAGGACAGGGGCAGAGGACAGGGGGCAGAGGACACAGAGGGGGCAGAGGACACAGAGGACAGGGGGCAGAGGACACAGAGGACAGGGGGCAGAGGACAGGGGGCAGAGGACACAGAGGACAGGGGGCAGAGGACACAGAGGACAGGGGGCAGAGGACACAGGACAGGGGGCAGAGGACACAGAGGACAGGGGGCAGAGGAGGCAGAGGACAGGGGGCAGAGGACAGGGGGCAGAGGACACAGAGGACAGGGGGCAGAGGACAGGGGGCAGAGGACACAGAGGACAGGGGGCAGAGGACACAGAGGGGGCAGAGGACACAGAGGACACAGAGGGGGCAGAGGACACAGAGGACAGGGGGCAGAGGACACAGAGGACAGGGGCAGAGGACACAGAGGACAGGGGGCAGAGGACACAGAGGACAGGGGGCAGAGGACACAGAGGACAGGGGGCAGAGGATACAGAGGACAGGGGGCAGAGGATACAGAGGACAGGGGGCAGAGGACACAGAGGACAGGGGGCAGAGGACACAGGACAGGGGGCAGAGGACGCAGAGGACAGGGGGCAGAGGAGGCAGAGGACAGGGGGCAGAGGACAGGGGGCAGAGGACACAGAGGACAGGGGGCAGAGGACAGGGGGCAGAGGACACAGAGGACAGGGGCAGAGGACACAGAGGGGGCAGAGGACACAGAGGACAGGGGGCAGAGGACACAGAGGACAGGGGCAGAGGACAGGGGGCAGAGGACAGGGGGCAGAGGAGACAGAGGACAGGGGGCAGAGGACACAGAGGACAGGGGGCAGAGGATACAGAGGACAGGGGGCAGAGGACACAGAGGACAGAGGACACAGAGGACAGGGGGCAGAGGACACAGAGGACAGGGGGCAGAGGACACAGAGGGGGCAGAGGACAGAGGGCAGAGGGGGCACACAGGTTGGAGGGCAGAGCAGCCTGTATCGCTGCAGACTTACCGGTGGCCGGGCCTCGGGTGTAGGAGGAGAGGAGGGGGGCAGAGCTGCAGGAGAGGAAGTCCCCCCTCCCTCCTCTCCAGGCACACGGCAGGGAGCACGGGTACCCCCAGGGTGTGTGTGGCCCTCCGAGGTGGCGGGCAATGGGCCCCCCTGCCCCCCCCCGGTATGTAGGTACTGGCTGGAGGGCAGAGGGTGGAGGGGAGTGGCAGGAGGGCACACGGAACTTCCGAGATCGGAACGTTCCGTGTGTCGGTGACTGTAGCCGGGGGGCAGCCTGGCTACAGTGCACTGGATGAGCCTGGGCGATGACCATCACGGAAGTGGGCGTGGCCTCCTCCGGAAGTGGCCTTCGGGTTTTATATAATAGATGGGAAGTGAGGCGCTATTCTGATTGGTCGCTATGTGCTGGCGGCGAACAATAAGAATAGCGCCTCACTTTAAGTGGTAAATTTGAAACTCAAAGTCGTCCATTATATGTCTATGGGAAGTGAGGCGCTATTCTGATTGGACGCCGTCAGCACACAGCGACCAGTCAGAAGAGGGCCTCACTTCCCATAGAGATACATAGCGGTGTTTCGGCGAATTTATGGCCGGGCCCCTGGTTCTATTTTCGGCCACGGGGCTCGGCTCTGGTCGGTCATTCCACGGGGTCGGAGACTCGCAATGGCCGCTTGGCGGGGATTACTCGCGCATCAGCAATGGCTCGCAATGATTGCGAGCCATTGCTGAGGCGCGAGCAATGGCCGCGAAGCGAGTCTCCGGCCCCGTGGAATGACCGATCAGAGCCGAGCCCCGTGGCCGAAAATAGAACCAGGGGCCCGGCCATAAATTCGCCGAAACACCGCTATGTATCTCTATGCGAAGTGAGGCGCTATTCTGATTGGTCAACGGCAGGACACAGCGACCAATCAGAATAGCGCCTCACTTCCCATAGAGAATAATAGCGCTGTTTCATCGAATTTATGGCCGGGCCCCTGGTTCTATTTTCGGTCACGGGGCTCGGCTTTGGTCGGTGGTTCTACGGTCGCTATCTATCTATCTATCTATCTATTTCTATCTATCTATCTATGTATCTATTTCTATCTATCTATGTATCTATTTCTATCTATGTATCTATCTATTTCTATCTATTTCTTTCTATCTATCTATCTATCTA